>JAMJFZ010001899.1:8265000-8865000 GCA_026225945.1 Cricetomys ansorgei | reverse complement strand
CTGTTTCAGCTGCTGCCCAGGCTTTCTTGGATGACCTGCTGGAACCTGTAAACTAAATGAGCCCTCTCCTCCTCACAGTGCTCTTGGCCAGAGTGTTTTCTCAGCAACAGACACCAAATGAGGACATAATTTATCAGGTTTATTCTTGTCAAACAACCATACTAAAGGGCCTGACAAAAAAATAAACATGATTTTGATATTTTAAATTTCAAAACAAGTATATCCCTTTGCTTATAATAATTTTCAACAAATCCAACCTGTGATTCACAATCTAAGAATTTATTCCTTATTCCCCCTAAGCTACTAGTGTATCATAAAATATGCTGCGGAGATTAGCGTGATAGAAAAAATTATTCAATATCCAATATGATAAAAATAATTATCCAAGAACTGTACACCTGCATAAGGAAAGCCAGATGTTTCCAGAGCTTTTGTTTTTATAGGAAAACTCAGCGAGTTTTGACTGTGCTGTAATCTCTCCCAGTCTCACTCTGTCGAAAAGGAGGTCATCATAGGACAGGGTTTCATATCTGAAGCAAATAGGCTGACTCTTCTCTGTTATCATTTTGAAAATACAGCATTTTTAAACACTTGAAGTTCATGCTAACATCAAAAAATCAATTTTCATGTTATACCTTGTTTTTCCACTTCACTTTAAAACATCACTGGAAACCATCAACCCCTAAGGTGCTCCTGTTCAGAAAGAGCATGCTCTCACCGGTTCACCCCGTGTCTCTGTGTCCCATATTGTTTATTTCTGGCCCACCTTACTAATGCACAAGCCAGCCCTGCCCCAGACCCCATCTGGATTTCTCCCTAGGAATCCACTTGCATACTTACTTGTGCAGGTAGGAAACACCCGGAGAGTATGTGCCCTCCCTTTGCTCAATCGGGCAGTTCTGCATGAGTTTCCCACAAGCCGTTGTACTGAATCTCTCCTTGTAGAGGTAGAGGGGGATTCATATGCCTTCTGGGGTGAAGGCATCTCAAGACCCACAATGTCAAGTCTCCTGACTGGGATGGCAGAAACCCTAGATACCACACCCACAAGCAGGAGTCTTCAGGAGTCTTGGCCTTCTAGCTAGATGTAAGAGAATCTACATTGAGCCCAGAAATTTAAAAAAAAAAAAAAAAGCTGCTACCATCAAAAGCAGGTGGCCAGGTGATACACACCTGCAACTCATGAGGCTGAGGCAGAAGAATCAGGAGCTTGGGCTACAAATTAAAGACCCTGTATGAAAAAACAACCAAACAAATTCTCAAAAATGTGAGGGGATCATATATCCCTCAGTTATGACCTTTGTACTGTGAACCTAACAGATATTGCATGCTTGGTGGAGGGTAGAGAAGGAGACTGCTGGGTACCTGGCCTTAGTGGTGGCAGAGATGTATATTAACTATGAGGTTGGCTGTTCAGTGTTCTATGGATAAGGTTTTAACAGAATGTTTGTGGGTTTTAAAAATACTGTGTTTGTTATTCTTTGTACTAGAGAGAACAGAGAGCACTGAAAGCCGGAATAGCTCCTTAAAGGGCATTAGAAAGAACATAGAGGATTTGAGATTTGATTGTGTAAGGCTCTCAAAACAGGACAATTGCACAATGAGGCATTTTGTGAGTTTAGTGGTGATCTTTCTATTTGTGTGAAAATAAAATTAGGAGGCATCCTTGTTTATGGCTTTTTGCTTTGTTTTATTGTGTCATGGTATCAAACTGGTCTAGCCTGGGTTATATTTTGTGAAATTATATGAACAAGGGAAACAAAGAGATCTAGCTATGAACATCCGACTCTCTTGCAAACGCTAGCTGTGAATACCAGGAACTTAATTCCAAACTAGAACAAAAAGGAAATGAATTAGTCAAGAATAAGCAGCTCATTGGGTCTGTCTATGGGTATTAGCATTGAAAAGAACGAGAATAGAAAACTCTACCAAACATTGCTTCATTCATATGTGCTGCACAGTTTCAAGTTGTTCTTATGGATTTTAATTGAATTTATGAGAGATCATAAATGTTCTGGTATGAATTTAAGCATAGCTTTGGATGCCTCTCACATAGTACTCAGTAATATGCTAGATAAATAAAAAGCTAACATCTTCTCCCTAAATGCATTTCCAGCAGAGGAAGAAAGTATACAGCACAAGGGACCACTGTTGTGAGATTTATTTTTAGTTATATATAAAATAATTGTTTTGTGCACTGTTGGATGAGGGACTGGCTAGGTCTTGGTATTTTGTATTATCTACATGTTGGATTTATGTTGGGGAGGTATTTGATTGTACATGATCTGCACATGCTATCTATCAGTAGACCACCTGAGGAATTCTGAATCAATAAAAGCACCTGAGCTCAGATGCTCAGGGTTCCACTGTCTAATATGGTGATGGCCAGGATGGTGGTTCCCTCTGCTGATGTCTGGCAGAGTTTGCACATATGAAAAAGCCTCCATGTCCTCAGTGTTGAGCCACCACAGTAGGCGTTCTAGTGCAGACCACCCCAGAAGACTTAGGTTTCTTTGTTGGTTACACTTTCAGAACTCCTGGACGTTCACTTGCAGCCCTTCCCTCCCATATCCACCCCAACTAATCATCCACTCCAGAGTCATTGTTCCTGCCAAGGACAAAAGTCATTTTCATGGAAAAGGGGCACCTGGGAGAACTTCCATTACACAAGTAGGTACAGAAGCTGTGTCCAGAGCTGGGCTTCCTTGAGTTTGTGTTCATCTATGCATTCCTGTGTCAATGTGTGCCTACAAATATTGCCATGGGGTACAGTCAGAGGAATAAGAATATAGGTAGGAAGAGGTCAACCTCTTGCCTACCAAATACCGACTATAGTGAGGAGGGAAAACCACTTCTTCTTTTAATATTTTAGAAGTAGCTGAAGAAGATTACCAGTAATTGCTGCATCCAAATGACATACGATATCTGGGAAAGTCACAGGGTCCCTCAGTCTAAGGAGGACCTCCCAGGCCACCCCTGATTGGGAGGATGTTGCTCATCATCTGCTGTCCAGAACTGGCTTTCTTGTTCTGAGTTTCCTGTGCAGAGGAAAGAGAAGAAGCTCTGTGCTCAGACTCAGCTAGGCTTTTCTCACTGCTGTGACAAAATGCCCAACAGAGGTAACTTAGAAAAAGGTTTATTTAGGCTCACTGTTTCAGGGTATTGCAGTGCTTTAGAGCACCAAAGGCATGGATGCATTCATCACAGCGTCTGTATTGGTGGATCATGTGGCAGACATGCCTCACATAACCAGAATGCAGAAACTGAGGTCAGAAGAAGGGGTGGGAATAACCCCCAAAGGCCTGCCCTTATGATATAACTCTACCATTAGGTCCCACCTCCTAAAGGTCCACAACTTTCAAAATAATACCACAAGACAGAGACCAAGCATCCATGCCATGAATCGTAAGAATATAACCTCCTGCGTGACCCTAAATATGCTGTGGCTATCCCATTTGCACAGCACAGATACTAAAATGCTTACCATAGTAGTTTATCAATATAAGAACCAAATCAAACGATGCCCGAGGCAGTGTTGATCTTCAGTGATTCAGTGTGGGCCACTGTTGGCATATTCTACATTCTAATTTTTTATTTATTCCTCTTGGCGACATAATGATAAAATGGTCAACTAGAATCTAAGTTTGATGGTTGTTCTGTGGAGAAGAAACTTGTTCATCTCTCAGAGGATGGTATGTGTTCATTCAGCCCAGTACAGGAGTATGTCCTCTGTTGCAAGCATATTGCTAGGTGCATTGTTCATTGTTCAGAACGGGGTATATGTGCACAGTGTGTGCAGCTAAGGATCTCAGACTACCAGAGTTTATTATAATTATTATTATTGTTATGTTATTAATATTTATTATTATTATTATTATTATTATTATTATTATTATTATTATTAGGGTTGCATAGCCCAAACCAGGTGGAGTCTCAGGTAACAAAACTATTCCCTATGCTTTCCTACTTCAGTCTTATATAGTAAGAAATCAATATATTATACTAAAATTGAATATTAGAAATAGCAAGGGTAACATATTATTTAGAAAATAATGAGAAGACATCACAAATATCAGCTAAAAACACTCACAGCTGTGGGAGACATGGAGCATTCTGCTTTCCATACTGTATGTCAGGCAGCTGTGACGGGTGAGGGTGAAGCGCCCACAGAAAAGACTTTTAAGAACATGAAAACAGTTTTTAATAAATAATTTGCTCTCTTCAGTCTTAAATCTTGTGATAATGTCAGGCTTTCAAAGAATTTCAGATTAAACCCAAATAAAACAAATACAAACCTTTAAATTTATGTATTTGAGAAAAGAGGGAGACAGCACTTTTTCTTTCCCACAGAAAAGCTAGGAGGCACTGCACACGTCTGCAAACCATGGCCTGGAAGTTCCACAGAGCAAAGACGGGGATGTAGGAGGAGGCAAAGAAACCTCAGTATCATAACAGAAATCACATCTGTTTTAAAAGAAGACGAGCCTTGGGAATCCAACCTGACCCGTACGGACACTTGCTGTCCTAACAAAATCCCAAAATAGAGAAGCTTATCTGCCTGAGAGGAGGCAGGAGAGAGGCTAACGACAAGACAACAGACAAGTTTTATCTCTCGGCCACAATCCAGTGGGTTCCATTCCTCATTTTTGTACCACTCTTCTCTAATAATCATGTTCTCCTTTTTATAGTTTGACTTCCCTATCTCTCTCTTCTTCATCAATTGATTCATTTTCAAAGAAGTGTGCTCTTTTTATGAGTTCGATAGCGTTTGACATGTTTCTGCTGATTCTCACTGAAAATGCCCTTGTCCTCTCTGCTTGTGCCAATCTCTCAGGGACTGTCCCTTTCACCTTTTCCCATGAGAGGTTCTCACTCTCCCTAGAGAGTGGCTCACTTTCCCTAGAGCTCTAAGGGACTAGAGTGGGCACTGTCAATCACACAGCTTTGCTTTGTCAGCGGTTACATAGTACATAGTGGTTACCACACACAGTACACAGGGAGCCGAGCCATCTAGATGGGAGTATGCCCTAGGTCTCCAGGCAGAGGTCCAATTGCTCTTGCAGATGTCTCTCATGGGGTTCTATGGAGGAAGGGCATGTAAGCAGTGTCAGGCTCCCTCGCCACAATAAGGCCAGGCCTGGCATAAAGCTGCTCCTCCACCATGTTCCCCTTTCCTGAAGACAGAACTTCCATGTTCTTTAGAGAACCCATATCACCTATTATACAGAAGAGAATACCACAGCCAGTTCTGTGTGTCAGAGTCCAGGAGCAGCCCAGCTGGGCTGGCAACCCTTCAATTAATTATGTTGCTAATTACCACGCAGCCTGCTCATTCAACCAACATCATCCGACAAATATTTCTAACCCTCATTGATGGTGATCTTGGAGATTTTCCAGGGCTCTCTGGGGAGGACGGATGCTGCCTTCTTATAGCAACCCATCCCAGACATCCAGATGTCTCTATTTGTCTCCCTCTTCCTCTCTTCCTTCCTTCCTCCCTCCCTTCCTTCCTTCCTCCCTCCCTCCCTTCATTCCTTCCTCCCTCCCTCCCTTCCTTCCTTCCTCCCTCCCTCCCTCCCTTCCTTCCTTCCTCCCTCCCTCCCTCCCCTCCTCCCTCCCTTCCTTCCTTCCTCCTTTCCTTCCTTCCTTCCTCCTTTCCTCCCTCCCTCCCTGTCTTCCTTCCTTCCTTCCTTCCTTCCTTCTTCCTACATTCTCTCTTCATTTTCCTGGTAAGGTTTTGATATGTTTCCCAGGCTGGCATCACATCCCTGTACTCAACAATTCTCTACTACAGCCTCCCTGGTAGCTGTAACCACAGGCACATGCCCTCATGATAGCCAGATGTCCCCATTTGTTTGTGGTTTTCTCAGCTCTTTTTTTCTGCCAAACCAGTCTACCACATAGTTTTCCAAAATTCTTTAAAATCCCTGATCTGCTGATTAAACCTTTTTTCTTTCAGCCTTCTACCTTCTAAGGACACAGTCCTGTTCCCCTTTCACTAGTCTTTCTCAGATGTAGAGAGGAAGTGGAGAAGTGTGTGTGTGTGTGTGTGTACACACGTCTATGTATATGGGTATGCGTGTATGTGCTTGCTTGGTTTGCCATCTTGATACAGTGGTGAAGTTCTAAGTTTGATTTATTTCTTGCTTACTGAAGTTTCTGAGTAAATTTCCAAGGCAGGCAGGTATGTTCCAGAATATCCAAGAACTTCTAGTACGTTTTCTCATAAACAATAGTTGGGTATAAAATTCTGATCTCACAGCATTCTCATCTCAAAACTCCAAGTGTTGTTTCAGAGTTTTCTGAAGTAACCATTTGATGATAAACTGCCTTGGCTTTCGTGTAAGTAATTGAATCTCTGAGGCTTGGATACTTAGCATTTTCCCCACTGAGCATCACATTTTATAAAACTCGTGTGTTTTTTTCACAATCTTGTTTCATACCTGTAAGTCTCCTTCAATGCAGAAAAGATAACCCCCTGCCCTTCATTTCTGCCTTTGCACTTTCTCTAAAATCTCACAGCTTCTAAGGAATTTATTCTTTAGTCACTGGATAGTTCTTCAATGAGAATATCATCTCCTAGGCTTCCTATCACCTCATCTGCAAGCCAAATATCAAGCAGGCTTCATTCTCTTATAATACACCTCCATGAATTCCTTCAAAGTACTCGGGGGCGGGGAGGTCAAAGATTCCCATATGTAACTCAAGACACTTATCTTTTCAATGATACACTAGCAAACTCCATCTGCTTCATATCCTCCTATGATGCCCCGTTGCTAAGGAAGAGGGGCAAAGCCCTCCCCATGCCTCCAGTCTATTCAGCATCCTCTTGGGTTTTGCTACTCTTCCCTGTCCCATTCTCCTCTTGATCTGCATATGTTTAGGCAATGATATCTCCTTCCATGGAATTCTTCAGTATCTATACCAAGTTCTCACAGCATCTTATACCTATAACCTGGATCTCTCAATCCACTCTATCTAATGTCTCAATAAAACATTCAACATGTACAACGCAGAAACGGCCATCCTGTCTATGTCTGAAGTTCCTTCTCAGAGAACAGCATTTAACTGTTCCGACCCAGTCACCTGGTTGCCATCCTTATTTTCTCCCAGATACTCATATCCAGACAGTCTGATGATCCTGTCTCTTACTTTCATCCATCCCCATGACCATGTCTCTGGCTTAGATTACCTTTCCCTCCCTAGAATCCTGGGGTGACCTCCTAATTGATCTCCTTCATTAGTCCTACTGTCATGCTATTGATTCTCTGCATTATCTCTGGAAACCCCTTTTGAAAATGCACTTGGGAAGCCCTTCTCTTTGTGTGGCATCATCCTTAGGTGGAGATGGTGCTATCTTTATCCTAGTCTCCATGTTATGGCTGAGGTGATTCATATAAAGAATCCTCTCTTGTATAAATCAGTATCTGTTTTGCTTAGACTTTGTCACCTCAGCCATTCTTTGAGGTTTTAGCCTTACAGGGATGTTATCTGTTGCAGTGATCTGTTGCATTCTCTTTCTGTTTTTGAAGATATATAAATTGTGTGTGTGTGTGTGTGTGTGTGTGTGTGTGTGTATAAGTGCACAAAAATATAGTACCCACAGGGGTTAGAAGAGAGCATCAAATACCCCGGAGCTGGAGTTATAGGCAGTTGTGAGCTACCAATATGGGTGCTGGGAACTGAATCCAGGTCCTCCAGAAGAGCAGTGAGTGCCCAGAACCCTGAGCCATCTCCCTAGTCACCATCTTTTGGTTTTAAGATTTTATCCACGCAGTTACTTCAGCCAGGACTTCTTTCCATCTTGCCTGTCAAGACAGGCTTTCCTCCTATCACCTACATATTCCTCCACCCTGCTAAAATAGCACTCCTGGAAGTCACTCCTGATTCCCTCCAAGCCAACCAAACACCACGTCTGGTAGCTTTTCCCTTCTGGTATAGCACTTTGCAAACTCTGAGCTCTTGATTGTGATCTGCCTGTAAGCCAGACTAAAATAAGTGCCATGTCCACCCGTCTTGTTTATTATCTAATTACTTACTTTGTGTGCTAGTTACCAAACCTGAAGCTTCACGTGTGCTGTTTACTTTTCCTCACCGTGTAATGAAGGCGTGCTCAATGATTTTCACTCCATTGGCCTTTTGAATCGTGCCAAGTCTTTACGGCACTTTTCATTAAGATCATTACCCTTACTCCTTTAGTGACATTGTCTTGTATCATATTTTTTAGTATTTCTTCTTCCAAATCTGCTCCATCTCTCACTTTTGGAATTCTTAATGCACGAAGCATGTAATTTTCCTTCCTTTCTAGTTCAGGAGACTTTTCTTCAACTTCTTTCTACTACAGTGATTGATTCTATGTGTTGTGGCAAGTTACCTTCAGGTCACGTCTGTCCTTACAGTTTAAAATGTATACAGCTGGTTTGCTTTTCTCTGTAGAAAATCCACCTGACTTCAACTCCAAACCACTTCATAACTGCCCACCCTGGTTCCATAGATGCTGTGTCCTTTCAAATTCAATCAGGAAGACCAGCAAGAGATTTTTTTTTTCTCCCTTCCTTTCCCTCCCCTCCTCTATCTACTGTCCCTGGTCTATTTGCTCTTATGGATGTACTCTGACTTCTGTTTCAGACACATTAACTATAACTTTAAAGTATCTCAGCTATAAGAAAAGAGAATAAAAAAGAAATCTGATTTTGCTTTCCTGAAATTGAGATCTGCTGTAAATTGTGGAAATGCGATTCCGAGACTTAGCTTCTAGCACCTAGCTGTACTTCCGGGTTTTGTGGAAGCGGAAGTCATCTGGATTCATACACTGATTCAGACTTGTGCTCTTCTTCACTGGTTCAGACCCTGCCCCATATAGATCACAAGTGACATACACGTTTATTCTGTTGCATGTGATTTCGGTATACTGGGCTCCAATCAAAGGTGCATTTGAAATTGGTGTTTTCTCAGGTCCCACGGGGTCTCTGTCAGGCGTCCTTCATCGCCCACTGCAGCCGAGGGCATCTCCTGCAGTGAAGGCCATAGGCTTGCCTGTTTGCCCTTTCACTTTGCACTGAGAAAGTGCTTAAGGTTCTAAAAGGCAGTTTTGGGCAACCATTAGTTACTCCTAAGTTAGGTAGATTCTTCTCTGTTCATTCTTAGTCACTTAAGTGGAAATGTAAAATCACTCCCCCCTTTCTTTATTTAAACATAGTCTTACATTAATGGCATTTATTTCATCCACGGTATGCCACAAATTGCATAATCCCTGCAGTGTGAACAGCCCGAGATGCCTTTACACTGGGGCTCCCCCTACTGGTCTGCAGCGGGCCTCTCCGAGGAACTACTCTCCCCAATTACCCTGAAGCTTCAGGAAAAGCCCGAGATTGGGCTGGGACTGGACACCGGGGAAATGCAGGAACTGGACTGGGACTGGAGACCATGGAAAGGCGTGGGACTGGCTAGAGCTGGACACCAGGGAAATGAGTGAGCCTGGGCTAGGCTTCGATGTATTTATCTTAACTGGTCATTTCAAAGTTCTAAAGTGCCTTTAGCATTTTCTTAATGATCTGACAGCAAGAATTTGAGTCTGTTGACTGAAGTATTTCTGATGGAGCCCAAGGGTAGTCCAATCTTTGTCTGGACTCAGAAAGATCAGTCTAGGAACCTTCTGTGAGAGAGAGGTATGGACACACACTGAAAGGAGAACAATAATTGTTGATTAGAACTGGCTGCTTCTCCTGGAGTTGAGGGGACTGGGCTGTCCTGAACTTATGAACAGAGCTACCTGTGGAAAACACATGCATTGTTTCTAACTTTCCTTACACGAGGTAAAGATGAGAAAATTTATTAGTAAATTTACTAGTAAATTCTTAATGATTTTACCTTTCATATTGTGCATAACAACTTTAGAGCTGTAGTCTAGTCCATATATTTTGACTCTAAATTCACTATTATAAAGTTTAGTCAACAAGAAGGTCTATGCTAGGGGCCAATGAGATGGCTCAGAGTCCAAGTGTGCTTGCCACCAAGTCTGAAGACATGAGTTCAATTCTTGGAACCCACATGGTGGAAGGAGAGAACTGACTGCTGCAAGTTGTCCTCTGACCTCCACATGTGGTTATGACATGCACATGACCAGACCTACCTTTATACACACACAAATAAATGTGGTGAAAATTTTAAAAGAAAGGTGTATGCTAGTGATGTCTAATAAATTTGATGAAAAAATAGGAGAATAAATTGTTCTCTTCCTCAGCTCATGGTGCTCTTACCATACATGGTTTGTGAATCTGACCTTTACTTTCCCAGTTACCTCAGGAGACAAAATCAATGAGTAATTATGATGTGTGTGTGTATGTGTGCACACGCTATTTCAATAGTCATTGCTCTGTATGTACACAGATGTGTTTCCATTTGAGATTGTCATCAAAGGGTCATTAAGAAAATGCTTTAGGAATTATTAATTAGCTAAAATAATGCTTTCCATGTATCAAATGGACAGGGACTTTGCCTAATTATCCTTTTGTTATGGAGTAAATGCTTAATAGTTCCCCTTCTGTGAATTGGGCAAAGCCATGATTTTTCCCCATAAGCCTGCTCATTCTGTCTTTGATTCTCCTTTTATTCCACTTAAGACTTAACTGCAGCTTCAGTCTCTTTAGAAACTGTGGAAAGTCAAGAGAACATTGGACTGCTTCCATGGGACTGGAAAGTAATGCCATTTAAAGGACAGAGTACATCGTTTTAAACATTTTGAGCTAAAGTGAGCTATCATAGGGACACTTAAGGTGCAGAGAAGTGATCTTTGTCCCACTTTTCCCTCAGGCTCCCAGAGGAGAGAAGTTTCTGCGGTGGTCTCTGAAAGCACCACATTCTCCCCTCTCTCTTCAGAACTTCTTGTCTTGTCAGCAGAAGAGGCTAGCTGGGTGCCTACAACACTGAAGCCACTGTTTTGTCTACACTTCTCAAGGAATATACTTTAGTCTTCACTGGCTGTCCCATATGCCCCTCCCAGTCAATCTGGTTAAAATGAGACACACATCCCACCCACAGCTAGGTGTGGTGGATCAGAACAGTTGTAATCTTGGCACTCAGAAGGCAGAGACGCGGGAATTAAAAGTTCAGGACCGGCCTGGACTACTCAGTCTCAAACACCAAGAAAGCAAACAAACAAATAAAGCAAATAGTATGAATCTCCCCTCCCTGGTCTCTGGCATGCAAATGGACCAGTGAGAACATCCCAGAGTTTTGTGGCTGTGAACACAGAGACAAGAGAGAGAGATGCCCTCTCTTACTTTGGAGCATCTCTGAGAGGTAACTATGTTGGCACCACATGGAAATTATGCACAAAAATGGGGTGGACCTCTGGCTGAGAACTGTGGAAACCAAGTGTATGACTGGGGGCGTAGGGTGGACCTGGCTTAAGGCCCCATATCAGCTGCATGAAGTGATGTTGTCCTTACTTTGGAGAGTAGGGGGAATTCAACCATTTGCCTTGGAGACAGTTCCAACTGATTAGAAAAGGAAATTGTAAAGCCTGGATCTTAAAGCCAGAGCATCAGAGTCCATCTGGTGAGACGCATACACCAGAGACCAGTTCTGAGGTATGAAGAAGCCGAAGGGAGGAGGAGCTGGACATACACGTTGACCTTGACCTCCTTTGAGACTGAGTTGGGAGCTACATACTCCAACATGACAGCTACCCGACTGTATGTCACGTTGGGCATTTCACTTTCAGAACAAGAATATCCGCATACAGGTTGTTCTAGGTTGACTTTGAATTTTGTTAAGGTCCAGTTAAGAACAGATCATTCATTGTTCTGACATTGTTCAAGTCTGGTTCAAGGTAGAGGGACTCTGAAGAAATGGCCGGAGGGCAAAACTTCTTAGACCAGAAGTGGGCTGCTTTCCACACACTCACGCTGTATATTCTCCTTCACCTTCTTAGTAGTTCTCAACTTTCCATTCCCAGAGACTAAAACTTTCCTGAAGAGATCCAAGGGAAGTGCCGAGCTTAGAAGGTGGCCTCTCGCCTTCACCAAGTGCTATCTCCCTTGGCTGAGGAAACTGAGCCTTTAAAATACAAGGAAATACCTGAACAACACTATAGGCAATCTGGCAATGCCAGGAGCTGTCTGATTGCTGTTACCAGATTTGAAAATCAGGACTGGTCAGTTTCCACAAGTAATACCCATTGCATTTCAGCACTATTATATTTAATACATAGCCCCTTGCCTTAGCAGAAATAAGCACTCTTATTATTATGGGGATCTACCCTAAGGCTCTCCCAAATCTTCAGCCATAAAAATAGAAAGTACCGATCTATATGACATGGATCTAAATATGGAATTCTAAGCATGTTCATAGTATTTGCAATATAAGCCAATGCAGTCCAGTAAAGCAATAAAATGTTTATGTCTTTTTTTTTTTTCTTACCAGACTGTATTGTTTCCTCAGTGTTCTGGTATTAAGAGACAGTTTTAACAGGTTAAGCATAGTTTGTTTCAAATGCTTGAGACCCAAATTGTAGCTTTCTTTTCGTTTTGGACTCTTTGTTTCTCCATAATGAAATATCTCAGAGAAGGGATCCAACCGAAACAGGAGGTTGATTTATGTTTTACATATGCCTTACTGATGTGGCCTAGATATAATTTCATCTAATTCCTTGGTGTTTCTGGGCCTTGACTTCCATCCATCCAGTGAGGTCAGGTACAGAAATTGCCTCTTATGGCATCACGTCTGGTCAAGAAGTGTTGGATTTGAATGCATTTCTGATGTCTGATTAGGGGTGCATAGTGTGACTAGAAAATGGAAAAGAGCCTTAACTGTGGCTTTGAGCTTTCTACTTTAAAGCATTTTATTGCTTTCATATTTTTAGTAGGGGGACTGTTTATTGGGAACGCCTTCAGTGAGCTGTTGTCTCTGTATCCACTCTAGGGTTAGTTCAAACAGTGGCACTCCCCAGCGTTCAGAGCTGCGCCTTCTGTCAGAAATAGAAAAGAGTGGCTTTAATGTTACTTGGAATGTCAAGACAAATACAACAAATAAGAACAAGTAAGCAATTGTAGCATTAGAAAAGCCTTCTCAAACTCCACTCCCTGCCATCACGCTTTTCCCTGAGCTTGCCTGTTGGGCATAGCCAGCTGGCTGTACTCAGTGAGTTCCCCTTCATTGAGCAGCCAGATCTCCCTAAGGAGTAGTCAAGCCCATACCCCAGAGGTGGCTCCACATTGATTCTCTATATACAGTGATGACCACACAGCTGCATTCTATAGTGGAGAGCATAACACAGACCTTCCAGCCAAACACTGAACAATAAGCTCATTCAGGACCTCTGGAGTGGGCTCTTCCTGTGAATGGACAGGAAAGTGCTCTAAAGCTCCTCGTGGTTATTAGTAAGGTGATAAAGAACTCAGGAGGGGGCAGTTTTCTGTGTGTGCATATTTTATTTTGAGTTTAGTTTTCTAGTCTGTCGTGTGGAAGCAGGGGAAAGACGGAGCTGCCTCTTAACCTTGACTTTGTCTTGAAGTATCTGACACACACACACACCCCCGCCCCACACCATCCCCTTCTCCTTAGAGTTTGACACAAACCATGAGGGCAAACACTATAGATGAGATGATGGGCAAGTTGGAAGAAGCAGAGATCGTTATCTGAAGATTTCCACGGCTCCCCACCCCCTCAGCTAGGGCTGGGTTGTTTTAAGGATTTCCCATGAGCTTGTCAGGCTGGCTCCACGCTGACCTCTGCTTTTCAAGAGTCCTGCACGACATTTCTCATCTTTGATGGAACACGGACAAGTGGGGAAGAAAATATATGGCATGCTACTAAGGAAAGCAACATGATCTAATTCGTGTTAGGTGGAGTTTGGGGTTGTGAGAAGAAATGACTCATAAGCTGACCGGGAAAGAATGGTTTACAGGGATTTGCCCAAATTCCCATCTCCAGAGAGCTCCTAGTGGTGAAAAAAATGCTGTTCTATGCTGGAAAGCAATTTGCCAGGGTACTGACTGAGAGGCAGCCTGCAAATGCCAACATGATCTTAGGGGCTCCCCCCATCCCCAGGCCCTGTATACCTGGCTATGGCTCTAAGTCCTAACCACTCATTTCCCACTGCCCACTGACAACCTCTCACCCCTTAAGCCCTCAGCAGCACCCACAAACCTGTTTTCTACTGACGTGTAGGCCTCTGTGACGGTGACACACATAGCATCACGCTAACCATACTAACATGGGTGGTACTGGCTGGTCAGGTCCTTTAGCTCACGGTGATCTAGCAAACTTTGACTATAATGTGAATTCTTGCGGTGCTGCTTTGTAGGTTAATATACATGTCTGCCCATCATAGTTGGTAATCCTTCAATTAATACTTGCTTTCAAGGTCTCCTGCACTTGCTGAACATGATCTAATCCAAGGGGTTGGGCCAGAGTTCTAACCAAATGGAACTGATTTCTCTAAAAGCCAATGTTCTCTCTTCTGTGAGACAAGGTAAGATGTGACGACCTGCTTAATTGGTCAACCAGATGCCCTGATGAGACCCGTCAATTACAGATGCTTCATTAAGGAAAAAGTATGTTGGCTCTTGTCAGTTAAAATGTGTGTAATGATTCAGAACTCGATGGCATGACCATATTGCTGAAAATATCATGCAATGAAGTCACAGAACATGAAGGAAGCAAGTTGGTATTCACCTGGAAACCTTCTCCCTACTGGATAGCTTTCATGATGCTGGAAGGTGCTATGCACACTACTGGAGGAGTGAGGTAGTCATTGATATCACTCAGATCCCCTTTGATCTTCCATAATGACTGGCCTGACAAGGGGTGCCTCCTGCTGCAATAGTGGCTCAACTGTGGCTAAAAAGACGGTTCGGTGTGTAAGAGCACAAGCTGCTCTTGCAGAGAACCTGGCTGCTCCCAGAGAGAGCCTGGGTTTGGCTCCTAGTAACCATATAGTAGCTCACAACTGTCTGTAACTCCAGTTTCAAGGAATATGGCCCTAACTCTTGTCTTTTCAGGCACTAGGCACACACATGGTGCACATATGCACATGTAGGCAAGGACTCATACACAGAAAATAAAAACAACTAAAACTTTTTTTAAAAAGCAGTGTCATTGATGTAATGGGAGCAACCAATCATTTTCAGACCATATCCAGGCCTACCCTGTGAGACAGATCCCATACTTGGCACTGCTAATGGGGCCAAGAACCTGTGGCTGGATGGGTCCTAGAGGAGAATTTAATACTATTCTATTAGAAGGACATTGTATTAAAGCAAATCCTAATGATTTATTGCTACAACCAAAGATCATTGCATCCCTCAAACCCCATCAGAGAAGATTCACCTTCAAGTAGAGGGCAATTAACACAGAGACCCACATATGGTCAATGTGTGGAGAATAATAGACTATGCAGTGCTCAGCATTAAATGGAACATAAGAGAAGCTGTTTGTATCTGGGCAAGGGCAGGACTCAGTTCTGAAAGACATGTATTCTCCATACAGCAGCACCACTCCACAAGCTCACAGAACAGCCTACTATTTTTGTTATATTTGCTAATCAAAAAGGAATGTTTAAATAAAACAGACTTTTGAGCATAAGAAGATTTTATTGTCATACAATAAGATTATTCAAATTGAGAGACCCGGGTGGGTATCAGGAAGGAAAGAGGAGAATGTGTGCAGAGCTACAGTAGTGAAGGGGGAATTGGGTGTTTTGGTTTAAAGAGCCTCATAATTCAAAGTGGAATCTAATGTACAGTTAGGGTAACAAAGGGCATCATACAACTCCAGCCAGTGGAAAGTCTGAAGGTTGTATCCTTAAACAAAGATATATTTTATTTCTCCCTCTCTTCCTCTTTCTCTCCCTCTTCCGCTCCTCCTCCGGTTCCCCGACCCCTTTTCCCACCTCTCTCTGTGCCTGCAGGTACCGGCTGAGGCCAGAAGAGGGCATCGTATTTCTGCAGGCAGTTGTGAGTCACTCTACACGGGTTCTGGGAACCAAAATTGGGTCCTTTGCAAGAATAACAAATGCCTTACTCCCTTAGCTACCTCTGCAGCCCTGTATCCATTTTTAAAGTTTTATTTTTATCCATAGAACAAACTCGTATCAGCAAATAGAAAATTAAAGTAGAAGCCTAAAGACCAGGGACTAGGAAACACTCTATCATGAGGGATTGCACTACCAATGGTGGAGAACTCCACATTGGTTATCTGTGACAGGTACATAAGTCATGTCAGCCTTCTCTAAAACAGTGCTTCTCAACCTTCCTTATGCTGTGATTCTTTTATACATGTAGCTCCCCATGTCGTTGGTGACCCCTGACCATAAAATTCTTCTCATTGCTACTTCATAACTGTAATGTTGTTACCATTGTGAATCATTATGCAAATATCTGATATGCAGATGATTTTAGGTGACCCCTGTGAAATACTAACTCAATGTGCCAAAGTGATCGTGACCCACAGGTTGAGAACCACTGCTCTAAAAACTTGTAAATGGAGCCACTGAACTCTCTTGAATTTAAGCTCAATCCAACCAACTCAGTCTATACAACTGCTTTATAAACGACATTCTTTGCTTTTCTGACTCATGTCTTGTGCAGGGAATAGGATGAAATGAAGAAAAAAAACTTCTCTGCTAAACACCGTGCCCCTCAGTTTCTTCCAGCATAGCAATGGCTGTGCTAATATTTCTTTAATGGAAAATGAAAAGGTGACCCAGGGACACACCGAAACTCTTATGCAACCCACAAGATATACATGCCCAAATGCAGGTGTGCATCCAACTGGATCTGAAAACCATGGTGCTCCTTCTGAGCAAGGTATTTATTTGTATGTTCTACCTTCTTGTTGTGGACAGAAACTCCTCCTGATTTGATTCCTTTATGGATGACTCTTCCAAAGGCAGATACAACCACCATGTGGTATTTGAGTCACTATTATAAATGCACTTCCCGTGTTTCGTGTTCTACTACTTAGACTCAGGGCTTTGTAGTTTAAACTAAATATAACGTATGCTCCCAGGGTCACGCAGCATTGATGTTCCTCCAGACCCCTTGGAACTCTTGGCACAGCTCTCACAGACCTGAATGGATTTTGATCCCTAACCATGACTCAGTTAGTTTAATTCCTATCCTCTAGTCTCTGAAGACAGTGCAGGTCCACTTGCTCTCATCCAGATTAGGGAAGTGGAGGTATTCTGGCCTTGAACTGACTGAAGCTTCCGAGTGCTGGGCTGTGATGCTGTATTCTTCTGCAGGGAGTTATGGGGCAGACACGCCCTCTGTGTGGAAGCCATTCATCCTGAAGACACACAAAGGAGCAGCCTCCCTCTGTCATCCTTCTCTGTCGATATATACTGCCATGTTTCTGGCTCCTGCAGATCATATTCTAGCCAATCAAATGGTAGATATGGGTTGCTCTATGTTTGTGATATAAATTTTAAATATGAACTTGTGAAACAAAACAGCAGATCAGAAAAATTTTTTCTTGCTTTCTTACATTTGCCTAATGGACATGCTTTCATCCGAAAAAGGCAGCCTTTCCTTCTTTGTTCCCTACAAAGGACCTCCAAAGCGGCGCTGACAGCTTATCTCCCTGGCTGGGAGAGGTAATACCCAGAAGGAACTGAAAAACATAGTTATCTATTGAGCATTGTCTGGATCAGAGGAGGGCGCTGTACAGGGAGTCTTTGAGCTCTCCTAGGTTTTCCCCTCCATGTTAGGGATTTTCCCTCCTATGGCTGAATGAACACAGCTGCAAGAGAGACTCTATAGGAATTTGTTTTTCATGTTCTTCCAAACTGCAGTGCTTTTCACCTCATCACCATTGTGCCATTTTTGTGTCAATTCATGAATGAGGATCTTAGGCATGGCACCACTCCTTGCTAAGTTGCCCTAAGGCAAGACAAAGGCTCTCAGGCTGTGAACACAGAGACTTTCAGTGCAGCCTGCCCTTTCCAGTAGTCATCAATGTTTATGGCTGCTGTTACAGTAAAAACAGCAAAAAGTCAATATTTGTGCTCTGTATCTGTCAGATAATAAACTTGGCAAAGGACACCACACATGACATCTGTGTGAGGTACAGAGGGACTGGCTGCACCCCGGCCCATCTTTCCAGACAGTTTGTCAAAGATGGGGTCGTGTTTGCACAGCTGACATTCTAAAAATCCCCCATGTGTCCTTAGGAAAGCTCAGACTTTTTAAAAATCCTGTTGATTCTAAGTTTTAAACTAAAGAAAGAAAGGAAGGAAGAGAAAGAAAGAAAAAGAAAGGAAGGAAGGAAGGAAAACAAGAAAGAAAGAAAGAGAGAGAAAGAAAGAAAGAAAGAAAGAAAGAAAGAAAGAAAGAAAGAAGAGAGAGAGAGAGAGAGAAAGAAAGAAAGAAAGAAAGAAAGAAAGAAAGAGAGAGAGAGAGAGAAAGAAAGAAAGAAAGAAAGAAAGAAAGAAAGAAAGAAAGAAAGAAAGAGAAAAGAAGAGAAAGAGAAGAGAAGAAAGAAAGAAAGAAAGAGAGAGAAAGAGAGAGAAAGAAAGAAAGAAAGAAAGAAAGAAAGAAAGAAAGAAAGAAAGAAAGAAAGAAAGAAAGAAAGAAAAGAAAGAAAAGAAGGAAGAAAGAAAGAAAAGGAAGGAAGGAAGGAAAGGAAGGAAGGAAGGAAGGAAAGGAAGGGAGGAAAAAGGAAAAGGAAGGCAGAAAAGGAAGGAAGGAAGGAAGGGAGGGAGGAAGGAAGGAAGGAAGGAAGGAAGGAAGGAAGGAAGGAAGGAAGGAAGGAAGGAAGGGGAAAAAGGAAAGGACAGAAAAGAAATAAGTGTTACAACTAAGACAAAATAACCACCTGGTGAAGCTGCTTAACAGTCATAGATCAAATAGGATGGTCCTACCACCTCAGCCGTCACCCTAGTCTACAGTCCTTTCAGTGACTCCCAGACTCTAAATTGCCCAACATTTTGTTGTCATCATGCATACTTTGAAGAGAATAACAAGGAAATGGCAGAAAGGGTATAAGGAGAGATCCTAAAGCCCCCAGGGAACTGGGATTCTCACTGAAGCCTGGTTTTCATGGAGAAATGTGTCATCTTCAGCTCTCTGGCTTTGGGTGGGAATCTTACTGTAAGGACCACCTTCACTTTCTCATCTGTGCAGGGAATATTCATAGAATCACTGCAGAACCACATGAGATAATGTGGGCGGGAACAAATACCATGGCCAGTGTTCTCCACTCGCTGTGATTTTTTAATTGATGCAACGTGGCTTTCTGTTGTTCTGAGGCTGGTTAAGTGAGGAACATGAATCTCTGAACTATGTGAGAGATGGAAGTCACAGTCCACATTTCAGCTCACTTGTACGTTCCATTTCTTTACTGCTATTATTAATCTCCTGTAGCCTGATGCTTATGCATTTCCATCTTGTTTAATATTTGTTGTGGAAATTTATTTTTAGTTGTATATGAAAAAAATTATTTTGTGCACTGTTGGGTGAGGGACTGCCTAGGTCTTGGCATTTTGTATTGTCTGCAGGTGTTGCATTTATGTGGGGGGTGTTTGATTGCTCTTGATCTGTACGTGCTATCAGTAGAACAGCTGAGGAGTTCTGTATCAATAAAAACACCTGAGCTCAGATGCTCAGGGTTCCACTGTCCAGTATGGTGCTTGCCAGGTTGGTGGTTCCCACTGCTGAGGTCTGAAAGGGTTTGCACCTATGTACACGCCTCCATGTCTTCCTTGGTGAGCCACCACAGCAGCATAATACTACCAATATTCCCAGAACAGAACCATTGCCCAAGTCTGTGGGTATCACTGTTATAATTTCTGAATGTTTAATTTGGTCTCAAACGTTCATGCTCAACCTCTTCAACATCTCCCTGCACCTGTGCAGTCCTCCATATGGCTGTAGTGCCCCTTCCCTCCCCTGTAGCTGATTTCAATTAATGAGCTTCTCTTCTCTAAAATGACACATTTTGTAGACTGCAAGAGGAAGTATGATTAACTGGTACATACTCTTATTTGCTCAGTCTTTCCAGCTGTAGGTCATATGTCACTTATGAACGGAAGCCCACAGAACCCACATATACCTCCCCTGACTTTGCCAAGGTGACTGATGAGGCTGAATGTTCTGCAAGATGCAGATGTGTGTGGCAGAGGTTGGTCACTGAGAAGGAGGAGAAAAGCCCGAGGTACCCATCTAAAGTGAACAGGGTGCAGTAAACTTTGTGTTCATTTACAAAGACTGGGTCCTCGCTACTCAACTAACAGTGGTTTGAGAAGTTTCCCACACTGCCCCCAGTGATGGCTCTCAAGTCTTCGTCACTGTCCTTTACTGTTCTACTTTGTGTATAGCATGCTTATAGTGTTCAGAGAGGACAACAAGTCTCCAGATGTGTTTGGATGTGTCTCTTGGTCCCTGTCAACTCAGCCTATAGTGTGTAACTCTTTCTTCTGCTCTTGTACCCCTCGATGAGCCGTCTTAAACACAGAATCCATGGCTTGTGAGTTCCTATACAGTTTTTTTCTTTTCCTTCAGTGAATGATTGATTGTACGTGGCCAATATTTATCTTTTCATGTCCATTCTTTAAGGACAGCAGATGGAGGCACTTTTGTGAATCTGCATGCTTTCTTATAGGCAACCTGAAGTCGTCTTCCCGAGTTTGTGTTTTCTGTATAAGAGAGTTCTGAAGTCATTTTCTAGAGACTGGGTAGTGTGGAACTCACTTAAAAGAAATAAGACATTTGCTGGTATGTTTTTAAAATAGAATTCTATGATGATTATTTCTTTGTATGCAAAACATGTCAGTGTTTTCTGTGGCATAATTTTCCCCAAAATCATTGAGTAAACCTTTGAGGAAGTACAATGTTTAGTTTGTGGTTGGAAAGGAATATGCTTCAAATGCATTTAAGAGGGAGGCAGACAGGAGTGAGGTATGGGGAAGAGAGAGTCAGGGTAAAGGGGAAGACAGGAAGAGAGGGATGAAGGTAGGCAGAGAGGTTTGGAGGCTGGGAGAGAGGAGAGGAAGGAGTTAGGGAAGAAAGGGAATGGAAAAATTAAAATGGAAGCATATGAGAATTAAAGAAAGCATGAACCCTACCCTTGGCTTATATTGGCCATCTTCCCCTAAAGAGGGGCCACTTCTTTTGTGGTATCCCTTCCCTGGCAACACATGGAGTGTTTTTCTAATCTCTCACAGTCTCCCCCTCCTCATTCCACTTCATCTTCCTATTCCATTCTTTCCATTCTATTTCATGAATGTATTACATCAAAACTTGAGTAACTTTGCTTAATAACTATTTATTGAGTGCTAATCATTTGTCAACAGCTAGTCACATAACATGGCAGTAAGCAAGGCACCGGTGCCCGAATCAGTTCACTGGGGCAGGCCTTCGAGCCAGTCTCTCTCATCTTCCTCCTCACAATCACGGTTGCTTACACAGCTGGAGCCTGGGGTGTAGAGAGTCTGTCTGCTTCCTGCCAGGATCGCCCTATGAGCATCTGCCTAGCCACAGAACCAGAAAATGGAGAAAATTGACAAGGTAGGATATTCAATGCCCAGAGTATCTCTCCATGTTGAAATCTTATGTTGAAATCACAAATGTGTCTCATATCTATTTTATACTGTTTGTTTTCATACCATGATACTTTATGATATTTTTCCTCCTATGACACAATATTGCACCAATTTCTAAAATATATGGGGGCAGGCACTGAGAGTATTATGAGACAAGATCTCTCTACGTAGCCCTTCCTGACCTGACATTTGCTATATAGACCAGGGTAACCTTGAACTCCCAATCCTCCTGCCTCTGTCTCCCAAGTACTGAGAATATAGGTATGCACGATGATGTGCAGCTAAAATACAATTTTCAATAATAATATAAGACATCATTAATTCCTCTTCAGTGTCAACCTGACCGAATTTAGAATCACCTAGGAGATTCGTTTAGTTTTTTTGTTTTTTTTTTTTTAAGACCTTTGGGTTTGCCTGTGTGGGAGGAAGACACTCTGACTGTGAGTGGCAGGCATCTTGTGGGCAAAATGCCTAGAGAAGATTTAAAAGGGAGGAATCGAGTCCTATAATCCACTCCCTTCTCATTCCTGTCCACCACCAGCTCCTCCTGCACAGTCTCCTGCTGCCATGACATGCTAACCAAGTACAGGAGGCCAATGACCATGGAACAATCAAAGCTGACCTTTCCTGCCTTCAGCTGTCTCTGTCAGGTACTTCAGTCACAGCAGCGGGCTGTAACTAATACAGGCACTGTTGAGTGGTTTATTTTTAAGCACCTCACTATTCAGTGGCTGTGCAATTATCAGGTATTTTATTATTACAATCCTCGGTTAACTTTCTGATAATGATAGTTTAGCATAAACCAATGTGCATTTCCCTGGGATAAATTCTTACTGGTAAAAATATTGAGTGAAAATTTAAAATCTAAGCTTTTTGTTTTGTTTTTGCTGTATTGGGAACAGAACCTGGAGCTTTGTGACTGTTAGTCACGTGACTGACCACTGAGCTACAGCCAGCCCCAGCTCAAGTGTTGGAGACTTTGGGGACTTATTCCCTTGAAAGTTTATATCATTTTATATTTTAAGTCAGTGTGGCAGGCTGCTTAGTGAGCAAGGGGAGTATAAAATGCCTCATGTCAAATTGGGTTGAGGTCTCTTTCCAAATGTATCATCTATTTCCATTTTGTTTCCAGAAAGATGTTAGCTCTTCTAAGCTACTTAAATTCTGTTGTATGTTGATCATGGTGTTCTGGTTTTTCTCTTACATGTTACGAAAGTTAACGCTGAAGCTAAGCGATAGTCAGTGGTTGAGAGCACTGGCTGCTCTTACAGAGGACCTGGGTCTGATTCTCAGCACCCAAATAGCAGCTCACAACTGACTATAACCCTAGTTCCAGGAGATCCAACACCCTCTTCTGGTCTCTCTATTAACTACATACTTGTGGTGCACATGAGGGCAAAATACCCACATATGTAAAATAATAAAATTAAAAATATTTTAAAGAACATTAATGTTTTCATCTTATAACAGAGTATTTTCTCAGGCTTTTTACCATTTTAATGTTAACCTGTGTTCAGTACTTTGAAAGTGTAGCTGGGTTCTTTTCTGCAATGAGCCTTTCACATAGTGCTTTCACACAGTCCTTCCCTTTCTCTCTGAAAGTCTTATGTAAGTACGGTAGGGGACCTTTTCACAGCCTAAGACCATCTGCATATCAGATGTTTACTTTATGATTCATAACAGTACCAAAATACAGTTATGAAGTAGCAACAAAAATATTTTTTTGGTTGGGGGGTCACCACAACATGAAGAACTATATTAAAGGGGCATGGCATTAGGAAGATTGAGAACCACTGTCTTAAGGGGTAGAATGGAAATAATACCACCTCTAAAACCAGTGTAATAGGAGTTCCCACAGGAAGGAAATTTTATACAAACTATTAGACAAACAAGGCCAAATAGAAAGAAGATGTAGTTGCCCCATGTTGCAGATGAGGTCCATGGTCCCTGTGGCCATGTGCGCTATCACCCACTTGAAGGTATCCCACTTTACTGTGTAATAAATTTTGCTTATATCTATTCTCTTGCATCTCTTTCAACAGAGATCACAAGGACCAGGGAGCCATCACTGCCTTCCACAGCATCACCAGTAGCTGTGAAAGATCTTATGAAGATTAGCTAGACTGAGGACAGCACGGATGAAAATGCGAACACAGCAGAAACGTCGGGGCAGGCTCCTCCAGGATCATAACACAGGAACTAAACACACCTTCAAATCTTCCCCACAGACAGGAGTACCCACGTGTGGCATGGCCAGTGGGCTCACTGTGCCCTCCTGGACACCCTTCCATATAAGAGGCATAGTTGTGAGATGAGCAAGCAACAAGGAGTGTTTGGGTGGGATGAGGGAGAAATGTATGCTTCTAGGTGTTGTCAGAAACTATAGGATAATCAGCTAGCACTGAGCTCACAATTCAAGGTTAATATGCATAGAGTCAAAGAGCCTGTAAGTTGATGGAGTCAGGAAACAAACAAAGAAGACACTGTTGATGTGTGGGAGGGGAAGACCAGGAGTGTGGGCACTTCCCAGCAGTGAAGGGGACAGAGGCTTCCCAGCTACCAGTCACTGCCTGCGCACAGGGCAAGCTGCTAATCTGCCTACATGGGAGACTCAACTCCAGCCACACTGATCCAAAGTAGAAGGTGAAAATCTGTTCACTCAGAAGGCATATTAGTCGTCATGGACTACCATAATGAATATGGACTGCATCACTGGCTAAAAATGGAAATTTACTTGCCACAGCTCTGGAGAAAGATGGAGACACCAGCACAGGCAGGGTAGTGAGAGCTCCATTCATGACTCGCAGAGAACTGTCTTCTTACTGTGTTCTCAGGAGGTCTTTCTTCCATGTGCAAATATGGAACAGCAACGTTTATAAGAGCTTATAAGAGTGTTAACTCCATCAGAACTGCTCCACCCATATGACCTCATCTGATCCCAGTTATCTCCTGAAAGGTTGGATGTCTCCAACTCAGCCACCAGGTGAGGAGGGGTGGGAGTCAACAGGAATGTGGAAGAAGGGCTGGCATGTAGCTCAGTGCTGTGTAAGAGCACATGCTGAGGCCTGTGTTCAGCCTCCAGAACAGAAGCAAAACAAGGGATTGCAACTTACCATGCTGGTAGGGGTGCTATAAAGTCGTCATATAAAAATTACATCATAATCTAACAATTAACCTCCTGGGTAAATCTCCAATAAACTATTGAATACACATGCCCCTCCACACACACACACACACACACACACACACATATGAATGTATGCACTTCTAAGCTTTTTATAGTGGTGGTGTTTATAATGGTCTTCAAATAAAAATAACCCAGCTGTCCATCAGCTGATGACTATTTATACAAAATTTGGCATATTATACAGTGGGATATTATTCAATCATGAAAAGGAATGGGTTACAGACACATACCAAACCATGGATGAAAATATGTTAAGGGAGAGAAGCACGATGCAAACACATTGAATGAGTTCATGCACATGATGTTCAGGTGTAGTAATACCAACACATCAGGAACACGTTACTGTGGACAGCTGTTGCTTGTACCCATCCACGGGACCCTTTAGGCAAGGGGTAGAGTTGGTGTGAAGCTAAGACATACAGGCTCCGGGAGTCAGGTGAGTAGCAAAAGGCAGACTCAGTTTATTATGGGGGGGCAGAGGGGGGAGCCTATTATACCCTCTACCCGGCCCAGCATTCCACTGGCTGCCGACTGCAGCTGCTGCTCCCTGGACTTGTCCAGGTAGTTCTGTCTCTGGGGATGCCTGGGCAGGTCCATCTCTGGATATGTCCACGCAGGTCTCAGGCCTTGTTCTGTCCAGTAGCAGGTCCAGTTTTCTCCTACAGACAGCAGTCTTTAGTTTCCAAGGGAAGAAACTAAACAGACAGATTCAGTGGGCTCAAAGCTGCCTGCCTCAAGAATTCCATATGTGCTAGCACAGCAGTTCTCAACCTGTGGGTCATGATCCTTTCACAGGGGTTGCCTGAGACCATCTGCATATTAGGTATTTACATTATTTATATCACAATTCATAACAGTAGCAAATTTACAGTTATAAAGTAGCAACAAAAATAATTTTATGGTTTGTGGAGTCACCACGACCTTAGGAACTGTATTAAAGGGTCGCAGCATTAGGAAGGTTGAAAATCACTGCTTTAGAGCATAAGGACAGTCTCCAGTTATTGATGTCTATGCCGGGGTGGTTAGGGCAGGGGAGCAGAGGCCTAGAGTATGAAAGGGGAGCTCCCGGTAGAGGTGATAGGGCCACAGCTGTGGTTCGTTTTGCCCTGGGTAAGCTACCTACATGGCTAGGAAATGCTATTCTGAGAGGGGCTGTACCTCTAGGACTAAAGCTTCACAAACTGACAAGAGCAACCATAGTTGGTGCATACAAAACCACAGGCCTACAGAGACAGAAAGTAAATTAGTAGATATGGAAGACTGAGGAGGAGGGGCTTCAGGGGAGGATACGGGTTACTGAGATAGATGGGGATCAGGGGTGGGATTTCCTCATGGCTGATGGGAATGCTCTGCTTATGGTCACACCAACTTGTGAGCACAAAAAAAGTGAACTGTGTCCTGTGGAAAAATGAGTTTCATAATGCACCAACTATATCTCAACAAAAGTGAACCAATTTTGTTATCAGAAAATCTATTCCTATTAACGCAGGAAAATGTTTGTGGGAATGAATTTTCAGAGAAAGTAATTCTAGAATTTTCCTATGTAGTCAAAGAAAAAATGTTAGGCGATCACAAGTTCTTGGAGAGAGCAGATTTTCCCATTAATCCATATTTTAATGCATAACTTGTCTAAATCATTGCTTTTACTTACAGACTGCCCGGCAAAATGGATATTTCATGTTCCAGAATATAATGAGTATGATACAGAATCATCCTAGATGTCAATCAGAGGTTAAAACATGTAACAAAATGTGGTAAGTGTAAGCAGTAGAATATTATTCAGCCATAGAAAGAATGGAGTCTTATTATTTCCACTAGTACGGATCAGCTGGAGTTCATTATTCTAAATTAGCCACACACGAGAAGACAAAACACTGTGTTCCTTTTTTCAGATGTTAAAGCTAATAATCAGTCAATCTCATTTTAAAATAGAAATGATTAGAGGCCCTGAAGGATGGGGTGGACAACAGATTTTGAATTCAGGACCTGGACTACATATGGAGACCCATCTCAAAAAACAAACACACAAATATAAAACAAGGAAGTTTCGGGTCCCAGCGAGCCACAGCCTAGTGCGATGACTTGGCTCTCAATGCTTATTACAGATCCTCTGAGGGATAAGAAATGGGGGGCATGAGGTCTCTAATCATAAGCACTCAGGGAATGGAACTGCCAACCGCCCTGACTGCATCTTTGCACAGTCCACGTGTGTATTGAAAGGTCGGTACAGCTATGCACAGCAGAGATAGTAACTCGTGAAAAATGATAGATGGTGGGCCAGGGGTACAGCTCATGTGGTAAAGTGCTGGCCTTGAGACACAGAGACATGCGTTTGAGCTGCAGAACCCACATTTAAATGCTGGGCATGGTACCCCATAATTGTAATCACAGCACTAGGGAGGCAGAGGCAAGCATATTCTTAGGGTTTGATGGCCTGTCAATTTAGCCTACTTGGTGAGTTTTAAGCTAGTGAAAGACCCTGCCTCCCCCTGCCAAAAACAAACAAACAAACAAGCAAAAAACAAAAAGCAAAAACAAAATAGAAAGAAAGAAAGAAGACAGGAAAGAAAAGAAAAGAAAAGAAAACATTAGCCAGCACCCAAGGAAGGACACCACCTGAGGTTGTTGTCTGGCCTGCACATGCATACAGAGAAAGACATAACACATGCCTATTGTCCTCTAGTGTTGATGAAAAAGTCCACACACCAAGGCACCCAGTGCTTTGTTTCACCTAGCTTCAAAGTGATGTATGGCGAAGGCATGACATTGACTTTGATACAAAGATTCACTGAGTCATTCAGCTCGGCTTCACAGGTAAACCAAACCTTCCTTGGTTCCCATCCTGAGACTGGAGAAAAGGTGTGTCCCCCTCTAGTGGGTATGGATGGGTCTAGAGGCCCTGGGTTCCACCTGTAGAGATGAAGCCAGCAGGGTGAAGAGGTGAAGGAGAGGGGGTTACTGGGTCACATTCAAAGTCCATAATTGGGTCAGGGTATCTCAGTTACAACAGGCAAAAAGGTCTGTTGTTGACTTGAGCTAATTTAAATTGGGTTCCCTGTGATTTGCAGAGACACAAATCCTAAAGAAATCTCAGCATACGCAGAGGGTGGGGGTTAAATAATATCACTCACAGGTTACAAAGAGGCAACAACTAAGCTGGTGTTTGCAACTCGCTCCCTGGACTGGCTTTTACCTCAGCACACCTGCTCAGCTGTTAACTATACTTTTACAGTAAGGTTGGTATTTCTGATCATATTTTGAGCCAAGGCTGAGAAGAACAATGTGAATCACTCAACAGTCATCTAGCTAGTTAGAGTACAGAACAAAGAACCAGGCTCTACTCAGACACTGGGTAATTCCCTAAATAAGCTGAAATTGCCTTCCCTTTTTTTTTTTTTTTTTTGTTTATTTTTAAACTCATTTCCAGCCAAAACACACAGATGTTGAAATTGCTTTTTATTAAAGAAAGAAAGAAAGAAAATAAAGTCTCTGCACAAATATGAGTGTAACAGTTCTCTGAGTCTTGAAATCATTTCTGGATGTCAAATATTTTGTTCTGTGTGACCATCCAGGCATTTATCTTATTATGGTCATCTTCTGTCTTTTGTCTTTTGGAAAATATTTGAAGGGAAAGATGAGGAAGAAATATGTGTCTTTCTGGACCCAGCTAACGAGCCCTAGGTGTTTGTGGGCAGCCCCTCACTGTGCGATTGGCAGCCCAGCTGTTGGGGGACTACTAGGAGACAGAAGAGAGAAAGCAATTCATCAGCTCACTGGGCAATGGGCTTGTCCTAATGTTACCATTTCCCTAAGGTCATAATAACCCCCTGTACGGCACACCTGGAATAATTTAACTCACTTTGACCGATCAGTTGAGAAATGATTTGGGAAGTATTTTCTCTTCTTCTGCCAGGAGCTCGGTGGATTCAAGTGTGAGACAGCCATAAGAGTGCCTGCCAAGGCTGGCCATGGGCTGAACATCACTCAAAGGGGTTCACTGTTATCCACACTGTGACCAAATCAGCCTGAGCTCTAATTCCACCCAAAGCAGATGCGAAGGTCACCAGCTGGTTAAAAGGTCAGTGTTTCTTGTTTTGTCTTCCATTCAATTAACTACCACCCTTTCAAATTCATGAATTCTCTTGAAGGATCAGACTTCCATTTTCAGGTGACTAAAGTTGGCTGGCATTAAATGCAAAATCTCCCCTGAGAGAGAGACTGGTGAGTTGCTGTGGTTCCGAGTACAAGGCCATTCCCTTCATTTCTGCAACCTGCTTGGATCCGCGGGTACCTGTTCATGCAACCTCTGCAGACAAAGGTGAAAAAGAACTGCTTGGGATCAACTCCTAAATTAAACAGCCCAGTTCTCTAGATAGTGAACAAACTACGGTTTTTGTTAGGATCAGAACGCGTTTTTCGTTCGGATGTTACTGTTTTGAATACAGATATGTCACAGTTTTCCTTTTGACTCATTGATGAATCTCTAACTTCCAGCTGAGGAGTCTCCCATCTGATCGTGATGTTTGAAGTAGTAATGAGCCCTAAACGGATTCTTTATCTTTCTCACAAATGGAGAATGTTTCTTGCTGTCTCCAGCCATGTGTTAATGGTTTCTCAGGGGTCACCTGTACCGATAGATCTTTTGAATTTCTCCTGAAACACATGTGGTTTTAAGCTAGATGTTAATTGGAAACATTTATAGTGTCAAACATTTGATTAATGCTCTTGGTTTTAATTGAAAGGAATAAGCATTTCTTAAGCCAAGTCTGCAGAGTTAGGCTTGAAGAAAAAAAAAAAAAAAAAAAAAAAGTTCCCAGAATGGCTTAGAAGCTTACTTGAAAGCTGAGTGGTAATTTTAAAATGATCCGCATCATTTTCCAGCACCCTTTTTGGAAGCAAATATTTTGGAGAAAATTATTAGCCACCTGATAATTGCTAGAGGGGGAGATGGCAGATACTAATAAGTGCAGGTGATTTTCCTCCATGGCCCGTGCCAATTCAGAAGCAGAGTGTGACTGTACTACCTACCCTGTGAGGCTTTGGAATGATCCAAACTCTATCCATGTTTAACCACTGGAGAAGGGAGCCTAAGGAGAGAAGCCCATTGTGTCTGTTGAGAGACCCTCAGCCTGGCTAGGACCCTCTAAGTGAAAACAACTGTCGTGAGAATCAAACAGCACGAAGGTCTCTAGGTGTGAGCGGTCCAGAGCTGAGTTCAGCGCACAGTATGTGTTGACTTTAATTTTTGTTCATAAAGAGCACAAATTGGGTCTCCAGATGGTGCCCTGTAGACATAATTACCCATTGCAATAAATCACATGGAAGTGACACAGCAATTATTCTTGGGCCTCCACCCCTCCCCTGTCAGGTGCTGGGGAGACGCGCCCAGACAGTCTTTCAGGTGTTCCGAAGTAGTGATGTGCGGTCCATTAGGGGCCTGAAAAGGGGATTCTGCCATTAGTGCTGTATTGTCAGCCGGGACAGATAATGGGTACAAGATGTAGTCTGTTGCTGAAACACTAATCCTTGCTGCTGTCATGGCTCTCTGGACAGTAGAGAGGAAGCACGGGAAGGGAGAGTTCAAAGCCACATCTACATGCTTGCTATGAACATTGAAGAATGAATTAGTTCTTTGATTTCCATACCACCAAAAAAAAAAAATGGTTTACTCTTTTCTTACCAAATTCACAACCTGTTTGGTTGACTGGGAAATATGTATTCTTCATCTTTTTATTCATCCAACATATGTATATTCCAATGTTGCCCACACTCTATCCATTTGTAAAGATATGTAAAACCCCAAGAGCATATTCATAGCCCCATCTAGCCCTCAAGGAGGCTACATGAGTGCGTGTTTGAAAAACACTGGCTTAAAACTGTAGAACCCCATTCCATGAAAATGTGAGGCCTTGCAAACCATCCAACGCAAAATAGTCAGATTTCATCTTTGTATTGAGGAAAAGTATGTTCTAATATTTTCATAGAATTTTGAAAGCATAAAATTAAAACATGTTCTTTGAGAAACTATACTGTTACATATTCTGCTCATGCCCATTCCCCCGCCTTCTATTATCCCCCTCCTAACCCTCCTGCCCTCCTCCCACCAAGTCCTCATCCCATTGGCATTAACCAGGGCCACCTATGTAGTCATGGGTGTAGCTCTAGCCACTGGAGCATGATTAACTCACCAGTGGTTAAAATCACCCAGGTGGGGTCGGGCCCCGTGAGCCCCACCCTATCCACGACTGAACATTTGGCATCTCAGTGTTGGCACTCATCACATCTCCTGAGTTCATGAGTGCCACGGCCATGTCTTGCCCACAAGGCAGCACTTCATAGCCTTTCTCCCTGTCATTCAGCTTCAGTGTTCCCCCCACCCCTTTTCTATGATGTTCTTTGAGCCTTGGAAGGGGTGATACAGATGTCCTATTTAAGGCTGGTCACTCAACAGCCATTTCTTCTCAGTCTCTTGACCAATCACGAGTCTCTGCGTTAACCACCATCTGCGACAGAAAGATGCTTCTTTGGTCAAAGCTCAGGGCAGCACTGGACTATGGGTATAAACACAAATGTCTAGGAGGCACTGTGACAACACGTCCGTTTAGTACAGCAAAAGTAGTAGATTCACCCCTAGTGCCTATGAACTAGCTGTGGGCCTTTGACTAATTCAGTGGTACTGGGCTTGATCTTCCCTCCTATGGAACAGACCTCAAGTCCCAACAGAAATTGTTGGTCACCCCTGTGGTGATTTGAATAGGAAATATCCCCCATTGCCTTGGCCATTTGGATACTCAGTCCCCAGTTAGTGATACTGTTTGGGGGAGATTTAGAAGGTGCAGCCTTGTGGGAAGAAGTAAGTCAACAGGAGCATACCTTGAGATTATAAAGCCTCACATACTCGCAGTTTGCTCTCTGCTTCATGCTTGTGGTTCGGCATGTGAGCTCTGAGCTTGCTGGTCCCACTATTGTGTCTGTCACCTACTGCAGTGCACGTTGTCCCCACCAATGTGTACTCTGACCCTCTGGAACTACAAGTCCAGTTCAACTCTTTCTTCCATTGCCTTGGTCATGGCATTTTTAGCACAACAGAATAGTAACTAATATACTCCCATAAAAGCCATGCCATTCCTACACCAATAAGGGCATCTTTCCTAGATTTTATTGTCATGCACAAGGTCCAAAGCTAGAAGAGACCATTGCTCACTCTTCTCCTCTACCTGTTTACACAGCAACTTTCATTATCAGAAAGGAAATCTTCCAGTTCAGTTCCAAGATGGTGTCTCTGTGTTCTGCATTCCAAGATGTGAGGCATCTTCAGCAGCAGGGTCTTACCATCCAGCTGCTGTGGCAACCAAGAGCAGTGGCCCCTGCCTGTGTAGTTTTGTAACCAAGAGCAGTGGCCCAAACCTCTGTAGTTTTGAAGGCCTATATGGCCTTCCTTGCCAACAGCTCCAAGAGAAACATCCTCCATCTAACACTAGATTTTCATTTAATAATCCACAGCTTCTGGGATCAGCAGCATCCACTCAAACATGGTACCTCCATTCAAGTGCATTTAAATTGTTTTTCCCAATTAGCTTATAAAGTAGGAGGTTTCAGTGTGGTCTCTTCATATGCTTAGTATCTTAACACAACTCATATGTTTCCTGGTGGTTCTGAGGATCAGAAGTCTAAAAAACAGAACAGAAACAACAGAATGAATACATATTATAAAGGGTGATTTATTGTTTTGATTTATACAAGATGTGCTGAGTAGTCCAACCACAGCCATCTGTACACTGGAGGGGCAGAGAACCAGAGAGCTAATTAGACCTTGAGGCTAAATGCCCATATCGAGACTAGAATAAAATTTAGGCCAAAGATTTTGAGTCTCAAATGTCAATTGATAGTGTCATAACAAAGGCTGGGTGGCATCTTTGAACCTGCTGAATCATTGATCACAGTTTTCTTTCCACTGTGCCTGGGGTGCAGCAGTGTTCTAGAACATTCTTCTGTACTGATGTCTAATCCTGTTGCTTTTGATAAACAATAATAAAAAGAAATAATAATAAACACATCATGCAATATGTTACTTCCCCTTCACCAATTTTGCTCTCCTGTATAACATCATACAATAGAGGAAGGAAAGGTAAATATCCTCAAAAAGAGATGGGAATGAGGGAGCCCCACCGAACAGGAAGGAGTCAGGTTACTTCCAGCTCAGAGAAGTATGAGAAGAAAAGAGAAACTGATACTGGGCAAGCAGATCATACACTAACCCTCTCCACCTTCTCAGGCCTGATTCATGAAGGGAAGGTGTTGGAGAAAGATCTAATAACTTAGAGGGGTGGCCTAAAAGTCAAGGCGAATGGCTTGCTTTCACAACTGCACTTTACAAAGACTGGAGCTTCTAGATAGAAGATCTTTGCTGGTACACCATTGGTGGATAGCAGAAATGAAAAAGCAAGGCCATACATAGTCTACAGTTCTAGAAACCTACAAGTTACTCCACATTGCCATTGTTCACAACCAGCTGGACGAACTGGACATGAGGATAGCCCATGATCCTGAGACTTCTCCCTTGTCATGAGGTAATGTGAATCTCTCTGTATATATGGACAGAAATGTCTAGGATGGAACATGAAACCCTCATTAGTTGAATACTGTCCCTCAAAGATATAATAAGGATAAAATGACTATATTAAAATATTAGTTCTAGGGACTCAAGAGATGGCTAAGTGCTTAAGAGTATACAGTGCCCTTGCAGATGGCCTGATTTGGTTCCCAGCACCCATTCTGGGTGGCTCACTGCCTCCTGAAAATCCAGCTTCAGGGGACTCGTTGCCTCAAGCCTCCACAGATACCTACACTCGTGTGCACGTCTATTCATACATACACAGGATTAAAACAATGACAATAAATCTGTAAAAAGTATGTTTGCTGGAAAATGTTGATGTTCCTGTCTGATCCTAGCTGGCACTTGTCAGGGTGGGGCTTATGAAAGATTATATCAATAATAGAATGAAAACTACCTTTTTGTACATCCAAGTAGTAGAGTTTAGACATATTTACCTCTCTACATGCATGTAAGGAGTTTTGTTGTGTGTGTGTAATTAGCTGTATGTAAATTAAAATGATGTATATTGCATGTATACATTTTATAGCTATTTGCTGAATGACCACTGAGTTCCACTCTTGAGTCTGTGGTGTGGCGTTAGAAATGCCAGCACCCTACACCTACGCCCTTTTATCTCATCTGAAGAAAGAGCAGTAGAGTTCTGGCGGCCTTTTGAAAAAGCCGTATGGAAACCTACTATTGTAGAAACACATACATGTGCATACTTGAAAACCAGCTTAAGTGGAGTTACCTTATAATATACGGATAATTCTACAACTAGACATCACGTTACCAGGGATAGGTAGGTCACCTCTTTTGAACTGATGGAAAAGTGGGATCTGTACCAAATATTGCAGACTGTTGCCATTGCTCTTCAGTATTCCCCAAAAGTAGAGCCCCCAATAATGCTCAAGGCACTACATATTTGAGTCACAGAACATGGAAAAATAAATCAGGTACTGACAGGAAGTTCCATCCTTACTGGCTAGCTTTCATAGTGCAGGGAGATTCTATGTATGCTACCAGATGCACGTCACCTGCCTTCCCAGGCAACTTTGTTTTCTCTCTCTCTTGTTTTTAACCTACCAACTCCAATGTGAGTTGCCCAGATTATTTCTGGGTGTGGGGCATTCCCCGAGCTGGGTTGACTTATCAGGGGTCACTTCCTTAAAGAAAACTGATTCCCCTGTCTCTCTCTGCTATCAAATGCCAGTAGCTCCTCAGCTAAGTGTGAGACTTAATACTGCCCACCCCCATGCTGTGAGTCTGTCTGGGTTGGGCTTGTGCAGGTCTTGCACATGCTGTCACGAGCACTGTGAGTTCACATGAGCACCTGCTCGGTTGTGTCTGGAAAACACTGCTCCCTTGAAGTTATCCATCACCTCTGGCTCTTCCCCTTACATCTCTTACATCTTCTACCATCTCCCAGGGATATTCCTGAGCCTCCACAGTCACTAATGCACCAGTAGCATCTCTTGACAGGATAGCCGTTATTGTAGCCACAGGGTTTGCAGTTGAATTAAAATCAATGATTGCTTTTCAAACAAAAAATGTAAAAGAGTGATGGAGGTCAGGTGATCCAGCCCCAGACTATAAACTTTCCATAAAACAATTCATCTACATATGTCTGTTATGTTATTTATGACTGCCCAATCCTTCTCTGTTCTTGTGTTTGTAGAAGGACGCACAGGACCGTGCGGGGAGGGGCATATAAACAATAGAAGTATATGTGTCACCATTCTAGAAGCTGAGAAATCTGGCATTAAGGTTCTCACAGTCAGTGCCTTCTCCCCCTATCATCACACGGTGGTGGGAGAGCAGCTGCTCTGGGGCATCTTTTATGCAGTCACTAATCCCTGGCATGAAGACATTTATAATCTGTATCCAAGTCCCCACCTCTGAATACATCACACTGGGAATCATGTTCCAACATATTAACTTGGGGAAAACAAACAAGTATTCCCATCCTCAGGTCAACTGAGTTATGAACTGTGGACATGTATAAACCCACAGTTAATTATGGAGGGCAGAAGAGACAGTACACACTCACTAGGGACAGTCTCAACCTGAGCACACCAGAAAAAATGAGCATAGATCTTACAAAGAATCTAGACACCCACCAGGGTATCTTGGAGAAGCTTTCTCATCTAGCAGGAAAGTAGGAGCTGAGACTCATAAATACACAGTCAAAGAAATGAGCTAATGTATAGCCCTTCCAGACACTAGCTATGACCTCACTAAAAATATTCCTTAAAAAGACTTTTGTCTTTTTTGCCCCCTTGCAGCCACAAGCAGACAGGAGGAAGGAGGGCAGGGCGAGGGAGGGACAGGGAGGCTATGTAGAACAGACCACCCAGTCCATCCCCCCAAAAGCCACCCTAGCCACAGGCCTGGCCACCCAGGCAGGAGGGAGAAGAGTGAAGGTATTAGGAATCAGATGGGAGGCCTTACATAAACACGACAGAGTCTCAAGAACCCAAATGAGATACTTCACAAAACCAAACGGGACCGAAAAGTTGCAGAATCAAACGGAGACACCATTAAACACGCCTTTCCCGGAATAGAAAATGTGGTCAGCAAGGTAACTAGAAAAAATAAATCTGTTTCATGTTTGTCCCACGAAAAGTAGATTTCTCACTAAAATGGCTGTTTGGGGCTCATGGGTCCTGCGTCTTTTGGTTGCTTTGAAAAATGAGATAAAGATGGTTATTGTAAAAACCAGTGCCTAGTCAGTTCTCAGTAACTCTTAATGGCCTCCTTCTAAATGTTTCGGATGTCTTTTTATCCATATAACAAAACTACTCACATATAAATTTATAGAAATAGTCATTTGTATAAAAATGTAATATACCATCTAGCTATGCATATGCACATATAGACATGTTTATTTAAAGGAAGTGGTACCTCGCTGCCATCCTGTCCTGTCCCAGGAGACAGCACTGCCCTCTGCCTGGATCCACAGATATCACTAGTCTATAGTTAAAGGAACAGCCAAAGTAGATGGAGCATCTTAGGCTAAAGACATTCCCGTCAAAGCGTAGAGCTGCTGATGAGCATTGAGACGATAGGACATTCATTCAGATGACACAAACATGGAACAGCGATGAAAGAATGAAGAGCCTTTTTACATTGCTGGACTTCTTCCTCTCCCTCTTCCTTTCTCTTCTCTCTTGTTCCTCCCTTCTCCTCCCTCCCTACTTTCCCTACCTCTCTTCTTTCTTCTCTCCTCTCTCCTGTCGTCCTTCATTCCCTTCTCCCCTCTGTCTCTTCTGTCCTCCTTCCTCCCTCCTTTCCTTCCTTCCTCCCTTCTTCCCTCTCTTTCTTCCTCCCTTCCTTCTCTCTTTCCTTTCCTCCTTCTTTCCTCTTCTCTACCTGTTTAGAATATTCCCTACCTGGGAAGAAATTTAAAATCTATCTTCTTTATATGGTCCCAGGAACAAACCAAAGAATACTTCGCATAATTCCACCAAAGTTCATCCAGGGGAACCCATGCAATTATTGGATTCATTTATAGAGCATGAATGAGGGGTAACTGCAGGAGCATAGGTGACCCCCAAAGAGATGCCTTAGGAAATCTTCACACAGGGTGGGTGATGACTCCTATGACTGCATTAGATGGAGCTTCTTCAAGTAACTTTCCCCAGCCTATCTCCACTACCACCTTCCTAGACCCTCCTGCAATTAGGGCAGTTGGAGTAGAATTTCACAAAAATGATTGGAGTGAATGGCTGGCATCTCAAATGAGGGTCCCCTGACCTACCCCCCTCCTCATCTGATGGTACTTAACAGTCAACAGCCATGCGCTAATGATCTCTCACAAGCAAGCGCAGATGATCTGAAGACAGCAGCTGTTTTGCTTGAAGGACATAGTTCTGTAACACTACCCCATTTCTTTTTCTTTAAATACTAACAATTAGAACCTCACAGAGAACATCAATGTCAGAGCCAGATAAAGGCAAGATTGTTCTGGTTGAAGCAGCCACGTGGAGCCCCGAGCTCTTCATGTTTACAATGCCAGAGTATCTCCTCCAGAACACCAAAGCAGTCCCTGTACGGAAAACACAGTGTCGAAAAGAATAAGGCAGACTCTGTGCTGTGAGAAATTGATAAAAGATTTTAAACAGGCTGGTGGCTAAATAAGACATTCCATAAGGAGGCAAATGCTGGGGTAGGGCAGTGACACTTGGTGAGGTGGCTCTGCATGGTCTCAAGGAGATGAAGCTGGAGCCCTCTTTCTCGGGGTGCTCTTCCCTGTATGGTTCCATGTTGGATGAGGCATAGGGGAAAACGAGTGAGATTTGGAAGGTGGCCTGAAGCAGCCAGTCTGTCCATGAGGTGGCTTTGGGGCACTCATTGCAAGTCATCCACGTTACTGTGAACCCCATGATGACTCCAGCACCCACTCCATTCTCAGCCACTCTATCGGCTTCCCACTCAGGTGTGACACAGGTGCTCCAGCACCCAATCACATTCTCGATGGTGGCTGCTGGAAGGAGCAAGAGGAAGATATGGGTTCTGGGACACACTTTCCCCTTCAGAGCTGTCATTCCTTCCTGACTACACACTCTGCTCTGAGTTCAGACCCAGCCTCAGAGGCAGGTCAGAGTATCTGGTGCACACAGGATGTTTCAGCGGCGCTCTCCCTGGAGGTGAGCCTGGTCCCCGTGCTGAACTCTCTTCTGTACTTCTGTGTCTCCTCAGACAGAATCCCAGGTGATCCCTCCCACTACAAGATGGCACATCTTCTAATAGGAAGCATCCTTTTGGAGATAGAAGATTAAAACTCAAGAGTGCTAAGTCCTTCTCTCTCTCTCTCTCTCTCTCTCTCTCTCTCTCTCTCTCTCTCTCTCTGTGTGTGTGTGTGTGTGTGTGTGTGTGTGTGTGTGTCAGAATTCAGTGTCTTTTGTATGTTAGGGAAGTGCTGTGATCCAATCCCACTAATACCTTTGATATGGATTTAGGAGTCTCTGACTCTCTAGATATAAAGATGGGAGCAGGTGAGCCCTGAGGTTTCTCAGAAAAACATGGACCAATTCAAAAAAAAGGGAGTGACAATGAAACTCCAGAGACCTTCTAGAGTGAGAAGCAGAGAGAAAGAAATCAGTGTGGGGGACAAAGCAGAGGCCAGGGAGGGTGGTACAAGTCTGGAAGAGAACAATGTCATGGGGGCAATGGCGGTGAACTGAAGGAGCGCAGGGCTGGTCATTTGAATGTCTTAGAGGAAGTCTGAGAGCATCATCTGCAGTGTGCGACAGAGAGGAGGCAGGATTTTTGAGAGCTGCCCCTGTGCAAGCAGGTGCCAGGCAGGAACCAGTGTCCACCATCAGGCCTCTGACCCTATAGCCATTCAGGGATTGGGACTCTTGGGACTACTCTGTTTTTCTCACCTCGAGTGCAGTTTTACCACCTAGCTTAGTGACTCATCAAGCAGTCTGTCTTGTCTCCTGAGAGTAGGAAAAAGGCAAGAAAATATACCAGGGACACCATGGACGTGGTGGAAAAGAAACCACAGGAATCCACCTGCATCGTGCTTAGGAAAATATCATCTCTTCGTGCCACAGGTTGCAGTTCAGTGCACCAGAGGTTGTTTTATTCATCTAGTCCCCAGATAGAGTCAAGTCCTGGCTGTGCAAAGCCATCCCCATTGGCTGAATGGATTAGACTGGAGTTTCCTGGAAGTTAAATCAATGGAAATCTGACTTTTGTTTTAGAATCATGCCTAAGGGCCACAGTCGAGAGCACGGGCATCTCAGAGAACAGTAGAGAAGTTTACATTCGATGGATAAAACAAAATTTTGTAATATCCTTGGCGATCATCTGTGTGATTTCCACCCAAGTCACTCTGAACCTGGAAGCTTATTATCCATCAATTATCCCGACATCCCCACCTTTCTCCCCTCCATGCCTGTCAGATGGCATGTGGGACCCATTACCACAGGCAACTCTGCAGCACCCCTGGGCTTTCATGGTGACTTCTTGCCTTTCTGTCAAGTTCAAAGTCACAGAATGGAATGTAGGTGAGAGGTTTGGCCTTTTTTTTTTAATAGAAATAATCTTGAGTCTACTCAAATGTCTAAAAAAAAAAAAAATCAAGATTCTCATGGACTTCCATCAAGTAATGATAGCAGTTATAACAAAGCGTATTTTGGCATAGTAGAGAAATGATTGTTAGTAAAATAAAATAAAATAAAACTCCCACCATTGCCAAGACTTTGGAAAACCACCTATATTGTCCATGTAGATGGCACCAGGTGTCTAGTAGACTGAAAGCATCCTGTCCTTCTTCTTCTCTTTTCTTTTGAGATACAGTGTCAGTCACTATGTAGTTCTGGCTAGCCTGGAACTCACTATGTAGACCAGATTGATCTGGAACAGAGATCCGTCTGCCACTGCCTCTGGAGTGCTGGCACTAAAGGCGTGCATTTTAAAGAGTTCTTAGCTGCCTTAGTAATTAAGCTTCCTAAAACACAGCCACGGCTCTCGCTGACATCTTTAGGAGACTGTCTAAGCACCTTGAGGGGTGGGTTGGGGGTGAAATAATGTTTGTTCTTGCTAACTTGTGGGTGACCGACTGACCAAGCATGGGCTGGTAGGGCTTCTGCATCTTGGCATCCGCTCCTGTCCAGTCTCCCATAAAACTGTCCATCAAAACATGACCGAGAATGTGTGCCAGGAGGAAGGGATGGTGGAGTTCAGTTCACACCTGTGGGTCAGCTCCGTGCACATCTCCTCCTCTCACACCTGCAGGGGAATCGAGCTCTTAGGAGGTACAGATCAAACACACTTCACAGCTCATTTTCTCCAGCCACAGGCACCAGGGCAGACATGCCCTGGGCGTCGGTCTGAGGTCTGGTATTATGTGTCTGGGGTGACAACTACTCCCTTGGAGTTCACACTGCTTGGGCAAAAGGACATTCTGATCTCCCAAGGAGGCTGAGGTGGGCATTATACAAATAGCACATGCTTTAAGAAGTACAGATCCCTGTGTTTTTAAGGGGCTTAGAGAACTTTTTCCATGTGTACCATTAAAAAAGGGGTGGGAGATGCTGTTTAAACAAAAACTGGCTGCAGCTGTGTCTACCTTCTCCGCTAGTGACATAATTCATCTTTGAGTAAATAGTTCTTTTGTTTCAGCCATGTTTGCCTTTTCCCCTCATAGGGAGAAAAGGAAGACCCATGGGCCCAGTGCGGATGAGTTAGCACAAGTGTACACACAGCCCTGTATAAAAAACCCCTGTTGTACTTAAGGAGATCTGAGAAAGCTTTGTTTTCCTCGGGAACCCTGAGAGAGAAGACCTCAGGACAAAGATAAGACAAGAGCTATTTGAGGCAGTGGCTCCCAAATTTGGCTGAGCACTGAAATCAGTCACTTCAGAAAACGTCAACCATCCTGAGCCTGTCTGACTTCGCTCAGTGATCAGAGGTGTGCACTGGCAAGCGTGGAAGTTTAGTAGGCTGACTCGAATCGATAGCTAGGATTCCAGGGTCCCAGGAAAAAGGAAACAAAAGCCAGAGGTTCTAAAAGGGATTTGCATACTGTTCATGAGAGTGCCTGTTTTAGGAAGTAGTTAATGTATTTATAAAACCATAACATTTAGTGTTAGATTGAGCATCATTGGCTTTTCTCTGTGTGTGCTTATATACACTCCATCTCACTGCCAACCCTCTAAGATCACTGAGTCTCTCCCACTCTCACATGCCAGCCATATGAAAAGCAAGAATGCTACGTCCACTCTCATATGTAACTCCAGAGAATTTGAAGGAAATATCTACATGTGTGAGCTTTCCTACCCACCAGTGCTGGGCATCAAAGCTCAGGTCTCCTGAAGAGTAAGCAAGTGCTCTACCACTGAGCTACACAGCCCCAGACCAGTCCATCACCAACTGTTCATGCTTTAATGTCAAAAGAAAGGATGACAAGAGAAAAATACCGATGGAGAATAGCCAGACAATCACATTTGGGTTTCATGGGCTTCTGTGGGGGAACTCAAACAAAATAGATTAACACTGCTGGGGTGCCTGGCCAGGACTGGGTGGGGCTGAGGCTCAGCATTGGCTCTTCCGCCCTGGAGCCTCTGGACAAGTGACCATGTCTGACACCGTGGTGAAGTTCGAGATGGAGTTCTGGGAAACCATACCTGGGTGGCACCTGGCACCCCAGTCAGACAGTAGCCATGCTTATGATTTGAAGTGGGTCAGTCGTTAACACTCTTGTGTGGAGGCAACTGATGTGTTCATTCCATTCAGCGGATCTCACTGTGAGTGGACTAGAGCAGAGAGCATGGAGACCTTTGAAGTGAGATAACCGACAGCTCATGATGGCTCACACGGCTCTGTTCAGAGCAGATATAGGGGAGCTGTGGGTGGATTTGTAAAATCGGGCTCCGGGCAGAGCTGCCCTCATTTCTCAGCTGGCAGCCTCATTGTCATCACAGCCTTGAGATTCACAAAAGCGATCTTTAAAGATTTCAGAATCATAGGTTCCAAATTATCTGGAAATTTTGTCTACATGAGCAATAACATCAACAAGTGTATCTCTAACTATACTAGACAGATAGTTTAAAGGGGAAGCTGAAGGTTCCTGAAGCAGACACTGGACAGGACTATGTCTGACAGCTCTCTAGAGCTGAGCATCCCCAGGGGGAAAACATCTTTAACGTTTCCATCTCGTTTTACCTTTTTCTTAAAAAAAAAAAAATTATTATTACTCCTTGTTTCTGTTGACCCTAGCTTAATTAAGTTTTGCATCATTTGTTAACTTTTTAATCCATAAGAAACAAAATTCACCAATGGACTGCAACCATGAAAAAAGTGTACGAATAGAAAAAAAAATACTTTCTTCTAAACCCCTCTCTGTCTCCGGTCTCTCCTTCACTCTGCTCACTTCTGTCGTCACTGCCAATGCTAGTTATCACAAATGTGGGGAAACTTATTTGGTTTTGCTTTTACTTCATGAGACATATACTACGTTTCACTGTAACTCTCTCTCCTCTCTTGAACAACGTCCCTCTAGGCTAATAAATACAGTCGCCTCATTTAGAAGTGCACACAAAATTGCAATCTCATAATTTATGTGACTGTATGGACGGGTATTCACCTTATATTTTTATGCCAGGAGTATTTCTACATATTTGTACTTTTCTGAAATTTATAGTGACAAAACAAAAAGCATTCGGACATTGTTCACTGTCCGGAGACCACATTTTATAGGACCGTTCCTTTGTGTCCTGGATTTTGGTAGATGTTGATGCATTTTTAAAAAAATTTTTGCATTGTTTTTGTTAAAATGGAGGAGGTGACTTTGTAGCTCAGGTTAGCCTCAAACTTTAGATTCTTCTGCCTCCACACCTGCCTGTTGGGATCGCAGGTTTGTCCTATCACATCTGCCGAAATTCTCATTTTTAAGACAGTTACTTTTGATAATTCCTGGGTATACATCACACTTAAAAATACTTTTATCTTTGGATTTTTTTAGACTTAAAAATAAACTGAAGACACTGAAAGTGCAGACATGAGTCACTGAGCAAACATTTAGTGAGGCGTGTGCGTCTTGATTTATACAGTGAAGAAACTTAACAGCGTGCTTCTCCTCAGCAGGCCCTAAGGAGTGTGTGGCAACCGTGACTTCTCTGATGGGACCCGGACTCCTTGGTGAAGGCCCTGCTCCACAAGGGCGGGCAAATAAACACATTTATAGGAAACAGATGGCGATTTAGAGACTTCTCAGTGTAACAAATAGTGTGTAGAGAGGATGGAGTTCCTCTGCCTTTGCTGTGCGTGAGGTGCAGACCTTCAATCCAAGAATTCAAGCAAGGTAGACAAGCATATGGAATTGCCTGGATACTTAAAATTCCAATCTTCTGATCATCTCCAGATCCAATTGTATCATCAATGAGATTACCCACGTTTTGTTTTTCCCTCCAATTTGGGTGGAGTATCCCTTGACAGAAGCATTGACTTTCTACTCCCAGATGTTCTTCTGAGAGACTCACCACCTTTGAAAAGCTCTGGGTGAAAAGACCAACTAGTGTATGTATGGGAAGTAGTGGGCCTAAGATTATGATACAATATTGATAAGGAGTTTTTGAAAATAAATGTAGGGAACTCACAGGAAGACAACTTGCTGGAGTCTGTTCTCACCGTCTATGATGTGGATCCCAGGGACTGAACTCAGGTGTCGGGCTGGGCGATAACTACCCCCACCTGCAGAGTACTCTGGCCAGCCCGAAGGAGTTTTTCAGGTGTCTGCCTATAGAAAAACTAATGAAAGTCAGAATTGCCTCAATACTGCTGTCTCTGACAAAAATGCCACCCATGTGATTCAAGGGTCCTGTTCCGAAGTATCCCCAACTTGGACGACACTACCCCACCTCAGTTCCAAACACAGCTGCCAGAGCTGAAGACAAAATCTATTTTCAGTTCCAATGAGATGATTTGGGCTTCCAAATTCATACAGATTATTTATAGGAATTTGACATTTTATAATTCTATGGTACTGGTAGGGGAAACTGAACCTGAATTCTAAATTCTAAAATTCTCACATGCTCCATCCTCAGACTAAATGTATGATTTTCCTGGCTCTTGAGAGACTCTCAGTACTTTCCTGATGGTTTTGGAAGAGTCTTAACCGCTGCACCTAGTTCTATTCGCTGCTTTCATGGTCTCCTGTTACACAGTGCTCTCAGATCTGAGTTTTAATTTCTAGTCTAACCACCCCAAAGTGGGTCAGATTCCAATCCCTATAAAAGATACAAGTAATGAATATTCAGATATGGACAATCAAAATAAATAGAAAACAAGCATAAATCAACAAAATCGCCATTCTATGAATTAGATAAAAATAAATGAAACTCGGTGTCTTAGGGTTTCTATTGCTGTGCTAAAGCATCTTGCCCAAAATTAATTTAGGAGAGAATTTATTTCAGCTTGCAGCTTACAGACCTTCATCCAGGGAAGTCATGGCAGGAACTTGAGGTTCAAGCCTGGAGGTGAGACTGGAGCAGAGGCCATGGAGGGCTGTTGCTTATTGGCTTACTACTCATGGCTTGTTCAGCCTGCTTTCTTATATACTCCATGACCGCCTGCCTGGGGGTGGCAATACCCACAATAGGCTAGGCCTTCAATGTCAACCACTAATTAAGAAAATGTACCACAGGTTTGCCCACTTGCCAATCTGATGGAGGCAACCTTTTGTAACCGAGGTTCCCTCTTCCCAAATGATTCTTTCCTGTGTCATCTTGACGTGAAACATCCAGTCATGGTGACACACACATTTCTTATCTCATCACTTGGAAGATAGAGGCAGGAGGCTCAGAAATTCGTGGTCATCTCAGCTATATGAGACCCTGTCTCATAAACCAAACAAAAAGTAAATAAAATAAATGAGTTTAAGAAACGAACATGATGGGATACTGGGAGACAGGGGCATGACTCAGGAGGTAAGATGAGGATTTGAGTTTGGATCACAAGTACATGGAAGACCAGCATGTCAACACACACCTGAAACCTGAGTGATGGAAGGGTCAAAGACAGGAAGATCCGAGGGTATGTTGGCCAGCCACTTGAGGTGAAATAGTGAGCATCAGGTCATTGAGACACACACTTCAAAAAGCAAGATGGAGAGTAACAAAGGAAGACACTTGATGTTAACCTCTGGCTCCCACGCGCATGTGCAAACACATATACTATACAAACCAAAGAAATACACTTTAAAATGCAATGAAGAATATTAATCCAAGCATAGGCATTTGAATGTGAATGTTCCCCTTAGGCTCAGAAGTTTGAACACTTGATCCCCAGTAGGTGGCGTTGTTTTAAGGAGATGATATGGAGGTGGCACCTTGGTGGAAGAAAAAGATCACTGGGGGCAGGCTTTGAGCGTTCATAGCCAGCCCTCACTTCCAGTTTGTTCTCTGTTCATGCTTAGGGCTGAAAATATGATCTCTCGGCTTCCTGTCATGCCTGTCAGTTTCTGCCTTGCCTAGCTGTAATGATAGGTTTTTTGTTTGTTTATTTGCTTGTTTGCTTTGTTTTTTTTTAATCTACTTAGAACAGTAAGCCTGAATAAACTCTCCGTTCTTAAGTTGCTCTTGTCATGGTGTTTTATCATGGCAACAACAACAAAAGCAAACAAAACAACAAAACAAAAAGCAAAATACTAACATATCAAGAAATGTTGCTTTAAAACACATCGAATTATAAATACTATAAAAAATATAATGCATTCCAAACATTATCAGAAGCTCATAAAAGCTGGTCAAATAACACAGCATTAGCCAAAGTTTGTAAATAGTAATTTTACTATTTACTATTTACAAGACGTTTTCCAAAATGAACTGAAACACCCCTGAGGAGTTCCGAACATACTGTATGATACTGTGCTTGCCTCCACAGGTTTATGGAGGCCGAGGTGCTTATTGGTGTCATGAACAGCCATGAGCCAGCAAACAGGTAAGCAATTTTGGCTGAGTTGCATGTAGCTCCCATCATATCCAGCAGAGAGGATAACTGGGCATCCGCCAGTGGGTGAGCCATGTACTGAAGGATTTTTTCAACTGGTTGAGTCAAATGAAAATTGTGATACTCCCTTAAAATGAAGGGAGTATTTTTTTAAACAACAAAAAAAATCTTCTGTAGCTTTTTTATTTTTCCTTCATACCTAGAAAACTCAGTTCAAGACTTGCTTGTGTTCTGAATTGGTCCATAAAGAAAGCCTGGGAGAAAACTATTTAGCAGCCGTGTGGAGCAGACACAGCAGCATCATTCAGAATGGAATAAAACTGATGTTTTCAATGAACCACTCGCTGTTAGACTTAGATCAGAGAGTTTATTATTAAACAGATACATACACTCTAACCACGGGCTTTTCTTAGTCTTCCCAGGTACATTCTGAACCAGCAGGCACCTTGGGGAAAGGCAAGGTCTGAACATTTGCAAGAAATGAGATTTTTGATATCTTTCTAGGTTCTGCAGTACAGCTTGAAAGGAAAAGCAAGTACTGTAATGAACTTAGCAGAATGCCAAAGTGAAGGAAACGAAGGGAGGAGAAGCAGGACTGTGTTCGGGATGATGAATTGACTCTACGTCAAATGAAACAGATTTTGAACTAACTGTGGAAAGTATAAGATGTCTGTGTGTAAAGACCCCGCCACTGACAACAGATGAATAGATGGGGCACTTCAAAGAAGGAATTTTCCAGCTGGGGCTCACAGGAATCTTCAAAAGCTGTTCCATATGAGATAGCAGGAAAATATTTTAATAACAAATAGAAACAAATATCTGTGTAATATGACAGGAACAGAAGTTTGCAGAGAGCTATCTGCTCTGTATTGCAAAGACCCAGTGCAGGCTACCTTGGTGGCTTTTTAAAGACATTTATATATAAATTGTTGCAGGTAAATCCCAGGCCAGGTTTTCTTTATGTTCCCAGGAGAATGTGTCTAAAGTAATTCTACAATAATCACAGGGCAAATACCTGAGAGACCATGGATTAGAAAAAAACAAAAAAATACAGCCAGAACACAATGGCTTTGATGGGCAAGAAGAAAAATGTCCCCGTGTGCTACTGAGCTATTATGAATGAAACAGATCTCTCGCCTGTGAGCAGGAGCCGAGCTCACTGAAACATGAGAGGAAGCAGAGATCAGGATCAGGTGACATCACCTGAGTATCTGCAGCTCTCAGTGCAGTGGAGGATGGCTTGTCCTTCAAGGCCTCCTGTGTCCTGTCTGAGCCCCTCTCATCATTCACACAGCAGGGGCTCCCCTCCTTGGTCACCTGTTCAAGGAAAAACTCAGTTGCAGCTGACACAGTCCGCTCACTGTCACCCATGCCCTCTGATCTCTGTGCTTAGCCTGAAACCAGATTGGCCCAGAACTAAAGAACAAGCCATCCTCCTTTGTTTCTCCTCTCCTGAAAATAGTTTCCACCAAGACCCACTGTCTGGGGCTGGAGAGATGGTTTGGTGTTTATGAGTGCTTGCTGCTCTTCCAGAGGACCAGGGTTCACTTCCCAGTGTTTATGCTGAGCAGCTCACAACTGCCTGCATCTGCAGCCCAGGGAAACTGATTACTTCTTTTGACCTTCACAGGCACTGGAACACACATGACATGTGCTCCTGTGCATGCACATGCACACACACAAAGAGAGAGAGAGAGAGAGAGGGAGAGAGGGAGGAGAGATACACACTAATGAAAACACATACTTTAAAAGGTTTTTTTAAGTTTCTGAGTCACACAGAACCCAAACTCAGAAGGGTCCCTATGAAAGACAGTAGCCATCTCCTTTGTGGTTTTATCTTTGATTGAGTGATTTGCTAATAAATTTGCTGAGATCAGGCAACAGAGACTGCTGACTTAGGGCTTTGGTTGCCATTCAGTCTCACCTCTCTCCATCTCCAGCCTCCCGGCTGTGGATGTATGTAGATCTTTGGGCTGGACCTCCTAACCCCAGGCTCTGCCTCCTCCCCATTCCCTTCATCATGAATCACTTCCACCAGTGTGCCAACCAGGCCACGTCAACAGAAGACCCCTTCAGCCGTCACCTTCTGCTTGCAGGAATCTCGTGCATGCCCTGTCATTTCCCCAGTGCAGTGTCTAGTTACCCCCCCATCCAGATATGATGCATGTCCCGGCATGGAGATTGCAACCCCTCGATGGGTCCCTCACAGTACACTGTCTCCAGAAATGCCCCTGCATTTTTACTTTGTACTGAGCTGAGCTCTGAAGAACCATTTGAGCATGCCCAAGGATTTCATAGTCAGTATCTGTACATAACAAGGAACTATGCGTCACTTAATGAAGAGACACATGCTGAGAAACATAATGCTAGGTGGTTTATTGTGGTGTGACACCATAAGATACACCCCTCAAACTAACATGGTAACAGTGTATTCTGGGGCCACCTTCACATATATGGCCAGTAGATCTTCAGGAGACATCACCCTATAAAAAGGATAGATGTATTTTGTCTCATGGCCTCAGAGGCCATAGTTGCTCTACTCTTTTGCTGTGTGCCTGTAGCAACCCAGCACATCACAGCAGGAGCATGGAGAAGAGGAGGCCTCTGACTTAGTGGTGTCAGGAGGCAAAGAGAGAGAGAGGAAGGAGCTATGGTCTCAATACCCTGTTCCAGGGACACCCCAATGACCTAACTTTCTCCCAGTAGACCCCGCCTTCTAAAGTTCTCAGCACTGCCCAATGGCACCACAGGATGGCAGCCAAGTCTTAAGCATATGACCTTCAGGGGACACTTAACCGAACCGTAACCCATGATGACTATGGATTATGACAATGTGTTGTATAATTGAAAAGTGCTAAGGGAGTAGATTTAAAATATTCAGAACAAAAAAAAAGTATATAAGATAGGAAATATGTTAATTAGCTTGACCTAGATATTCCACTATGTACACACACTGCAAAGCCTCATTTTATATCATAAATACATATGGCTGTTTCAAATTTTAAAAATAATCAAAATAAATAAATGAAAGATATCGCCTTAAAAAATAAAAAGAAACAGGGAAATAAGTATAGATCAAGAAGTTCGAGTGGTAGGATTTTATTGACCTCATTAAAACCTTGTCTTCAGCTATTTCATTAAAAGGTGAAATTCGCTGGGTGATGGTGGCACACGCCTTTAATCCCAGCACTCAGGAGGCAGAGGCAGGCAGATCCCTGTAGTTCGAGGCCAGCCTGGTCTACAGAGTGAGTTCCAGGACAGCCAGAGCAACAACAGAGAAACCCTGTCTCAAAAAACAAAAAAGGGGGTGCATGTGAAATTCACTTTAATAATACATTAACTCTAATAGAACCAAAATATCATTCAAGCATAAAATCAATGCAAATATTATCAAGATACCTTATATCATTTTTCTTTTTGAATGTCTGTGACATTTAATTAAACTTTCCACTTTGGGCTCCACATTTTAAACACCTAGCAATCTTGTGTAGCTAATGCAACAACTGAACAGTGTTGTTGAGGATGACACATCTAGAGCAAGGGGGAAGGGCTCACAGCTGAAGGGGCTCCTGAGTCATGGTAGTCTGGCAGGAGGGGGAAAGTCCCTATGAGAGATGATGGAATCTTAGTGTGGACCACAGTGAGGATGAGGAGGGAGGGGAAGCTTCGCAAAGTGTGGCTATGGACACCTCATTGACTCTTCTTCTGAGAGACCTGTTGAGCCAGGAAGACAGAAAGCATATCGATACATATCGCTACCTTCCATGTTTCCATATCCATTAGTGGGAGAGCATCAAGCTTTGAAGTCAACCGCAGAAGCTTGACTCTCTTCATTCCTTACACTCCAGCTTTTGAAACCCAAGGTCATAGCCCCACTTAGGGTCACGTAACTGAATATGGGGTCATGAAATATTTGACAACAGTAAAAGGATTTGAATGTCTACAATCAAAAACTAACTCAAAACCAATTGTGTAATGAACGTGAGACACTTCCGGCCTTGCTCACCAGTGCTGCACTGTGAATCAACAAATACAAATACAGCACCGTGGATGCCTCAAACCACAGTAACAAAGGCCTTGAATACCTCCATTCAGAATGTAGATTATTGTTTGTTGTGATTTGAAGTGTTTTCACTATACACCAAAGTCTGAGAGTCTTAAAATGTTTTATTTTATTATTTGTTTGTGTGTAAATATGGTGTGTGTGTGTGTGTGTGTGTGTGTGTGTGTGTGTGTGTGTGTTTAGGCATGTGCATGCCATGGTGTGCATGTGAAGCTCAGAAGACGACTTTTGGAAGTTCATTCATTCTCTCCTTCTACCATGTGGTCTCCAGAGAGCAAACTTAATTGGACTTAGCTGGGAGTGTCTTTACCCACTGAGCTATCTCGACAGCCCGAGTGTTTCCAATTATAGAAACAAAATAGTAGGATTATATAAAACAAAAGCTTCTAATATTTTTTCTACTCTCAGTTTTCAGCATGTAACTAACAAATTACTATGTCTTTGGTTTTTATTATGTTAGAATGATTTTTAAAGTTGCTTTTTGTGTTGCTGACTGAAGTACCATTTTTTTTAAAATACCAGTTTAGACTTGGGAGGGGAACAGAATTTTCAATAATTTCTGAAATGGCCCCAAATAGTATGCCTCTGGAATTTGTTCTACGTATTTCTGCAAAGTCGCATTCTCACTACTAACCATTGTTAAATCAAAATGCCAATCAAGGGGGCTTGAGAGATGACTCAGTAGTTAAGAGCATTTATTGCTCTTCCAGAGCATCCAAATTTGGTTTCCAGAACCCCCATCAGGCTGCTCAGGAATACCTCCTATAACCCCAGTGTCTCTGGCTTCCACAGGCACCCACTCATGTTCACATAGTGACAAAAAAACGAACACACACAAACACACTCACACACACACACTCACACACAATTAAAAATTCTTTTAAAAGTGTCAATCAACTCTAAAACAGATGTTCTCATTCAACAGGATCATATTCACCCGATATTAAGAATTCTTTATGTAAAAGATTATTCCATCCAGGTCATTAGTATGCAAATTTGTTCTTGTTTTTCATAAATGGTAAAATTGTATATACACCAAATAATTATTTTTAAATAAATTACTTTATGGTTTATCATAGATGTTCCATTTGTATGTCTGTATGTATATGTATACATACGTATACAAATATAATATATTTGTATTTCCAGGATCACACAAACGTTTCTTGGGCATGTGCTTCCAGAGTGTCTACTTTAGGCCAAGTAGCTCTTTTTGGAGGATTTGGGACATTTTGTCCTACTGCGTTAAAACCATTAACAACCTGTTGAGTTAATGAGCATTGAATAGCTTCTCAATGCCTTTGGGTTTTATCTTAGCTTCTTCTATCCTGTAAAATTTTAAGTTTAGGTTCTTTAACTTACCTTCAATTTTTTTAAGTATTTTCTTTATGAATTTAACCAGAGAAAAATGATACATTGCTGTTGTTTGTCTGGTGATGAGAAAGAGAAGAGGGACGGGGGGGGGGAGGCGGAATAAACACATGAATTCTTTTTTTATTTGCTTGCCTGCTCTCAGCTATCTTCTCTCTCTTACACTGTTCAGGATCCTCTGCCTAGAGAATGGTGTCACCCACAGTGGTATGGCTTTTACAACATCAGTTAACAATCAAGAAAATCCTCTCAGACATGCCCACAGACCAACCACATCCAGGTAATTCTTCATTAGGATCCTTTTCCAGATGGACCCTAACTAAAACAAACTAGTAATTTAGGATAGATTTCAGGAGAGGATGATACTTGTAGCCTATTGGGCACGTAAGTACATAAAGCTTAGAGGTGATGTTTCATGTTTCACTGCCAAGCCTTGTTAGCTCTTAGGACTTAGAGGCACAAGTTTCCAACCTTCAGTATCCTTTCCCATGGGGCTGTTTGTTCCTATGCCTTGCTTAGCACCAGAGCTTGATGAGCTGTCTCATAGGTAGCCAGCCTCTCATTGGATCACAGATTCACTGGGCTAGTCACAACTCAGGCCATAGATCCCACGCATGCTCTCACTACTTAATTATTTCCAAGTCTGTCCTTATTATTGAAAACATTCCCAAGCCTCAGCTCTGATATTTTTCCATTCTCTTTTCAAAATAATATGTACACACACAGAATCAAGTCAGATTATTTAACTGTACATTTATGAGGTTATGCTGTCTGAACTAATTTTCATTCTATTTTCAAGAACTAAATATGAATTCTAATAATTTATTGTAGTCTGGAGAGATTTCTCACTCTTTTTCTTTTTTTAACTCTTTTTGGATATTCTTCCATACGTGGCCTTCATATAGCATAGATCCCAACAGTGCCTGTGCTATCAAGTTTTGTTTAAAGTTGCTAAGGTTTGGGATGATTGTCCCCAATGTGTTTGTGTGTCAGAAGCCCCTAACAGTATTGAGAGGTCATGGGAGGTCATAGGTATTCCATATTGCTTTCTGTTGCTGTGGTAAACACCATGACCACAAGCACCTTAGAAGAGGAAGGGTTTATTTGGCTCACACTTCCAGGTCATAATTCACCACTGAGAGAAAGCATCTGGAGGCAGGGAACCACAAAGGGATACTGCTGAGCAGCTCATTGATTGGTTCATGCTCATCTTGCTTCCTTATGCAACCCAGATCCACCTGCCCAGGGATGGTGCGGCCAGAGCAGACTGAGCCCTCCCATATCAATCATCAGTCAGGATAATTTCTCACAAACATGGCCACCTGCCAATCCTATCTGGACAATTCCTCAGCTGAGGCTTTTTTTTTTCTTCACTCATGACTCTAGATCATGTTAAGGTGAACAGAAAAACTAATCAGTACAGGAAGTTCGGGAGCACAAAAGTACTTCCTAGTGGGAAGAGTTAGTCATGGGAGCTCCATACTAATGGATGCACTAATATCTTTCTCCACAAACTAGAGTAGCTCTCTCAAGACTAGGTTAAGCCTCAGGAGAGTGAGTTAGTTGCAGCAAGAGTGGGTTAGACATGGGGCTGAAGAGATGGCTCGGTGTTGAGAGTACTTGTTGCTGTGGCAGAGAACCTACGTTCTCCAGTACCCACGTGGTAGCTTATAATCAGGCATAACTCTAATTCCAGGCAACCTGACACCCTCCACGAGTACGAAACATCCATGTGGTGTGCATACATGCATGCAGGCAACATACTCATACACATAAAATAAAATAAAATCTTTAAAAAAGTGTTTAAAATAGCATGTTGTTCAAATCTGGCCAGCTTCCCTGCTTCCCCTCACACACATGCTCTTTGCATTTACCCTCTTTCCTTCTTCCAAAACTAAAGGCACTCTGGAACCAAGCTTTTAGGCTTCCAGAACTTTGACCTAAATGATCTTCTTTCTTCATAAATAGCTCAATCTCAGGCATTCTGTTACAGAAACAAACAAAGAATCAAGACACAAAGTCATCGTTGATATCCAAGGACATGAATGAAATTCTCCCAGCATAGGTTCCCAGAGGACAGACAGTACCCATGCATCCTGTAGTTGGATCGTAGTGTAGTTTATAGCATGTTTCCATACACACCTTTCTTCCTCTGCTAGATGAAAGGGTCCTTGAAGGTGGAATATACATGTGCTATCTCTGAAATATGTCAATCCATGTAAATTGCATTTTGGGGTTTTATTTTCATTGAACAGATTGGCAACTTTAGGTAAGTCAGGACCCTTGGGACCCTTTCTCCTCACCTGAGCCTTTTATAAGAGAAGAGTTAGAAAGACACATCCTAAGCAATGTGTCTCTTATATTCCTCAGTTTAGTCTGACTTCTATCGAAGGAAATAAGTTGCAGTTACTGGAGCATGCTGTTGTATGACACTTTTTTTCCTGAGAGACATGAATGTCTACTGACCACAAATAGAGAATCAACAACACAGAAGAATAACCAATACACCAAAGGTCCACTTTGGTTATGCAATGAGTTTTTAGGGTCACTTACAGAAGCCTGGATGACACAAGGCAGCTGCATTACCCAAAGCCCACCCAGAATGGGGGACAACTGGAGAGCTAGAACCTTGGAGCTCTCAGGACTTGAAGGAGACTCTGCCTGGCCACTCAGCTCATCATAGTCTTCTTCAGGCAGCTGTTCAGAGTCTCTCTCTCCTGCTACAATCTCTTCCTGCTTCCATACTCATGGGGAGAATCCTTGTGAATCCTGTAAAGTTCAGCTTTTCTGTACAGCAAGGGGCTCATTTGTGTCCTGAGTTTCAGGAGCCTGCCCCCAGCATAGGAAATTTTAACTCACATACACGCGTGTAAACATACACACACACACACACACACGCACACACGCACATGCACACACATACACACACACACACATACATGCACACACATACACACACGTATACACACAGCTCTTCGTGCTTCAAGAGTTTATACACTGGCTGCCTAAAGTGTGCTGTGCTTAGAAATACTTGTCACCTTCTAGTCTAGGTTTAAGCTCCGCTTAGATTAAACATGGCATCCCTTCACCCATTTACTCCCCACAGCATGAGCACAAGAGTTCTTATCTGAGGGGAATGCACCCGCCGCTGAGTCATGGAAAGGGCATGAACTGAGGGTAGGAAGTCATATTCATTTTGCTCTGCTGTCTAGATGCTTGGGTCAGACTCAGACCGGATGTGAGCAGTGATTTGTGAACAGTGAGTGCCAAATTCCTACCATCACAGGGCATTTTGTCATTTGGAAAATTTCCAGAAAATTCCATCATCTTTAATTCTTTCTGCTCATCTATCAGGAGCAGGCCAAGTACTACTAATGGAAGACTAAAGACCTTATATTCACCATGAGTTAATGCAATAGCACCCCACAGACTTCTTCAGAAGCGAGGCGGGAATCTCCCCCAGCTTTGACCCAGGTGCATGTGGCCTCTGCCAACATCTGCCCTCTGAAAAGGCTGATGAATTGCTCATAGCCAAGATCTCATTTTTTTCTTTCTTCTTGGATTTAGGCTTGTGGCTCCTCCCCGCACCCTGGGTTACATCAGCAACAAAATAAAATTATCAAACGATGCTCAACACATCACATAGAAACCCGTTGACCAAACCTTGTCACACTAAGGTATGGGCAGTGGGATCCCAGGGCACTGGAAATAATTCTGGATTTAGTTTATCCATCAAGTGAGGGCCTTCGGTCTCTCCCCAGCCAGAAGGCAGGGCAGTCAATGCCTTAGTCTGTGTGTGAATTTCCAAGCCCTGGACCTAGGCTCAGTTTAGAGTGTTTACATTTTACTACACTGCTCCATTCCAATAACAGCAGCCAGCTTTGTTTATTACCGACTTCCATTCCTAGATGAAACGTGATTCTTCCGAGCTTTATAGCATCATTATATGACATCCTATCACAGACTATTCTGTAAAGTCAAGTGACATCATGCAGAGGAAAGGGTTATTTTGAGGAAATTATTTTAATACCAAGTTTATATTGCATTCATTTTTTAACATTTCAATACACACTCCATTTTAAGTGCTTGGCAGAAATGAATCCAGGGGCATCATGTTTCTTCTCTTGAATGACAAAAACAATATTGAGTCCAAAATACCTCAGCCCATGGCTTTTGTGAAGAAAAAGTAAAATTGAAGGCTGTAAAATTTTGTTGTTTTTTGTCATACAGCCCGGATTCTATTGATAAGTCTAATTCATTTTCTTCCCTTTTCTCCTCCCAAGACTTTTAAATTTAGGGTGTCACACTTTAAAACATCATTGTTGTGTCCTTTCAAAGCACATCCAATGACACCGGTGTGGCCTTGTTGCTAATATGTTTTTAAGTTCTTCGGTTACAGCGGTTTGTGAGTTTAGCTCACACATGTTGTCAGGCCGCCAAATGGGAAGTTTCTGAAGCAAATGAGCCTTTTGTTTATGAGAGGAGAGAAACAGAGTCAATAAACAAATGTGCTCTTGAATGAATCATGCTAATACTTGTCTTGGAAAGCAAGGTGGGAGGAGGCTGAACTGAGAAGCCCGGTGATGTGATTGCACGGGGATACAAGGTGAGGAAGGGATGCTGTGTCCTTGCCCGGCTTGGGTCTCGGAAACCTGACTAGGGCCAACATGTAGATGAAGAAATGACATCCAGACAGTACAGAAAAGCTGGGGTGGGGTGAGCTGGGCACACTGATGGAGAAGCAGCACCTCCCAGAAGCTCAGTTGAACAGAGAGCTGCAGTTCATCCATACAGCTGAACGAGAAGTAGGGTTACTATATACAGCTGAAGGAGGAGCATGGTTTAGCAAAACTTGGCAGGAGCCATCTCTGCTGGTGAACAGTCTTCCGGCTGTAAACATCATGGGGGAAGGCTAGGGTAGATATTTTCAGCACACACTGTCAATATTCACATTCGGACTCTGAGAAGGCTTTGACATCCCTCTGAGCCTCACCCAGAAAAGGCTTTAACACTCTCGGGAGACTAAGACATTGGTGTCCGTGGCATGGCTGTGCCTGGGTCAACAGTACTTATTCACGGGGTTCTCCACTCACTCCTGACAAAAGACGTTGCTCCATTGTCTAAAATACTTTCCTAAATTTTATACCATTGTTTTAAAGATTTGTTGTTATTTGTTTAAACTCTGTGAGTTCTTTTATGTCTGGGTGGAGTTCTGTACCCACGTGTGCAGGTGCCTGGGGAGCCCAGAAGAGGGCACCAGATCCCACAGCGTGGGTGGTACAGGTTATTGTGAGCCTGCTCACATGGGTGCTGGGAATCTAAGTTGGGTCTTGAGAGGTATGCACTATTAACCTCTGAGCTATCTCTTTAGCTCTTATACCTTGTGTTTTTAATGCTAGTTTCATATTGGCCAACACAATGCCATCCATAGCCATGGATTGATAGGGTCTCTGGGTTGGCTTGGTCCAGTTCTGCACTGCAGAATTGCCCGCTGATACAGCATGACACCGTGTACATCCTCTGCAGTTCCCTGTTCCCTTGTTCCTCTTTCATCTACTTGCTCACTTGCTCGATAAATATCTACTGAGTCGTGTGGCAGACCAGGAAGCCAGGAGCAGGGCAGGCATGTGCTGATCATCATATCAGTCATTGCCAAGGTAAAATGTAAATGACCTACCTTCTCTTAGGTGCTGCCATCTAAAAGCAGATCCAAAATACTTGGCTTTAGTCTTGACTGAATTCATTCACTTCTTCATTTTTCTGTCATACCTCAGACAGCTAAGCCAGTGCACCACCTGGAAGAGCATATTCTGCTCCTCTGTCTTTCTGAGCTAAGATTATAATGACCCTGGACTTGATTGTCAGGCATCTCCATCTTGTCAGTCATACTACTTAAGACATGATCTTGAATGGAATTAAGTATACAATTACTCACAGTAATGAAATATCTAGTTTGGCTTCAGACAGGGCTTGATCAAGGTGTCTCTGCTCTTCCCTACACTTTGGCTTTACCCTCCAGCTTACCTTCCAGTTGCAGGGAAAGATGGTTGCCTGAAGCAATTCAAGAAAAGCTTTGTAACTGAAGCTCAGAGGAGAGAGCCAGAGGGTAGAACATCTAGAATTTTGTAAGCAGTTTTCTGGCCAGTAGAATGACAAGGATCAAGTAAATGGCTTAGGCATGTGCCTTGTGCTAGTCTTTGAATCAAGTACAGTAGCCACTAGGTGGGCTCAGTCCAATGAGAATGCAGGTCAATGGCCAAATAAGAAAAGCAAGCTGCTACTGCGGTAAGAGGAGCCAGATGACGGTTCCCATGTACACGCTATTAACATTAATAGGAAGTCTGAAAACATTACCACTGGAAGGTAGATAATTGCAATTTAGCTCAAATCTTCCATGTTATAAGTGAAGAAGCTCAGGGTCCAAAGGGTACCTGGCCAGGTGTGGTGACTCTGGAGGCATAGCTTCTACAGAACCTCCTATAAAAGGAACCGTAGACTCTTTTACTAAACACATAGTTTCAGAAGCTAGTTCCTCTATAGTGTTTTGAAATTCCCTTGCTTAGCATAAATCATTGTATGGATACACTTTATTTTACTCACCCATTCACCAACTGACATGTGGAATTTGGGGGGTTTGCCCGTGATGTATTTTAGTGCTATGAATATTCATAGACAAGTCTTTCTCGGTAACATATGTTTTCATTTCTCTTTAGTAAGTACTTAGCGATGAGAACGTCATGTCTCTAGATTTACAGCAATTGTTTAAAAGGGTAGGGTAAGTCCTCCAATCCAAACAGGATTACTTGATATGTTTGTCTATTTTTGAGACAGGGTCTTCCTATGAGGCCCAGACCGGTCTTAAACTTTGAATCCTCCTGCTTCGGCTTCTCTACTGCCAAAGAAGTCATCAGTGTTTCTTCTGTCCCCTTCCCTGTAAAGCTAGTGATTGAATCCAAGGTGTCATCCATGAAAGACAAGCACTCTAAGTACCTTCCACTGAGCTCTATCTTACCCCCCCCCGGGGCTGTTCCTGCTTCTTTGTATTGTTGTATGGATTTTAGGATCTACTTGTCCAGGTCCACATGAATCCTGTTGAGATTTTGATGCAGGGTTATATTGATAGGACCCAGAGAATTGTCTTGAGAACTGTCTCAGATCTGTGGGTTACTACAGTAACCAGCACCTTGATAATTCAGAATCTCCCATTCCCTGCACAACTCCTGGTGTCTCTACCACTTACAGCTTTCATTTATCTCAGAAGAAACCCATAGTTTTCCATGGAATGATCTTAAAATTTAATACATTTTTCTTCATAATTTCTACACAAATATGATATGAATTGTCCTCTTTCCTTCATTTTAAAATTGTCCATCACAAACCTTTAGAAATATGTTGATCTTGTACTTCACGACTTTGCTGAATTTCTTTATTATTTACAGTAGCCTTGGGGGATTGCTAGAATTTTCTACATTTGTGTCCCATGTTTTATGAATAATGTGATTTTCTTTCTTTTTCTGTTTTAAATCCAGATTCTTCCTGAATTACTATATTAGGTAGGTTGATGCATAAAATGTCTCTAGAGAAATGACAAAGAAGCCCTCCTTATTATGCTTCCAGTCACCATGGGGAAGTACCCAGACCTTACTCCATGTGGCCGATGCCAGCTATGGGGTTTCTGTACATTTTCTGCCTTCTCTGTGTAATTTTTTTGAGAATTCCTATCATGAATAAGTTTGGCATTTTATCAAAAAACTCTCTGAATCTGTCTGAATAATTATGTGGTTTTCTTCCTCGTCTTATTAATAATTACTGTGCTACATTAATTGATTTTCAAATGTTAAGACAGTATTTTGCTGATAGGAAAAATCCATTTTCATCATGTATCTCTTCCTTTCCCCAAGATTTCTGGACTTAATTTGCTAATTTTCTCTTTGAGACTTTTGTGTCTTTGTTCATGAGCATGTTAGCCTAGAGTTTTCTCTCATTGTGTTTTCTTTCTGACCTTCACATCAAGCTAAAACTAACCTCAGGATAAGTGAAAAATGGATCTCCTGTTCTATTAGCTTATGAAAACCTAACATAGGTTGTTTCTGAAACAGCTCTTTAATTGAGCTTAACTTGCTCAACAGGAGGGAAATCACACCTGGTGCTGTAACCTAACCAACCAGCCATGGCTAGTGAGGCCATGGGTCTGAGAGGAGAAATCACTACCTACCACTTTACTAAACCAGCATTAATTCCCAACTGAATTCTAAATATCTTTCTCTATACCCACAGGGAAATGCAGCTCTCACCCCTCATCAAAGAAGCTTCTCTCTGTAGCAGAAGGAGACAGTTACAGAAAACCTCAATGGTTGAAATAGAGAGGACAAATGACTGTGGGGTGCCCAGCCCCAGCTGATGTCTGATGTATCTACACCACAACTCCTACATGTGGGGCACGCGGGGCTCAGGGAACATCACAGAAAAGGGGTGGAAGTCTATCACGGTTGCATGGTGCAGTCTCTTTACATTTTTGATAGATATTTTGAAGCTTTGTTTTAGATACATAAACACTACAGTTTATTACACCTTGCTAATAAACTGAATTATTTGTCCATGTGACATCTCTGTCAGATTTGTAGTCCTCAAGTTTCTTTTGTTTGCTGTCAGTATAACTCTTTCATATCTCTTACCTTGGGCACTTTCTTCTAACTTCCCTGAATCCACAGTGTTTCTCATTAAAAGCACATAGTGTGTTTGTATCTTGCTTAGCTTAGAATCCCCCTTCCTTTCTCTCTCTCTCTCTCTCCTCCTCTCTCTCTCCTACTCCCTCTCCCCTCATTATTTAATTAATTTTTTTTGAGACAAGGTCCCAGTCTGTGGTCCAGATTTGCCTGGAATACACTATATAGTCCAGGCTGACCTTGAACTCACAGCAATCCTCTGCCTCCAAAGTCCTGGGATTAGAGCCATGAACCATGATATTAAATTAAAGAGCACAACCTTTTTATCTCCCCTGTACTGCATCCATATATGTTATGAAGTCAACAGTTGTGTCAAAATTGCTAGTTTATATGAATTCAACATTGCAAAGCTATTAAGACAGAAAAGAATAAAACATTAATTTTTATGCTCATGTGTGTCTGGCTTCTTCGCCATTTTTAGCGCTGCTCCTCTCTCTATGTGTGAGTGGACGGCGCTTTCTGGGTTGTTTGCTTCTTTGGAAGAGTCTGTTTCAGTATTGCTCAGAGGGCAGATGCTTTGGTCTTAGGAACGGGCTCCTCTTCCTAAAAATGCATAAGGGAAGAACTAGCCTTAGGCTAAGGATGAACTGGGAAGAAAATGAGCTTCAGATGTCCATTTAATTTATAATTACTCTTATGTAAAATGCTTTCAAGGCAGGGATTGGTGTCAGAGAGGAATTAATTAGTTAGTTGCTTAATAAAATGTTTTGAAATGGATGGTTTCTACAAACTTGAAGCGTTAGCTTGGTTATTTGTAACCAAGGTATGTAATATTCAAAACAATAATAGAGAGGTCATTCTCATATGGTGGCAATCTGAGATTTTATATATAATGCCTTCTGAGAGGACTTTTTATATTATACCTATGTATCTATATATCTATATATAGTATATATACTATGTATATATACATTATCAATATACATTGTCATAATATAATACATATGTGTATTTATAGTATATGTGCTATATATAGTATACTATATATCTATATATAATGTATGTACTATGTACATATACATACTATGTTTTTATGTTTACTGTTTACATATATTTTGTGTTTATGCATACTATATAAATAGTATATACATTATATATAGATATATAGTATACCATACATAGTATATATACTATATATATATATACACATATGTATTATATTATGACACTATAATTCCATAGTGCCTTCATTATTTAACCAACAAGCCAATTATTAACTTTGTTACATTTCAGATCCTCAAGGATAGAAAAAAAATAAAGGACTGGTGTTATGTAACTAAAACTAACTAGGAAATTAGGGAAGGCGGGAGGTCAAAAAAACACAAATTAAAAAATTAAAGCACTAAATATTATTTATTTAAAGAAAAGTGTTTGAGGTGTGTGTGTGTGTGTGTGTGTGTGTGTGTGTGTGTTACAACTTCAAGAATAAAATATGGGAACTACTTATTCCCAGTCACAGAAATTACCCATGTTACACATGCTGGACGAATTAGTGGCATATTATTTAAAATGTGTGTTAGTTTTACTTCCTAAAGTTTATTTTTCCTTGTGCTGTCATATAGTAGTTCATCTTCAGTAAGGATCTGTACCTTGGGAAAGGGCCACTTGGGACTGGACACATAATTTATAACAATAATGGAATGGGCTTTCTCAGTTGATAGCCAGGGGACCTATGTATATATGAAGGGAAGAAGTTACATCACCCATGAAAAGGCTAACGAGCTAGGCAGATTTCAAGGAAAATGATCTTTTTGTCCTGCCCTTAGACCTCATTCAACCAGGGAGACCCCATTTGACATGTAATGATTCCAGCATGCACTTTCAGAGCAGACAGTTGCATGACAAACGAGGTCAGTTACTCAGAAGTCAGAGCTTTCACCAATAAACTCCAATTTAATTGGGTGCTTTAATTATGCCACCTTTGCTCCCAGGACATGACCCTGGAGACACATTGAGGAGTGCTTTCAGTTCAAAATCTTAGTGCAGAGCCTCTGGCTCTCAAATGAGAGTTTCTCCTACAGATAACTGTGGTCCTCCATACTTGAGAGAAATGAGCCTTCTTAGCAGTTGGACATACAGTTCTGGGACTCAGGAGAGAATTTAGTGTCAAAGACCACTCTGGAGGTAAAGTATCTGCACTGGGATGGCCACTTTTACAAGGTGGCTCTGATTCCCTCTCCTCCTCTTTATAGAGTATCTGGGAGTCAGCTCTCTTGATACAGGTGGACTGCAGGGACACTATTAGTCATCCACAGCAGGAAAACATCCTCCCTTGTATCCAGATGCCTGAGAGCAGGTCTGTTTCAAAATGATGAGCGTCTGTTACTGCTACAAATGTCCCTGAAACCTTAGCATCTTAAAATACTGGAGCCTCCAGCTAGGCAGTGTGTGAGCTGGAGGGGTGCAGGAACTAATCAGAGAAGAAGGCATTTGGGATGCATCAGAAATTCAATATCAGCTTGGTAGAGTTGTTAATAATCAGCCACAGCTTTTGTCTCCATCCCTGCAGCTAGTGACATGAAAGTGGTTAGGTTTCTAAAAACCCTGCTTAAGCATACTCTGTGTATTGTGTAACAAGGTTTTCCATCAACAGCTTATTGGTTCCAGCAGGACGGTTGTGACAGAAAACAATCACTGGGTGCTGAGGAGTGGGGGGATGGATTTTCAGGCCCATTCGCTGCCACTTCAAGAAAGAAAGCATTAGCTCTAGCGGAATTTAACTTCTCCGTCATGGTAGTCACTCCAAGGAAAAAGAGTTACCATGATAGTGAAAATATCCTGATTCTAAAGTGGGAGCCTCACATCTTCCCCACACCGACACACCTCCTTCATTTCTACATTTTAAATAAGAGAAGTCAGTAATGTGTCACTTCTGTAGTCTCCACTCAATAAACACAGCCTAAGCATTTCAACAAAAAATAATCCCTGTAAGTGGCTCATCAAAAATAGCTGAGTATTCAAAAATACTAAAAAAAAAAAAAAAAAAAAAATGCAACCAGACGAATAGTGACAGCTAAGCAGACTGACGTCTAGAAGCACTCAGTGGCCACAAGTTGGTGCATTCTCCCCTAACCTGGGTTAAGGAACACACGTCTCTGCCGTTGCACCCAAAACAGAGGCACCCACAAGTGGATGGCGGGACTCTTCTTGCCTAACTTGCTAAAAGCAGCGCTGTTTATGAGTGTCAATCATCAGACGAGGAAACTGACTTATGGCCAAACTGGTGTTGCACTTTGAAGCAGCCACGCTACCAACCACCATGCTTATTCCGCTCCTTACTCATGCCCACTCCAGGATGATGGCTGGCAAGAAGCAGGTGGGAACCGAAGGAAGAGATGGAAATCTCGTACCTGATATGTTGATGCCTGAGGTACGCTGGGCCACCAGCCATAGGGTTGGTGAAGGGAGAAAGCAGAATACAGGAATAAAAAATGATCAAAGTGGGGGTTTCCAGGTGTGACCATTACAAGATTATGGAGACATGGATTTTAAGATTAAAAAGTGTCCCCGGTTACCAAGGAGGGCAAAATCTGGAAGAAAAGGCAAGAGGCTTTAATTGTGGTCCTTTCTTATGGAGGTGCAAAGCGACGCTTTTATATTTGACCATTGTGTTTCTGAGACATAGATTTTCTTTTTAAATAATGTTATATTCCAAAACTTTAATTTTTTTCATTTAAGCAAGTCAACACTCTAAGCAGTGTATGAGGGAATTTTGATGCTGAGGAGTCAGAGGATATAGTCAATGGTCTGGGAAAGGGCATAGTAATAAACACACCACCACCCAGCCCCAGAGTGGGAGCTCATTTGTTGTAAACAGTTTTTTAAAATCACTAGGCTATAAAATACATTGATATACATTACTAAAATAGAAATTGTGTAAGGTAATAAATTGTACCAGATAACATAATCTTTTCTGAAAATAGATAAAGAGTAGCTGGGGAGGTAGCTCAGTGGTTAAGAGGGATCCCTGCTCTTGGAAAGGACCCAAGTTCAGTTCCCTGCACCCATGTCAGGTAGCTCGTACCAGCCTGTAACTGTAGCTTCAAAGAACCCAACATTTCTGCAAATTACTAAAATAAACCCCATCTTTCAAAAAATGGATAAAGGAAGCAGGAAGAAAACTTCCAGACTGCTTAATTCCTCATCTTTTACACAGAAAACTTGAATATCTTTTATTCTTTGGCTTTCAGAAATTTAATACAGATTAAATGTAGATGATTCTAAAATTCTTATGCCATTCCGTAAGAGCCCTCCTTCTAGAACACTGTAGGGACTAAAAACAGAAAATCCATACAGAAGACAGGAGGAAACAGCAGTTGTAGAACAGACTGGTAGGCAAACCTGTCTGCTTTAATAAAAACTATTTTCATTTTTACTTATTTTTCAGACATCATAATTCTTGATTCCTGAGAACCATCCCTTTATAACATGCACCCCGCTTAAATTTCACGATACCTTTGGCTGCGGTTTGAATGTATCCCCCAGAGATCAATGTGGAAATTTAATCCACAAGTGCATCTGTTAATGGTGTCTGGAGGTGGGGGCTCGGGGGACAAATAGATGGCCTTAGTAGCTCTCTAGAAAGATGAGGAGAGACCTGAACTAGCAAACTTGTTCCGTGTCACTCTGCAGTGCCCTTCACTGTGTTAGAAAACAGCAAGAAGGCCCTCGCCAAATGCCAGAGTCATGTTCTTCAGTGTACCAGCTTCCAGTTCGGAGCCACATAAACCTCTACTCTTCAAATGGGTATTTTGTTACAATAACATAAGGATAAGACACCACATTCTTCAGGAAATTCCTCCTCTCTGCAGACACCTCTTGTGTTTACTTTTACTGCCTTGACATTAAAATCGGGACTCCTTACGGCTTGGTATTAAACCTGCTGTCTGTATCATGTCTGTGCATGATCGGTCAGATTTGTTATTCCAGAGCAGGCCTGTCCTCTGAGCTCCATACCTATCCTGCCTCAGCCCATTTACCTCACACTGCCTCAAAGTCACCTCAGTTCACACCTTCGAAACTGGACTTCACTTTCAAAGCTGCTCTTTATTCCAGGATTCCCTTAGTTCATGGATGTGCTGAATGAAGAGAGAAACATGAATGAAGGTTGGGGCTTCCTGACTTCCCTCCCATGCACTCTGCCCCCACCCAGGGCTCTGCGCAAGGGTCCCTGCTTCCTTTCCTATCACTTTCCTTCCCTGGCTCCCTCTAATCTGCTCTTCATGCAACACACAGGCCCCTTTCCCCTCCAACCTCTGCCCCTTGCTTTTTTCTTTTTCTTTTCTCTTCATTCAGCCCATTATCATTTCATCTTCAAATCAAATATTACTTCTCGGGGAGTTCTCTGGCCTCCCAGTATGGTGTGGGTCCCACAGAGAGCTTCCTGAATTACCCTGAACCCTGCCACCAACACTGGCATCTCCATTGAATATTGTCTTCATTTCTGTTTCTAGATGTTGAGCCACAGGAGGCCCAGGAGTATGTCCAGGAAAATGCCTGCTGTGGTCAGAATGTTCTCATCAAAATTCTAACTTTCAAAATTTAATCCTCAAATTTATGTTTGTGGTGATAATCTAATTATATGAGATGAGACCCTTTGCATGGCCTCCCATGGCAGCATTCATGGCCTGATGAGAGACTCTTGGCTGATCTCACCACAGGCCACCTGTTCTCCACCATGTTGTAATGCAACAAGAAGCCCTCACCAGAGGCAGAGTCAAGTCAGTGCTCCTGGACTGCCCAGGCTCCAGAACCTTGATCAAATGGGCTTATATTTTTATAAAGTGCCCAATCTCAGTCATTTTGCTATAGGGACACACACAAAATATAATAATAATAATAATAATAATAATAATAATAATAATAATAATAAACAATAATAAATAAAACCAGATCAAAACATTATCCTACTTAGATTATAAATCAATTTTTGCTAAGTGAGTTTATATATGTATGTCATAAATTCCTGAAACTATTAATTTTTATTTAGGTAATGTTATCCTGTTCATCTGGACATTGGAGAAGAAGGTAGGCAGGTGCTCTTCGCATCATGTTTCCAGAGACAAGGTCTGGTTTACCTACAAGCATTTGTTTCTGTTTTGTTTTTGTAAAAGGCAGAGGGTAATTATATTTTAGGTGACACTCTTCCCTCCAGACCAGAGTCAATCACAGCTGGAGAATCTACAGAGTCCTTGAGTTTCAGATCCATTTGTTAAGACAGTAAATACCTGCCACCTAGGACTTCATCCCTACCTTGATTTTCAGCCAGTGACTACATTTTGCTTTGCAAACAGAGGCACAGCCCAGCGGCCCTGGCTGTTCATAGAGCAGCCACAGTTTTTGCTTACATTGCAGACCAATGAGCCAGAAATGTAGACTAAGCCTATTTATGATGCTCAATTTGCAAACTACACCTTTGTGAAAACAGGAAGACACCCTCAGTTTGGTTCTGCCACTGGACGCTTTAAATTCTACACGTAGGTGCTGCTGCATGGAAAGTAGACGTTAGTGGAGAAGGCCACCTACAAAGCTCAACAGGGGTCGTAGAACTTGTCCATAGCTAAAATCTTTGGACATCATTAAAGAGCTTAGGAGAAATTGGACAAACACTACATTACTATTTGCTTTTCAAACATCCACACTCCAAGCTGTTATTGTTTTCAGGAACCGTGGAACGGATGGAATGTTCTTTGAGCAAAGGAGGAAAACAAATAGTCTCATGGGAACCAATAGGATTTTAGGAACTTTTTGTTGGTTGAGACACACACCACACAAACACACACACACACACACACACACACACACACCACACACACACACACCACACACACACACACACCACAAACCACACACTTATATACACACGCACACTCACACATAAAAAATACATGCCACACACACCAAACACAAACCACACACACACATACATATACACACACACCACAAACCACACACTTATATACACACTCACACTCACACATAAAAAATACATGCCACACACACCAAACACAAACCATACACACACACACACATACATATACACACACCACAAAGCACACACTTATATACACACGCACACTCACAGACAAAAAAATACATGCCACACACACCAAACGAACACACATAAACTATACACACACACACACACACATATACCACACACTCACACATACATAAATACACATCACACACAAGCACACACACACCACACACACATCACACAAACATACACACACCACATACACAAGCAAGCACACACACACCACACACTCACACATACACAAACACATACCACACACACATCACACAAACATACACATACCACACACACAAGCAAGCACACACACACCACACACTCACACATACACAAACACACACCATACACTCACACATACACAAACACAAACCACACACACACACACACACATACTAAAATATTTGTCACATACAGGAAGAAAATTCTTAAACAACTATATACTTACATATACAATTTGTACTTATATATGACTCAACTAGAATGAGGAATTTCTTCCTGGTACGTGATGGTTCTAAGGTTGCAGAACCGTGACAAGAACATAGGCTCCATTACTACTGCAGTGTCTGCTTTCCAAAGACACTTTTAAAACCCAAATGACACACAGACACAGAGGATTATTTATATTCGTGTTTGTGATAAAATGTGTATTTCCTGATTAGATCAAGAGCCCTCAAAACCCAGTAATACACACAGCCAGCAGCCCAGCAGCCCCGAAGTTTAAATTTCACTGAAGAGGTAGTATATATTGGAAAACAAGCACCAGAGGAGAGGGTGGCCTCACTGAAAGCAGATGTACTGGAATGTAAATTGAAAACTTACTCTTACCCTGCTGAATGGAGGTGAGCAGCGAAGCAACTGTAACTCTGCAGTCCTGCACAGAGTGTGAAATGCAACAGACACTTTGGGACACCCAATAGGGAGTCTCTAGAATATACATGTTTGTGCTACACTGCTAGCTATTTATCTAAGAGAAGACTTAAAAAAATAATTTGTTCATAGAAAGGCTTGCACATGACTATTCATAGAAAGCTCTATTTGTGCTTGCTCAAAGTTGGAAAAAACAAGCCATCAAAAGCCACATGGGCAAATAAATTGTGGTACAGTCATAAACTAGAATACTACACAGCAGTGAAAACAAGTGACCAAACTGCATATTAATAACATGAATAGGGAGACTCAAGATGATAGCGGGGCAGTAGGCAGAGTCCAACAGGGCTCTGGCCACTGTCCCACCGCCTCCATTCAAGTCGCCCCCAGCTCTTCATGTGTTCATGGACTGAAGAGGCTGCACTGGTGCCAAATCTGGCTGGGAGAACTTTGAGGGCAGTGGCAGCGGATCTGGTCGTCCGGCTGTGAGTAGAGAGAAGAAGGATGCGTCCCATTCCTGCCCACAGGCTGGGGGCTCCTACTTGGCCTGCAGATTCAGCCTGAGGCATGGAGAAATAAGTCGGGAGGAGAGTCTAAGATAGAAGAGCAGAGCAGCACCACAGCAGACAGAGGCTGAGTGCGTTCGCTGAACCCCGTTGCTGTCCACCAGGCTGGGGCTCCCACTTGGCCCACAGGTACTGGCCAAAGGTATAGAGGAGCCAGGCCATGAGGGGAGTCTAGGATAAAGGAATAGCCATGGACAGGACTCAGGATGGTAGACAGGCAGTAGGCAGAGTCCTACAGGGCTCAGGCTTCTGTCCTGCCACCCCCCACTACAGTTGCCTCTGGCTCATCACCAGTTCATGGACGTGAAGAAGCTATTCTGTAGCTGACTGCAGCGGGGACAACTTCAAGATTTAAAGGTGGTTGGGAAGGAGAATAGTGTGCAGCAGTCTGGATCTCTACCAGCACCTGCCCCCAAACGTGCTGCCAAACCTCAGGATCACCCTGGTCCTGAGCAACAGCAAGATGTCCCAGCTGAAGAATGATCCATCTTCAGGGTTGAGTCTCCTCTGTTGGAAGGGGTCTTAAAAACTCAAAATGCTCATGTGGACCAGGACAATTAGAGCCCCATCTGCACTGTTGACACCATCAGAGTTCACTAGGTGTTTGAACCTGGCTTTGTGCGGTGCTCCCTCTGGTAACTGACCAGGTACCTGTGTGATATCTGGGCATCTGCATTATGTCCAGCTGCTTGAATGATGGTCTGGTGCCTCCATGATGACTGGGTGTCTTGCATGATGTCTGGGTCCCTTCGGGTTTGGGCAGTGAAGCCCAACTTCAGGTTGAACTTTGTCATACTTAATCTCAGGCCAGGTGGATGTCCACGATCAGAAGAACTGCCTGCTACCTCTAAAAACCATGGTGTTGCCTATGATCCATGCTCCCACACAGGCTGGACTATTTATTTATTTATTTATTTATTTGTTCATTTATTGTTTTGGAGGGCACAGGGGCAGGGGTGTGGACCAGGGAGGAATTGGAAGAGAGTATGATCGAGATTTGTTGTATGAAACTCCCAAAGTAATTAGTAAGTATTATGTTGAAAAAAAAAAAGTCTGAATGAGTGCTTAATGATCCTGAGCGGAGAAAATCAGGCCATAAAATTAGGGAGACAATGGTAGACAGTGGATATACAAGCAGAGAGAGAATGGGAAAGCAATACTAGCTGTTTTAATTTGTTATAAAATTCTAGGAAAATATAAACTAATACAAAGATAGAAAGTAGGTTAGCAGCTGCCCGGCAATAGCTTGGGTGTCCGATGAAAGAAGTGGAGAGAGGGACAAAGGGCTTGAGGACATCGTGGGGGTGACAAAATGCATATCATTTGATGGTGATGGTCCCACATGTGAACACCCACCCCAAGTTTGTCAAGTTTTACCATGGGAATATTTATAATTTATTGTGTGTCAATTATTCCCCCAATAAACCTGCTCCTTAAATTATGAAAATACTTAAAATGAAGAGAAAGAATGCCAACAGAGAAATGCCATAAGGAGCAGCCAACCGTTGAAAACCACAGACACATGCTGCCCCATTGCCAAGCATGCCGAGGGAGAGATAAATGAAGATACATACTACCAGCACATTTGTGTGAGGCTGACACATTCAGCTTGTGTTGACCTGTTTGCTGTCAGGTTAATTATATATTTTTATTTATCCTTTAATAATTTCATACATGTATACAATGTATCTTAATAATATGCAACCCAACCCCCCCACACACATTCCTCAGATCCTAGACCTCCCACATGCTTCACCCCCTTCCTGTGGTCATCATCGTCAGCAGCAGCATCATCACCAATGTCCTCCTGCTCCTCCTGTTCCTCCTCCTCTTCCATCTTTCTCCTTCTTCTCCTTCTTCTTCTTGAGTTCAACTAGTGCTTGCTGCATTCATATGGGTTGGGAGCCATCCACCAGAGCATGGGCAATCTACCTGCAGACAAGACTCTGAAGAAAAATGATTCCCCCTTCTGCAGCAGTCTTCCCTTGTCAATAGTTCCTCAACTAGGGGTGAAGCCTCAGAAGCCCCTCTCCCATACATGCTGAAGTGTTGCCTTGCTTGATCTTGTGCAAATAACCACAGCTACTGTGAGTTCATGAACACAATGGACAGACCCAGAAGACGGCATTTTACTACACTCCTCCCCTCCCCTGGCTCTTACATTCTTTTGGCCTCCTCTTCAGTGATGTCCCCTAAGTCTTGGGAGGGTTGATGTAGATATACCATATTGCAGTGAGCACTCAACAGTCTCAGCACTTGTACCAGTCTCTGCAGTAACCTCTGCCCACTGCAGAAGAAGGAGGAGGAGCAAGAGGAGGAGAAGGAAGAGGGGGAACAGAAGGAGGAGAAGGAGGAGCAGGAGGAGGAGGAGGGGGAGGAGAAGGAAAAGGAGGAGGAGAAGGAGGAGCAGGAGGAGGAGGAGGGGGAGGAAGAGGAGGAGGGGGAGGAGAAGGAAAAGGAGGAGGAGAAGGAGGAGCAGGAGGAGGAGGAGGGGGAGGAGGAGGAGGAGAAGGAGGAGGAGGAGGAGGAGGAACTCCAAAGATGCAACTATCGCTTAATCTACACACTGAAACAGAAATATTTAGAAGACAATTTGATAACATGTTCATTTTTAACAGAGAAAACTGCATTTTCTAGGCTCCCTTGTTCTGGGATTCTGGTGAATTTCAGTCATTGCTGACATTGACAGGAAAACAGCAGAATCCAGAGGGAATAAACCTAAGGCATAAACCTAAGGGGATAAACCTAAGGCACATCTGAACTCTAGTTCTGCTTCTTATGTGACCCAACTAAGGAAGCTCAGTCTATCCTGTGCTGCTCCTGACAGTATACAAAGCCCACTTCCTGGAGTTCCAGCCCTTCCCAAACACCCTCTCCATCATTCTCCTTCACACCAGAGAGATGTACAGTTAGCTTCTCACATGACCCCTCCAGTTCTGAACCACTGAAACTGGTAACAACTGACCACCCTCTCTGAATGCTGGGTAACTCTCCCTGCCCTGTGCTTTTCTCAGATCTCCCACCAACTACATCATAAGTTCCCTATAGCAAATTTCTTCTGAAATCCTTAGAGTGGGTTTTCATTTCTAGCCCAAACATGGATTGATGATCATAGACATGGCTTTCTTTTTTTTCTCCCTTTTCATTTTTGGAGACAGGGTTTCTCTGTTGTAACTCTGGCTGTCCTGGAACTCACTCTGTAGACCAGACTGGCCTCGAACTCACAGAGATCCTCCTGCTTCTGCCTCCTGAGTGTTAGGATCAAAGCTATCCTGCCTGGCTAGGGATGGCTTTCTTTTAAAAAACACTTAAAATTTAATAAGTGGCTTCATAAAATATAATATATCCACATGATAGGATTGCCTGCAGGCAATAACATTGTGTTTTCAAATAATGTTCAAGGAGTGTGAAATAAAATTACATAACAAGGACCTAATTTTATGTGAAAGAGCTATATTTAAAAAGCACTAACACATTATCAGTGATACTATCAAATGACATAATCATTATGCCGGAAAATAGTTTCTTACAAATCTAAACATACATCTACAATAAAATCCAGCTGCCACGCTACTGGAACTTTATCCTATGTAAGGGAAATGCACTTTGTCACTAAAATGTCTATACAGATGTTCACAGCAGTTTTATTCATAACAGTCCCAAATTTAAACCAACATGGCTGACCTTCTATGGATACGTAGTTAATCTGTGGTATGGCCATGTTATAGAATCTTTCTAGGAATTAAAGATATAATAAAATAAATGATTGACACGCACAACTTGGATAGAGTTCAAGAATGTGAAAGAGAGTGAAAAAGAGCAATCTCAGGACGATGGGGATACAGTGATGGAGAGCAGATCAGCCGGTGTGTGAGGCTATCGCCAGAGAGATTGTGACACAGATAGAGCACAAAGCAGCTTCTTCATGTTAGTGGGACAATTCTAGATCCTAGCGGGATGACAGTTACTCGACATAAACTATGCAATTTCAGAGAAATATACTGGTGGGCTCCAGCTAAGGTGGAGTGCAGGGGTTGTGCTGTTGGCAATGTGTTGATTTTGACAAAATCCTGTGCCAGTGTGAGAGGAATGGATGGAGAATGCAGTGGCGGGGGGAGGGGCCGCTCATGGGAATTCTAGGTGCTGTTTTTGCACCTTCTGTTAATTTTAAACTGCATCAGCATTAGAAAATTATAATTAAGAGTACATGAAATATGAATACCTCTGAGTAATTAGGGCATTGGTAATTTCTATGTTCATTTTACATTTTCTAATCTTTCACACTGCAATGTATAGGTGTTACTTTTACAGCTGAGCTAAAGTCATGCGTATATAATTAGTAACGTCAAGACATGTAGATTAACATGAACGGAAAGGGTTCATTAAAACTAACAGTAGATATGTATAATATCTTTATATAATAATAGAGATGGAGTTGTAGAAATATATATACTAATCTTTATACACCAGGAGAGAAAACAGGAGAAATAAAAACACAAGTCAATTTCATTTTGCTTTTTAAAGTTTAGAGATATATGTGCTTATTATGAAAACACACTACATTGATTATTTTTAAACTATTCTGGTCCTCTTCCATTCCTTTTGTGCCTGCTGTTCTCAGCATCAGCATGCTGGGCACCAACATGGGCTCTTCAGGGCACTCTCCCAGCAAAGAGCAGGCCATGGGGTGGCAGGATCCATGGCCCAGCAGAGAAAACAATACCTGCTGTGGGACCCTGAGCACAGGCTGCACCACCTCTGCAGGGACTGGGAGAATGTAGCTACTCTATGAAGAAGATTCCCCAGGGCTCAAAGTTGACCCTGTTCCAGCATTGGTGATGTGTCTTCTGTTCTTCACTTCTGTATTTATGTTGCAAGTTTGGGGCAAGTACACGTGTTCATAGATTCGGCTACATCTATCTGTCATCTGAAGAAGAAGGAAAAGAAACTCAATGTATCTTGTACAAAAAGTATAGTGATTTTCTGTTCACGGGTATTATTTTATAGGGAACTCAACAAAAATTGATTTGAGAAATTGGTTTTTGTTTTTGTTTTTCTTTGTTTGCTTTTGTTTTATGTCTAATAAACTTTGGGATTTATTTCAAAAAGCTATCTGGTAAGTGAGATATTTAAAGTAAATATATGAAGTATAACAGTTAATATCAACCTGGCAAAATTTAGAAAAATGCAGGAGATAGGCCTCTAGGCATATCTGTAGGGGATTATCTTGATTATATTAACTGAGGTGGAAAGACTCACTCACTGTGGGTGGTACCATTCCCTAGGTGGAACTCTTAAACTGTAAGAGTGGAGAAAACATGCTGGTCACTGGCATGGACACGTCCATTGTTCTCTGATCTTGACTTGGATATCATGTAGCTGTCCTCCTCAAGCTGCTTCCTATGTGACTTCCTGCTCAGATGAACTGTAACCTTGAATTGTACTCCCGCCCCCCAAAAAAACCCTTTCTCCTGTAAGTTGTTTTTGGCTATTTTATCACAGTGACAGAAATAAATGAAGACATGAAGTTTTAAAGACTGGTTTAGTTTACATATTTCTTTTAAATATCTTGTTACATAGTTTGCACTTTCAAGTTGCATTGGAAGCAAATTATAATTTGTACTAAATGGAAATGTTACATACGGTGCTGTTAAGATAAGAATTTATCTTGAGACAGCTGAAATAAAACGGATCATGGACCAGATTATCATCTGTGAGAAAAAAAAGGGGAAGCAGAAGTTATCTCTTTACACGTATTTTTCACTGAGGCCAAAACAAGATGTGTTTGTTCATTATTTATGTGTAAATGTGTATGCCTTCATGAGTTCATATGCACCAGGTGTGTACAGGAACCTACAGAGGCCAGACATGGATGTAGGATGCCCTTGAACTGGAGCTATACGAGTTGGGATCCACCATGTGGATGTAAGCTATCTCTCCAGCTTCATGTCAAAATAGTGTTGAAAAGATTTCACAAAAATACTGTACATGGTCAAAATTATAATTCAATAAAAAATAAGCATCTTTGAGTCTTTAATAAGAATAGGTATCTTCGTATCTTTAAATAGCTATCCATTCATTTTATAGACAGCATTTTGTCTTAAAGAATTATTTATTCTGGTCCAAGAATATGTACAATGTCTACATAGGTAAAAATGTATACATGATTAAGTACAAGTTAAAAGGCACATTCAAAGTTAAAAATTTACTTTAAAACAAATTCTAATTCTCTAGAAAAGCAGTTATGTGAAGTAAATTTTAACACCTGTGCAATGTACTATGAAAGACACAGAATTCACTACACAATATCTTAGGGTTACAGATTTCAAGTAAGAAAGAATGAGATTTCTTTTGTGGACTGAGACCCTGGACTCAGCATTATGAGGGATATAAAGCAGGATAACTCTGATGTTGAGTTGCTAATAGTGACCAGGGTTCCCAACAAGCCATGCTTTTAGCTCCAAGTGTCTGTGTTTTTCAGGGTCTTGATTTTGTTCTTTTTTAGTTTGCTTTGATTTAAGTATCCCAGACCATCTTTGAATTCTATGTAGCTCCAGCTAGCCTCCGTGTTAGCTGCCCAAGTTCTGGGATTACAAGTGTGAAGACCACAATCAGCTTTAGTATCAGGTCTTCAGAGCTCCACCCATTACCCTTATAATACCAGAACTGTCAAATGCTGTTTTATAGCTTTTGGCTTCCTGGCAGAAAAATGGAATAAACCTTTTTTGTTGCTTATTTATCCCCTCCCCCCACCCCAGGCTCAGACAACCAAGACTTTCTGAGGTATCAAGAGTGCAAGAATTAAAGCCAACCTTAAAACTAGATGGGGACCTGTTAGCTCACTGGATTTTGTAACAGGATCTTTCTCCATGAATCAGAGAGGTAGCCTCATATCTGAGCAGACATGATGGGGAATGGACATATCGACTCCCTGGGGTTTTTCTGTTGCTCTAGGTTGTAACACTCCTCAGATTGTAAGAAATATTTGAATTGATTCCTGAGAATAACTTCCATTATCACCCATTCCTTTCCCTGCCTTGTCAAAGGATTCATTAGCATACCGGGGAACATCCTTCCTTTGAACTCTGACTCAGTGGCTTAACAGCTATGTGGCCTTTAGTGAATTACTGCAAGAATATTTGTTTCATAAGTATTCTGAGGTTTAAACTGGGTTACATTCCCCATGCTTGAGAAAACACAGCATCCATAAATATTTGTTAAGTCTGAAGTCCACAGTTAAGGATCTGGCAAATGGGTCTAGCAGCAATGTAACGAGGACAGTTGATGGGACATTAATTTGCTCTTAAAGAAATTAACTTCACTTGTTGTTTCTTTACTATTCATTTTTTGCTGGGCTTAGGGGAGGGGGTTGTCTGGTACTCCTAGTATTTTACAGTTTAACCATCCCCAATAGAAGCACAGTTCTGTGTTTCTCACTTTGCCTTTATTTGGCTGTTGAGTTTTGGGTTACTTGGGAGTCGTATCCTTTTCTTAAACACAGGAAAACTGGATGTAATTATATAGTCACTAAGTGAACAATTATTTACTCAGATGGATACTTGGAAAGCTTTGCCATGCCCATGATGCCTGTTCAAGCAGCCTTGATAGGAATGAGGTGACGCCCATAGGCCCTCTGTGTGTCTTGGAAGAATGTGGTAACAATACACAGAGTGGTGCCTATATTCAGTGACCACCCTTGCTTATGTTCTCCCCACCCTCTCTCTCTCTCTCTCTCCCAAATGTTTTGGCAAAAGTGAATCATATATCAATACATATCCCTATATAGATTTGTCAGGATAGCTGGGACCCCTCTTCCTTCCATGAGCAACCAATACAATTGCAGATCCCACCTTTTTTCCTGTGGGACAGGGAACATGCACTGTCTATGCTCTGGGATCAAGGGAACATGAAAATGAGAGGAGGAGGAGGCTGTGCATTCCTCCCAGCTTCCAATCTGTCCACATCAGCCTTGGGCCGAAAGTCTCCCCCGCAAAAATCTCCAGCAGGTTGGAGCCATCAGATGGAGCCTGGAGTCAGAAGGGCTCTGACATTGTCTGGAGTCACAGAACAGTTGAAGATACAGAAAGCATGCTGAGGCCACTGCAGCCTCTTACCACACAGAAACTCAAGTAGAGGATAAGGTTACGCTCAGAGCATGTGGTTTATTTATTTGAACAGCGTTAATGGTTTCACCTCTCTGAGGATATCTCCCTGAGCCATGGTCCCAACTGCAGCTTCCTGTTCTGGTTTCTATTTAACAGACTTCAAAACTTATTGTCCCCTGGGGTTCCAACTTGGTGTCAGTCCTGTCTATCTCTTAACCCCTCTCCTGATGACCTGATGTCACCTGCTTCCACGCTAGCTGGCAGGGTCAGTCCCGCGAACTTGTTGTGCAATAGAAGTTGCTTCTGCAAGATTCAACCTTACTGAGTCCCTTATCTGTCACTGGTACCTGGCTGTGGTGTTCTTCCTGATCTGCAACATCTCCCATATAGCTTTGAGATGGGGATAAACCCAGTGAATTTTTCAGAACATTTTCTTCTGCATCTTATAACATGCCAGGATTTTTCTTTTTGTCATCTTTAGAATCTTCATCACCTACTGCCTTCTATAGCTAGAAACAAGTTGGGAAGCTGATGGTTGCTCTCTTTCCTTTAAAACTTTAATATACAGGATATGTAGAATATCCACCACATTGTATAAATTGTTAATGTTTGTGATACAGGGAAAAGAAAGCCATTGCTGATGAAAACTGCATGGGTGTTTTCCACAGTTGTTGTCTGAGCAGTCACTTCAAATGTGAACCCTGGAGATACATCTTTACACTCCAACAAAGAAAGTCATTTTTTGTGTTTGGATGGCTTTGAATTCCCTTCTATCTCAGGTTGGGCTCTGGTCTTGCTCTTGAGTGATAGGAGTTCTTGGGGAAGGTGGATCTGTTTTCACTTTGGTGATCTTTGACAGTTCTCCCGAGATAATCATCATCAGTCTAGTATGTTCAATATGCATGCCTCAAATTTGATGACATCTTTGCAGATCTAAAAGATAGCAACAGGTAGAATGCTTTCTATAATTCCAGAGATGTATAATAGGCACAACAGTGTATCATTTCTGCACTCGGAGTCCAGCTTGTCACATTAGATATTGCCTCAGACCCTTCTCTTGCCAGTGGCAGAACACCAAGTCTTTGTGGGGTTATCACACAGAGTCCCACTGGTGACAGGGTACAGTTCCAGCACAGGAGGGCTGACTCTTAACTCCTCTACTCACAGTACTTGGGGGGGGGCACAGCTCTACTGTCCCAGGAATGACAGCTATAATAGACCTAGAGGAGGCGCCCTTTGAGCTCTTTGAACTTCCCTTCTGACTGCCATGTAACCTCCAGAACACCCCAAGGGAGGGTAATCTTTAATCTCCCCTCAACTCCTTATCTACACTTCAGCTGTAATATGTTTTATCTATACTGTGCCGCTGAGGGCCCCTCCTACTATCAAATACTATGTTCTTGGGGTAGATGCTGTACATACCATGAAGAAAATTGTATACAGGAAGTGTATTGGGTTCTTGCATGGGTGTTTTCCTCTGCTGTTGCCTGATCACAAGAGAGAGAGAGAGTGTGTGAACTCTGGTATAAGCAAAGAAAGTAGCTCCACATACCTCCAGACACTATGAAGTATCCTGGGATGATTTCATCCTAACTTCTGAGGTCTCTGGGTGTATTCTGATATCACTCTAGAAAATCACGTATGACCACCAGCGCGGCAAGTACTCTTTGATGGCTCTTTTGGTCCTGTGTTCTTTCAAAGCCAACACATCTTTTAAGCTACCATCAGAGAATAATAACTCTTAGCTCCTTCTCCACTATACCTTGGCCCTAACTTTCAGGGGAAGCTTTAAAATTATCAGTAAAGCAATGAACAACAGCCGCAAAGGGGAATGGAGCCAGGGAAGCCACAGCGCTGGAAAGAGAAGGAAAGACCTCCTTTCCTTGGTGCTGGGTGCTTGACAGTGGCAACTGGAAGAGTAGAAATGAGAGGGCATTTCAAAAACAGTTCTGCTGCTGTTGTTGCTCAGGAACCCGGGACCCATCATGAACCACACTATCAGGAAACCCAGACCAGTGCTGTGGAACTATATGCTGAAACCTAACAAGCAGAACACTAGGACAATGTAGGAAAGAATTTTTGAATTCAGGGAGCATTCAGAGAGCTAAAACCTCATCAGTAACCCAAGTATCCACCTGAGCTTTCACACAGACCCAAAGGAACCTGCAAGGCATTGGCAACTGTAGCATGGGGATAGGCCAGCATTTGTACCCAGAACACTAAAAGAAATTTCAGTGTTGTTAGTCATCTGGGACTCCACCTTTGAAGCACTGACCACAGGCAAGTATGGCTTTTCTAATCTGATCATTCCAAGAAAGACTCAGAAGGAAGAAAGGGCAGTACATCCCAGAGGAATGCCCAGTGGCCAGTGGGCCAAGGAAGAAACACAGGAGTGGCCAGATAGAATCATCAGCCAGGCCAGCCCGTTCCCAGATCTATTTCTCTACCCAGAGCTCAGTGCCTCCATGGCCATCAGTGGCATTTTAGTGGAGCAGCTCAGTCACACTCCAGTCTCACTCAGCGTTACTTTGTGTTTCCCTCTTTACTCTCCCTTTTGCCTTCTCTGCATCCAAATAACACAGCCTGGCTTGGCTCGCAGGCTCTCTGTTGTGGAAGTTTATTTTTAGTTGTGTTTAAATTAATTGTTTTTGTGCACTGTTGGAAAAAGGGCTGCCTAGATCTTTGAGTTTCATATTGTCTGCAGGAGTTGGGTTTATGTGGGGGATGTTGATTGGTAATGATCTGCATGTGCTATCAGTAGAACACCTAATGAGTTCTGAATCAATAAAAATCCCTGAGCTCAGACACTCAGGTTCCACTGTGGAGTCTGGCGCTGGCCATGATGGTGGTTCCCGCGGCTGAATGCCACAGTGTCTTCCTTGCTGAGCCACCCCAGCAGTAGTGTACAAGTACACTCTGTGTCTCCACCTCCTGAGAAGTGAGACTGTTCTACTTTCTCTCATACCATATCTTACCTGTCTATCTTCTAGCCCAGACCCTTGTTCTCCCCCTTTTGCTCACACTCCCTTATTATGTATGCTTTCTTCTCTGCTTTCTATTAGCTCAGGGATAAGCAGTAGTTTTTCTGTGTTTTTCTTCTCTTTCTTTCTACTCAGGATTATCAATGGCACTTCCCTGCCTAAAATGATTGCTGCTTAAGAGATGACTATTTTCATAGTGTGTCTGCCCCCTGGCTTGTAACTGCTGTTACAGACAACACTCTACTTTCAAAGTAAAACAGGTGATAGAGTCTGGCACTCTGGGCAAAAATTAGACAGAGGAAAAATGACAACCCAACCCTACTACAACTCACTGAACACTGCAAACGCATCTACTGAAACAAGAAAGGAAACCTAAATAAATTCCACCGATAACCAAACTCCTGGTGCACAATTCCCAAGGCAAAAAACATGAGTAGTGTGCAAAACCAAAACATGTCTCCTCCAGAAACTACCAATGCAGAGTAATGCCAAAACCTGCAACGAGAGTGATCTGGACAAAATTACAGAGAAGTCTAAAGAATGAGTGTTCGAAGAAGTGAAAGAAAACACAAAATCCTGAATGAATTCCAAGAGAACTTGAGCTGACAGCTGAATGACATAAAGGAATCCAATAATGATATAGAAACACGGAGGGAAAAACAAAATTGAAATGAATGTAGGAATGAAATTTTTGGTAATTCAAATGAAAAGCTCAGTGAACACCTCACCAATAGAATGGTTCGTGGGAGGACAAAATGTCAGGGCTTGAAGACAAGACAGGGAAATTGGTACACCCAGTTAAAGACAATTGTATGTTTTTTCTTCTTCTTTCAATTTTGAGATTAACATAATTGCATCATTATATTCTTTAAAGTTGCTGGACTTTATTTTTTATATATTTATATAATTTTTTAAGTCACCGAAACGTGAAAGATCGTTGGAAATCACAAAAAAACCAAATATATCAATTATGGGAATAGAAGGTGAAGAATTCCATATAAAAGGCATACATTTTTTTCAGTATAATCATAATAGAAAATTTCTCCAATCTCGAAAGAGACCCAATCCAGCACAAGAGACAGATAAAATACTACATAAACAAGACCTGAAAAGAAACTCTTGTGGTATAATATAAGTGAAACAATAAATATGTAAAATAAAGAAGGCATATTGAACATTCCAGAGACAGAAACACTAAGCCACATATGAAGGCAGACTCTGATGGATAACAGCTGATTTCTCAACAGAAATTTCAAAAGGCAGAGGGGCCTGGAATGATGCATGTCACGTCAAGTTCTGAGATACTATAGCTACCTGCCCAGACTATTAGACCCAGTAAGACTACATATCATGACCGATGGAGAAAAAAAATCACATAATAAACCAGACTAAAGGAATTTATGATGAGTAAACCAGTTCTACAAGTTACTGGAAGAAATTCTTCAAACTGAAAAGAATGTAAAATATATTCAAGAAGCTACAGGAAATAAAAATAGAACAGTAGTTGATAAAGTACAGTTTAAAGAAATACATAACACTTAAAAAAATCAACAAAGTTAAAAGAATTAATACACACATTTCAATAACTGGATATTACTTATCACAATTACCTAACCAAAGATACAGATAGAAGACTGGATTAAAAAGCAAGATCCATCTATTTGTTGTTTCCAGGAAACACCCCTCACTACCAAAGATAGACACTGCCTTAGGGTAAAAGGGTGAAAAAGATATTCCATAATAAATGGAATCAAGTAGGAAACTAAAGGGAACCAAGCAGGTGTCACTATTCTAGTATCTGACAAAATAGACTTCAAGTGAAAACTACTGAGAAGAGGTTATAGGAGGTATAACCTCACACTGATTAAGGGAACAATTCATCCATCAAGAATATTACAATTCTAAACATATGCACAGATATGATACACCCAATTTCACAAAACAAATATTATCTGAATATAAAGTCACAGAAAAACCCCCAACACAGTAAATAATGAGTAACTTCAATATCCCACTTTCACCAACAGAAAAGTCATCCCTACAAAAAATGAACAGAGAAAGAGCAGAATTAAATGTCATCACAGATAAAATGAGCTTAATGAACATCTATAGAACATTCCATCAGAACATTGCAGAATACACATTTGGAACTTTCTTTATACTAGATCGTGTATTAGGACACAGGACAACTCTCAACAAATACAGGAAAATAGAAATATCACATTATATTTTATCTGACCACAATGAAATAAAGCCAAAAATCAGCTGCAGGAGAGACTACAGAAATTCACAAACTCATGGAGATTAAACAACAAACTATTAAATGATTATGTTCTTAAAGAAATCAAGAAAGATATAATGACACCCTGGAATCAAATGGAAATGAGACACAGACTACCAAAGCCCATGAGATACAAAGAGCACAATGAACACAGCCCCGAGAATGAAGTTTATAGCTGTAGGTGTCTGAGTTGAAACATCAGAGAAATCTTAAACAAATAACTTAAGGTCGTTGAAAAACAAACTAAACAAACAAACAAAATGACACAAACCCAAAGGCAACACATACACAAAGAAACCATTGACATTAGGAAAGACATTAATGAAATTGAAATTTTAAAAAGCACAATGCAAAGAATCAATAAAATGAAAAGTTGGTTTATTTAAAAGTAAGATATATTCTTAGTCAAACTGACTTAAAGAAAGAGAAAGACTCAAATTAATAAAACTAGAGAGGAAAAGGAATCTGTTATAACAGATACCAATGAAAAACAGAAAATAATGAGGTTCTTTAAAAATATATATATTCCACTAAATTGAAAAACCTAAAAAAAAAAAAAAAAAAAAAAAACCTAATGATTTTCTTGATGTGTATTAACCACCAAAGGCTAATATGTCCATTAAAAGTAGTGGGCCTTCAGCAGTAATTTCAATGTCCCAATTAAAAATATGTCCAGGCCCAGATGGTGTTCTACTGTAGAATTCTACCAACCCTCTAAAGAAGGACTAACACAATTATCCTCAGATTATTCCAACAAATACAAAGGAAGCACAGCCTCTAATCTCCTGTTACAAAGCCAACATCACCCTGGCACAAAAACAGATGAAGGTACCATTTAAAAAAAAGAAAAAAAATTACCAACGCAATCACCCCAATGAAGACAGATGCTAAAATCCTCGATAAAATACTTGCAAACTGACTTTAAGAGCACACCGAAAGACCATTAACCGTGATGAACTTGGCTTCATTCCAGACATGCAGGGATGTAATTTGTGAAATCAATACATGTAATATATCACATAGACTCAAGGACAGGAATTACATGACACTCTCAACACATACAAAAAGACCACGGACAAAATCCAACATCTCTTCAGAATAAGAGCCTGTAAAAGACTATGGATGAAAGGAACATATCTAAACAAACGCTATGTGTGATAAATCTACAGTCCATCATACTAAGTGGAGAAAAACCCAAAGAATTTCCACCAAGATCAGGCCCAAGATAAGGGTGTCCATTTTCTCAGCTTTTATTCAATTTGACATCTTAGCTAGAGCAATAAGACAAGAGAAGGAAATGCAAGGGCTACAGCAGAGAAGGAAGAAGCCAAAGTCTCCTTATTTGTAGATGACTCCTCCACCAGAAAACTATTCAGCAGAATGCCAGGACACAAAATTAACATACAAAACCCAGTGGCTTTTCTATATACCAATGATCAATGATAAGCATACTGAGGAAGGAGTCAGAGAAACAATCCATTCACATTAGCAAAAACAAAAAAACAAAAAAACAAAAAAAAAAGGAAAGAAGAAAATCCCCAAACAACAACAAACCACCTTGAAATAAACCTAGTCAAGAATGCGAAAAGCTTCTATAATTCAAAATTTAAATTACTGAAGAAAGAAATTGACCAATACACTCAAAAATGGAAGGCAATTGCATGATCATGTGTCAGAAGAGTTAATTATCGTAAAAATATACTATGTTATACAAAGCAATCTACAGATATATTACAAGTCCCATCAAAATTCCAACAATGTTCTTCACAAAAGTATAAAAAGAAAACAATTTAAAAATCTATATGCAGGCACAGAAGACCCCAGATAGCCAAATTGATCCTGTATAAAATGAATATTGCTGGAGGTATCACCTTACCTAATTTCAAGTTACATCACAGAGTCCCAGTAATAAAAACAGACATGTGTGCCAGTGGAATAGAACAGAGGACCCAGATAAAAGCCCACACGACTATCACTTTATTAGAATGAACTAAAAAAAAGTGACACAGCTAGAGTAAGGTAGCCACCCAAACAAACACTTGTCCAGACCCAAACTCTGAGCTTCTCAATGAACTTCGATACAGACAGAAAGGTCATCTGATTTTTTTGACAGAGATGCCAGAACATACACATCAGAGAAAAGACAGCTTCTTTAACACATGGTGTTGGGGAAACTGGGTATCTACATGTAGGCTAATGAACCTAGATCCTCAGCACTCGCCCTGCACAAAAACCAAGTGGACAAAGACCTTAATGGAAGACCAGCAACTCAGATGCTGCCAGCGCAAAGAATCCTGGAAACACTTCCAGATTTGGCATGGGCAAGGACTTCCTGAATAGCTCTCCAGTCACTACAATGCCAACAACTGACAAATGGGACCTCGTGAAATTAAAAAGCTTCTTTGTAGCAAAGTGTTAATTAAGTGAGAGAGGAAGGTCTCATGAGGACTGAGGCATCTCTGAGGATGTGACGGCAGCTAATGAATGGTTCATGGTGGGAGGGAGAAGTCTGTTTTCAGTGCTGTAACCCCTGTTAAGATGCCAATGCTCAGTAAACACCATAGTGTGTATGTGTGTGTCTCCACACACATAGGGCATTGGTTCCTTCCCTCCTTCCACCTTATGGGTCCTGGGATTGAACTCAGGTCATCAGCCTCGGCAGCAGACCTTCACCCACTGAGCCACCTCTGAGTAGCAGGCACCTTTACTCTCTGAGCCGTGTCAGTAGCACCAAGATTGTCACCACCCAAGGTGACAGGCAGCCTTCATGCCCCTCCCAAGGTCACCTGTAAACTTGATCCCTGGGGATTAAAGGCTTCTTTCCTATCCAGGTAGCCAGCTCCAGCTTTGGGGGCTTCTGCCAAGCTTGTCTCTTTTACCTTGTCCCTTAAGTGGCTAACATGACCGTGTGTCTGCTTCTCTTCTAGGCATTCTCACTACCTATCCCCCTCTACAAGGCCCCTTAAAGCCTTCAGATTGTCCTCTGAAATCTTAGATTTTAAATTAAAGCTTTCAATTTTAATTATTCTCTACCATTAATTTAAAAAAGACTATAGTCATTTAGCTTTCTCTTAAAGTGTTTCCTTTAGATCTCTTTCCTATAAACTGCTTCTTCATTAAGACATGTAATTTATTATTTCACTAATCCTAGCTAAAGAGGAAATGAGCTGGATTCAGCATTAATCCATGCTGAGTACCAGTGATTAACACGTCTTTCCTTAGAGCCCACTCAAAGTATCTACAGTACACAGTTGTATAGCCAAGCAATATTTCTTAAGACCTTCTTAGTATGTTGGGTATTTTCCACATTGTGAATCTCATTTTTCCCAAATAATGGTGAGGCCACACATTCTCAGATCCAGGCAACTATGCGGGTAAGGTGCAATCATGCCATCTACGTGCTTCCAAACAAGAGCAATGATGAGAGCTTTGCTCGCTTTCCCCCAACTATGCAGGAAAGATTGTGTCCTTTGTAATGAGGGACAGCGCAGCCAAAACTCGAGGCAGAAGAATGTGTCCTAGGGCTAAACATACCGAAGGATCAGACCACAGCTTTATCGGCTCTGCTTTGAGTTTTTCTTTTAATTTTAATATTAATTCATCTATATAGCAGGTTACATGACACAGACACTCTGCTTTGGTTGGTCCTCCACCCCCACCACTTGGACCCTTCTGCCTCCTTCCACTTTTGTATCTTACAGGTTCTAATATGCTGCCCAGCCCCTTCTCTTGAAGCCACCTCCCCAGATCATGTCATCCCCCCCTTCATTAATGAAAGATGCCTGTGTGTATTTCCACAAAAATATACACATGCAGAAATTAGAAACCAGGATTCACATATGAAAGAGAACATACAATATTTGCTTTCTTATCTGGATTATGTCACATAATGTAATAATTTCTAGTTCTACCAATTTTCCTGTGAATTTCATAATTTCTTTATTCTTTGCAGCTGAATAAAATTCCATTGTGTATGTGTACCCCAGTTTAATTATCCTTTCACCTGTTGGCTGTCTACACTGATTCCATTTCCTTACTATTGTGAATACAGCAGCAACAAATACATATGTACAATATCACCGTGGTAGGCTAGAGTCCCTTTAAAATATGCCAAAGAATGGTATACCTAGGTCATGTGGAAGTTCCATATTTTATATTTTGAGAAACCTCCACACTGATCTTTATTGTGACTACCAACATTTTAGTTATTGTTCCTATTGCTATGATAAAATGCCCCACAAAAGCGAAAGGAGGCATTAACTTTGGTTCACAGCAAAGGAACACAGTCCACCTTGGTGGAGAAGCCAAGGCACCCGGAGCTTGAAGCAGCTGCTCACACTGTATCTGCAGTCGGGAAGAAGATAACAAGGAATGTTCCTGCTCAGTCGGCTTCCTCCTTCTCTTCAGGTCTAGGAGCCAAGCCCAAGGAATGGTACCGCCTACTTTCACTTTGGGTCTTCCCATCCCAATTAGCTCAGTCAAGATAATCCCTCCCAGGCGTAGACAGCTGCTTATCTCACGGATGAGTTTGGATCCTTTCAAGTTGATAACCATTATTAACCAGGACATCTCCACCTTTTGTCAGCTTGAAAGCCAAGTACATCGCTTTAAAACCATAGCCTTCCAGCCCCTGTCTTTAACAGCTCTGATGGTTTTAAAAGCCTAAAGACCATGTCTCAATTGACAATCAAGACAATCTCTTTAACTGTGAGTTCCAATAAAAAATTAAAAAAAAAAAAACCAAGTTACATGCTCCCAACAGGTAATAGCATAGAATAAACATCCCTATTTCAGACAGGAAGAAGCAGGACACAGCGAGGAATGAGAAGGTCAAACAAGACTTAAACTCATCAGGAAAACTTACAAATGAAATGCATTCAAAATAGCTTTAGTAGCCCAGCCTGTTCCCAGGTCTGTCGATCTACAGCACACATAGCCTCTCTCTCAGACCAGCTCTACACACCCTGCCTCATCTTTTCTTGGTCAGTGTCCCATGGTGCTCATATCTCCCATGTTCAGGGATCCCCATTCAGATTTAAGATTTGCCTTTACAGCTTCATAGAGCGGCGGCTCACAGCTTTCTTGCAGACTCTGTCCCTGGCACACATTGGCTGGCCTCAGCTGCTCTCCATGAAGCCTTCAGTCTTGAATCTTTAATATTTACAAAACCATCGCTCTGTAGATGATGCTGTGGAGTTTTGCTGCCACCTCAATGTGTAGTTTGGCTCCCTTGGACCACATCTATGTCAGCTTCTGTGTGCCTCTCGGCGTTAAGACAGGATTGTCTCCCACTTCCTTCCACCCATCATCACAGAAAAAAATAAGATTGAGAAATTTAGAAAAGACTAAGAAATATATATCACGTGTTTTTTAAGTCATAGGAAAAGAGCAGAGGGAAAATTAAGTGGGGGCAATATTTAGAAAGAAAATTACAAAGACTTCCAAAATGTATGAAAAATTGAAGGCTAGAGAGATTGCTCTGCAGTTAAGAATACTTGTTCTTACAGTGGACCTGATCAGTTCCCAGCACCCACATGGCAGTTCCCTCCAGTGCCAGGGAAAGGAATGCCATCTTCTGACTACCAAGGACACCAAGCAGTCACATAATGCACATTCATACATGCAGGCAAAACACTCATATGCACAGAATGAAATAAATCTTGTTTTCAAAATAAATGAATAACTTCAGTGACTCTAAATGCACTGCACATCCCAAGCAAGATAAGTCAATGCAACAACTGACCTGAAGTGCTCTTGAAAACAGCCAAGATTGTTCTGCAAGATGCAAATCTAATCACCAAATCCTTAATAGATTACATTTATTTATGTATTTAGTGTGTGGGAAGGGGTCGGGATGTGGACGTGCCACAGTCCTGGGTGGAACACCAAGGACGACGTGTGACAATTTATTCTCCTTTCACAACGCAGGCCTGGGATTTCAAACTCATGTTATAAGACATGATACCAAACACTTCTACTCATCTTGCACTCCCTTTTCTTTCTATCTATTTTCATTTACGGGTGTATGTGTGTGTGTGTGTGTGTGTGTGTGTGTGTGTGTGTGTGTCTGAACATCAAATAATGACTTTCTGAGGTCAGTTCTTTCCTTCTGTCATGGGTTCCAAGGATCACACTCAGGTTCTCAGAATTGTACAGCCCGCACGTGACCCACTGAGCCTTCATAGCCTTACTTTACCTCACTTGTTTGTTTACAGAGAAAGCTTTTCTGATTCCATGATAATACACAAGATCATGGTGGCATACATTGTTAATTCCAGCACGTGGGAGGCAGAGGTGGGTGGATCTCTATAGTTTGTGGCCAGCCTGGACTTTATAGTGAGTTCAGGCCAAGGAGGCACAATGAGACCCTGTCAAAAATCATAACAATAAATAGTCAAGGTCATGGCCAAACTCCATAACATGCCCTATACCACCTTCCAGACTTGTCTCAAATGACTTTCTCCAATCCAATCTGTAACTTTCTCCTGCCCTGTGTTCCAACCACCACAAACATTTAACCACTCCCTGATATTGAGGGGCAGTTTATGTGATTTTCCTAAATAGGTCCTTTTACTTAGAATTGTTTGGCAATGATTTTCTTCCTTTGGAGTAGCAAAATAAGCTCATGTCTCAGCTCAAAATTTTTTCCTCTATGACTCTCAGACTCCACATCACAGAGAGAAGAGCCTCCCACCTCCTCTTTTGACCCATGGTAACCCACTCATCTATGACATCCTTACAGTGCCTGTTCCCTGTTAGTCTGTGATTCCTTTAGGCAAAGAGTATGGTTTTTATTTAGATAGCACTCAGCACCTAAAACAAAGGGCATTCCACTGAAAAAGATTTGGTAGATATTTTCTTATAAATAAATATAGATAATATATAAATATTATATAAATGGAGCCTGGGTAGAAAATACAGATCTCCAAATAGAACAAAATCATTGTCCTCTGTTGGCTGTGGGTGCAGAGGATAGACTGACATACAAGCCTAAGCAGACAGAGAATTAATAGGACATCATTTTCAAATGATCTGTAAGGCAAAGTGTGAGAATATCACCTTCCTCTGAATAAAATTTTAAACAGTGCCATAATTTTGCTTCTGGAATTTTTCTACAAATTGGATGTGCCTTCACCATCACTTGACAAATCATGACACTGGCTAAGCTCATAGATAATGAGAGATGGAGCTGTCTGTGGCCCCTGCTAGCCTGATTCCAAAGCCCATGCGTGTTCTTTTTCACCCCTTTATTGTGCCATCTTCTGCCCTGGAATTGACTCTCCTTGAAAATTGAGACCCAGTTCTGGCCACTGAAACTTCTTGAGTATCAGAAGCATATAAAACAATTCTCCACGGTTGCCTGTCCTGAATTGTGATACCATTATCCTCTTACGGACCAATTGGTGTGAAATCAGATCCTGCCTGGGAGTGGGAAAAAAGAATATCAAGAGAAGATTCTGGCTCCAAGCTTCACAAGACACACACACACACACACACACACACACACACACACACACACACACACAAATGTATTGGAGTTCTGCAGGAGCCTGTTCAAAGTCTGGGTATATTCTGTCATTTGGCAAGAATTAAATAGAGCCTTGTGTCCTCTAAGATTACTCTGTTACCTTCAGGATTAGGTTACCCGTCATTATACTTAACCTATGGGAAAAGGCAGCACAAAGCTGTGCTAAAGATGTAACAGGAAGCATAAAATAAAGAACCCTCACGTCAAAGAGATGCACGTTTCCCACAGAGAGCCCATGCTGAATGAGTTCTTTCTGCTCCTGCCTGCCATCCCTGAAGGGAACTCAGCCTCCAAGGCACAAAGCCATGCAAAAACAGCAGCTCAAACCTCTCTCAGCCTCTGGACAGACACAGGTGCTCTGGTCCCATTCATTTGCAAGGTAACTGTGCGCAGTGTACAGGAAGAAGAGAAGGGGGGGTTCGAGCTGACCTTATCTCGCTTCATCTGTATGAATTCCAGAAGGCCCTGGGGAACCTGAGATTCCTAGACCCATTCCCTTCTCACGTTTCCTACTGCAAACCCCTCCAGCTGGCGGGATGCGAAAATAGGTACCGTTTAGCTGCCTAATGAAGTCCATATGCGATTGTTAGAACTATAATTGACACTTCAGCCTCAGGATCTGCATTTTGCTTTGGACAGTTTTCTGCTGCCCAGAGAGGCTGCCTGCTGGGAATGCTTCTGTTTTCTAAGCTTCTTTGCCCGGGCTGGAATGTAAGGGAGATGCTTGATGTGTTAATGTCAGGTTATAATAATACCTATATGGTATGCCCATTAAATATAATAACATCTGTAAAGCAAAGTGCCAGGCCCCCAGTGGCACTGTCAAAGTCATAAGGGTTATTTACGATTGTCTGCTGCTCACTTTTCCAGGCTCCTTTCTCAGGCCTCTCTGCTCTTCTCAGGGCCTGGCCTGGCACAACTTGGTGTTGGCCCACTCTGAAATGGTCATTGTTCCAGACAGACATTAGGTACCTTCATAGCACAGTGAATACATGTGATTCTTCAGGGTAGAACACTACCATGGCCCCATGGTCCGGGAAGTGGTTTTTATCTCCCGGGCAATAAAGCGAAGTTTCATGAGGGTGAGGTTAGAGTCTCCACCATAAACTCAGCCCCTCTTTGTGATACTTAATCCTTTTAACTTTGAGGACAGAGTTGTTACTTGATAAATAGTTGTCAGCTGAATGGATGTATAGAGGAAGAAGGCTTAGAGCGATTGTGTTTAAAGGCTCACCGCGGAGACTTGTTAAAATTTCAGTCTCCTAGAAGACTCACTTAGAAATCCTGTTCTCCATTTCAGCATCATTGTGTGCATTTTCACCCCCAATGGATGCAGAAGGGTTTACTCAGCTGTTAAATCCTGAACATCAATATAACGCATGTAAAAAGAAGTCACTCAATACATTGTTGAGCCTTTAGAGTACTGATTTTCTTTTTATAAGTAGGAAAAAACACATTGACTAAAATCCTTAAAACACAAATGCTATTTAAAAAATGGCTAAGTTCAAGGTTACAGAGGGAGTTCAAGCCTAGCTTAGACAACTTAAATAGACCTTGTCTCGGACTCGAAAACTGAATAGAAGGCTGGGGATACAGCTCAGTAGCAGAGCACTTACATCAACACGCTAGTGGCCCTAGGTTCAATACCCAGTGGGAAAAGGGCAGGGAAGTCACACAGAAAAAGTCAAATCCCTCAGGTTTCCATGTAACACACACACTCACCCACATACACATGTGCTCACATGCATGCACACATGTACACACATATGTTCACACATATACACACTTGTGCTCACACATACACTTGCACACTAATTGATTGAATCTATAAATAATATAAGTACGTGACTTTGGAAATGACCAGGAAATATACAATAGTATATGAAATGGCAGAAAAAGGACACCATCATTTTGGGGTTAACTCCTGGAGCTCACACTAAATTGTGAGGCACGGACATGAAGAATAAAAACAGCAACTCCTTTAATGGAGGACAAGCACTAGAGATGTCTGTAGGCTTCTGTACATTGTTCATAGCATCTCCATGATGCAAGTACAGGTGTGTTTGAATACAGTCCTGAATGTACACTCTGATACACACAGGTGTGCATACACATACATGACAAGGAAGGCTCCAAAACTGGACAAAGATCACAAATGATAGGTCAAGCTTGATACCCGGGGCTCCCTAATTCCAAAGCCCATGTTGCTGGGGAAACTTCTATTTTCTGATGATATTGAGTTGGGGACCGAGTGTGAACACCTGCCCTGCTTACTCTGAGTGCTTCTGTGGGGTCGTCTACAGATTTAAAGCTAGAGATATGACTCCACAGTTTATGGGTGACTTAGAAACATCACTCACCTAGTGAAGAATGGTGGATGCTTCTATTCCCAGAATAATTGTGTTCTTGAAGCAGCCTCAGAGTGTTCTCTAGATGTTTGTGGCCTCAGGAGATGGGAAAGGAATTCCCTAAACTGTTTTCACTGTGTGCAAAGAACAGGCCCGAATATTTAACACACTCTGTAGAGTTCAGTAGAGACAAAAATGAAAGGAACCTTTGGTCTCATAGAAATGAAAAAGCTTCTTTTTTGTCGTTCTCAATCCATGCCTGGCTGTTTTTGGTATAGAAAAGGGCTCCTTTGGCAAACGGAAGGGTCTTTCTAAGGTGTAGCTTAAGAGTCACCGGGTCAAGTCCACAGCTCTGCTGCCCTCTGCATGCCATGTCAGAATGTCTGTGACTTGAGTTTAAAGTCTGCTATAAGGGCCATATCCCCCATGGATACCCCAACTTGAAGTTTGAATGGACAGAAGGGCTGTCACAGAGCATGGGGGCAGGGGAGGGGGAGTCCTGGAGATTCAGGGAAAGAACTGAGCTTCATTTCCAGCCATGAGAGAACTTGCTCCCATTACTCCTGTTCTTCATCCCCACTGACGAGTCTTCCACTCCACAGTATGTGGCTACTGAGTGAGTCAATGCTTCACTCCTCCAAAGGCCCAGCTCATGGGCTTGTTGTATTGACTCCAGGAATTGCCTTTGGGGAAATAGACCTTTGCATGTCCTGTCCCGAATCCTCTGATACAGTAATACTGGAATGGGGTCAGATAATCATATTCTCACAGATTCTCCTGAGTGAATTGGTAACCCGGCCAGAATCCCAGCCTTTCTCTGATGGCCTTGAAAACAGCAGCGTGAGAGAGTTGTGGAGTGTCAGAAGCATGGGGAGCAGTGGGCAAGTGACCTCTTATTTTATGTCTCTTTAAATCAGTTTCTAAGCCTACTATAATCCATAAAATTTGAATTGTTTGCAAGGCGTGTATTGATTTAACCCACATGGTACTAGACAGACACGTGAGTCTAGAGTTTTACTTCTATCTTCCCTTCTCATATTACGTATGGGCAGATACCACTGAGTCACTCACATCCAAACGTCTAGTTTCCTAGGCTTCTCTCAAGTCCCACAGTAACAACCATTGTTACTTATGATCCCAGCCCCATCCTCTACATGGTTTTCCTAAAGACTCTCACATTATTAACATGAAAGTTCAGAAAACTCCTACTTTCTTTCAGAAGAAACATGGGTGGCTGCTAAAGATACAAAGGAGAAAGGAAGCTAAAGATCCCCTGACTGGATTCTCAAAAAGATCATTTATCTTATTTTAAACCTCCATTGGGACAAACTAAAATTTAAGGCCATACAAACATGTTGCACTAAGCCCTGTGACCAAATACGCCCTAAGACTAACATGGACGATCAAAGAATGGAGCTTTCCTGCCAACCACTAAGCAGTTTCCTAGAGCTTACTGGGGGGGAGTGCATTCAGTATTTCTTCAGATTCTGTACTTAGTGAAAACCCTTTGGATGTTTTAAAATGGCCAGAGCAAGCTTGCGGTGGTGGCACACACTTTTGACTCCAGTACTAGAAAGGCAGAGGCAGGCAGAACTCTGTGAGTTCAAGGTCAGCCTGGAAGACGTGAGCGAGTTCCTGGACAGCCAGGGCTACAAAGAGAAACCCTGACTTGAAAACTTGAAAAACCAATATACATATTTGTGTGTGTGTGTGTGTGTGTGTGTGTGTGTGTGTGTGTGTGAGAGAGAGAGAGAGAGAGAAAGAGAGATGAATTTGTCAGAGAAGGGGTATTGCTAGGATAAAAATGAACAAAGCATGGTACATCAGAGCTTCCTAGATGAGCGTGCCCATTTGCCAACACACATCTGTGTGGCGAGTGGAGGAAGCCCCAAGTCAATGCGCATTGTTGACACGGGCATGGCCACATTAAGGATCCAGTGCCTTAGACCCACAGAAATGGCAAAGCCTTCCCAATATAGATCAAGCTCAGAAATGCTAAAGCCTCCCACTGGTCATAAAATATTGACAGGGTCGAACAAATATGTGTCTTTAGGAATGACTGACTAATGTGTGCAAAAGCCAGTAACTGCAGCCTCCTCCTCCCAGGTGTTCATAGACTGAGACTGCTCACCTCCACAGACCTCCTACTGAGACTATCTAACACTTTCCCAGCCTCGCTGTACATTATAATTGTGCTGAGGTTCAGAGTTGCTGTATAATAGCTGTCCTCCATCAAAGGATACTGGTCCCACTGATCCCAGCCTTTCTGCATGCATGCCCAGGTGTCCATAGTTTATTTCCCTACTGCCCTGTAGTCAAGTTCCAGGACTCAAGCTGTGCTGGACAGGACACCGCACCAGCAGCATCTCAGTACCATGTACTTAGCTCCTCAATGACTACCTTCCTGGCAGCTTGAGGGTTGAAAGTGTGGTAAGGCACTTAGAAGGTGGATGTTATAGTATCAGGATTCCAGTGATATCCTAAGCAGGAGAATGAGTCCCTGTCTCTAAAATCAAAATAAAATAAAATACATGTTGAAAAAGAAAAACAGATACTTTGAATATTTACCAAACCTACTTTTCAACAAGCTCACAACTTGCCCCAGATTTTAACTTAAACCATTTGTTAACATGAAAAGATAAAGAAGACCGTATGAAAATTATTTTTTAAAGTGCATCTTCATAATCACCTTTTAGGTCAAGAAGTAGCATTTAGCATTTTGTCAGCAACTCTTGAAGCTTTATCACATTCCCTATCCCAAGTGGAAGCTGCTTTCTTCCTCTAAAAGTCCCACAGTCCTGACTCTGGTGGTACCTCCTCTGTGTGGATCTGTGTATCCGTTGCTTTGCATCGAATGTCCTATACAATGTGTTGTACGTGTTACTTTCAAAAGCTTTATACACTCGCTAATTTCTTTTCATCTGTAATCCTTCTTTAATTATCGTGTTTTCTGTATAGCTTTTTTTTTTTCTGTTGAGAAACCCAAGACTTACTGTGTGGATTATCCCAAAGCCTGTATGTTACAGACTGTATTCATGGCACAGTTCAACATGTTTCTCTACCACTATATTTCCTAGGCATCAGCAGCTTCATCTAGAGGCTAAATCAGATTTAGGCTTGATACTTTAGTGTGACGTGGCTAGTGTTTAGGACTATCATGAAAAAAAAAGCACATAACTGGTTGTATCTCTTCTTAGGATGCTCATTCACAGATCTTAGATCCACTAACTATTTAGATCTTTTTAAAATGACAATATTCTATCTAATTCTCTCATTTCCTTTATTTTCCCACTGATAAGAACAATCAGTTCTACAAGGGTTCGTATGAGTAGAAAGAATAGCTGATTCCTTTCACTTACCAGTTTTAAAGATGATTAATCCTCTACCTCATTCTTAGTTGAAATATATAGTCATTTTAAATAAATTAATAAAATAGATGCTAATATATCAATCCCAATAGCCAGTATCATACTTATTGGAAAAATATGAAAATAGCTCCTGTCCAAATCAAGGACAATTGAAAAGTGTCCTTGAACGCATGATAAAACTGGCACTTCCTTGTTCTTGTTCTCAAAGTCCTGGGCAACATTTAGAAGAATTAGAAACTGAAGGTTGGGGCTGGAGAGATGGCTCAATGGTTAACAACACGTACTATTCTTTTAGAGGACCTGGTTTGGTTCCCAGGACATACCTGGAGGCTCACAACTGTCTGTAACTGCAGTTCCAGGGAATATGATGCCCTCTTATGGCCTCTGCAGGCTCCAGCCATACATGTAGTGAAGAGATATAAATATAGGCAAAACAGTCATACACAAAATCACTGTGTGTGTGTGTGTGTGTGTGTGTGTGTGTGTGTATGTGTGTGTATGTGTGTTGTGTACCTGGCTGGCTGGCTTTAAACTCACAAAGATCTGCCTCTATTTTCTAAGTGGTGAAATTAAAGGCATGTGCTAATTTTACCATGCCTGGTCCAAAAAATAAAATAATAATCTGAAGGCATGGACATTGGGCGAGAGGAGACCAAGCTGTCACCTGCAGCACGTAAAGTAGTTATGCTCTTGAAGTATTCTAAAGAATAAACTCAGAACACTGTTAAAATGTTATGGAAACTATATGCAAGAAAAAAAGCCACATATGTCTATGAATCAGGTTCATTCACACATGAAAACAGCAACCAGTTACAACACACAATTGTATAAATTTCTCCATTTAGAATATATAAATAAAAGATATGAATAGGCTTTAAAGTTCAATCTCTTTATGCATAAAAAGCTTAGTACAATCCAGAGGAGACAAAAGAAGTCTGTAACAAATGAAGTCATTCCATATTTAGCTGAAAGACTCAAGATAAATGTTTCCATCCAGTTAACCTACACATTCACAGTTTCGATAAAAGCACCAGTAATCTCTCAGATAGAATTAGATCATCTGACTCTAAAGTTAATCTATGCAGAACTAGATAGGCAAGAGTAGCAAGAAGAATTCTGGAAATAAAGGAAACAAGAGCTGTGCTATAAACTGTGAGTGGGAACAGAGGAGGGGAAGTGCCACAGCAGACTGAAAATACTCTAGGCTTCAGAACTGAAGACCGTATTATACACGACAAGTACTCACAAATTGCTCGTAGTACAGCAAATGCCAATGCTCTTAAATGTATGAAATGACGTTTAACCTTATTCGTTGAAGTTAAATTCAAAGTATAAAATATTTCCATTTGATTATTTAAATATCTAAATAGTCCCAAGAAGTAAAGAGTGATATGGGAAGATTCTCATAAAAATAATTTGGAGGTATGTCTGATGGTACAGTAATGTAATCCCAGCTACTCAGGAAGCTGAGGCAGAGGATCAGAAGTTCATAGGCCAGCCTGAACTACAGAGTGAGTTCAAGACCAGCCAGTGCTATATAGCGAGAGCCTGTCTGAAAATAAAATGTAACAAGAAAGCTGGGAATATAGCTCAGTGGTAGAACACTTGCCTAGCATGGATGAGGTTTTAGGTAGTGGTTCTCAACCTGTGAGTTGCCACCCTTTTGGGGGTTGAACAACCTTTTAATGGGGGATACCTAAGACCATCTGCATATCAGATATTCACATTACAATTCCTAACAGTAGCAAAATTACAGTTAAGAAGTAGCAACAAAAATAATTTTATGGTTGGGGGGTCAGCACAACATAAAGAACTCTATTAAAGGGCTGCATGCTGCATTAGAACCACCACCGTAGGTGATCCACTAAAGATGTGCTCTTAGAAACAGGCCTTAAGAAGAGGAGAAAGGGTAGGGGTAAGTCAGATGAGTCAGGACATAGACTCGGCTAAGGCTAACTCATGCATGATTCCACACACAGCCCCGGAGATCAAGTCGAAGTCATGTATATCACAGACTGGGTCACGCCCCAGGCAAAGAGGTGGTCCATCATGTTCTCACATCAATGTGGCTGTATCCCTTCCCTGCCTCCCCTTCCCTGAGTAAGGAGGAGGATGCTATATCCTACAGTCTCTTTCACTTTGTGGGGGGAGGGGGCTAGCCTTGGAGAAGAAGCTGATAAGAGCCATGAGTGGTTCCCACTTGCCACAAGGACTAAAGATGGAAAGCCAAATGACCCTGAGGAGATGTGACTGAAACACCAATTACATCCACTAGAGGAAGTACAGGTTTCACCTATGGCATTATGTTCAAGAGCAAACCATGAAGAATTGTCTGAACAGAACAGAAGCAGACACTTCTTCACCATTCAGGTTACCTATGGTTACCTATGGTTACCATTCAGGTGGCAATCATAACCTGGGCTATAGGACCACTGGGACATGAGCAGCTGTATAAATTAAGCCTAATTTTCTTCTTTTGCAAAATGAATGAAATCATTTAAAAAAAATAAAAGCTCTTATAGCAGGAAATGCTGAAAGCTCACATCTTGAACCACAAGCAAGTAAGCAGAGAGAGACTAGACTGGGAACTGTGCATGGGTTTTGAAACTTCAAAGCCCAACCCTTAGTACTATATTTCCTCCAAAATGTCTACACTTCCTAAGCTTCCTCAAACATCACCACCAACTGGGGAACACATATTCAAATGCCTCAAAACGTGAGGGATATCTCGTTCAAACCACCACACACTTCAATCCTACAAGCCAGTACTTCCCTACAACATCTACAGCCTAGACAAGGTAAAGGAGAATTTAGAAATGTTTCTTCTTAGTTATGAAAGCATAGCAATGAAAGTGTATACTAATATTTTTTCTTGAATAAGAAGCAGTATATATGGCAACCATGTTACAAAGCCAAGATTCTCAAAAGAAAAAGAAAAAATAAGCCTATCATGTACACACACTTAATATCATTGCTTATAACTATCTTTCTGGATCTTCTGTCCATAAATATTAATCACTAGATCGCTAGATGATTATTTTTAAATTTTTATGTGTGTGTGTGTGCATGTATGTCTGTGTCTGTGTGTTTGCCATGGGCATGAAGGAACTTTCAGAGGCCAGAAAAGGACATTGAATTCCCTGGATCTAGAGCGATAGACATCTGTGAGCTACTAGATATGGCTGCTGGGAACCAAACTTGAATATTCTGGGAAAGCAGCAAACCTTAACTACTGAGCCTTCCTTTCAGCTCCCACTCAGAGTCTTAATACAAAGCTGTGTCCATAATGTTCATAATGTTTTGTGTCTTTCCTTAAACATTTCAACGGATGCCATCCCTTCCTAGGTCAAGAAGAGTTTTCCATCTCATTTGAACAACAAACAATACAGAACTAAGAACAAAAGTACAGTTGCAGATGTGCATAAGAATAAAAATATGTATGTAATGTATAGATTCAAACTATGCTTAAATGTTATCTAACATTCTCATAGGTATGGAATCTGTACATTGCACATTAAAAGCAGACTTTCCTTTTAAATACTAAATAAAATATAAATCTTTCACAGCTTCTGTCTTAGCTATTGTGAATTAAGTTCTAGGCAAAGTTGCAAAGTAGAAAGACTACAGTTGTTTACCTCTTCCATTATCTGTACCTATCTCACTTAGTCCCTGCTGGGTGGAAGACACTACAGGTGTTACCAAGATGGATACATTCCCCCAGTCAACTCCAAGAAATAAGTCTGAACACAAATCATCCTGTATAATACAAGAGATGGAAATACTATCTCAATTATTCTGAGTCTAAGCAGACGCAGCAGTAAAGGATCATCCTGAACCAAAGCTCTAGGTGCAATGATCATTCTTGACTCAACAAAAGCAGTACTAAGACAGGCATGATGCCAGTGCTCAGGAGGCTGAAGCAGGAGGATTGCTGTGAGTTTGAGGTCAGCCTGGGTTGTATAGTAAGTAACAGCCCAGCTTCTGCTACATAGCAATATGCTGTTCCATAAACCTAAACTTTTTAAAAAGATCACTAATTATGACTAATCCTCCATTTGAAACAAATTGAAGTTCACATCTCTGATTTTATATATATATATATATATATATATATATATACACACACACACACACACACACACACACACATACATATACACACACACATACAAGTGTGTGTGTGTGTATGTGTGTGTGTGTATTTAAATGTCTTTGGAATAAAAATGTATTCTTTGGAATGTACATAATGTCCATGTGTTTCTGCATATATGCGCACATACATAGTCTTTTTCCCTTTGGGAATAAAGACTCATGGTGCGGTATGTAGTCAGGCCATCTCTTGGTAGAAAAGTCAGGGCACGGAGAGGCTCAGCTGTGTGTACTCTGAGGCTCTGAAATCTGCTTGCTGGAATCCTCAAGCCAGCCTTAAGTGCAGTGTAGAACTATATCCTCTGTTTGGGAGCCAATTTGCTGTGGGGAAAATTAAGTTATTATTGCCCCTTGAATGTCAGCTGGCAGGCTCCATCTCCGGCTAATGCTGGTAATTATACAAACAGGCTTCTGAGCACAACCGTATGGAGGCGGCATATGGCATTTACAGTTGTTATAATAATACAACGGCCAGCAGAGAAGCGCAACGCCAGCGCACCTCTAACCTGCAAGTGACCCGCTAATTAGCAGCTGTGCGAGGTTAACAGAACGAGCCCCTCATATAGGGTGCTGTGTTATTAATGTAAACACTGACCCGGGTAAATGGAAAAGTGTATGCCAGAAGGAGCGTACTCATTCCCCGCCTGAGCTGGTCAAACAAATGGGGAAAGCACACACTGGACAGACAAAGCACATAAAATTAATAAAAGCCCAAACACAGAGAATCTGGGGTCTTTTCCCACAACTACTCTCACCACCCCTGAATCACAACAACAGAATTAATCTCTGGGTCTGGTATTGAGGTTAACTGTCTGTTCCCAAGATTCCGCTCTCTGTTCTGGCCTCAATGCTGTCTTCTCCCCTCCTGTAGGATTATTCTCCTTAAACCTGCCCTGAGGCTTCTTTTTATTTCCCGTTTGGAACTTTTGTTTTGCTTTCTGAGCTCAGAAGGCTGTTCGTGCAGTCATGCTGTTATGGAGTCCTTGCGTTAGAGAGTTCAATGCCTCCTGAGAGTTTCTCCCTCCCCTCCTGCTCTGAAGCCCAGTATGTCTGTCTGTTTTATCCAGCCCTATCCAAGCCCCAAAGTCCTGCTAGAGTCAAATGATTCACTGTTGCTCTTCAGAAGTACAAGCTTGGTCTAATCAAAGCAAGTGAACAGAACACACTTAGATGGTGGGTGCTCGCACGAACTGTGAACTGCTTTAATGTCTCCCTTGCAGCTTGTCCCATGGCAGCAGGGGCTGCCCCTTAGTCTTTCTGAGTAGCAAAACCAGACGGCCTTCTGCTTTTCCTTGCAACAATTTGGTCACTCATAATGTGAAAGGTGAAATGGAGACCATTACATGATCATTTATTATATGGATATATATATATATATATATATATATATATATAAAACTATATATATTATATGGCTATTATAATGGCTATTGACATAGGTGTTCTTTAAAGCCTCTTCAGGATTGGGATGGCTACAGTAATGTGCTCCCTAGGCTGGGTCAGTACTGTACTGCATTGTGGACGTGGTGTCTATATGTAATCCCACTCTGGCCTCTTCCCTGCCTGGGAAGCATTTGCCTTTGTTGTATCTGCTGTGCTGTGTAGTGTTCTGTAAAGCCCAGTTGTACTGGACTGCTCTCTAGCCTATGGTGCTAGTGGGAAATTGTAAGCCCTTTGGGAGGCGGAGCTTAGGGGAAAGTCTCTTGGTCCTTAGAGATGTGCCCTTGAGGGGCTCTCCGGACCCAGTCTCTTTCTTTCTTTCTTTTTCATGTTCCAGCCATAAGGTGAGAGGGATATTTTTGTATTCACCTTGTATGGCGTTCTGCCTCACTCGATCCAAAAGCAGTGGGGCCAATCAACCATGAATGATATTGCTAAAATCCTGAGCAAAATAAGCCTTATACGCCATTTTTCCTTATAAGTTGACCATTGCAGGCATTTTTTATTGAGGTGGTAAAAATCTAACACTATCATTTGCACTTTATGATCTTAATTGTGTGTGCGTGTGTGTGTGTGTGTGTGTGTGCGTGTGTGTGTGTGTGTATGTGTGTGTGTATGTGTGTGTGTGTGCGTGTGCATGTGTGTGTGTATGCGTGTGTGCGTGTGTGTGTGTGCGTGTGTGTGTGTGCGCGTGTGTGTGTGTGCGTGTGTGTGCGTGTGTGTGTGTGTGCGTGTGTGTGTATGTGTGTGTGTGTGCGTGTGTGTGTGCGCGTGTGTGTGTGCGTGTGTGTGCGTGTGTGTGCGTGTGTGTGTGGTGTGTGTGCGTGTGTGTGTATGTGTGTGTGTGTGCGTGTATGTGTGTGTGTGTGTGCGTGTGTGTGCGTGTGTGTGTGCGTCTGTGTGCGTGTGTGTGTGCGTGTGTGTGTCTGTGTGTGTGCGTGTGTGCGTGTGTGTGTCTGTGTGTGTGTGTGTGTGTGCGCGTGCGTGTGTGTGTGCGTGTGTGTGTGTGTGTGTGCGTGTGTGTGTGGTGTGTGTGCGTGTGTGTGTCTGTGTGTGCGTGTGTGTGCGTGTGTGCGTGTGTGTGTGTGTGTGCGCGTGTGTGTGCGTGTGCGTGTGTGTGCGTGTATGTGTGCGCGTGTGTGTGCGTGTGTGTGTGTGCGTGTGTGTGTGGTGTGTGTGTGTGTGTGTGTGTGTGTGTGTGTGTGTGTGTGTGTGTGTGTGTGTAACAGCATACATGCAGAGGTCAGGGGAGAACTTGCTGGAGTTAGTTATCTACTTCCACCATGTGGTTCCTAGAGACTAAACTCAGATGGACAGGCTTTATGGTAAGCAAGTTTTACCCAACGAGCCATCTCATCAGCCCCAGAAGGATAATTTAAAGTGAGAGAACTGGAGCTCAGAAGAAACCAACGTTTCACAATCAGAGAGAAAGCCAGGATCTTAAGTGCATGGACCTTCCTCCAAAACCCAAGTGCATAAAATATCAGAGTACTAAGAAAACTAAACAGGAACTTTCCATCTATTCATAAATTAGAAAGTTGACAATTTAAATAGCGTGGGTTATATTTTGTGATTTCATATTTCTTATTTACAAAGACCTTTTTGGGGGGTGGTTTAAAGCTTTCAGTTAAGGCAACTGTCACATGCTTTTTCTTCCTCTTCACTGCCAGAGTTCAGGATGACAGCACAATTGTACAAGAAAATGAATTTGTAGATACACAGAGAAAGGAAATGGTGGCCATTGAGAGCAGTCAACAAGCAGGCTTTTGAGAATCAAAGGATCCTTTCACAGGGGTCACCTAAGACCTTCTGCATATCAGATACTTACATTAAAGTTTATAAAAGGAGCAAAATTACACTTATGAAGTAGCAACAAAAATAATTTTATGGTTGGGCATCACCACAACATGAGGAACTGTATTGAAGGGTCACAGCATTAGGAAGTTTGGGAACCATTGCTCTAGAGGAATCCCGTGGGACTCTCAGGGTGAAGGTGGCAGGTACAGATGTCTGGAGTAAGGCCTGACAGGGCAACGGGGAAGCACTTGAAGACTTACCCATGAATGGCAGCTCCTCTTGCCCATACTCACGTGAGACTAAATCTTGCATCCAACCTTTTCCCTCAATAAACAAACTTCCCAGGAAGAGTTTAAGACATGGGCATCTGATTCTGTGCTTGGCTGACTGTCATGCTACAGAAGTCAGCCCCCTTCCACTGTCTCATGAGAAACCAGACTTCTCTTCTCAGAAGTTTAAGGGCCAGGCATAACCTTGGGCACAGGAACCTAACATCCACCCCATGAGGTCATCAGCATCGGTGTTCATCCTCACAGGTAGGGCAATTAAAAACTACGCAATAAAAACTATCAGCATACAAAAAAATAAATGCCACATAAATAAACAGAAAGAATAATATAATAATAAAAATATAGCATATTAATTTACATAATATATATGACATTATATATAATAATAATATATAATAATAGTAAATAAACCCAAATAATTAGATTAACAAAAGAAAAGATAAATTAATATATGCTTTATTCTCAAAACATTTTGAGGGAAAATGTATTGATTAAAAATGGGATGCTGACAAGTGAATGTTCAGAACATCGAAGTCTTAGAAATGAAAAGTAAGGTTACGAAAATAAGAAACCACGGGATGTCTAAAAGACAAACCTAGAGATCAGAAAAGAAGATGCACAGGATGAGGAACAGAGGTAGGAGCCACTCCAGCCAGCTCATTTTATTGAAATGTAACAAAGGGGCAATAGGAGGAAGGGGAAAATTGTCAAATGTATAAGAAACTGAGATGGAAAAATACAAAGTCCCTTAGAATAAAAAGGCTATCATGTGGTGATTGATGATTAAGATAAATGAAAGGAGACCACATCTAAAAAAGTGTCCTGAAATTGAAGACCAGCATGGATTTAACAAAATAAATAAAGTCTGAAAGCTTCCAGAAAAGAGGGAGAACAAAAGATCACATCTCCCACAAAGGAACAGCAATCTAATTTCCTATGAAGACCACTGGCTCTTGGGCGACATTGCCTTCTGATTCTGAAAGTAGAATTTAAATATATACCTCACCTATTTTAAAACATTTGTATAGATTTACAGAATGATTCATAGGATAGCCACAAGAACTTCAGCATTCAGGTTGCTCTATGATTGATGTCTTAAAATTCTGCACTAGTAGAGCACATTTGTGTTATATATATATATATATATATATATATATATATATATATATATATATATATATATATATATATATAAAATCTTTATACCCTAAGCTACTTTTCTGCCCCTCAGACCTCCCATGTTATGGCATTACACTGAGTAGTCTTATCCCCTTAGGCTCCAAGGTTGCCCTTGCTCACAATGGTCTTGATACTTTGGGAGAGAGCTATTCAGGTGTCTTTAAAATAATGTTCTATTAGTTTTTTAGTTCTGTTTAGTTCTATCAAGTTTGTCTCAGGGTTGAGATAAGGCTAGGGTCCTGGGGAAGAAATAACAGACAAGAACCGCCATTCTCATTACATCCCACCTAGGGTTAGTCCTGTCAACGTGATCTATCACTATTGATGCTAACCCTTGACCACCTGGCTAAGTGATCTTGGTCATATTTACACTCTAAAATTGTTCTTTTTCATCCCGGTCTGAGGGTGAAGATTTTTCACCTCCATGTCCACAGAGGATCGGTATAAATTATTTGTGCTCCTCCTGTACAGATTTGCCTCTTCTTCTCTTGAATGAATTATTTCTTCACATAAGTATGAAGTCATGGACATTATTTTATACTTTATAAACAGTCCTATATTACGTTACCCATAGGAGCCACTTTCAGTCAGCTCCTATGAACCTGGGACATATCTCCTCCAATGCGTGTCAGCTATTAAGCTGGTTAGTTTTTCTCAACTTGACACAAACTAGAGTCATCAAGAAAAAGGAGCCACCATTGAAGAATCGCCTCAATTAGATGGCCTTGGGCATGTCTGTGGGGCATTTTCTTGACTGATAATTGATATGGTGGAACCCAGGGAACTGTGGGCAATGCCACTCCTGGGCAGGTGATCCTGGGTTGAATAAGAAAGCAAGCTGAGCAAGCCATGGAAAACAAGCATGCCTGTAAATAGTTTTTCTCTGTGGTCTCTGCTTCAGCTCCTGCCCTGGCTTCCCTTGATAATGGACTATATATAGCCTGTAAGATGTAACGGACCCTTTCTCCCCTACGTTGGTTTTGGTCATTGTTTTATCTAAGAAACAGAAAGTACTAGGACTGATATGTCTTTAATTATATTTTATGGTTTGGGGTTCTTCCTTATTTGCTACCATGACAAAATAGTCTGAGTTCATCATGCAGTTCACCCAAGTGGCTATTTCTTTAAGGGTCCCTGCCCCTTTTATGGAATGGTGTTCCAAATCAAGAGCTGGGGGCCAGTTGTGTTCATTACCATTTGGGCATCTCTGCTTCCAGGCTTTCCGAACTGGCAGAGCCATAGACAGTTCTTATGTAAACTAATGCACTTATATACTCATTTGTGTGAGTACCCCTATATATAAACACCAGGTTTCCAGTGTACTAAACATAGGTTCATGCTAAAGTCTCCAATACCACATACTAATACCACATGAGTATTGTATCACCTCCACTCATGTTCTGGAAAACTCTGGCCCTGGCCATCAACTCTCTACGATTGCAATTGTTTCCATGTTTTGTGGCCTAGAATTTGATCTGACTTGGTGAATATTCCCTGTGACCTTAAGAAGAATTGATGTTGTGTGGCGGTTGGATGAGTTCTCAGTGGATGTCAGGATTTTCAAGCTGCTGCACAGCACTGCCCATTGCTTTTCCATCCCCTGCATTTATCAAACACTCCGAGGGTGCTGGTAACTCCATCGCAACAGTGCAGATGTTAGCTTTTCCTTCCAATTTTGTCCATCTTTCCATCAAATATTTAATGCTCCACTGTTAGGTTAAAGGAAAACCAATTCCCAGTCACTATTTACTTCTGCTTTCTAAGCTTGGCATTGTTTCTCAAGTCCCTTCCGTTTTAAATGATAATAGAGATTTGAGCTTTCTTTCTATTAGTGTTCATGTTCTATCTGCCCCCCCCTACTCTTATTCTACCTGATTCCTCATAAAGTCTTTGCAATTTGACACATAGTTAAATTCCACCTTTAAGGTACTCTACTCTGAGAGTCTCAATCTCCTTTATTATTATATTGAAAAGTTCACACTTCCTGACTAGGAGTACTAAGATTAATATTGCAAAGTTTATATGGGTTTCTTCCTGCCCTACTTTCTCCAGTTCTAATCAGCAGGTCACATGATCCCATTTTCTCTTTTCTTTAGTGTATCAATTGAATTTTTTTTTAATGGAAAGGAAGAGATATTACTGGGCTCCACCCCTACACAAAGAACTTCTGGCAACTAACAACTACTGAGAGGAGAACTGGTTTTCCCTGGGGAGGGATCCTCTAATTGTTTATCCAATACCAAGTGCTAAGCCTTAAAATTATATACACACTAGCAATACTAAGTGGACTTAGCAGGTATTATATATATATATATATAGAGAGAGAGGGGGGGGGAGAAATAGTCCATTAATTTGAGAGAAATGAGAGGAAATATGGGTGACAAAGAGCATTTAGAGGGAGGAAGTGCAGAAGGGAAATGATGTAATCATATTTTAGTTTTTTAAAAATGCAGAATAAATAAATTGAGTCCAGGAAAAAAAAAAAGGCATTTCAGTGACCCCCCCATCCCCCTCATGACATGCTATCGGCATGAAATCAGTGCCTATCGTGTCTGCTGCCGCGGCTTTAAATGAAGTCATCTCAGGTTCTTTTCAAATGTCAATCTCAGGTGTGTGATTATACTTTCATCTGTCTCTGATGTGGCGCCTAGTCACATACCGAGGCTCTAACTGACACCTTCCTTCTGCCTCTGGGGCCTCTTTCTACATCCCGCAGGAAAGTTCCGTGGATGATAAAGGAAGAATCCATTTAAGGTATAGTCTCGCAGCTGATAGGGTCTGTTCGCTCTTGCTATGGTAACTATCCCACTCAATTCTCTTCACACGCTATACTCTGTGAGGCAATTCCACCCCATGTTCTGCTCTTCAAAACTCTCCTTTAGTCTCCAATTTTTCTGCAGTTTAATGAGAATATACCCAGGGGGAAGGTGTAACAGTTTTAGGTGTTTCATGAGTTGGTGTTCGCTAAATTTCCAGATTCTGTCGTATTCTGTCCACTATTCATTTAGGGAAACTTTCAACCATTATTATTTCAAACTGCCCCTTTTTCCTACTCTGTCCCCTCTTCTTACGGTCTTCTAGTCATATGTATTGTACATCTTCACAACTGTCCCATATTTTTTAGATTTGTTTCTTTGCATTTTACATTAGGGAGCTGCTACTGACCTGTCCTCACATTCGTGGATTTTTTTCCCTTGCCCACACCCACTCTGTAGAAGATCCTACTACACAGTTGTTATTCCTGCCGCTCTATCCTGATGTCTAACACTGCATTTTGACTTTCAGCATCATTGTCTCTTTGTTTCTTCCTGGGTTCTTGTGCATTGGCAACCGTTTGGGCTGAGGGTCTGACATGGCTATGTAACAGGGTTTATCTGGTCCAAATATATGTGTCGTTTGAGGGTCTGCTCCTGACCATTGTTTTCAGTTTTTCTTCTTTGTTCTATTATTTCTTTGTCTGACTTTTCACATGCCTCATAAATTTATTTATTATCATTCAACAGTTGTATACATGTAATGGTAGCCGTTCTCTTTGTTATTATGTCTTAACTCCCTCTCCGGTCCCACTTAACCCCTTTCTCTTCCTAACAAGTTCCCCTTGTTAGGAAGAAATTGTAATGGAATTGTAGATGTGGGTGCCTGAGGCTTCAGATCCTTGTAGGTTCTTGTTTCTGTTTTCCCTGTTGTCTTTAGGTGTAAGGACTCCTCCTTAACCAGAGTCTTGCCTGGAGCTCTTGCCCGTGGTTTCCTGCCTGGACTGTGCTGTATGGTATCACAGTGGAAGTGTCCTGTGATCTTATTATTAAATCCAGTCTTTCTGCAGGCTGAGGTTCCTGAGCTGTGATTGTCACAAGTGTTATATAGGGTTCCTTTTCTCCCCTGCCAGATGAGCAGAAAAGAGAGCGAACCAAGCCAGAGACACTCTTCCTTTGTATCATAAGATGTTGCTGAAGTCATTGCCTGTGGACAGCAGTCCTTCCTGCACAGAACTCTCTGACTATTTTGAAAAGTTGGCATTTGTCTTCCTTTGCCAATCCTTTGTCACCAAATTCCTCCTGGTTCTTTACTGAGAACCTGGTGGGCTTCCTAGAAATAAAGTTCATGACTGGACCTACTATCTAGAACTTTTCACTTTCTGATAGTCCACAGGCAGCCTCCAGTGGCTCAGGCAAATTATTGTCAGTGTGTTGCTTTCAGTTTCAGACCAGTCAACACCAGAAGGCCTTGGCTGTCACTGGATTTTCAGGCTCCCCAAATTTGGGCTAGTAACTTGACCTGAGACCCCCATTCTCCAATGGAACTAAAAAAAGTCACGGAGTGTCAGCGTGTGCAGCTTTTCTCTCGCAAGGCCAGAGTGGTGACTTCCAAGTTCCCCAGATGCTGGAGCCATAATCACAAGTCCAGGCGATTCCTTTCCACTCTGTGTTTAATAACCATGGTAACCATTAATCAAGTCGGGGAGTGAGATGAAGACATTTCCAGGTGTGAATGGACTTAGAAATGTGCAATAATTACAAAACTAATGAAATGAATAAGATACAGAAATGAACAAAACCCTAGAAAGTGTGCATGGGTAACATGGTAGGCTCATCCTACTGTGTAGGGAAGGGAGGTCTCAGGGTAACAGGCGAGAGGCACTGGCCCACAGTGGAATAGAAGATCCAAGGTTTTGAAGGAATGACTGTGAAGGACTGTTCGGACAGGATGGACAATTTGAGAATGTAGTAAAGACAGGCCATAGCATTCTCTTGTCAACAAAAGAAAAGAAAGGCCATTCAGAATGCCGTACAAGACTGGGAAGTGGGTAAGAAAAGCATGGTTGATGTTCAGCTCCAGTAATCATCTAAGTAACCTTCCAGTAACAAAATATCTAAAAGCTATCGTTTTACATGTGCAGCTGAGATGGCCGTAAACTAAGGGACGTTCTCAGGAGGCCGGTTACAGAGCTAAGCTGTGACTCTAGCAGAGGAACTCCTGGGCTGCTAACTAGCCTGAGGGCCCCTGTGCGCCTCAGTGACCCAAATCTTTACTTGTATCAACTGCCCAGTGAAGGAGACTGTTTCTAGGAATGTGTCCCCTTCCCCAAAAAACTGTCCCTCACACCTGATAGAGAGCTGGATACAAAACCTTCTATGGATCTGAGAATCCTAGGTGAAATAGGGGGCAGGGCAGGGGTGAGTGAAATTTCTACTCCAGGAAAAAAGGCAGCAAAAGGCAATTTCCCATCACCACCCTGTCTTTGGGTGAAGAGGGGAGATCCCTGTTTCAAAACTGCAGCTTTGGGCTTTTAGTTTGTTTGCATGCAGTTGAGAGTCCAAGTCCTACAAACCAAGTAAATAATAAACTAAGAAATTCATCCAAAGTAGCACCAGCTATTCTGGCTGCCTCTGAGCGGGATCTGGTGTAATCCCTTCCGGAGAAGTTGCCCTGTCCGCAGAGCTCCGGGAACTCCTACCTTCCCGTGGATGAATTAGAAGTGGATGTCTGACCAAACTGAATGAAAACAAGGTAGATCTCAACTAAAAAGCAAACAAAGGATAGAAGGAAAAACAATAAAAGCACAGGGAGAATAAGTCAAGGAAACAAGGAACAGAAGCGGGCTCCAAAGACTCAAGGGTTGTTGTTGTTTAGTGAAAACACAAGTACAATTGCCTTGAAAGATAGAATTTAAAGTTATGGGTCTGAAAAGATGACTCAGATATTAAGAGTGCTTACTGCTTTCGCAGAGGACCCGAGTTCCATTTCCCAGCAGCTACACAAAGCAGTTCACAACCTCCTGTAACTCCAGCTCCAGGTGGATCTAGCTCAAAAGAGGATCCTATACCTCTGGCTTCTTCTCTCTCTCTCTCTCTCTCTCTCTCTCTCTCTCTCTCAATCTCTCTCTTTCTCAATCTCTCTCTCTTACTCAATCTCTTTCTCAATCTCTCTCTCTCTCTTTCTCAATCTCTCTCTTTCTCAATCTCTCTCTCTTTCTCAATCTTTCTCTCTCTTTCTCAATCTCTCTCTCAATCTCTCTCTCTCTCTCAATTAAAATCAAAACTGTCTTTAAAATTATGACTAAATGATTAATAATCAAGAAACAACAACCAGAGAAATATGATTTAAAACACACAGACGAAGCAGACAAAGAAGCAGCTGGAAGGCATGTACGTGAAGGACAATGAGTCTGCTCTGTTACCTGTTTGTGAACTCAGAGAGTCACCCCACTCACAGTCCATAAACCTGGGTCTAGGATTTTTCTGCTGTGACACATGACCACTGGGAAAGGTAGTGCTGATGAAGGAAAGCCCCCGTGAGACAGCTAGGGTCAGAAGCGTGGTCTTCAATAATTATAGAGGCCCTTTGATGAAGGCAAGGCAGAGAATGCCTGATCCCCGCTCCCACTGAATGACATCACCACCTTCTCAGTGCCATGCCCTTCCTAAGCACCTAAGTTTCTTCAGCCCTCTTCTTTGCTAAGGTGTTTTCCTTTGCTAATTTTGCAGCCCCTGTGTAAGGTTCCAAACCTCACTGTCCACCCTACTCTCCTGCCTCAAAGGATGACAGGAGATTCCCTTGTGCTGCTCAAAATAGTGCAAAACAAGATATGCAAATTCAGAGGCAGGCACATTGGCACACACCTGTACTTCCACACTTAGGAGAGATGAATTCAGAGGATGTGAATCCCAGACCATCCTAGAGATCCTGCCTCAAAAAATTTTAAAAAGACAGAAAACAGAAAAGATTAACCAAAATTACTTTCTTCTTCATTCCCACTGATTTCTGGCATGGCTCTATGTAGCGTCTGTGACTCTGTGCAGAATCTCTTGGTCCATTTCCACCTTGGCTACCAAGCAGCAGATGTATATAAAGTCTAATCAATGCAAAGTTCATGGTCCCTTACTCATACCAGCCCCATGTGAGGCCCAGGAAGACTCCTCCCCATATGTCCCTACACATATGTGTTTGCAGAATTGACAAAGGTAAGAAACTTATCCATGTCTGCTGAAGACTTTTCTTCATGCCAGGTGCCCCTGCCATGCCTCTCCTTGGACCAGGTACTACTGGAGATGAATTGAGGGAGACATCAGAGGGCTGAGAATACAGACACATGTGCATGGTTCAGTATCACCTTCATTTTTGTAGTTATGTGTCACAAAGACAGGTACACATTCCAAGAGATACATTATTAGCTCTGTGTCATTTTAAAATTAGTATAGATCGGGGATGGAGAGATGGCTCAGAGGTTAAGAGTACTGGCTGCTGTTTCAGAGGACCTGGGTTCCATTCCCAGCACCCACATGGCAGCTCACAACTGTCTGTAACTCCTGTTTCAGGGGAATCCGACACCCTCACACAGATATATACATACGTAGGCAAAACACCAATGTATGTAAAATAAAAAATAAATACATAAAAATATTTTTTTAATTAATATAGATCAGATCTACGCTCACCCAGATGGCAAGGATAATTACATACTTCCATTCTATGGATATCTTATGATTTCATCTTAGTGTTCTCAGGGCTGTGATGAACAACATGAGATTAAATCAAACATAAGAGAAAGGATGTAGTCAAGACACAACAATAAGCACGTGATGCAAGATGCTGATGCTGGTGTTACAGACAGACTGTTTTACAGTAAACATTTTTTTTATGAGCAGAATTACACTCTAAAAGTTAGAAGTATGGTACAGTATACCCATAAACTAGGAACAAAGTCACATTTTACCATTATCAGGTACTCTGCACTGCACTCAATTTTCTGTGTATTTTTATATGGCTGCTGGCCTAGTAGGTTTGTTTACATCAGGAACCTTACACACATGTGGACATTGCAATACCCTACGATATTCCAGTGGCTACAGTGTCACTAGGTGATGGAAATTTTCCAGCGTTAGTGTAATCTCATGGGACCACCAAGATGCGTGTGGCTTGTTGACTGAGCTGTTGTTTCTCAGCACAGGATGAACAGCTGCCCCTCATTACTCCCATCTACACAAGAGAATTGCTGGGGATGCTCCTGTTGCCCACTGCGCATACCATCCTGGCATCTCCACACAGAGGCCTAGAAGACAATTTAGATAATTAGATCCATCGGTTGAAAGCCTATTTATGTGTGTATCTGTGAGAGAAAATTTGATACTCTGTGTTAAGATTTTATGACTCAAAATGTACAAACTAACTTTGGAGCGTTGTTCAGAATCTTGATGAACAGTTTTCCCTAACAAAATCCCCAAAAAGTACAAAGATGAAAGAAATGCTTCTATAAGAATCAATATAATTACCATTGCCTGTGCCAGGGAAGAACTAAGTTATCTTTTTTATTCTATTAACTGGAAACAATTTAACCTAATTGTTGCCTTGAGAAGAGGTGACCGAAACAGTTTCACGTCTATAAACTCACTGGGGGATTTTCTGCATCCCTGCCTTGGCACTATGCTTATCCAGTACACTGCATAATTAGTTTTGTGAAATTCTTCTGTGTTAAAATTAAAATGAAAAAATTAATTTTTTTAATTTGTTGTGCTTTCTTTTTTCATGCGTTTTTAAATTGCTATCACTTTTTTCTTAAAGAAAGCCCCCAGATTTGGGTATGATCTGGCCTCATACAATTGCTCATATCAAAGTGGTTGTTTCCAAGCAGAAGCTGCCCTTCTTACCTTCAGGATGCTAATTTCTTAGAATGATATTTAACGACTTCATGGTTACATTCTATCAGCCGCTCTAGGTTCCGTGTTCACCACTCCCTCGATTAGACACCAAGGTGCTCAGAGTTAGCAAAATGCACCAAGCGTTTGGCAACCACTTCTTTTACCTAGTGAAGTGTTTTCTCTCATCCCTTCCGAAAAGTTACTTTACTCTTTATACACAGCACCTCCTCCCAAGCCCGTCTCCTTTGCCTGTTAAAATAGCTGCAACATTCATAGATTGTGTACTTCCTTGCTCTCATGTTCGTGTTTATGCTCCATGTTCCTTCTGTATCGTGACTCTCTTGTTTATTTATATAACTAGCCAACGGTGGGGGGAATATTAAGCAACTGAAGGGAATGGAGATGGGAAGAATGGAAGAGAGGCACGTAGATGTGGCTCTCAGAGTTCTGTTGGCAGGCAGCCGGCTGGAAGACAAGCCTGCACAGCCTTCAAGACAAAACAGATGACGTCAAATGGAGACCAGAAGGCAGAACGACGAGTCCCAGGGTGTGAGACCTAGTGAAAGCATCTCCAGCGTCAGCGTGGCTGAGTTTGAGAAGTGCTGTAAACAGTAATTTCTCACCCATAGGGTGAGGGACAAAGCCTTGACAAGACAGAATGTGAGACTGGAAATGGACTTCCTTTTCCCTTCCAGTGAAGCTATGTCTACAGCATCATGGACAACCTCAGCCAGAGATGCCCAGCTCTGGTCACTGACCCACAGAAGTATGAAACTGAGAGTCTATTCACATGTGAGGCCTCTAAATCATTGGGTCATTTGTTCTACAGCGATAGATAATAGACACAAATATCTAAGGAGAAGTCATGACAGTCCTTTTGGATGTAGTGACATTAAACTCTACAATGGGGTGAGGGTGTGCTAAAGAAACCCAAGGCTACTCTAGCCCTTCCCTCCATGCACATGTGTGCATCACTAGCTACATCTGCACAGCTTATAAGAGCAGCCATCACTGCCCTGCCCACATATCCCTGGGGCTGTGTCAGTGTGGGAGACATGACTGGACATGTGTACGCATCAGCTACACGTTCAGGAGCATGTTACTATGGAGTAAGTGGTGAGGGGTGTCGTCTGGTGGTTCAGTTGGTGAAGGAAGAGAGGGTGGAAGGACTTTCTGCTTCTTATCAAGGGCAGAAAGTCAAAGAGTCTAAGTCAAATGCACGGGTGGAAGCTTAGGAAGCATTTTTCCAGCTCTTCTGAGCATTGCATGTACTGAATTGGTATAATAACCTCTGAGGGCACTGTGAAGGTTGACATTGTGTGTTAGCTCAACAGGTTCTAGAATTATCTAGTAGACATGCCTCCTGGTACATCTGCCCTGCAAGAGATTATTTATCCTCTGTGTGCCTATGAAGGATTATCTTGGGGTTATCTAAGATGGGGAGATGTACCCTAAAGCACAGTGGCACGATTCCCTGAGCTGGGGTCCTGGGCTGCTTATAAAGGAGGAAACTTAAGGAGAACAAGGATCCCAAGTTCTCTGCTATGGCTGAAGTGTGACCTGCGGCCTCTAGGTCCTGCTGCTGTAACTTGCCCAACATGGTGGAACTGGAAGTCAAAATAAACCTTTCCTACCTAAAGATGCTTCTTTCAGGTATTTTAGCTCAGTGACCCTCAGTGAAAGGGGCTATGATTTAAAAGGTATGAGGTGGAATTCTAAATAGATCATCCAGTGGGTCCTGATTCTCTATGGAGAATCTGAATATTCACAGCTGCCTTTAGTGACTGGCAAAACGCGACATTTGGGAAATACCTGCTGGGACAGTTGGTGTCACTCAGTTTACTGGACCAGAAAAGAATCCAAGGCACAGGTGAGGTGTCAGGCCTAAGTCAGTACAGCTAATAACAGGCACGGTTAACAAGGGAATGCTTCGGATCAAGGGTCAAGGTCACTAGCTTGTGAGAAAAGGAACTCGAGGCAAAAAAAAGGAAACACCAAGAGGCCAGCTACTAAAAATAGAACAAGAAGAGTTGTTGACTGGACTAATAAGGGAAAGTGACTATAACTGTAAAAATCATGGAGGTTGAAAGGGAAGACACTCAAACTCATTTTCACCACCCTGTTGATTTTTAAGGGCAACTATGAGAGCAGACACACTAGAGTTCGTAGGCTGTTCATGGATAAGACGGCATCACACTGATTAGAACTCAGCTGCCACTTCATTCTGTTACAGAGAGCTGCTTTCCTGGCTCCCACCTGGGAAGGCTTGGGAGAGACTGACTAGGCAAAGCAGGTGAGCTCAGGACACAGCCTGGTCCTTGGTTGTGGGTTCCCTCCACCAGGGGGTGAGCACATTCTAAGCAACTGGATGGGCCAGCAGCCACTCAGACGACCTTGGGTTTTACTCCTTCTTGTAAACTGCCTGGAGGTTTGCGAGTCTGGGTGTCGGAATGTGAGTGTGGGGAAGTGTGTCCTTTGAGACAGAGATTCCAAAAGAGTGAAAACAAGACAAAAAAGAACAAGGAGGGAAAGGTTTGCCAGGTGTTCCAATACAGGCAATCCTTGAACTGGAGCTCCATGTCACAGAGCCTCGTTCCTCAGCTCCGGCCACAGTAGATTTGGCTGACATTTAAGGCAGCTTTACTCAGCTACTTGATTTTATAACTCATGCATAAAAATCCAAATTTGCTCCCCCACCACACACACACACACACCTTTTCTTCTGTATTTGTTCATTTTTGAGTCAACAACTAGATCTTTCTCAAAGTTTCTTTGACAAACAAGCCAAAACCTGAAAACTAGCAAATTCAAGAAATTTCCCAGGAATATCCTCGTGTCAACATGCAGACTGTTGCTCACAGGACTGGTTAAAACTTCAGCAATCCCTGTATACTTAATATTCGCTGAAGTCGCCCAAGCAAGACACTTCAAGACCATCCTTCCCCATGCTCTAGGCAGAAGCCTGCTTAATGTGAGTACTGACAGGGATTTTCTACAAACACAAAGAGAAGCCCAGAACCAGCTGACCGGCATGTTCTCCAGGCACACAGATCACAACTAATTATGGGCCGTCGGTCTCCCAAGGGCTTACTCACCGTTTGATACTGCGTTGTTTGCATAATCAAAGCCCTAACAACGTGTTAAAAACACAAGGAATTTACTGGGTAGGATTAAAACAATAAAGAAAAATGTAACAAAAAAAAGTAAAGTCTTAAAAGTCCTGTAAACACCCTGGGTGGCGAGGTCAGGAGGATAGTGAAGGCACGAGGAGAATTCCCCGTGTCCCACACAGAAAGGGATGCAGTATGGGAGATGGCTGCAGTGCGTTTGTGAAAAAAGCCCAAATGCGGGCTCAGGTTAGATTCAAAACAGGATTCAGCTGACACTTATTTTGCAGTAGGTGAAACACCATCAAGGAGATCGGGCAACATGGTGTGCATATGTATACAAAATGCAGATGTGCAGAAAGGAACCCTGTCCGGAGCTGGCCCACAGCCAGGTAAGTGTTTGACCTTCGATCCTGCCTAATTTTAGCAGGCTGAAGTCTGGAAACACGATTAACTATCTGCATGCAAGTGTTGCCGCTCTGGGCCCCCTGGGGGAATGTTGGGAGAGAAAGGAAGGCTCTTATATCCTAATTAAAGGTCCAAGTTTTGCCCCATGGAATGCAGTGTGCGTTTGGATGCAGGAAACTGTTCTTTATCCAGCTTGCCTCATAAAGCTGTCAATAAGTTGAGAAAGTGGCCCTGATGGTGTGAAGAAATCCACCTCCTTGAAAGCACTGACTGCTAATAAAAATCCTTTCTGTTCAGTGAAGTCCAACAAATCATCTAGGATCATATAAATAGCAAATTTAACAGCAAATTAGCAGGGCTTATAAAATATATGGCCACTTAGGCAGCAAGGAAAGCCAAAAATCAAGGCTGGAGAACGACTAAATTATGGTTAAAAGATTTCTTTTTTCTTTTTATGCTTTTCGCTGGAAGCCTTTAAAAATGTATTTTGAATGACTAAGCTGGCTTTAAAGGGAGATATGATTAAGGTAGCTGCATCGGGGAGGGCTAGGGCTTCTCACATCAGATAATCACCAGAAACGCAGGCAAGGTCTGCGCACGCATGGGGAACCTGGGACCTGCCCTTGCAGAGTAGATCATCTTCTGGCTACTGGATCATGAGTGGTGACTGTGCCTGTGCAGGAGACAGAGAGGGAGAGAAGAGCCTTATGTCTATGGGATCTCAGATAAAACATAGCTATTAAAGATACTTTAAAATCACAGCCCTGCAGTGAGTTTCTGACAGAGCCAGGGGCAGCTCCAGGTTACGTCATCAGTGACATCACGAGATTGAGTCTGACAATTCTGTTATTTACTTCTACTTCTGAGGAGATTCTCTCAGCTAGACCCTCGAACACAGGTAAAGTTCTGACTAAAATAGCACATTCCTGACATTTTGTGGACACTTATTCGGACCCTTTATTAAAACCAAACAGTCGGCACCGGTAACATTGAAATAAAAGGTCCTTTTCACAAAATCTTGGCATATGCAGTCTCTACTCAGCTCTGGAACAGTTTTTAGAAAGCATGAAAGGTGTATAAAAAAATCAGCATTTTTAGATTTTCTGCCTTAAATAAATATTAGAAGAGTTGACATGTTTAAGGTGGTTCTTTAAGACTATAATTATGCAGTGCTCCCTAATTTTGTTTGGAAAAGACGCTGTTTCAAAAACATCTGGAGGAATGACAACTAGAAACAAACATTTGCTTCTTTTTGCCCATGTTCCCTATATCTTAAAAGTTAAAAGAAAAGGGTCATCAGACACACAAAGCAGGGGAGGAAACTGCTCTACCCAGCACTGGCACAGTAAGAGAAGACAGGCATTGTATAGCGGGCACCATCATCTGGAAATGAAGCCACCGAAGTGATAGGAACGGGCAGGAGGAGCCACTCCGGCCAGGGACTGCAGCAGAACTACCCTGCTGAGACATAATACACCATACAAATGTGAGCAAGACAGAGAGGAGAGACATAGACAAAGAGGGAGAGAGAGAGAGAGAGAGAGAGATATGGAGGGAGGGAGGGAGGGAGGGGGGTTTTCTTTCTAAAGACTGCATTCTCACAAAGGTAAAGGCAAGCTGGTGCGGTTAATTTTAATATTTAATTTACACCAATAGGACTAAATTTACAGGTTGAACATCTCTAATCTGAGAACTCAAAATAAAAAACACCATAACATTTTGAAAGTTTTGAGCACCATGATATCACAAGGGAATGATTCTATAACTGACTTCACTGTCAAAATACAAGCAGTCTGAAAATATTGTGTAAAGTCATTTTCTCTTAATGAGATAAAAATGATCAGAATGTACATCAGAAACAAGTGAGTTTTATGATTAGAGCTGAGTTTCCTCCCCCTCCCCTCCCTCTCTCTCTCCCTCTCTCTCTCTCTCTAACTATCTATCTTTCCCCAAAACAGGGTTTCCCTGTTGTAACTCTGGCTGTTCTGGAACTCACTCTGTAGACCACACTGTCCTGGAATTCATAGAGATCCGCCTGCCTCTGCCTGCCAAGTGCTGGGATTAAAGGCGTGCCCCACCAAGTGCTGGGATTAAAGGTGTGCCCCACCAAGTGCTGGGATTAAAGGTGTGCCCCACCACCACCCAGCTAGAGCAGGGTATTCTAAAGTATATCAATACACATGAAATGGTTGCAGAATCTGAAAAAAATCATTTGAACTTCAAGACAAGTCTGGTCCCAAGCATTTCAGATACAGGATATTCAATCATGTGTAATTACGACACACGGTCAGTTCATGACAGTTATTAATATTTTGCATTCCTTTTTGGTTTTTCATCTTCAAACTCCATGCTCAAGTTTTACCTAGAACATATCTGAACTTGGATGAGCCACAGCATGAACGTTTACTAGCTATGGCTGAATAAGGGCAACCACAGCAGACAGAGAAATTTTATCAGTGTCCTATTTTGCACTCAGTTGCAGTGATAAACACCATGATGTTGGGGAAGTTTATTTTTAATTATGTTTGAAATCGTTTAATGCATTGATGTTTGCAGGTGTTGGGTTTCTGTGGGTATTGTTTAATTGCTTATGATCTGCACATGGTATCAGTAGAACACCTAAGGAATTCTGAAACAATAGAACACCTGGGTGTAGATGCTCGGGGTTCCACTTCAATTGAGTTTGGCACTGGCCAGGAAGGTGGTTCCCTCTGCTGAGGTCTAACAGGGTTTCCACGTATGAAAATACCTCTGTATCATCCTTGGTGACCTGCCCAGTAGATATACAACTACACCATGGCCAAAAGCAACATGGGGAAGGAAAGGGCTTCTTACATCTCACAGGTTGCAGTCCATTACACAGAGAAGCCAAGGCTGGAGCTCAGGGCAGGAACTTAGAGGCAGGAACCCAAGCAGAACCACAGAGGAGTGCTGCTTCCCCACTTGCTCTCGGACTCATGTTCCGCTATCTTTTCTATATCTCTCAGGACTACCTTTGCAAAGAGAGCACCACCCACAGTGAACTGGGCCCTCCGACATCAATCATGAATCAGGAAAACATCTTACAGACTTGTCTACGGACCAATCTGACGGAGACATTTTCTCATGTGAAGTTTCCTCTTCCTAGATGACCCTAGCTTGTATCAAGTTGACAATTAATTAATTAATTAATAAACAGCACAATTGACTCATTGTGAACTTGACACACAACAATATCACTATTAAACTAGTAAACTTTCCTTTCTGGTTTATCTCCAGGATGTCATGTTAATATCACTGTCACAATATAAAATATACTCTAACTTTTGAAAGTTCCACAATCTTTAAAATTCAAAACTCTAAAAGTCCAATCTCCTTAAAATACCCCAAGTATCTTAAATCTGTAAAATAAAAAATAAGTTATATACTTCTTATTCCAAAAACAAAGAATCAGGACACAGTTAAAATTAAATCAAAGCAAAATCGACATTCAGCAGTATAAATCTAATCTCGTAGCCCACTGTCCTGCATCTGGGACTCATTCATGAGGTTCTGGGATCCAGAGGACCTGGGCAGTATCATTGCCATTCTCAGCACACACAACTTGTCTCCTAGGGTCAACTCACCTCTGTTGTGGACTTGCTACAGTTTCTGGTGGTCGTACCGCCGTCTAATATATAGGGGTCTTCATTGCTGAGGCTGTACCTTCTCCATTGGACTGCTCCTGGCCTCTCTTCATGAATTCCAACCTTGTTAGCCTCTCACTGTGACTCCATTAATCCTGGAGTTTCCACTGCAACCAAGGCTGCACCTTCTTCAGTGACTGTTCCTGGCTTCTCGCGGTACCAAGTCACTACTGTTCACTGTGACCCCTTCAATCCTATGCTTCCATGCTGCCAAAACAGAACCACAGGCGAGACTCTTGCCAAGTTGAAATGCAGCCTCGGCCACCTCTGGATCACAACCCTGTGTGGTGATCCTGAGGAAATACTTTATAGAAGAGTTTGCTTCAGTGATGCTGGTCTCTTATTAATCACAACTGATTATTCAGGACCACCTAACCAATGCCAAGTGTCCTGATAAAGCTAAGATTTCATTTCAGTGGTTCTTGTCTCTTGTTAGTTACAGCTGATTCTTCAGTGCCAGCTGACTAGAAACCATAGATTTTTAATTCAAATACATAGCGCACGAAAGTAGAGGAGGGCTAGGAAGGGGAAGAAAGTGGTCTATAGGGTCTAGAGAGAATATGAGAATATAATTGAGGGGGAAAGATAATACTGCAAGTTTTCTCTCATGTAGAATCTAGATTTTACTACACGCACACACAGAACAAGGCAGCAGAAGGGGAACTGTATGTAGGAAGGATATGCGTGTGTGTGTGTGTGTGTGTATATATATATATATATATCACAAAATTCACTATTTTGTGTGATAAATTTAAAGATGAAAAAATAATTGAATTTCTCCATAAATACTCCTCGGGAGATTTAGTTGTAAACTTTCTCTTTGTGCTCATTAAAATGAGGATATTGTGTGAGTTTCTAGGGGTGACCAGAGGAGGATATAGGAAAAACGATTTTCTGTTCATCCTCCACTCAGGAAATGATGTGGGTTCACTTTCCTGATACACAAACTAAAGACTTGGGTGCTTCCTGATACACCGGGCAGAGCTCCAGAAGTTCAGAAACACACATTGTTGTAGATGGGGGAGACGATGCTTTATAGAGAAGCCCCAAGTCCCCTGAGGTCTCACTTGACACAAGCTAGGAAAACGTGATTGAGAAAGTACCCTCTTGAGATTGCCATAAACAAGTCTGAAACGCATCTTCGTGACTAATGATTGATGTGGGAGGACCCAGGCCACTGTGGGCGGTGCCATCCCTGGGCAAGTGTTACTGGATTATGTAAGAAAGATAGCTGACCAGGAGCCTGGAGAGCAAGCAAGTAAGCGTGCTCCTCTGTGGCTCTGCTTCAAATCTTGCCCTCCAGGTTTCTGCTTCAACTTCCCTTCATAATGTGATATAGTAACAAATGCTTTTCTCCCAGGTTGCTTTTGGTCATGGTGTTTATCAGAACAACAGGAAGCAAACTAGAACAGAAAGTAGTATCAGAGAATATGTGGTTGTTGTGTCAGTCCTGGGCGTATTTTGGGGAGGAAGGATTATGGAAGTGTTCAGAACTTTGTGTTGGAAAAGTTATTGAGTATTCAAAGATTCATAGGCTGTTTTGTATGAGACTGAAAAATGGGTGTGTTGAAAGAAAGGCAGACAATCAAGGCCTTGTTTGTGAAGTTTCAGAGGGAAGTCCATACTGACTTCCATAATGGTAGAACTAACTCGTCTATATTCCCACCAGCAATGTCTAAGGATTCCAGTTTCTCCACCTCAACTACTATTTGTCCTATCTGTCTGTCTGTCTTCCCCTTTTCCATTTATCTTTATTCTTGTTTTGCTTTCTGTTTTAAAACAGGTCTCATGTGGCTCTGACTGGTCTCAAATTTGCTGTGTAAGCAAGGTTGGCTTCACACTCCTAATCTTCCTTCTTTCACCTCCCAAGTGCTGGGCTTACATGTGTGCCTATTTTTCATGGCGACAGACATTCTGACTAGCTGACTGGACTCTCAAAACAGTTTGAATTTGCATTTCCCTGGTGGTTAAAGATGTCGAAGAGTGTTCAAATAATTGTCTGAAGTTTGTATTTCTTCCTTTAAGAATTTTCTTTTAATTGCATTTGCTTATTTACTGAGAGAGTCATTGGGTTTTTGTTTTTTGGAGGAGGATAATTTTTGGAGTTCCTTATAGATTATATGTATTAATCCCCTGTCAGATGTATAATTGGCAATGGTTTCTCTCATTCTACGGGCTGTGTCTTTGCTCTGCTGATTGTTTCCTTTGATGCACAGAGAGGTGCTTTTTAACTTCATGGAATTTCATTGGTGAATTGGTATTATTTTCCTGTGCAATTTGAGGGCTTTCCCACAAGTCTCTGCTCATGCCTCTATCCTGAAGTCACAGTTGCAGGACTCACAGTGAGGTCTTTTATCTTCTATGAATTGCAAATTGGAGTGAGAGATGAAGATGTATCTTTATCCTTAACCATGACCAGTAAATGTATGCATTGAGAATGTTAGGAGCCACAAAAATGTGTTAGGTGTTAAGGCTATACAAGAAATAAATGGAAGATGGCAAAATGGTTCAGCAGTTAAGAGCACATCCTGTTTCCTACAGAGGACCCACACCAAGCAGTTCATAGCCTTCTGCAACTCCAGTCCCAGGGAGCCCGATGCCCTCTTCTATCCTCCCGGGGTACCTGCACTCACATTTGCAAACTCACACAGACTCAGACAAGTCAAGAGCTTCACAAAAGTATCCTCAGATTGAGTAAGTCACAAAAGGGCTTATGAACTTGATTAAGAAAGCCATTGATACTTATAGCTGTGGTTTATTAGAGAGAGGACACTGGAAAATCAGCCAAGAAGACCCCAGATCCAGAGCTCCTTCCCCATGGAGTCATGCATGGTCTAAACTGTGGTCACTGCTATGACAATGCCTGACATGCTCATTGCTCTCTTTGCCTCCTCATGAAAATCTTTGGGACATCATCTGCAGCCAGAGGCTAAAGTAACTCACCTCCGTTTGCCACTTGACCTACCTAGATGTGATTCTCACAATGTTCCACACCACAGCCCTGCCAGGACACCAGGCACCCACACCCCTGTGCACACTCAGCAATCACGTGCTCTTTCTTGAAAACATTCTTCTCTTGGCCTGTGCCATCAGTCTTTCCTCAGACCTCACTGGGTCCCTACCAGTGATTCTGTTTGCCTCACTTCTCAGGTACCCTTTGAATATAAGCCATGCTGTCCTGGGTGTTCTCTCTTCCTTCTCATCTTCTCTGGGCTTGCAACACTCCCCGTCAATTCTCTTTGCACCTGAATCACCATGTTTAACCTACAGAATCAGGATGCAAATATATTACAAACTCTCCCTCTTGCTTGGCCACATTCCCTATGCAGTCCACAGCTGGTGCCTTCTTGACTTGTGTCTCTGGTGCACGTTGTTTTTAATACATCATTTTAAGATGTGTCTTCTGAACTTGCAAACTAGCTCCAGGTACCCTAGGCTTTGCTTTGAATTTGAGGGGATATGTTATACTTTAATCAATTGATAACAAACTCTTCTTATTTCTGATAATTACACCTTTCTTGTGAAACATTTCATTCAAACAATAATTGATGGCAAAAAGCATGCTTAGACTCTTTTTAAAGGAGGTAGAGTTTGTTGGGGGATTTCATACGTGGATGTCAAGGCCTTTTTATTTTATTTTTCCTGTGCATAAACAGCCTGTATTGTTATGAACTTGATTTTTGTCTTGGCAATGTCTACTTCCCTGGAGATCTGGACATTTCATGGCACTTGAAGTAAGTTATCATGAATTATTATACTATACTGTTTTCAGGTTTACAAATTTTAATATCTGTTCCCTAGTCTTCCTATTCTATAAAATTATTTTTTGATTTTTTTATCAACAGTATTTTAGCATTCATTTTATAATTCTCATCAAAGAAGTAGTATTTGATTTACTAGTTATACTTCTTAGTCTTAGTTTTATTAATTTCTGATTTTATTAATCCCTTCTCCCTTTTCTTGTTTATTCCATTCTTTTATTATTGTGTTATGGTTATTTGTTATTCTTCTAGGTGGTTGTTACTGTTATTAAATGGGTGAGTTATTTTAATTCTTGTTTAGTGAGAATGTAAGGCAGCATTGATATTTGCATGTTTCTTCACAGGCTGCTGTCTTACTTTGCTGACATGGAATTTCCCTATTCATTCGGAGGCATCCACTGCCTTGGAGGTTAGTCCTAAGTACTTAGTGCTAAGTACTGTTCAGAAGAAATTCAAACAAAAAGAGTGAGAAAGGATTGATAAAAGCAGAAATTAATAAAACCAAAAATAAAAATGACAACTGGTAAATACTGAGGGAAGTCGGGGCAGGAACTGAAGGCAGGAACCTGGAGGCAGGAACTGAAATGGAAGCCAGGGAGGAGCGCTGCTTACTGGCTGGCTCCTAGGCTCATGTTCAGCTTCCTTTCTTATACAGCCCAGGCCCACCTGCCTGGGGGTGGCACCACCTGCAGTGGTCTGGTCCCTCCTCCATCAATTAACAGTCAAGAAAATGTCCCACAACCAGTCTGACGGAGGCAGTTCTTCAGCTGAGGATCCCTCTTCCCAAGTGAGCCAAGTTGACAACCAAAATTAACCATCACACCCGTATCACCCCTTGAAATCTAGCAATAAGGTGATTTTGGTTTGCATATGAAAATGGGATAGACTCCCCTGATTCTGGGTTTGCTAGGGGTGCAGGGAAAGAAGAAAGGGGCAGCCAAGAGTGTCACCCATTCTGTGCAGAGGAGGGGTGGATAAAGAAAGCACTGACTCTCCTCTCCAAGCTCCTTCAGAAAATATCTTCACTTTTCCACCTTTGAGGAGATTTTGGAGTGTGATTTTATGCTTATTTTCTAATTTGATTGCAAAATGACTAAAAAAAAAAGGATTGGCCCATGTCTCTCTTGGAGCCTTTGCCATTTAAATTAGGGGAAGAGCTCTCAGAGTTCTGCTTGCAGCTGTGGCTTTTATCCAGTGGATGTAAATTTTACTGCATATTTTTTCAATTAAGCAACATTATCTGCTTGAAAAAATTCTGGTCTCGTGTTAAATTCCCTACACTTTTGTATTTTGTTTCAATTTCTGTAAGTTTCTTATTAAACTACCAAGTTAATCTAACTTCTCTGATGACTTTCTCTTCCATTAAAAGTCACTGTTTACATTTTATAATGTAATACAATACATTTTGTAATGTGTTCAAAATTTTAAAAAAATTTCATATGCTTTTATCAATTTTTTTTGTTTCTCCTCGCCGTGAGTTTAGATGCCAGATGGCATAGGTGGTAACACAGACACTCGTGGGACGTTACCGTTTGGTGATAAGCAGCAGGGTAAGAGCAGAAAAAGATGACAAAAGAAGCGAATTCATTAAAATGTGAAACTGGAAAATTAAGAAGTAAAAGGGCAAGGCAAATGCCTAGGCTAGTGTGCAATTCTGAGTTTATCCAAGGGACTCTCTGAGGCTCCTCCTTCACAGTGGGTGAGGGAGAGAGAGGGATGGAACCCAGACTGGAGGACTTATTGTGGATCTGCATTCATAGCATGAGCCACTTTTAGAAAGCCAAAATGTCAAAACCCACGTGAATGGACCAAGTAGAAAGTGAAATTCTATTTCTGTAAGACTTTGGCAATTTTCTGTCTATTATTGGACAAATGACACATCTTTTTCATTTGTCTTTGGTCTCCTTTCTGTACTAGACCAAGTTCTATTTCTGGACAAATTGGACTTCCATGATGTCAATATTGTTTTCCCATCTTCTCATGAACAAAATCGAAGGCAGAAATGAGAGCTTAAGTGACCTTCACCTTCTGAATGGAAGAACTGGGTTGCAATAACCTCTACATCCTTGCTTCATCCTCTGCTGCTTGTCCTCCAACCTGGAGAGGCAGCACCGGTCTGCCTTAGGGGGCCCAGAGGGTGGTCCTCAGGAGTGGGGTTGAGGTCACTGAAGGGGCAGGGTGAGGGGTCAGCCATTTCCTGCCGCACCTGGAGGATATAAATGGGGATATTTTAGTCTTTAGCACAGGCCACTCCTTAGCCTGAGAGAGCACAAATATTTATAGAAGGAAAACCAAATAGGAGCACTGCTGCATTGCGGGCTGTGCCGTCGAATGTAATGAGGGGTTTCTTTCCCCCTATGGATTTCAAAGCAGCCTGAACTAAGGATACGAAAGCAAACAGCATATCTGAGATTTAATGGAAAGGAAAACACGCATGCAGGATAAGGGCTCCATTATTATTCCTTAGCACTTCATTGGGAGAGGAGTGCGCTGCAGTGACTTTTTGATGCGCCACTCTGTCCCCCTGCCTAGGCAGCAGGTGAGCTCTTCAGGCAGGGGCATGGTTGGATGGCATCTTCTTGTAGCTTTAGCTTCAAGAGGACTAGGAAGTAGTGAGGCACAGATGTGCGGGTTGATTGATGAGATGACACCCATCAGCAGTGCCAAGTGACAAACCACAGAGGCTGAGAGTGTGCCAATAGGAAGCCACAGAGTTGTGCCAGAGAGCCAAGTGTGGACCCAAGAACTCGGGACGCATACTGCTTTCCTTCTTTTCCCTTTTCGTCTATTTTTTTTTAATTGATGTACATGCACAGAGCAAGACTCTAAATATTTCTTCTCTGCACAGCACGCTTTACATCCTTTCTAGTCAGTCCTTCTGAGAACTAAGAACTATTCTTTGTAACACTTCTTTAATTATTACATTTATTTAATCATGTGTTTGTGTGTGTGTGTGTGTGTGTGTGTGTGTCTCAGTATGTATATATATGTAGCAATCAGAGGACACAGAGAACAATTTGTGGGAATCATTTCTCTCCTTCCACTATGTGGGTCCTGGGGATCAAACTTGGGTCACCAGGCTTGGCAGCAACTTCAACCAGCTGAACCATCTGCTGGTTCCCATAATATCCCTTTTGACAGCATCACGATATGCACAATTTTGAGCCAGATCTCTAATGCAACTGCAACTGAAGGACCAGGCCTCTTCCTTGTTGGGTGTATCAGAATTTAATTCTTCTTAATGAGTAGTATTTTTATACTAGTGTGACATGCTTTACCCACCTTCCTGTTGGTATGGACATTTGGCCATTAACAATTTTAAGATTTACAAGAAGCCATTGTTTTGTACCGAGCACCTATCTGCTCTAAGCCCAAAAGATCCAAACAAGATGGAGACACTAATGCTAAAGCTCTGAAACCAAATTGTTAATCTAATCCCTAAGGAACCAGGAAAGAGATGGCACCAAATCCCACACTACACAAGCAGATTGGTTTGAGCCCATGTAATCAAGTTCCCATGCTTTAGCCCTAAAAGTACCCAAAATAACCTTTTATCACCAAGCTACCTTCTGCATTATACTGTTTTGCTATTCCCACCACGCTCAGCACAGCATCTCTGTTTTTCAAATGAGATGCTGCCCAGTTCCTGTGTGAGAACTGAGACATAAATAACCTGTTATTTTTGGGCTTTTGTACTGACCTAGACTTGGAACTGTAATTGGGTAGAGAAGACACATGCTTCACTCTGAAAATCCCAAACCAAAATCTAAAGCTCCTGAACTCTTTCTATTCCCAAGAGCAAAGTCACAGAGTTTCTATTGAACCAAGTTATTGCTAAACCATGGTGTGGATGGCTATTTTGATTTCAGTCGATCAGGGGCCAGTACAGTGGTTCCTCTTTTAGATATTCGGAAGCTTACGGATGATTTGGATAACTATGTGTGCCACACGTGATACAATGTGGCACACGAAATGATGCCCATCATTAGTTTTGCATTTCACTTTGTTGTTGATATGTAAAATTTATTTGTTCTAAAATGGGTGGGATACTTATCTTTGTTTCTTTGTTTTTGAGAAAAGGTTTCACTATACATAGCGTGGGCTGTCATTTAAGTCATAATCCTCTTGCCTCAGCCTCTCCAGTGCTATGGTTACAGATATATGCAAAATGTATATTATATATATTATACATATATAATATACTGAAAATAGTATTTTCCCAAAAAGTGCTATATAGTACTTAATTGACAGTAGGTATTACCATTTCTGGTGTCATTCTGAGCATCATAATAGAATAAGACTCCAGATTCACTCCTTATATTTGTGTGTGAGAGAGAGAGAGAAAAGAGTATAATTTTAGCAAATGATCATGGTACTGATACTGCCAAGAACAAGTGTGTCAGTGGGGGTTGGGGGATGGGAAACATTCTTCTGTGTTGGATAGAAACTAAAACTGTTGAAAATGGACACTGAATTACAGCCTGCTGCCTGCTGCCCTCAGGCAGAAGTATAGAAGAGCCACAGTCATGAGCTCTGGGTACCTCTTATCACTGTGCTTAGAAGTAGCTGGAGTTCAGAATAAAAACTCAACAATGGTACTCGGTGTTGCTGTTACCACCTCCACCCCACCCCCTGCTTCATACAGTACACTGATGCACTTTATAATGGGAAGGGAAACCATAGACAGCTAAATTTCTGTAACTTCAGAAAGCTGCCACTCCATGAAAATGAAAGCACTTGGGCTGGGATGCAGTAGATCACTTGCCGAGCATGCCAAGTCCCTGGGATCAATCCCCAGCAATACTTTTAAAAATACTGTACCATACCCCTGCTTAACGATCTGAGCACAACTGTATAATCTGCATATTATTCCAGGTGTGTCAAAACAGAGACCCCACCTCACAGAGACCCCACCTCACCCACAGAGGCCCTCTCCCACCCTCACCCATCCTTGGGAGTCTGATTCCTACTGAAGCCCCTGAGACAGAGACAATGAAGATCCAGCAGACATTTCTCATGTGCTAAGGTATTTAACTCCTGGCAGGAACATAAACTTGGGGTCAGTTGAATGAGTCCAAGCCCTTAATACCTGAGTCAAAGACAGACTTAAAGATCTACAAATCCAGATACAGGCTTTAAATGCATACCAAATAAATAACAATTAAGACCTCAATCATTTACTTCTCTGTTACCATGATAAGATAGACTGGCAAAAAGCAACTTAAGGAAAAGGTGCTTATTTTTACTTTACAATTCCTAAAGGACGTACTCCAGCACCGATGAAAAGATACAGCAATAGGCGGAGAATGAGTGAGCACCTGAACAGGAAGCTGGCCGGCCACAGGAAGTGTAGACAGAGAACAGGAAGTGGGACCAGATCGTAGAATCTCATAGGCCACACTGACTGCTGTTCTTCCTCCTTCAGAGCGTCACTGCCTAGGGTTCCATAACCTTTACACACAGCACCACCAACTGAGGACCGTGTTCAAATGCATGAGCCTATGAGGAGCACTTCTCATTCAAACCTCCATGAGAACAAACGGTTTAATTTTGTATTACATCTCATTTACTTATTTATTTAGTGTGAGGAGTATGCTTGTAGCACAGTATGCATATGGAAGTCAGAGGACTGTGGGAATCAATCAGCCTTCTTCTTCCAGGAATCAAACCGAGATCGTTAGGCTTGGCAGCAAGCACCTTTACATGCTGAACCATCTTATTGGCCCCCAAACCTGTGTTTTGTCATTAAATAAACATGGCCTAAATTCATCCACTGATTAAATATAAAAGTATTTGGTTTGAATCAGAAATATTCAGAATTTGGTTTGAATCAGAAATATATAAATGTAAGAAAACCATGACCCAGAAAGGTTAATTTTCATGAAATAACAAATGCCAATTAAATGAAAAGAGGAATATAGTTTTTTAAAGGTGAGTTACTCATGACTGTCTAAACATGATGTTAACAGGGATAATAGTAATACAAGTGTCAAAGTGGATCGGGGAAAGACCACAAAGCCTCAACCTACACAAAGAACTATAGGCAACTAGTAAATGCTGAGAGCAATAGAAATAGTCTTTTCTAGGAAAGAACACACCAATTGGTTATTCAACACCAAATGGTCAGTCCTGAAAACATACATATAAGTAACACTATATGAACCGAGCAGTTTGCACTTAGGTATATATTTGATATCAATAATCAATAAAAAAGAGAGGCCATAAATTTTAAAAAGAACAAGGGAGTGTATATGAGAGGGTTTAGAGGGAGGAAAGGGAAGGCAGGAAATTATAATCTCAAAAGTGAGTCACTTGCTAATGCATTAGAAGACAATAGAGAGAATATTTCCTAATTAGTGGTAAAATGAGGACTCATGGGTATCTCCCCAGCGCAGGAGACTTCAATGTTCATGAGGCAGAAGCTACTAGAAATATAAAATGAAAGAGCACCATGGGGAAGAGGTTTTAAGTCACCTGTTTCAATCGGTAGGGATAAAACTAGAGGAAGTCAAGAAGAAGGGGTGACTGCTGTAAAAAGCTGGTGTTAACAGGGCACTATCATCACAGAAGCAAGCAATAGAACTTGTTTCACATGGAGGCAGTATTTTCCAAAATTGGCCAGTTATCAAGATGATAGAAATAGCTACACTTTTCAAGAGGAAAATAAACAGAAATGAATGTCAAATTATAAAGCAAAATGTTCTACTACCTAGAAACTGGAAAGCCTTAATCAATTTTTTGGACAAGCTGATCTGATTTGTAGAACTTGGAAAGGCCCACAATGATGGAAACACTATATATTAGATCCTTGAAATGTAGTTATAGCAATGAAAAAGATATTTCACACTACTAGGTACATTTTAATTAAATTGATGATAAAGTAGCCATACAACTATGAAATTAGAAAGATAATCACATGAAACGAGAAAAACTTTTTAAAAAGAATAAATTAGATTTTTTTTTTTTGAGACAGGGTTTCTCTATATAGCCCTGGATCCCCTGGAAATCACTATGTAGTCCAGGCTGACCTGAAAATCATAGAGCCCTACCTGCTTCTGCCTCTGGAGTGCTGGAATGAAGGCATGCACCACCATGCTTGGCATAAATTAAGATTTTAAAAGAAAGTATTATGTTAGAAAATATCAAAATAGGAAAATTATGTATAATTACAGTATCTAATTTTCTTATCATCTATCTATCTATCTATTATGTATCTATTGTTAAGACCCAAGAGAACGCATGTCACAATGCTCATGTCAAGGTCAGACAGTTTATGGGAATTGGTTCTCTTCTTACATTATGTGGGTCCCGGGGATCAACCTCAGCTCATCAGGTTTAGCAGCCATTTCCTTTATCCACTGAGCCGTCTCAATAACCCCAAAACTGATTTTTTGAAAAAAAATTAAAATTAATTAATCTTCCTCTTAAAAAAAGAACACTTAACAAAATCAAAAAACTAGGGGAAATAACCAGGTACACACAGAAAATGACATGAAACCACTTTGCTCTACTCCTTAAAAATTCAAGTAAAATATTTTAAAGAAAATATGACTGGTCAAGATTGACCCTGGAAGGCATAAAGTCTAAACACTCTTGTAGTTACAGAAGCTGACATGATCTACAGCAAGTAAAACACCCACAGAGTTAGTTTCATGTAGAAATTGTCCATATTTGCAAAGGACAAATAATTGCACTTTTATTTAAACTGTACCAGCAAACAAAAAACAAAAAACTACTTCTAGAAAAAAAAAAATAATAACTTTGACTGAATATAAATGTGTATGTGACAGAACACCAAAGGCAAAGTAAGAGGCAAACAAAAGTCCCTTTTGCAAATGCTATTAGTCAGAAAACCTTAAGAATTACTTCACATCCATTTGAAGAAGCCGAAACATAATGAACAAATTGCCTAGTTACACACACACAGTCCACGAGAAATACACACGCCTCTGAAATGTATTCATCGATTCCTAACCCCACTCCTTACTAATGCTAGAACCAAAGTGTGTTAGTCAGAGTTGGCTTGCAAACAACTCCATACACTAGTTAGCAGGCTGTATGAATAAGAGTGATGGCCAATTAAAGGAACATTTGTTAACCTTGAGTTAATTTATATGTTCTATATTTCAATTGGTAACATAATCAGATTCTTTACTGGGCTGCAAAGGGTGTACAAGGAAAGCCCCTTCCTAAAGACGCCATTGCCTTTCCCAGGTGGCTGTGCTGTGGGCTTTCTGTGGGGTCTTCCAGAATATTTCACACATGGTCACCCCTTCATTCAGCTATTTATTCTAAAATCCCTTGTTGGAAATCGACTGCGATCCAGGCACTAAAATTTACTGAGGAGTAAACCTCAAGAGTTCCTCAGGATCCCTTACAGGGATTTCACTCTAGTTGTACAAATAGGAGTTTTAAAAAGAGACAATCTAAGAAACGTAGATGACGACAAATCTCTTAAAGGAAGAAACATAAAATGGTGCAGACTACAGATAGTTAAGGCCAACGTATCAATGTCGATTAATGTTTGAGCATATTAAGTGCTGACCATAAGGAGTGGTTTGAAATACTACATGAGAAATTGACTACGAGTGTCCTGTAAAGAAAACAACAGGTTTCATTAAAAAGAAAGAGAAACTTGGAAGACACAGCACACCTATTGTGCTTGAGAGATGCCCTGAGTCTTGGTGTGGCAGAGCAGCAGGGGTAGATGCGGTCTTCTGAGTCCCCATAAGGATATTACTTCATACAGGCATAGGATGACCTGGGAGGACATACGAGGAATGGAAGAACTTTTTAGGAAGAGCACCATGACTACCTTGTTGACAGCAGTCAGCTGAGCGGCAAACACAGAAACAATAATCCCTTCTGAATTCCAGATACCACTGGAAGAGAGAATGAACCCGTGCACATCCTCCCACCCTGTTTAATTTACAGCATAGGATGCCGTACTGTTCTGAACCACCTTTGGGTTCCTGGTGTTTCTTGACAATTATCTGCATAAACAGAAAACTTTATCATGATTCTATGACTTATGTAACCCTCCCCACATTGGTGAGTATTTGTCCTGCCCTCTGGGCTTTGGTATTGTTACTAATCACGCAGACATAACTTTCTTATGTGCCATATAGTGTGTTTGAGAATATGACATCAGAAGGAATTGGTAAAAACAGAATTTTCCTGGTCAATGTGTAACATTTTCTGATTTCTCCCCATAGAAGGATGTCTAGTTCCTCACACATTTGAGGAAAGATCACAGGGCATGGGCGTCAGAACATGTGAGATGATTCAGTAAGAACGGGTGCTTACCACCAAGCATAGCAGCATGAGTTCAATCCCAGAGATCCAGAGTGTAAGAGGTAATGGTCCTGACTCCCACAAGCTGTCCTCCGACCTCTGCACACATGCTGGGGTATGTGCACACACAGACACACACATACACAATGAATAAAATGTAATAAATCACAGATACCCTTCTGCACCACACTCGACAACAGTTCAGCAATGATTGGCTGGCTTTTGTTTCGTGTCGTTAAAGAAACCTGTCATTTGTGTATTGCTACAAAAATTGTACCCAGATACACTCAGAAGAAAAAGTCTTATGTTTTAAAGCTACTAGCACAGTTTGTTATAGAAGCGCACTCACATTTGATAAAAACCAAGAGTCCTTCCAGGTTTAAGGCAAATCAACACAGCCAATAAGCACTCACTGCCTCAAACACAAATAAGCCTAAGGGAGAAACTCGAGAAGCATTCCCACTGAAGTCAGACACCTCGCGGTCCTTGTTCACTGTTTGACTCTGCTCAGAAGGCCTTCACTCCAGCACAAACCTGATTATTTATAAACAATATAATAATCTGACCAGAAATAAAAGTAAGCAAGAATCAGAGGAAAACTTCTGGAATTTCCTTCTGTCAGGAAAAAAAAAAGAAGTGCCTCATATGCCGACTTCTACTACAATTTAAATTTACAAATTAAAATTTTGATATAAAACTATTTTACTTTGATTTCACAGGTGTAAGCCGTGATGGATCAGGTTATTGGATAAATAAAAATACTCTTTCCTAAAGATGTCAGAGGGGCATAACCCTGTGTGCAGCTTTGATATTGGACCTCTGACCTCCAGAACAATGGAGGACTAAATTCCTCTCATTAGAAGGCACACCATTTGTGAGAATTTCTTACCGTAGTTCCATAAAACTTTTACAATTAATTATTACAGTTTCAATTCTGATCAAATCATCTATGACTATCCTCACTTACATTTAAAAGTCAAAAGATGTCTGCTTTTACATGTGTGTGAGTGCACGTTCATACATGTGGAGACCAGAGGCCAACCTTAGTGTCTTTCCTCAGGAACCATCTGCTTTGTTGGTTGAGACAGAGTCTCTCCCTGGGACCTAGAGCTTACCTAGGGTAGGCTGGATGGCCAGCAAGGCACAGGGATCCTCCTGTCTCTGAGTCCCCAGCACTGCATTAGAAGGGCACAGCACCATTCCTGGCTTCTGACATAGGCCCTGGATGCTCAGCTCGGGCCCTCCAGTGTAAGCATCAGATACTCTACTGTCTGAGCCAGCTCATCCCCCTTCTTACATCTTCACCTCAAAACTGACATTTGCTCTAAATCCACAAAATACTTTATCAAAAAAGGAGATTTCTTCATTAATTTCCCAAACTGTGGATTCCATCCAGCTAATTTCCCATGTATCGATCCAAGGCAGCATCTTTACCAGGCTGAGTTCCAAATTCAAATAAATTTCCCCTCACACCATTCCTTTCTTAATAGATTTTAATGGTAGCAAAGTACATTTGCCCAGATCCTGAAATTTTAGTTTTGTATCAAGCACAGTGACCCAAGGAGATCTGAATAAATCCAATGTACCATTTGAGTCTGGGTGCATATACACCTTGGTGCTTCATACTAGCTTTTTTTGAGGATGGAAATCCAAGACTCATTTGTTTTCCCTTAAGGTTATCCCTGTAATATCCTAGAAGTATTCTATGTGCTTTATTGAGAGACATAAAAAAATACACCAAAATCAGTGGTATTCATATAGAAAATGGGAATCACACAATACAGTAAGCTACAGGGGCCACATAGGAACATTAATGAGTCTGGAAACTGCTACAGCTTGTGATTTAAAGTAAACATCATCATGGCATATAAAGTAGGCATATCCACTTCAAAGCTCCTTCGTCGCCATGGTTGGAATCAAGTTCATCCTAAAGTATAGCTCTTCCCCTAGAATTCTATGCTGCACCTCTGGGGTAGCGCCCAGCTCTGGGCAGATCCTTACTTACCTGTGCTCATTCCCCACTTCCTCATTGTGATAGCCCAGGCCCCACCTCTCCCCACACTTCAGGGCTGGAAGGCTTTTAGTTAGTTGCTTTCCATTTCCTTTCTGGAAGCTAGGATCAAGAGTCCATTGACTAATTCACTATATCCTATCCATCAGCATATTTTTCACCACCACCTAGACTGTAGTGTAACAGTAACAGCCCATGTGAGAGTCAGTCTGAAGAAGACATGGCCCTTCCCCTCAAGGAACTTAGAATTCAAGTGGACCTTTAGTGGTAGGCTGCATTTGAAGATGTGACAGAGGCAATGTTGGAAAGGTTACTATTGACTAAAAGATAGGACTCTTCTAAGTCAAGGTAAAGAAACTGAAATGGGGGTCTCTGACAGCCTCAATATGTAGCAAAAGGATGTTCAGATAGGCGAGAAGATCAATGAAGAAGACATCAGCTGAGAGGCAGTGGAGATGATAAAAGGAGACATAGACAGAAATTGTAAGGCTGAGGACTAACTTGGCTATTCTCAGCCACCACACAAGCTAATGAAAATCAAAGACCCCAGTGTACTTTCTTACCTCCACAAGACCAAACATAAGGTAATTTGTTGTTACTGCAGCAAAAAGCTGGAAAAATGCAATGAGACATCGGGTTGCAATGATCAATGACACTGGATCATGTCGGGCAGGCGGGGAAAATATGTGGCCTTGGGCTTTCACCCTCAGATACCAAAGTCATGGCAGGCATCCCCAATCAATCACAACAATCGTTCTCATTGGATTCAGATGTAGCTTTAGAGCTCTTGTCAACACAGTGCTCCAGGCAGGGAGGACAAAATCCATCAGAGCTGGTGGGCTAATTAAAACCTACTTACCTTTTTTGGTACTGAGCTTTGAATGCCATGGGACAGTTGTTTGGTTATTACTGAGCAGGCAGCCAGATGTCACTAATGGCTTTTGAGAGAGAAGAGTTTGGTAGGAATATGGAAATGAGGCTGAAGGATTCAGTGGTTAGAAGAAGGCAAATAAGTCAAAACGTTAAGTTGCTTCGTGATCTGATGGCTAGTGACTAGAGAAACAGAGGTTAGAGATTAGTTAGTAGGGTGTGCTTATGTTTGCCAGAGTACCTAACTTTGTGATGCCAAGGTAATGATTTGTTTCTGCTCATCTATGTCTAGGTTTAGGCAGATGAGATGTGGTGTGTTCTGCATGTGTTTACATCACTGTAAACTGAGCATGCATCGCAGTTTAATTCCAAACAGGCTCAATTCCACAAACAGGAATCTGAGAAAGTTACTTTTATTCAGCCTTTTATCCTTTTAAACATTTTACCCTTTATTTATTTTGCTGTCTTTTGTACTTTTGTAAATGTTGCTTTCACTTGTTTTCCCTAGAAAACAGTCAAATGCAACAAGAACTGTAACAGAAAAGTTAGTAGGGCAAATGAGATTCTGGTGATGGCATGCTATATTTAAATATCCTTCCTCCAGAATTCAGTTCTTGCCAGCGAGATGGCATTAAGAGGTAATTAAACTAGGTGGGCCCTTCACTTTAATGCAACCAAGGGCTTTCTAGTGGCATTAAGAAGGCATCTCTGTTCTCAGCAAGGTGAGGCTGCAGCAAGGAGACCCTCACCAGACTCCAAATGTCTCCATCTTGATCCTGGACTTCCTAGTTCCACACTCAGAAATTAATTTCTGTTCTCTATATGCAGCCAGTCTGTGGCCTTCTGTTGCAACAACCCAAACAGACTGTAAGGTGACTCTTGTTTTCCTCTCAATCTTCATGTCCAATGCAGCACACCTGAAGCACAGGATCAGAGTGGTTTCCTGCAATGGTTTCCTTGGCCTTCGAGACAAGACCTTGCCTTAGAATGCCTTCATTGCAGGGGGCTGTGTCTAGAATAGTCTAAGAACTGTGCCAGCAATCTGCAGGCATCAGCTCTAGTCTTAAGCAAAAGAGGTTCATTTACTTTCTTTGTGTCTCTTGTTATATTCAGAAACAGCATTTAAGTAGATATTCTCCTCAGTGTTCCCATTTTATGCTAACTGACTCTGATTCTTTGGGTGTCACTGACACTGCAGAGCAGAGCAGCCATTGACTATCAACACAAGAAGAGTAACTCCCTTTCAGTAATGAAATAACACCCTAAATAATGGACTCTGATGGTTCTGTTCATTGGTCTGTGTCTAAGGGCATCAATTTCTCTCTAGGATTCTGGCCATGGGGTGAGAATTTCATTAAGATTCCAAAGTAAGTATCCGGGGTTATCTCAGGGCATTGAAGAATAGCTTTTGTTCCCTAATTAACAATCTGTCATCAGAATGTGCCTGTGCATCTTCTATCCCACTGGAATCAGGGACTGTTTGCCATAGGGACTTCAGCCTGATGAATGATGATGCCTCAAACAATTTTCCAACTCTTTGGAGCTAGGCTTCATCATGACTTGCTCCATCACAACAACCAAATCAGCTCCACATGGCGATGAGACCCAGATTACAAATCAGAAGCCTGCCTTTGAGGACATCTGGAAATCCTTTAACATGTGGATTCTGAATGACTTGAATGGATCATTGAATGGTCATGGGTCTGCGTGCTGGATATACCATTGCTGGGCTTTGTGCAACAGGCTTATGTAACTAACAAGAGACCTTTCCTGCCTAAATAATGCTTTCATTTTGTCGCTATCATCGCTGTGACTTAGAGAGCTCTCTTGTCTCTGCAATGCATGATATTTATATGGTGAGTGTTTCTGAATCCCCCAAACTCAAGAGTAAGTAGGACCATGTTTCTCTGATTGCAATAATTCTAAGAACAGGATATTGGTCATATAGTCTCTAGGGCCATTGACATTTACCAAGTTAGTTGCCATTTTAAGGAGTGAGTAAGTCAGAGAATATTTAATAGGAGCCTGGGTACAAGAAATGCAATTTGATGTTTAAGATTTGATGCAAGATGGAATCTGATACATCATCATGGTAAGCACACTGGTATGACCCACTTCACTTCAAAGCTCCTGATATTCCAATGAAACATCTCCAATGTGTCATTAAAATATTTATATGGATGCCTGTGGGATCCCCAGGGAGCCTGCATAATGTCTAGGTGTCCGAGTATTGGCTGGGTGCCTGTGAGATGTACATGTGCCTGTATGATGTCTGGGTCCCTGCATGTTTTGGCAGTAAAGTCCAACTTCAGATTGAACTTTATCATGTTTAAACTCAAGCTAACATAGGCCAGGAGGCTGTCCATGATCTGAACTGCTTACTGCCCCCAAAAACCATGATCATACCTATGATCCATGCTCCCAACACACAGGCTTGACTTAATTTTTTTCCTTTTTTTTCTATTTTTTGAGGGTGTAGGGATAGGAAGATGGATCTGGGAGGGAAAGAGAGTGTGATCAAGATACATTGTACAAAACTCAAATAATTAATAGAAGGATTATGTTGAAAAAATATTTATAAGGATAATTACATGCATGTCTACCAAAACAGAATATTTTAAATAATCATTGATAACCAAAGAAAACTGACAACTGTTAGAACTTATGCTAATGTGACCATCAGTTATCCTTTGTATATACTATTTCCAGGCTAAAATCAGAGCAGAAAATTATTTAAATTCAAGAAATGAAAATGCCTTTGGTTGATTATATATATATACATATATATATATATATCATCAATATATCAATATATTCAATATATATATATATTGAATTGAAATAAAATTGAAACATTTCCTTCAGGAAATAAACTTTGCATGTCCTGGAAACCTAAAACTTCCAAGATCCATGAGGATCCCTCCCCAAGAATAAAAAAAAGCAGAAAACAACTGATGGGTGAGAGAATTATGACTGGTCCAATTATCAAGAGATTTCTCCAATCTGTCCAGTGGTCTGCAAGTCATGCAGCAGCCTGCTTTGCCTTTCTGGAATGTGTTCTGCTAACCAAACAGTTCACATCTTTCAATCAGCTTCACTCAGATACTTAGGACATAGGCAAAATTAAGCCACATGCTTGGTCAAAATATCACACTAATGATCCCTAGCCTGGATCTCAATAGCAATTTGTTCACTTCTGAAACCTCATGTTCCAGATCACCACTGTTAACATTTCTCTCAGCATGCATATCCTCCAGTCTCTGAAAGAATGGCCTATTAAACGCTACCCACAGCACTCAATGGCTTTTCCAGCCCAAAGTTCTAAACTCTTCCACATTCCTCCCACAAAACAGTTTCAATGTCCTTAAAGACGCATGGTCAGATTATTATAGCCAGGAAAAACAAAACTAAGACAGAAGTTTTACTGTAGACTGGTCTTGAATAATTATGGAGGCCAAGAAGTCTTATGATATGCCATCTATAAAACAGAGAAACAGAACAGCCAGAGGTATAATTCAGTGTAGGGCTGAAGGTCTGGGAACTAGTAAGCTAGAGGTTCACCTCCTTTTGTGAGGCCAAAGGCCTAGGAACCTGGATGCCCAGGGGTGATGGTGCAAGACCCAGAATCAAGGCCGCAGTCAAGAAACCCTAGTATCTTAGGGCAGGAGAAGGGCAGATGCACATTCTATATCAAGAAGAACACATTGCTTTCCTAAATCTCTATCTATCCAAGCCCTTGACAGATGGGATGTCACTTATCTATACTGGCAAGGGCAGATTATCTGTAGTCTGCTCATTAAAGAGCTAATCTCTTCCAGAAAAATACTCATAGTTACAGTCAAAATAACATTTACCAGATATCTGGGTATCTCTTAGCCCAGATATGTTGACACAAGAAAATTATCTAGTACAGATTTAAAAAGTGGAAATATTCTGTTATGTGGCATTAGAACTATGTATGACATAGAAGAGTGTTATATGAGTGTGATCTTTGGCTAATTGTAAATGCATATTGCAACACATCGAGAAACCACCAAAAGACAAAACCAGGACCTGATTGATGTGCTAAAAAAGAACACAGACTTCCATAAAATACTCAAAATCACAAAATGCAGAAAAAAGAAGATAAGACAAAAACAGGAGCATATGCAAAGCATAATAATGAAAAAAGGCATAACAGGTATTAATCCAGTGATATGAAGATTTCCTTTGGGGGTTGGTTTTGTTTTGCTTGTTGGGTTTTGTTTGGGTGCTAGTTTTTTAGTGTTTTTAGATAGGTCTTTCCCTTTGGCCCAGGCTAGCTTTGAACAGATTATATAGTCCAGGGTGGCCTGCAATGACAGCAATCCTTTGTCTCACTCTCCTAGTGCCAGGGTTATGGGTATGCAACACTGTATTCTATGTCCTGCTTAAATTATTATCTTGTTGTTTTGTTTTTTGACACAGAATCCGTCTGTAGCCCGGGCTTACATGGAACTTACAGTAAGCTCCTGCATAAGCCCCCCAAGTGATGCGTGTTGCCACACCAGCACACCATGCTAAAACTAATATCACTGGTGTGTGTGTGCGTGTGTGTGTGTGTGTGTGTGTGTGTGTGTGTGTGTGTGTGTGAAACATATTCTTACTCTGTAGACCAGGCTGGTGCAATACATATTATGTAGCCTAGGCTGGCCTGAAACTCATAATAATCCTTATGTTTCACCCTTCCAAGCAAGTGTTGAAATTACAGGTATATATTGTTATGCCTAACTAAGATCAGTAATCTTTTTTCTGGCTTTTTGCAAGCTGGTCTAGAAGTAGTTCAAGCTGGCCTCTAACTAACAGTAGTCCTCCTGCCTCACCTTCAAGTGCTAGGATTACTAGTGTACAGCACCATTTCCAGCTCAGTAATCAATCACCTTAAACATCAGTGCTCTAAATCCACGACTTAAAATACATATATTATCAGAGTGCATCATAGCAAAGACCCAAATATATCCTAGTTACAATAAATCCCCTTCAAATATGAATACGTACATAGCTTGAAGGGATAGAGAAAATGAACATATTAACATTCTAAGACCCATCAAAAGAAAGCTAGTGATGAAAGTAATCTCAGATTGGACAGATTTGATATCAAAGAAAATTATCAGAAATAGAGAAGTATATTCCATAATGATAGAGACTCAGCTCTGAGAAAACTTAACAGTACTTAGTAAATAAGCACCTGACAGCAAAGTATCAAAACACACCAGGAAAAAACAAACACCTCAGGGGAAAAAAATGGATGGACTCACTATTTCAGCTGTAGACTTCAATCCTCCGCACCCCCATTCCACCCGTGCCAGTCATCGTTCAGAATAAAACAAACAGATACATGGACAACCAGGGAGGCCCAGGTGGCTTCAAGAGCACCGCCAACCAACAGGATAACTACCATCTATAGATTAGGGATGACAAGGGTAAAGTATGTGTTCTGTGCAGACTCACATTGATCAGCGAGGTATAACACAGTCTGGGCCCTAAAACAGATCTTTAGAGAAAGAAAAACACACAATATTTGCTCCAAGAACACAATGAACTCAAACTAGAAATCAGAAATCAATACCAGAAAGAAAGCTGATAAAATGCAAAAAAAAAAAAAAAAAAAAAAAAAAAGTGGATTAAGCAAAGTGCTTCTACGTACCGCATTGGCCAAAGTAGAAAATTAATGAAGATGACGACGAAACTCATCAGAGCTTCAAGGTGCAATAAAGAAGCATTTGGAAAGGAACTTGCAGCACAGATGCATGCAAAGGGAAGGTTGATCTCCCAGCTGGTTTCCAAGCTTCTGTCTTAGCAAAGCAGAGTAAATTAGTCTCATAGTAAATAGGAGAGAAATACCAAAAAGTAGAGCATACATTATCAAAATTTGGAAAGTAGAGAAAACCACTGCAACCAAATGGTAATTACTCAACAAGCTCGATAAAATAATCATTTATCCAAAATAACTGACCAAAGAGAGAAAAGATACAAACTGATAACAAAAATGTTTTAAAAGATTACTACGAAGCTCATGGATACTAAAAGGAGAGGCAAATACAATAGGCAGCTCAGCATCCAAATTTGGTAATGCTTGTTGGGTGATTCCTTAAAAGACAATATCTGCCAAAATTCACAAAAGAAATGGTCATCTGTGAAGGTCTGTGTAGGTTAAAGAAATAATTCTATGATAAATAAATGACATTTGGGGCTGGAGAGAGGGCTCAACAGTTAAGAGCACTTGCTGTCTTGCAGAGAACCAAGTTCCAGTGGCAGCACCCACATGGCTCACAATCACTAATGACTCCAACTCCAGGGTATCTAATACCCACTTTTGACTTCTACAGGTACCTGCATTTATGTGCATATACGCCCACAGGCACATACACATACTTTTAAAAACAAAAATAGGCCTTTTAAAAATAGATAAATAAGCTTCTAAAACAAAAAGTTCAAGGCCCAAATGGATTAACTTAAAATTTTGTATAAACATTTACTGTATGTATACCAATTCTTTTCAGTCTTCCATAATATAAAATCTAAGCAAGTACTTTCTAATCCAGTCTATAAGGGCAATAACACCCTGAAACCGAGAACTGGCAAAAATATAATATAAAAAAAACAAAAATAAAAACCAAAAGCTATTGACCAGTGTGGTAATTTGAGTAGAATGGCGCCCATAAGCTACTAGATTTGAATGCTTGGTGTGCCACACAGAGTGGCACTCTTGAGAGGTGTGGCATTTGGGGAATAGGTGTGGTCTTATTGGAGGAAGTATGTCACTGGGGATGGGCTTTGAGGTTTCAAATGCTTAAGTCAGGCCAGACATTTCTCCTCTCTTTCTCTCTATCTATCTATCTATCTATCTATCTATCTATCTATCTATCTATCTATCTCTCTCTCTCTCTTCTTGATGCTTGCCAATCCGGATATAGAATTCTGAGCTACCTCTCCAGCTCCATGTCATTCACCTGCATGCCACTATGCTTCCTGCCATGATGGCAATGGATTAAACCTCTGAACTGTGTTCCAGCCCCGATCAAATATTTTCCTTTATAAGGCCATGGTGTCTCTTCACAGCAATAGAATATTGACAGACAGGCAGTGTCAGTCATGAACATGGGTCTAAACATCCTTAGTAAAGTATCAGCAAGTTCAACAATGAAATAAATCAGAGCACGACCAACTGAGATTTATTCCAAGTCTGAAAGTTGATTCAATAATCTAAAGTTAAAATAACATATCATATCACCAACTCCCATTTATAACAAAATTCTCAGAGAACTGGGAGTAGAAGGAAATTTTTTCAACTCTATAAATAACATTAAAAAAATGCTTGTGCATATCACTAGTTGCTTACATAATGATGAAAAACTCAAGGTTTCCACCTGGTTTAGTTCATTTTCCTATTGCTATTATAAAATATTTTGACCAAAGCAACCTCAGAGAGGAAGGTTCATTTCAGCACACAGAATTCAAGGAACCGTCCACAATGGCAGGGAGCCGAGACAACAGAAGCTTGAAGCATCTGGTCATATCGCGTGCATCCAGAGTCAAGAAGCAGAAAGCAGTGAATGCCCGAATACTAGAACTCAACTCAATTACTCCACTTTATGCAACCTGAGTCCCACAAACAATTAAGATGGGTCTTACCACAGCATTAATGTAATCAAGATAATACCCCACAGAATACCAACAGACCCACCTGCCGGCTCGTTCTATGTTCTATCAAGTTGACAATCACCACTAACCACTAGGCCACCTAAGATGAAAAGAAAAGAAACAACTCTCTCTCACCATTTGTTTTTCAACTTGTACCAGAAGTTCAAAGTTAGCATAATGACCCTGAAAAAGGGAAATAGCAGGAATACTGATTGAAAAGATAGAGATGAAACTCTTATTCAGAAATTGTATAATTTGAAAAACAAAAAGGCATGAAGATGGGAGAGAGGCTTGTAGGAAGTGGGGGTGTTGATGAGGGTGGGAGGGGTGATAAGAGAGGGTGAAGGGATCCCTGTGATCAGTGTGCAGGTATGAAATTGTGAAAGAATAAATTTAATTTGAAAATGGCACCAATTTTCTATACAGAACATCCAAAAGAATCAACAGTAACAAATGTCTGAGGCTGCAGGATTTAATATTAATAAACAAATGTCACCAGCTTTCCTATAAATCAATAATGAACACATGAGATTGGAAATTAAAGATATATTAACATTTACAATATCACTCCCAAAAGGAAATATTTTGGTATGAATGTAGCAACATATGCATGAGATCTATATGAGGAAAACTACCAAACTCTCAAGAAAGAAATTAATGAGTATATCACAGTCAATGTTCACTGATGGGGAAAGGCACTGTTTCACTTCATCTCAACTTGATCTATAGAGTTATGCAATCCCAATTAAACCCCCCAAATCCATAAAGTTCCTTTATGAACATCAATAAATTGATTCTAAAGCTTCTAGGGGAGGCTAAAGACCTATGATAACCAACACAGTAGTAGAGGAAAAGGAGGGATTTGGAGGGACAATGCTACTTGACCAAGGTGTACAATAGAACTGCAGTGGTTAAGGCAGTGCAGCCCCTACAAAAGAGAGACACAACAGGGAAATGTAATGGGATAGAGAGCCTGGGAACAGACCTGCAGAGGAATGGCCCACGATTTATGAAAAGGAGCAGAGGAGATACAATAGAGAAGACCATCTTTTCAGCAAATGCTGCTCAAGCAGCTACACATCCATGTTTAAATCCAGACACTGACTTTGCACGCTTTGTGACAACCAACTCAACATATGCCACGGTTCTGATCACCAAACATGAAATTCTAAAACTCCTAGAATACAGACTAGAAAAAAGGCCAGGTGACCTTGGACATGATAAAGAACTTTCATGTGCAGCAGTACCCAAGGCCCAATCCAGAAAAGAAACAATTGATCAACTGGACTTCGTTAAAATTTTAAAACCTTTTCCCTGGAAAGGGAATTGTCCCTAGAGCCATAAACTGAGATGCTGCCCATAAATAACTTTAAATTCAACAACAGGAAAGTAGGCAACATTGCTTAAAAATTGGGCACAGGGTTTGAAGAAGTACCACACCAACGAAAATAATCAAGGGGGCTGGAGAGATAGCTAAGCAAGCACTTGCTGCTCTTGCAAAGGACATAGAGTTCAGTCCCCGCACCCATCAGACAACTCACAACCACCTGTGACTCCAGCTCTAGGGGATCTCACACCCTCCTTTGGCCTCTGTGGGCACTCACATACAAATGTATATACATATAAGCATACACACACACACACACACATATACACACTTAGTAAAGAAAAAAGAAGAAGAAAATATTCATATGACAAGTGTATGAAAGAATAGTTAACATGATAACGCCACTGAGAAACTGCAAATTCAAACAGCAAATGACCAAAGTCCGAAAGGTAGAAGACCAAATAATGCCAGGTTATGCAGCAGTGGAAGCTTATTCCTGCCAGTGGCAAGACAGGCATGGTCCACCTATTTTGGAAGAAAGATTCTCATAAGCAAACATGCTCTGATTACATGGTTCAGAAACCAAACTCCTTAATATTGAAACAAACCTATCCATAGACAAACTTGTACATGGATGTTTACAATAACTTTACTTCTGAATACAAAGCTTTGGAAGCAGCCAGGATATCCTTCAGTGGGTGAATGGATAAATAATGTATCTGCACAATGGAATATTACTCAACATTAAAAAGGAATGTGCTATTTTAAGCCATGCAAGGAATTCTAAGGCATATTAGTAAGTGAGAGATGACAATCTGTAAAGTCAATGTACTGTTTAGTTTCACTTATGTAACATTCTGGTAAAGAAAAACTATCAAGAAAGTAAAAAGGTCAGAGGTTGCTACAATGTGGAAGGAAGGAGAGAGAAGGGCGTAATAGATCCAGAGGTATTAGAGTCAATTTTCATGATGCTGTGATAACAGATATGTGTCATCACAAGTTTGTTGAATCCTGCAGAAAGCATGGCACGAAGAGTGGACCCCACTGTGCACTATGGATTATGGGTGATGACGATGTGCCCTTGTACATCCCTTGCTGCACCACATGTATCACTCTGACAGATTATCCTGTTTATGGAGCAGGCTATAGAACAGTGACTCTATAGAAACAGTATTCTATGCTCCATTTGCTGGGCATGAAACAACTCCTTAATAAGTCTAAAAATATGTATAAGTTTGGAAGACAGCCGAATTGGAAAAGTGCTTGCCTTTGTAAGCACAGAGCTGAGTTCAATCCCTAGAAGACACTATGTGCTAGGTGTGGTGACAAATGTGTGTAATCATAGCCCTAGGAAGTAGGGACAGGAGGATTCTGGTACTTATTCACCAGACAGCCTACCACTATTAGTGAGCTTTAGGCCAATGAGAAACTCTGCATCAAGAGAGATGGATGGTGTTTCCGAAGATGACACCAGAGATTGTTCTCTGGCCTCCACAAGAACCTCATACACACACACACACACACACACACACACACACACACACACACAATAATAAGCTGAAGAAAAAACTAAAGTCTTTCTAGAATATTAATTGAATTACACTGAGTCACAAAACAGTTTTCATTAGTCCATGAATGTAGTATTCCTGACTTATTTATTGATTCTTCTTCATAATGTTGCATAGGTATCAATGTGAATGGTCTTAAAAGTCATTCATTGACTCGATTCCTAATTGATCCTAGTTGATTTAAATGCTATTGCAATGGAAGATACAAATTTTATGATAGCCTCATGGTTGACACATGTTAGTGATTGCTCTGCATCTATGAAATAACTTCCTTTCCTGTCTCCTCATGCCTCCTTCCTAGCTTAATATGATTTAATACATTAATTTATTTTCAAATTCTAAAACAGCCATACACAGACATATTAGTCATGATATACAATATTCCTTACATATTATTAGATTTTATTTGAGAAAACTTTTAAAAAGATATTTTCATCATTTTTTTTAAATTTCTTTATCATATTTTATATTTATAAGTGTTTTACCTGCATGAATATATGTGTACCATGTGCATTCCTGGTGTCTGAAAGGGCAAGAAGAGGATGCTGGATTCCTGAACTGGAGGTATAGATGTTTGCAAGTCACTATGTAGGTACTGAGAATCAAACCCAGACCTCTGCAAGAACAGAAAGTGCTTTTTAACTACTGAGACTTCTCTCCAGTTCCTTCATCTGCTCTCATAGAATGATAAGTCTAAATGTATATTTTATTATAATCCTTTTCTGCCGCTTGCATCTGGATATTTCATCTTTCATTATCTGACACAGTGTGTGAGATTGGTATTATTTCTTCCTTTGAGGCTTATATTATTTCTAAGACAAGACGTCTGTGAATAAAATTTCCTATCTGGGAAGTTTCTTCCAATTGAATGTCATTTTCTGGGTACTTTTGATATTTTCTATTTCCTCTTAGATAAGATCTGATAGTTAATACATTCCAAGGATCTGAGTTTACACCTCATAACACATAAAACAGAAAATATAAAATAGCCAGGAGCAACTGTTTTGTAAACTCTATAGACAGCTTAATATTATCAGGATCCGAAGACCTAACTATCCCTGATCATAGAAAAGGTAGAGGTCACTCTGGTCATTTACTTTTTCTGATACTCTCTGCCTCATACTACCATGTCCCAAAATACTTGGTATAAAGTATGTATTGGGATATGAGACTAGCAATTGAACCCAGGGCCTTGTGTACTTGCTATGCAAGTACTCCACCACTGACATATCCACAGAACTATTTTCACTTTCCACTTTGAGAAGAAAGTCTCATTAAGTTGTCCAGATTGGCCTTGAACTTGAGACCCTCTTGCCTTGACCTGTACCCACCCTGGCTGGAAACATCTTTCTTATGCTTTTTGTTTTTTCTCTGTTACTTCAAAGTGCATATTATTTGACCTCATTAAGAACTGAACTACACTGCTCTGTGAGTTGGTGACCAGGGAGGCCTCAGAGACCATCCCAGCCAGACAACAAAGGCTGTTGCCATTTCCTTTCATTGCCCACCATAGCTAAATGGTAAGACCCCATTGCTGAAGACACCACAGAGCTTGGTTGCAGCACAGAGAAAAAAAATGACTTGAAAATGTCCTCCCTGGTGGCTAATATTCTAGTGCTAAAAGATGTTATGGAGGCTTCTAGAAGAAAAAGGGCATTAATGGTCTTAACCATCTGTGAACCCTATGAATTCAGTGCCAATCTGCCAGGTAAGGTGTGCTCACTGGAATAATAGTGGCATGACTGTTATAGGGAAACAAATTGCTCTCAGCCTGATTTTGAGGCCAACTCTGCAGGATGGAATGCATAATTGGTATAGTAAACCCAGTCAAAACTATTCACAAGCCCAAGAAGGAGGAACTCACTACTATTGTTTAGCTAAATTGATAGGGTATGAAACCCCCATCTAAATATGTATGTTTATACCTAGAGACAAATGCTACTCTTTCTTTGTAGTGATCAGCAATATATGCAGAGATTTATGGGAACTCAAGGTGCTGAGAATAAAGGACGGTCGAGTGCTCATCCCTAAATATGACATGTGTACACCCCTCCAAGTCTCAGGGAACATCAAAGAAGAGAGAATATAAGAGATGGAAGATGGAGCGAAGGGCTTCAAAATGCTATCCTCAGGGCATAACTCAGCCATTGCAAAAATGATTCCACAGCAGCTGTGATTTCCTTATGGGGCCCACACGAGGTTGAATCTGTCAGCAGTCAATCACAGATCAGGAAAGGGCTTACCCCTCCCTGCTGAACTTTTAGCCACCACTCAGGAGGCAGAATGATCATGCCTTCCAGGTCAGCCTGTGCTATGTAGAGACACTGACTCAAAGGGGGTGGGGGAATGAATTCCTGATGGCTGGGGGAGTGGCGGGGTTTGTTAAGCACAGCATGAAGTGTCTGCTTTTCATGCCCAGCACCAAAAAATAAAATAAAATAAAACACAAACCACCTTCACAGACTCAGTTTATCCTGTTTTCTCACTCCAGGTCTTTCCTCCTTCTGTTCCCATTTCTCTCAGCCACCCTCAGCATCCGTTTCACTCCCCTTTACCATCATCCTGTTAGTCAGTTATGTCAGCCCTGCAAAATCTACAGCATGGCCAACTTAATAGCACTTCCTCTGCTATTACTTCCAGGCTGCTAAATTCAACCTCCAGTCGGTGCTTCCTTCTGCCTCCTGAGTTTGGGGTACCCTGGGACAGTTTTTGTGTTTCTCTCATCAAATTGACCTTCTGTTTTTCATTGTGGGTATTTCTAACATACACCATTACATTCCTTCTCTTTATCAGCAGAGAACTGGCCTGCTTCACAATAAAACAGACTCAAGGAGATGAAAATCCCTTTCCTGCCACTCCACCTGCAAACTTATCACTGTTCCCAAAGGTCACATTCGGTTTCCTAGTGGAACTGTGGGAGACTGATCTCTCCTGTATAAATCTAACCCAGGTCTTTGTCCAAGATTCTGCAGAGATTTGATCCTCTCAATTATCACCTTTTCTACCCATGACACCATTGGCCTTTTGCCATCCGCATTTGAGTGTGCTTCATTCTGTCCATCTCCCTCACAAATTTCTTTCTTCTTCTTTTTTTTTTATTAACCTATAAAACTTCCATGAATGTCTGTCTTTTGATATCTCACTCTAGCTTCACGTTTTCTTCACAGATGTCCTTGTGGAGACTTGCCTGCAATGACTGTCCACATAGCTGCTTAGGTCTCAAAGTCTGTCCAGCGCCTTGGCATCCCCATTCTAACTCCTTTATTCACAATTGCTAGTGACTATTTCCTGCTGAACCCAGTATGTGCTTTTGTATCACACATGACAGAAAGCCTCAAAAAGATTACCAGGAAGCCAATGGGTGTCAAGTTTGAAGGCTACACTCAGTAGCGCGGGTTCCAGGGTTAACATCAGGCTGAGTAGATACAGTTTGGATGAAAAAGTATAGAATGGACAAGGGGAGTCTTTTTTATATTCACAAACTTAAAATTAACAGAGGAGTTAAAAGTGATTCGGTCTTTATGGGTGGAATTAGACATATGAAAATGAAAAGATGCTATTTATAATATTTAGGGAGAGTGCCCCCAAAATTGAATTATGAAATTGTAATGGAAATGTCTAAGTTTTGTAAAACTCAGTAATCCCTTCATGAGTGGGGCATGGTGGCTCTTGGGAAGCAGAGGCTAGAAGAGCTCTGTAACTCTGAGGCAAGCTGGTCTACATAGCAAATTTCAATCCAGCCAGGGTGATATAGTGAAACCCTGTCTCAAAAAAATAGATGTATGGAGGGGGCTGGAGGAATGGTTCAGCAGTTAAGAGCACTGACTGCTCTTCCAGAGGACCCAGACTTGATTGATTGATTCCCAGCACCCACATGGCAGCTCACAACTGTCTGTAACTCCAGTTCCATGGAATCTGACACCCTCACACAGATATTCATGCAGGCAAAACACCAATGTACATAAAATTAATAAAATATTTTTTAAAAGATGTGTAAGCTGCTGTAGTAAGCAGAGAAGGACACAGAGGCATTCTCATAGATACAAACTCTGCCAGACCTCAGCAGAGGGAACCACCACCAGGGCCAATGCCATACTGGACAGTGGAACCCTGAGCATCTGAGCTCAGGTGTTTTTATTCTTTCAGAACTCCTGGGTATTCTACTGATAGCACATGCAGATCATTAGCAATTAAACAACCCCCACAGGAATCTAAAACCTGTAAACAATACAAAATGTCCTAGACAACCTCTCACCAAACAGTGCTTAAAACAATCATTTTATATATAACTAAAAATAAACTTCTGCAACAATCCCCCTTTTGTATAAAAAAAGTTACATTACCTTTACAATACAATTTAACACTACACCAGCAAAACTATTTGCAAGAGGAACAATTATGAGGCTTCTAATGCACATGGCCAAATGATACTCAAACATCTATCAAGCTTTTCACAATGTCTTTGGACAGCAAAAAAACATTATCAATGTCCAATTATCTGAAATTCACTCATGATCTTCTGGGCTCCTCCAAAGGGCTTAGTTGACTATTCTGGCTTTGCCCTCTGCAGTACACATAGCTTGTTCTTGGTGCTCTAGCTGGTCCATTCTACCACTGCTGCTGTTCTTGGTAGTCACCCCTGGTACTGGCATCTTCAGAACACTGGGGTCCCTTGCTGCAACTGTGCTGCACTTTCACCAATAGCCTCTCCTAGGCCCTCTTCATGATGACAAGCTTCAACTTCTCTGCATGACCCCTTCATCTGGGCCTTCAACTACTACTGAGGCTGCACTTTTACCAATGGTTTCTACTGGTCTCTCATAGTGCCAAGCCTCAGTTGCTCTTCATGACGCCTTCATGCCTTCAAAACTAGTACGACCTGGATAACTCTTACAGTAGCAACTTTGGCTGCCAGCACAGGATACAACCTCAAACAGTTCTGGAAGACAGCTTCTGTGTGCTGACCCTATGGAAACACTTTCCAGATTTTAAGATAGAGTCTGGTTTGCAGGAAAAATAACTAGTCCTTACCTGCAGGAAGGGTTCCCTCATGGATGAAGTTCTCATCACCATCAACAGTACCTGGACTGCTTTCTAATCTAGTTTGCAGGTGGAAAAAAAAAAAAAACAGTTCAGTTTACCTAAGTGGCTTTTTGGCTCTAAGCCAAGGCTTAGCAGAGCATCCTGGGCCAGTGGGAAGAATCTCTAGTTGAAACACTCTGATAGTTTGGCATTCTTTCTCACCACTGCTAAAGGGAAATCTATGCCCTTCTTCATAGACCTCAAAAGCAAGACCTGCATGGCTTCACACACACAAAAAGCCATAAGCAAACTCAGCTTATACAATAGTACACTCTGATTTCCGTTTCCCTATGAAGAGGGAACAGAAAGAATGTAAGCAACAGAGGGATCAGAGAGGGCTGTGAAATGTCATTTTCTGGGCATGATACGGCCATTGTATGCATGAATACATAGAAGCCTTGATTACCTACATAAGATGTACACAAGACAAAGCCTGCCTATATTCAAACATGGATGGGAGCTTATAGGGCCAACCCTTCACTAAGAAACTATTATTGGAAGCTCATGGCTGGTGGGGGCAAGAATAATGTTTTTCTGTTCAGGATGTGGTGGCTGGTAAGTTGCCCATGCTCCAGTGAGACAACACACATTGCATTTGCATATGGACAGCACTAACTGAACTCAATGGATTTTAACAAAAAGAAGAGACTACTAAGTCATGAAGGGGATGTGTTGAGGGAAGCTAAGGGAGTGCATGTGAAGGGTGGGAAATGGTAGGCTCAAAACATGTACGCACTGATGAAACTCTCAGGGAAAAAACGTTTTTACTTTTAAACTTTTTTTTTTTATTTTCCATATTTTGGCCTTTTAATTAAAATATAATTACATCATCACCTCTTCTCTTTTCTCCCGCCAACACTTCCCATGCACCCCTACTTCTGTTGCTCAAATTCATGAATTTTTTTTCTATAATTGTTGTTGCACTATATATATTTTCCCTAAATATATAAACAACCTGCTCAGTGCATAAAATGTCGCTTGTATGTATATAATTTCAGGGCTGACCACTTAGAAGCTACACATATGAAGTATCATCAAAATGGCTGCCTAAACAGAATCCAACCAAGGATGACACCAGTATACACGATGACTTGGAAGGGGGAAATCTTATGTGACCGCAGCACTAGACAAAGGATCACAGGCAACTAAGGAATGCTGAGAGTAGAAAAATTATTTTTGAAAAGTAAAATGTCAGGGCTGGGGAGAGGGCTCAGTGATTAAGAGCACTAGCTCTTCTTCCAGAAGACCAGAATTCCATTCTTTACACCCACAGGGCAGCTCACAGCCATTTTTAAGTCAAGTTCTAGGTGATCCAGTGCCCTCTTCTGGCCTCCACAGGTACTGCACACATTTGAACAGACATACATGCAGCAGAGACATAAAATAAAAATAAATATTTAAGAAAATTTAAAATAAATTATTCCAAGCACCATAAAAAGAAAGAAAGAGAAAAGAAAAGAAATTAAAAGAAGGTAAATTCAATTCCCCAATAAAGACAAAGGATTTGTACTATAGACTTTGGCCATAGATGTGGGGGGAGGCGAGCACTGTAGTAAGGAACTTAAATGAAAATTCAACCACATTGTAATTCTAACCTACTTGTCATTTGTAACAATTAGTTTAGAAGGGAAATAAAAATTCAAGTCACAACTAGTTAGAAAATAACTATGTACTATTTAAACATCAATACTGAACTCTAGGTACATTTTACATCTTTCAGTTGTATCAATATAAACCAGAAAGAATGAAAAATGAGCATATAATATACAAAATAAACAAAACGAAAAGAAAATAGATGTAATTGTGAGGAAGGCACTAATACAGTTTTCTATAAAATGGAAAATTTATGAATTAGAAAGAAAGGCTAAAATGAATACTAAATTCAAAAGCTGGCTTGTTATCCATTAAATGGATAAAGTATTGGTCAAATCAACCTTAAGATAAGTCAAAAATGAAAACCGGAAGAGTAAAGATCAAGAAGAAAAATATTTATGCACAATGCTGTGTACAAATCCAGAGGTCCACATGATAATTAATAGAATGAGTATTTACCAAGAAAAACAAAATTCTAAAACTCACACAACTAGTTTCCTAAAAAGAAAAATGTTTAATGTTGTAAAAAAGAAATCTTTTTCACATGCCCAACCCATGGGCTGAGTAGGTCTTGGGATTGTAATTGGCAACGTCATATTGCTACCTCAAAAGGTTGGACATTTCTGCATGCTTGGAAAGGAGTTTTAATTAACATCAAGATGTAGAAACGTGTATGGATATTCAGTGCTGCAGAGCCAGAAAGCTACCTGATAGTTTCAAGAAACCTGATACAGATCCAAATACCATTTTGAAAGGGCTGGCCAGGAGTGGTGGTACAAAACCTGTCATCTCAGTACTCGGGAGTCAGAGGCAAAAGGATCTTGAGTCTAAAGACATAAGCTGCACAGCAAGATTGCATCTCAAGAACAAAGGATTGGGATGTAGCTCAATAGTAGAATACTTGCCTAGCAAAGACAAACCCTGGGTTGTATATCAAGCAACATACACATATGATAGTAAATGGAACTGTAGCTATGACTACAGAAGGAAACTGATAAACAAGAATATGAGCAAAACAAATGTAGTCATGTTTTAAATAAATTACACACACTCACAATAGCCAGGCAAAAATCTTCTTTCTCCAGAATTTTAAAATCGGCTCCATTTTCAAAATAAAAATAAGTGAACTGAATCCATTATATCAATGCACAAAAGAGGATATTCCAAAGAGTACAATTTACTTTCTAGATGTTAAAAGGATTTTTTAATGGAAAATCTGTGCCTTCTTTGTCCTTTTATAAATAAGGATAAGAGGATATTCAGTGGATATGATGGCATTTGTCAGAAACAAAAAGCAAAGTTCATATCTAACCTGGAAATATCTAACTATTATTATTATATGTAGATTTGGAAGGTTCTTAGAAACACAGTTCAAAAGCAGTGTGTGCGGTCAACGTAAACATGCATGCACATTCAGAGATATGGAAATTATGGGACACTATTACCATAAATAATATGAATTACCTTTTGAAAATCTGATATACTCACATGTAAACTGTTTAAAATAATACATTATTTTGGTCTGGTCACTTATATAGCAGAATATGCAAAAAGCAAAAATCATTTTACATGCCAATAATGACCAGGATTCCTTCAGCTACAAGTGTCTGAAGTCATTCTGACCTAAATTAGGCAAAATAGAAGCTATTGGCAGGATACTTGGTAGCCCATTCCATCAGTTTGATACTCTGTTGCAGTGATAAGACACTGACCAAAGCCATACTGGGGAGGGAAGGGTTTATTTTAGTGTTAGCCCATCTTCAAGAGAAACCAAGGCAGGAACTCAATGTAGGGACTTGAAGCCAAACCAATGGAGGACTGCTGCTTGCTGGATTGCTTTCTCTGGCTTGTTTAGCTACCTTTTGAATATAGACAGGCCCACCTGCCTAGGAATGCTACTGCCCACAGTGGACTGGGCCCTCCTACATAGATTAGGAATCAAGAAAATGCCACCCAGACATGCCTACAGGCCAATCTGATGCATTCATTTCCTCAATGGAGATGCTCTCTTCCCAAGTGTGTCAAGTTGACACCTGAAGGCAACTCTGACACTTATGCATACTTTGGTCCTCTGCTCTCATGAGTTGTCAATCAGTCTCTGAGTCTGAAGTTTCCTGGATGATGGATGCACCATCTCCCTCCACCTCTGCTTGCTTTTCTCTGCTCATCAGCTTCAGTATCTGTCACGACAAGTCAATTTCCTGCATCGAGTTGAAAACATGACACTTTTAGGCTTCTATGCCTCACTTCCTTTACCTCACAGCATCAATAGGGAGGTGATTTAGCTCCACGTTCTCAGTTTAAAGACATAGGAAGACATTGGCTCTCTTTGTTTGGTGGGAGGCTCACCTTTGACCAGACTTCTGCAACGTAGGGTCTAGCAGAACAGCACAACTCTCATCAGTCAGAGAAGAGTCACAGTCACTGGAACCAGAAGAGCACTTCTCTAAGGAGTGAAGTGGGAGCTGTCATGGTTTGAACCTGCAGGGTCTCCTAAAGGCTCATACTTTGGCCACCTGATCCACAGTTGGTGGAGCTGTTCTGGGAGGCGGTGGTACCTCTAAGATATGAGGCCCAGCTGACAGGAATAGAGCACTAGGTGTGGGCCTTGGAATGTCCTGGCTCATTCCTAGCCTCTGCATCCTGATCTATGAAGTTGCGAGGAGCAGGTGGTCTCAAGTTCTAGAAGGCGTTGCCCACCTGCTGTCTTTATCCCACCATGGCAGACTGTATCAGCGGAGCCATGAGCAGAAGCAAGCCTCCTGTTGTTAAACTGCTTCTCTGGGTTATCTGTTCACAGTGATGAGAAAAGTAAACCGGTACTGTAGGCAACAAGAAAACGTAACGCAGGCATAGCTAAGCATTTCCAAATCGATGCAAAGAAATACCGAGAAATGTCTGGAAAAAAACTGGACAAACTTTACTAAGAGAAATAAGACTAGACAAGGAATTTTCTTTAAAAGTCTTCTTTGGAAGATCCCTCTAATTAGATTAAATGTACCTTAAACTGTTAAGAGGATGGGATCAATGTAGAACTGCGGTAGTCGTTCAGATGCGGTAAAAATGCATCTGAGCGTTTGCACAGGGAGTCCACAGCGCGGACAATTAGAACCTACACTGATTTGGGAATGACTGGATGGATGTTAGTAACAAAAAGCCGAACCGTGATATACCTAAAGTAGAAAAAGTGGATAGATTTAGTTGAACAAAGCAAAAACATTCAGTGGGATAATTAAAAAAAGGAAAACACACAAAGGTAATTCAAGACACTAAGTGGTTTATGCCTTCAGTATTAATTCAGGTTGGCTCTCCTTTATCTGGATTACTTGGGACCAGAAGTATTAAATTTGGAGTCTTATTTTTATTTGAAATTTTTCACACACACATGAGGTGCATCTCAGGGAAAAGACCCATATTGAGACATAAAATCCCCTGCCACCGGAGCAGAACCTCGAAGCCATTAACATGGAAAGAAGGTGATAGAAGATACAGTTAGGTCAATGGGGAGGGAGCAGTGGGAAGACATCCAAGCGAGAACTGAAGCAGAGGCAAGGACAAAGACCAAGGCCCTCCAAGGAGCCAGGTGAACTTCCTGCAAGAACCCATAGCAGGGCCTGAAAGTCTCTGCATCAGACACAGGACGAAGACCATGAAACTCAAGCCTGAAGGGAAGTCCGCTATCAGGATAGCACATTGAGAATCAGTATTCAGAGGTAAAAAGAGACATTGCCAAAAAGGAAGTAAAGCGGCGTCCCAGAGCTACCACTGGACAATACGCAAATGCAGTTGGCCGGTCCTAAGCATCTGCAGCCACAGACTGAGGCAGCCACAGATCCAGATGAAATACCGGAGGAAAAGAATGCTGCTCTGAATCTTATTTCAGGGAAGTGGAGGATTAGGACAGCCAATGCCTGTTTACTGAAGGCTTAACTTTACTTGCCTTGGATACAAGTTTGCCTGCTGAACAAAGATTTGAAACATTATGCAATTCTCACAGCCTAATACTTAAAAACTATGTCTACAGAGAGAATTTGAGCCTCAAAATACTGTCTGAGGATGTGTTTGAGGAACTTCGACCAGAAGTAACCGAGTCTATCGACTTTGCTTCCTGGCTGAACCATTGTAACCGTGATAGTTTGAGTAACACTCTCAATGCAGGCTTGTGCATTTGAGCCCTTGGCTCCTATCTGGTGACACTGTTTTGGGGAGAGTGTGGTTCTTTCAGGAGGTGGGGCTGAACTGGAGGAAGATGGAAGAGCCTAACGTTTTATAACACTTCTTACTCAGTCTCTGCCTCCTGATCCTCCCAGATGTGAGTAAGCTTCTAACATCACAGCAGCTCTCTGCCTCCATCCACCGTTCCATCCTGGCCATGAAGAACTCAGATCCCCTCAAACAGTGAGCCCAGATAAGTCTCTCCTCCCTCCCATTGTTTCCAGTCAGGTATTTGGTCACAGTGATGAGAGAAATAATCAACACAGCAACTAAGAGAATCTTCTTTACTGGGATATTCTATACATGTTTATATGATGTATTATTGCTCCCAAGTTCTTTTCTCGTGCAGAGCTGGAGAGGAGAAGAAGAGGAAGAGAGAGAACAGCAGAAAGAGAGGAAAGGAGCGAGAGACATGAGGAAGGAAGAAAGACAAGTGCAGAAGGGAAAGTAATTTGTTAAGGTCTGTGTCAGAAAATAGTTTCTCTTTTGAGTCTTTGTGAGTCTCGGGGACCAGCTAAAGGGCTAGAAACAATGGCCCTGCTGAAAATCTCTCCATATTTTGTTTTCCCAGTTCTCATTCTAAGCCCCAGCCAATTCAGATGCCCAAAGACTAGAGAAGTTGCTGCGCTTGCTGGGTTGGTAATAAGCTCTAACCTCACCGTGACACCATCAAACTAGGCTGAATTTTTCCCCCTGCAATCCCTCCCACCTCCGATAATTTGAAAAGAATAAATTTCTCTGAGCAGAGAAGTTAGGGGGGCACCGCAGTGGCCATGACTGGCAGAGGACATTGATTTAAGGTGAGATATTGGCTGTCAAACTGCCACCAAGGCGAGCAGAGAACCACAGCTGGCCTTTGACATGGAAACCCAAAGGGTGAGCAGCCTGTTGAAAGGCGTCCTCAGCCCCTGCTGACGAAGAGCAGAAGCAGATGCCCTGGCAGTCCTGGTCTAGCCCTGGAAGCAGCTCGGAATTTGTTTCCTGTAAGCCACATCTTTTTGATTCTACTGACACCTACGGGCTGTGATTTGGCTGGACTCTTCACTCTTCTTCACCCATCCATCGTCTCATTTTTTAAGAGGTGCATTTTTTTGCATATGGTTGTATGAAAGACAATGGTGTAAGCCTACTATCTCTAAACATGGGGCTCTGGGTAAAAGAAATGTGCACAACACCATGCAACAGGGTCTCACGCAAGAGGTTTATTGGGGTGGGGTGAGACACTAGTGTCTGCTTCCGAGTGGAGGGAAGAAGAAAGAGAGAGAGAGAGGACAGAGGAAGAGGGAGAGGGGACCAAAAAGTGGGAGAGAGACGGGACCATATAGGAGGAGCCCAAAGCCCACCGGGATAATATGGGACTGATGACACAGGACAAGTATCTGTCTGGGGGCAGAGACAGGGCTCAGGGGGCAGTACCTGGCCAGGGGGTGGGAATATGGGGAACATGGGGGAATAGGAGAGCTCCAGTGAGGGAGCTCTGGTCAATTTACAACACTGAGGACTGCCAGAGTCAGAGAAGGAACAGTCAGACATCTCTGCTCAAGCTGAAGCTTTGCTTCAGCTACAACCAGAGGTTTATATGATTAGCATATACTGTTTTGCAACATCTAACCACTAGTATAGCAGATTTTATTTACCATTGTCCAGGGTTTACTGACACTCAATGTATTTGCAACATAATTGGAGTCTTTGAAAAGATCAGGATTTGGGGAGGCAACAACTGCCACAGCTTGTGGTGTAAATCAAAGAGCCTTTTCAAATGCTAAGGGGCTCCTTCTCGTACATTTTCTGTTTTGAAATATTCCCTCCTCTTTCTACCCCTATGTTCCCTTCTTCATTTTTATGTTTCTTCATAAACACGCTCCCATCTGTCTTCCTTCCTCTGACTTGTACTCCTTGCTGCACGTGTGAGAAGATCCCTCATCCATTCCACTGCCCCAGCCATCAGCTCAGGCACAATTATTCTCTGGCCCAGTGTCCATGTCTACTGCAGCCTTGAGGATCCACTGAGACAGAACAGGAAGGCAGGGAAAATGGAGAGGACCCAAGATAGGAAAGGAGTCTCTCACTCCAGAGTCTGGTTGAAATCTCTTACCATCTGAGAGTTAGGAATTACAGCACAGTTAACCAAATTCACTGTGAAGATTGCCTACATAGAAATAAGAAATAGTATTCCTTTTAAATAGATATTTCAAACAAGAATGTTAAAGTAGCCATGAGTCACGTTTGAAGCCTAAGCACGTAAGACCTTTGAATATGACCTTTGGATATCGACTTATGCCTTCTCCAGACACAAAGCTGAGCTTTCCTGGGACTCTCACAAATAAGACTATAAACTTTCTTTACATCAAAAACTTGTTTTAGCTCCTTAACGTAACATCCATGATGTATGGTTGTGTTCTATCAGCTGTCATCACATGTGTCGTGCCTCAGGAACTAGGTAAGACCTCATTTACCATAAGAAGAGGGGGAAGGGAGAGAGGGAAAAAAATCTTTAGAAGCTACCAAAATCATCAAGGCTAAAACTCTTGTTCCTTTTTACTTTTGTATTTTTAAGATTATAATTAAGTGAGACTCTTGAGAAGCCCACATCCGCATGGGTGGATGCAATGTTTTAACTTGTTTGTTTTTCCCTTAGTGCTTCTCTTCTCTTTAATGTTTTTGCATAAATTTGTGTTTCAAAAAACCTTTTCTTAACAAACTCCTCCTCTGTCTCATACTGGCTGCTCCTGAAATTCTTTTCTGCAGGAAAGTCAAGAATCCAGGCTCCACCTGAGTGGAGGGGGTCTTTAAAAAGAGCTTCTTCTCCCAGCGGCTGAAGGCAGCAGGGAGCACAGCTCAGGCTAGACCCCGCCACCACCGTCACCATAGAACCTTAACTCCGCTGAGAGAGTGTGCATGTGGACCTAGAGTCTCCCGCTGCTTTCACTTAAACCTTCATTCCTCTTTAATTCAGGCAACCTCTTTGCTTACATCCACCACAGCTTCCTGGGGAAGAAGCAGGTCTTCTTTCTGACTCAGACAGTCTAACTTCCTTCAGCTACATCGAGTGTGAATCCAGCTCTAATATTCAGGGAGACAAGTGGGTTCTGTGGGCTAACTCCACAGCTTATACTTCTGATTCAGGTTCATGGATAATTAAGTTTGTGTGGGCCTAATGGGAGATATTGATCCTTTTCTATATGGGAACATGGCATAAGAAAACAACCATAATAAAAGCTATAAGAAGTAAGAAGGCACATTTAGTTAAAACCCACCAGGAAGGGAGAAGCCATGGAATACATGACACATGCCCTCCTTTCTTGTAGGTATGACACAGATGAAGGATGGTGGACTTTGTGACTCAGCAGTGAGTTTGAAAGTTGGTTCTGCCGCTCACTGAATTGGTGAGACTGGCAAGATACCTCCTTTATCAAAGCCTTCTCCTCATCAGCTGTAAAGCATGAATAAGGACTGACTCATGTAAGTCTACTCTTCTGACATAAACTACACGCTTTATAGTTCTAATTCCATGTGTACCCAAAAGGGATTTTGATAAAAGGAAACCCAGCAGTTATCAGTTATGACTTCGTGGGTCAACCTCTTCACTAAGATGTCCAGTTATCAGTAGTTCCCAAATCTGGCCGACCATCAGTTTTCAATGAGGAGCTATGGTGATGAAATTCTGATTTGGTCTAGGGTAGGGCTAGAAATATATATAGTCAGTGGGTAAGCCCAAAGGGATGGTAGTGGCTAACTCAGTTCAGAGATTATTGAATCTCTGTGGGGCAATTAGAGATGCCTGGAAGAAACTGGTCATGCATTTAGGTAAGACCTCCCAATGTCTTCAAGTTGCTAGAATGAGAGAGAGAGAGAAAGAGAGAGAGAGAGAGAGAGAGAGAGACAGAGAGAGACAGAGAGACAGAGAGACAGAGGGAGACAGAGGGAGACAGAGATAGACAGAGACAGAGAGAGACAGAGAGAGACAAAAGATCATCTCACATTTCATTTTCATATCAGAAAAAAAGAAAAAAAAAACAGATCATGGACCTATATAATCTTGATAACTTTGATTTCTAACCAGAACTACAAGTGAATCATTGTTACTCAATGAGGTAACTGACTTGTCAGCCCAGGCCTGCTGACAAACTCAATTCTTTCACACATGTTGGGTATCCTTTCCCTAAAGACTGCATGTAGGTACTGTATCCAACTTCACTAGACATGCCACAATACACCACCCAGACTAAGAGTACTTAAATATAGTGACATGATTTGCCAGCCACCTTCCAGGTGAAGTTATATTCAAAGCATGATCTAGCCCAGTGAATTCCTGGATACTCCAGGAATAAGTCTTCCATTAAGGGAATGTACACACCATTGACCTTGTTGCTGAGACATGAGCCTGGGGCTTTAAGAGCCTGGTTTGGATTGGAAACAGAGCAGCCAAGAGGTTGGAATCTAGGCCCCAAGAGTGTTTGTTACCTGAAAATTGTATCCTTACGTCTTGCTTCACACCAGGGTCTCCATGGGCATCCCTGGAGATTATCAGGCTTCTTTAGTCTTTCCTACCACGTTGCCATCTTTTCCTACCAAGTAAGTCAAAACATTCAAGATGCTAAATCCCACAGCTTTACAGCAGAGAATTGACCCCTATGGGGGTTAAAGCACACCTAGAGGACTTCAAACACTGTTTACTGAGTGTTAGATTTGGCCTCTCACTCAGCCATTGCACTGGCCTGCTCCCCAGTCTCTCTTCTGAGTGGGGAGAAGCTGACAGCTCAGATGGAGCTCTGGGGACAAAGGATTCTTGCGGGAAATCAGACTTCTGTCCCTTTCCCCAGCTGTGCTGTCTCCTGTCCCTTAGCCTTCAGGTCTTGGGCAAGCATTATTGCGTTTTAAGCAATAACTGAAGTCTTTAGATGATGAACACTGACTCTTTAGCACCATTTTTTTAAATCTGCCATTAATATAGAGTGACACTGAGTCTCTTGGTAATCGGATTAGAGCTTATTGCTCCAACTGTCATTCAGAGCCCAAACCCCTTTATCGCCTGGCTGATAGGATGCTAAGCTCCTTGGCTCACTTGCTGCTGTCTCTTTGGAGCCATCAAGAGTCTGACTTCTTCAGACCAACAATTTTATTTGCTTAATCTTGAGTGAAGAGATTAGGGATTTAGAGATTCTCTATGCCCCTGTTGCTCCTGGTAAGAGGACACAGTCCTTGCCTTTCACACTTTGCCTCTGCTGACAACACACACATACTCACACACGCACACACACACACACTCACACATACACACACACACACACTCACACACACATACACACACACACTCACACACACTCACACATACTCACACACGCGCACACACACACACACTCACACACGCACATACACACACACTCACACATACACACACACGCACACACACACACACACACACTATCATAACACAAATATACAGCATACAATGAAATACCTCAAACACAGATTCAGCATACAATAAGACGGTGAACTTTCAATACACATTCAAAACACAGAATGCACACTTAACACTCATAGGACAAAATTAAAGCCCGCTTACACAATATACATTCCTTAACACATGCGCCAAACAGAAGCGAGAGAATGCATACGACACAAATACTCAAAACACAGCTCAACACATTTATTCAGCACACACAAGAGAGTACACATGATCAACAACTATACTACCTCAGTATCTATAATACAATCTAACAGTTTACAAACATACAGATAGAACACACAACACCACATACGAAACACAGTACTCATGTCCCTTAATGCTCATACTCAACATTAGCAACGAATGCAGAACTCTGTCTGCTGAAAGCCTGGCCAGCCAGTGGCCATCAGCAAATTCTATAGCATCTCCCAGTTCTCCAGCCGTTCTCAGTCCCACTGGGGCCAGTCCTAATCAGTTTTATTAACTCAGCCTCCACCAATGACAAATTAGAGAGACACAGCAAGAGAAACAGTTCCAACCTGAATAAGCTTTTTAAAATAGTATTTTAACTAGAATATGAAAGTTTATCTCCCTTTTAAACCAAACTCCTATTTAAAATAAAATGTAAAAGAACACAGTGGTCCACACTTGTAATCCCAGCCCTCAGGAAGCCGAGACAAGAATATGCCAAGATCTAGCACAGCCTTCATAGTGAGATCCTGTCTCAAAACAATGAAATAAAACATGAGCCTATGAGTCAAGACCACAGATCCCCTTTGGTGACTACATGATTATGTAACTGTGCCCAAGTAGCCCATCAATATAACCCCAAGGTTTCTCGCTTCCCACATAGAAATAATGCCGACTTCACACATGTGTCCTGTTGTAGAAGTTTATTTTTAATTATGTATACAATAATGGTTCTATGCACTGTTGGGTGAGGGGCTGCCTAGGTCTTGGCATTTTGTATTGTCTGCAGGTGTTGAATTTATGTGTGTGTGGGGGATGTTTGATTGCTCATGGTCTGCACCTGCTATCAATAGAACACCTGAAGAGTTCTGAATCAATAAAAACACCTGAGCATTGTCCAGTATGGTGCCTGCCGTGATGGTGCTTCCCTCTGTTGAGGTCTGAAAGGGCTTGCACCAATGCACCTAAGGGTTTGCCTTCTAACAAGGAGTTCTCGTGAGCTACACAGCAGCTAGCTGCTACATGTCCCTCATGAAGCTGGCTGCGGGCCAAGTGACACAGGAGCACAAAGAGGCCTGCATACTAAGGAAGGCTGGTGATCTATAACTTGCACAGCCAACGGTCAGCATGGAAGAGTCTGGAAAGGCACAGGCTGAATGGATGCCCGGTGGCTGCCCTCAGGCGCCTAAGTGATTGTGTACAGAAGGCAATGATTCACAAACAAATATGAGGCTACATACAAATGAGCAAGACTGCCCCTTGCATTAGCTCAACTCAGCTCAGCCCCGTAAGCTCTTACCAAGTACTTTACGCATTCCAGGTACCCAGCCAGGTGCCCACCACTTTGATGGAGTACATGTGAAGAAGAACCTAGGGAGAGCTAACTTTCAGTTGGTTCTAAATGACACACAGGACTTTACCAGGACCGCACTAAAAGTATCCCACAGAAGCTGCACAGGTTCAGGGTGAGGAAGCAGGAGCTGTGTTTGGAGCACAGTGGCTACCCCTGCACTGCATCAGAAGGTCCAGGGGAAATGGTAGAGGGTGGGGGTGGGTAGGGGAACTGGAGATGAGCTCTCCAGAACAGCCTCATCCCCGTGTCTGACGACCCACACCCCATGCCCAAGACTGAAGAGAGAGAAGCAGACAGATCCTGTCTGGTATAGATCCAGGGTACAATTGTACAGTCTGGTACAGATCCAGGGTACAATCTGCTGAGGTCTCGCTGAGTAAAATGCAGTCCTGGACAGAAGTGAGAGCCAGTGACTTTTCAAGTCCCAGTCACTTTTCCGGGTCAGAAGGAGAGGGTTGGGACCAAGGTGATATCACCTAAACTCAAGTGCTCCTTATTTGCCTCTAGCTCACAGGTTAGAATACCTTTCTTCAATGCATCCAAATGCCGGCATGCCCAGCCAGGAGTCATACCTTCCCTGTTCCCTTGACATCAACTACCTCCAAAACCCAGAGTGGAAAGCAAGACATGCTCCGTGTGCTGGCATTTCCTCCTGACACTCAGGCTTACAGGGTTACACCCTCCCCCCAAGACTGCCCTGCATTCAGTCATGCTGTAACACATACCCTCAGCTCCTCCTGGACAGCTCTGCTCTGTTCTTCAAAGACACGTGATAATAGCTCTGAAGTTGGTTTGATAAACCACCCCTCTCTCTCCTAAGCTCTGCTTACAGTCTGTCACTCAGCTGTCTACTTTCTTACCCCTGGCCCTAGCGTTTGACAGAAAATTAATTGTTATACCCTATGATTTCACATGATCAGAAAGCGAGACTCTAGGGACAATAAGTCAGTAAAGGGGGACACTGGAGACTTCATTCTGTAGTGCTCGTGGGTGTAGGGAGAGGTGTTTGCACCCTATCCACAAGGATGTTTTAAACTATAAAAGCGTAACTATCTAAAGCAGCCCAGCAATACTCTTTCTCATAACAAGATATTAAGAGTAGCTGTAGACTGGTTATAAGCTAGTCGGACATATCTTCAAGATCCACGCTTCTTCTACCTTTTTTTTCCACCCATGTCTTGACCCTTGGATTTAACCGCTCATGATCATGAGATCGCAAGTTGCTGCTGCAGCTGCAGGCATCCTATCTCCACACATCCAAAGACAGAAAGAAGGGTCTTCATTTTTGTGCTTCTCTGTTAATTCCTAGTTTATTTATTTCATCTACATTTTTAAATTATATTCATGGGGAACAGTGTGTACGTATGAGTAAAGGTGCCCACAGAGGTCAGAGGTATCAGGTGCCCCTGGAGCTAGAGTTACAGATGGTTGTGAGATATCTGAGTATGTGCAGGGAATAGAACTCAAGTCCATTGAACCATCTTGCCAGCCCTGTTTCTTTTTCTTTTAGATAAAATTTCACTATGTAGTCCTAGGTAGTCTGGAACTCACTATATAGACTATGCTGGCCTTGATCTAAGAGATCTCCCCAACCTCCCTGTGCCTCCTGAGTGCTAAGATTAAAGACAAGTCACCATGCCCAGCCCAGGAGCTTCTTTTTGATCGTCCTTACTGCTGGTATTACATCATATGCCCAAGCTGAGACTGCAAAGAATGCCAGAGAGACAAATATCTGGCATGAACTGATTTTATGAATAATTAACTTTTCTTAGTTTGCCCAGGCTTTTCTTGGGTTTCAAACAGAAACTCATTATCCTGGGAAACCATTAGTCCTGGTCAAACTGGTTGACTGGCCACCCATGTGTCATAGTAGTAGTCATTTATAGAGTAGTCAAGGGGTGGAACAGTGGGCAACAGTGACATTCAGTGGAGACAGGCTGTTGCTGTGAGAATTTTGAAGGAGAGTGAGCACGTCACAAACTAGCATTTGGATGTGAAAGCTGGGGGAGAGCTGGGAGTCACTGATGGCTCCCGGTACAGCTCAAGTATCAGGAACACTCATATGCCAGAGGCAGACACCTGGAACCACAGGGTCTCCACTCTGACTCTGAAAGGTCTGACACCAGTGTCTAAACTCTTTTTTTGGATTACTGACAGAGCTTTGTTCCTTGCAGTTGTAGGATGGAGTTTCCAGGTTCCTTAGAACCTGACCTTCATCTTCAAGCCAATGGCAGCATCCCATCCTTTCCAGCCTTGAATCCCAACTTCCTGTGTTACCAGGTAGAGAAAGAACTCTTGTTACAAAGGCTTGAGTGACTAGATGAGGCCCCACTAACAACAGTCCAAGAACAGCTCTGTGTGTGTGTGTGTGAGTGTGTGTTTGTTTGTGTGTATGTGTGTGTGTATGTGTGTGTGTATGTGTGTGTGTTTGTGTGTGTGTGTGTGTATGTGTGTGTGTATGTGTGTGTGTTTGTGTGTGTGTGTGTGTGTGTATGTGTGTGTTTGTGTGTGTGTGTTTGTGTGCATGTGTGTGTGTTTGTGTGCATGTGTGTGTGTGTTTGTGTGCATGTGTGTGTGTGTTTGTGTGTGTATATGTGTGTGTTTGTGTGTGTGTGTGTTTGTGTGTGTGTGAAAGAGAGAGAGAGAGAACATATGTGCAAGTGGTACTTGGGATAAAATAACCTGTAGATCTCAAAGCCAGCTGGTTAGCACTGTTAATTATATTTCTAAATCCCTGTCGTTACACAGTGTAACACTCCTAGGAATAATACTGGGGGAGAATGTCACGGGAATCTAAATCCAGCCTAACATAGTATGAACAGGAAGTCACCAGCAACGTTTGTTATCATAAAGAAGAAAACGCTTTTAACAATAAGAACTGGCTTACAGTTAGGTAGTCAGGTTTGCTAGCTCTAAACCCTGCAACTCTGCACCTGGGCAAAAATGTAGAGTCATCTCGAAGTGCTCGTGAAGAAACAGCCATTCCTAAGCCTCCACCAGCTCTAGCATTCTTCAGCCTCAGGGTTCCAGCCTGCTGCCATCCTGCCATGTGGGAGAAAATGTGTTTGATGTATGAAACGCAGAGTCTTGCCGTCAGTGGTCACACTCTCCCAGAACAGTTGTCCCGGCTTTCTCTGCACAACTTGATATGAAACTTGAAAGTCAGGGCCTGCAGCAATCAAGCCTTCATTTCTCATTTCATGGGGTTATTACTTCTGAAAAGGGTGTGGAGACATTTAGAGACGCCGAGTATCATTCCTCTTGCACAAGCCAGGTGATTGGGCAGTCTAATGAAACACTCCCCTGGAAGAGGCTGTTGAAGTTTCACCAACTCGTAGTTTTAGGGACCTTTCCCTTCTAGGTGACAGCCAGAGTCCTGAAAGTAGAAACAGACTGTGTGGCCTGAGACGGGGCTTTGATTGATGGTCGATGAGGGAAGAGGTTGCAGATGGGAGGAAGCTCTGAGGAGCAGGGATCAGAGAAGGCGAGGTTCCATTTGTGAGGAGGGGCGGGGGGCACGTGAGTCTAAAAGACCGTCAGAGTAGGGATTTCACTACTACATTTCATGTCTTTACAAACAAATAAGCTTTAAACCAACCAGTCATTAATAAGTCAAGGTAACCTTCAGTGATAAGCTGAAAACCTAATTTTTGTATTCCCTCCACTCAGACACTACTGTACAGTGAAAGAGCGTAAGCGTTGCTATGTACAAGCTCTTTTTGAATGTGTTGCTCTTTAGAGAGAACCCAGAGACAAAGGATGCATATTGGACAGTGCATTAATGCTCACCCTGGAAAAGGTACAACCACTGATAGTAACTCTTAGACACAGTTCCCAGGGGCTGTGGGGGAGGGGTTGATAGGAGAATAAGGGACTTTTGCCATGAGGAAACCTGTCTGATTATCACTGTTAGGGGAAGATATAGCTGTATATCTGGAATGAGTTTATTTTACTGCATATGATTTTTTTTAACTTTATTTTATTTTATTTTAGGCTTTTCGAGACAGGGTTTCTCTGTTGTAACTCTGGCTGTCCTGGAATGCACTGTGGAGACCAGGCTGGCCTCAAACTCACAGAGATCTGCCTGCCTCTGCTGAGTGTGAAGATTAAAGACGTATATGCTACCATGCTCAGCAAGAATAAAGTTCTTAAGAGCCCTTGCTCCTTCAACTGTAGGAAGGAGGGTGGCTTTCTGACACTGACACGTTTACGACCTCTGAAACGAAGATGGATGTGAAGTTTTGTTCTTAGAGCTTGAAGAAAATATAACAATTTGGAAATGTCAAGTTAGGTAACTACTAAGGAAGGATGTCAATTTTACGAGTTTCTAGAAGCCTCCGTTATGCAAACAGCTGTCCTTGATTAAATTATCATTTCTTTTTTATGTTGTTCTTTATTTATTTATTCTTGCCTCCTTCTTTTCTCTATCTTTCTTTCTTCATTTCTGTTTTTATTTTTGTGACAGGGTTTCTCCTGTAGAGCAGGCTGGCCTCGAACTCAGAGATCCATCTGCCTCTGCCTCCCTCCCAAGTACTAGGATTAAAGATGTGTCCCACCACTGCCCTGCTTGATGCTTCTTAATAGAATGGCAATTGTCCAAGTCCAAGCTAATGGCAGAGGCAGCCACTGAGTTCCTGAAGCAAAGGTCAGAAAGCCAAAGGTTTTTTGAAACACACACACACACACACACACCACACAGGGGTTGGGATGGTGACTGATCTGTATATCCAATACTGAAAGTTCAAAATTAACTTTTTAGTCACTTGAGCTTCAAAATGGTTTCTACAGCCAGCAAGATGGCTCAGTGGGTAACAGCACTTGCCACCAAGCCTGACAACCCCAGTTTTCCCAGGAACCACACAGTAGAAGGAAAGAACCAACTTCTGCATGTTGTCCTCTGACTTAAATACCCACATGCTTCCTTGACTCCCCAGCACACACATACATGCACACACATGCACAGACATATACAAAATAAATAAAAATATAATAAAACATTAAACTTTTTAGTAATAGGAATAAAGCATTATAAATAGAATACCATTAACACTCGATCTGTAGACAGAAGAGATTGCACACATGCGCAAAGAGCCCTTTAGGAAAACTCTTCTCACCTGCTGACAGGTCGCAGTATGCCGCTCAAATGCATGTGCTGATGCTGTGTAAACAAGCTGTTGTGCTGCCAGGAGTGTGGGAACACAGCACGTGTGATTACACACAGCGGCTGACACCTCATAATGAAGCCACAGCACATCACACCGACCGCACGAGACACTGGAAAACACAGTCAGTACTCATTGGTAGCTGCAAACTACATTTTCCTTTGTTATTTAGAGCGCATTTCTCAAGCCTATAAATAGTTTGACCTACAACACAGCGTGCTGTGTCACACTGTCAACCACCTCCTGTGTTTCATGCCTAGCACATCTTGATTCCTTTGTAAAAGCCATAGGAAGTTGTTGCCCTGTGACATCCAGAGCCTTGTGAATGTACTCTTTCGTGTTTGCACAATAACACATTTCCCTATGGGCGCATTTCCCAGAACTCATCTCCAATGTTAAGCAATGCATACCTGTATACATGAGAATGTGTATAATGTGTGTGTTTTAGAAAACACACACACACACACACACACAAAATACAGTAAACACGTTTGAGTTATGCAAATTTAAACAGAGACTCATCGGGTACACACGTGTGCCTTTAGTGCCTCCAACACTGTGTTTGGAGGAGTTGCAGTTTGGCGAGTGTATCCAGCCCTCACTCAGTCATGTCCTTCTTTGCCGTCTTCCAGGGTAAGTGCACAATCGTGTACCTGTCCATTCCTTACTGAAAGCCATCTGTGCTGCTCACCAATTTGCACTGCTATGCAATAGTGCTGTAAGAAGTATGTTTTCCAGACATTTCCATAAAAACCAAGCACAGGTGCCAAGAATCTGTATTGGTCATCGCCAGAGTGGTAGCTAAGATGGGCACCATTTTATGCTTCTTGTAGGAGCCAGGCTCTGCCAACGGCTTTCTGTCTCTGTCTTTGTGGTCCGGAAGCAGCTGCAGATATTGCAAGAGCAAAGGGCTGCAGCTGAGTGCCAACACACTGTCTCCTGCTCTTCGGCCCGTGTGTGCCTGCAGTGTCCGCTGTGCAGTTCTCCCCAAGGGGGCTCTACCCGTTTGACCTTTCTCTGTGCCAGTGTTCATATCCTTGCGCTTCAGATTTTCTTGCATTTGTGACTTAGGCAGGGCTACAGGTAGTTGCTTCAGGGCAATAGAGCCACATGACGTTCAAGACCCTGGATTTCGAAAAAAATGTGTTTTTATGGTTCAGGAGAGGTGGTGTTTCATGTGGGGAGGGAGTTCGCTGAAGGTCGGCAACGTAGAACCGGAAAGATTTTTTTTTTTCTCTGACTGCTGAGTTCTGGTCACTGGAGCAGTGAGGGCCCCAGAATCCTCTGCTGCAGGATCTCGTTGGCCACTGAGCTGGGTCTCTAGTGGAAAATTCCTGTTCGGAAGATGATGTTAGAGGAAGAAGAAGGACTGTTGACACTCACATCATTTCATCATTCCATCAGCGTCCTGTATTTTCTATACGAATGAGGACAATACATCCACACCTTGTCCAGAGAGCTCTCTCCCCATCAATCACCACCCAGTCTCCTTACACCAAACATCTACTAGAACGTAGAATAGTGGTGACAAGGAGCATAAGATCCAGAGTTACCAGGTTCTATCTGGTGATTCTTCCTCTTTTGTGACAGAGAAACGATATTCAACCTCCCAGCCTATTTCTGCATTTTTAAAAACAGGAGGAAAGGGGCTGGAGAGATTTCTTAGTTGTTAAGAGCACGTGTTGCTTTTCCGGAGGACCTGAGTTTGGTCCCCATACCCACAGAGCAGCTCGTACTCATCTATGATTGCAGACCGTGTGTCCAGGGGTCCAGCACTTTCGTCTGTGCCTGGGGCACCAGGCATGGATGTAGTGCATACACAGACATGAAGACAAAGCACTCATCATATGGATAACATTCTTAAAATGCTAGACAAGCAGGATAAAAGATAGAGCTTAATTCGTAAAGCTGTTAAATGAGATGTGTCAAATATTTATAGCATGGCCATTTCTTTAAAAAGGTCTTAATGATGTCTTTTTTATTTAGTATTATTATGCTTGTTTCAATATTTCATTATGTTTTTCTTTGAGAACAATTACCTCATTATAATGAAATTAAGCATATTTTTTTTTCTTTCTCAGTACGCTGTGAACAATCTTTTATTTCTAGTACCTGGTGTATAGTAAAGATGTGCTAAATATTTTTGAACAAGTGACTTTATTAAAAAGTGACTGAAGACTGACAATAGGACAGAGAATAATGCAAATCACACACGCGTGCACAAACACACACACACACACACACACACGCCTGTTAATAAAGAAACAAATGGTTATTGTGGTCAGTCATTCAGTTATGCCATTTTTAAGCACATGCAACAGAAGAGATGTCTTTTATGACATTATTTGCTTGATGTCATATATAGAAGAAAACAGAAAAGAGCCTACAGTTGATTGATGGCTAAGTCGCTCTTCGTGGCTCTAAAGAAGCACTGTTAACAGTGGAAAAGAAATAGAGCAGGATACTGTAACATGGACATCAGAAGCTCAACACTGACTAAAAAAAAGCAAATTGCAGATCTTCTCAACAACACAATGCCAGTTTTAAGTTAAAAACTCACAAAAATAAAAACAGCATATTCCTTGGCAACAAAGGCATGTGTGTTAAATTAGTGAAAGAGAGGGGATGAGAAAGAGAGCACTGTTGGGGGGTTGGGGGGGGAAGCTGGGGGAGGCGTGTGCAAAAACCAGCATGGCTGCTCCCAAGTGGCAGAGGCAGTGCTTGCTTTGTCCATAAGCCCCATACGGCATACATATGTCACATCCACATTTTACAAATATCTTTAAGTTGAAAATTTTACGTATAGACAATTAGCTATGGATCATATCTACTCTCCATTTCCCCTCCCATGTCTCTTCCAACACACCGCCCTATTACCCCCACCCCTACCCCATAAACCCAGCCAATAGCTTGTTAGCAAGCGAGAAACCTGGGGGTACCTCACTTACCATTGCTGGAAGTTTTGACTGGTTTGGTCTGGTTCGGTACATGTCTTACACAGGTAACCCCAGCTGCGGTGACTTCATGAGGTCGATAGCCATGCCTTGTCCAGAAGACAGCATTCCACAGTGCCCCTCCCCGCTCTGGCCCTTGCATTCTTCCTGCCTCCTAGCCCACAATATTCCCTGAGATGCAGTGGAAGGAGAATTGAAGACGTTTAGTTTAGGGCTGGCATCTATTCTTGACTGTCAATATATATGTTGCCACCGTATGTATGCCATGCCAAAGTTTTATCAAATATGGTATGTACGTACAGATGTAAATATATAACATATAACCTATATGATGCATGTGTATATAGCATAATATATAATTTAAAAATTGGTAATAAAAATCATTTTCAAGTGAGACAGACTTCTATTTGCTGGGATGGAGAGGTTGGAATGGTCATATTTCTACTGTGTGGTAAAATGCTAAGACATGGCTGTATCCATTTGATGACCCGTTCATGAGGAGTGAATTATACATATGTAAGTATATTCCGGCAAGTGTATGCATGGAAAATATCTAGAAAAATTCATGCAAGCTCTGCATTGCTCCCTTGGGAACAGGGCTAGAGGACAAGGACTTCCTTTTTCTACAGGAAGGATTTATCAAATGACAACATGAAGGATCTTTCTTAGTCTTTCTCCAGTTCTTCCTGTTGGCACCAAGAGCACTCCAAAAAAAATGTAAAGACTGTCAGAGAAATGATTCTGTTTGTGCAGTTCCAAGAAAGGCTGGATACCAAAAGAAAACAGTAATCCCCACTCCACCCCAGGAAGAGACAGGCTGCCTCACTCTGGGCATTCACCAGATCGTAAGCTTCTAGGCAGCTGACCCCGGATCACCTTGAAGACCTTCTGCTCTGAAACCCAGTTACTCAGAGGCCAAGGAAGCTGGCTGAAGAGCGCGGAGCTTCCTTGGATGTGTGGAAGGACGGCTTGCACATTTCTGGGGGCATTGGCCTTGACTTCCTGGTTCGAGCTGAAGTGTGGACCTGTGTCGCAACCCAGCAGAGGCCGAGTACTAGCAACTGTCCACGTGGAATCTTGAGAGGATGAGATTGTACTGAGGCACAGAGAACCTGCCTGAGACACAGAGAATCCCGAGGTGGAAATGGCATAGAGAAGCCAGGGAGAGGATTGAAGTGCAGAGCAAAGGCGGCACACAGAGACATATACATGCACTCCAAGTAAAGGAGCTCAGCAAGTGAGAAACTGAGTCAGTAGGTCAAGGGTCAACTTTGAAATAGACTGTAACCTGCAATGAGAAATCTGGTATTTTGTAATTTCTAGAGAATTCTTCTCAAATTCCCTTTTCCTTCAGTAAACACGTCGGAAAACCACCGTCTGCTGTGTGTGGTCTCCGTGGCACAGAGGCATGGAGGTCACAGCCAGTACAGGGGAGAAGCCAGCGGAGGAACTAAAACTCTGTATGCTAGATGCTGAGAAGCTGCGAGGCTTTCTGCCCTCTGCTGGCAAGATGGGGAACTACAACACCTAAGTTCTTAGCCAACAGGATGTCACCTAGCAAGGTTTTCCCCCAGGAGCAAGTAGTAGTGTGGAATGCCTTTGTTCTCTTGGAAATCCCCGCTGTGGGAGATAGACCTTCTGAGCCAGCTCGAAATTCGCAAGGAATTGCTTCTACCGCTGATGTGAAACGATGGAAGTCAGGTCATTGAGTTTGCAACCAGGCTTTCACATTGTCCTCCGCTGATAGCTCTGTGAAGCTGTCTTCCTCCTCTGCAGAGGAATGCAGGCCACAGGCAGCCAGAAAGGGTGTAACATGCCCATAGCGAAGATGCCGCATCCCTGCCTCAGCGTCCAGTCTCCTCTCTCCTCTCCACTGTAGCAGACAGAAGTTATATGACCAGCCCAATAAGTCAGAAGGTCAGGCTCAGGCTGGGTTCATCCGGGGAAGGCTCTGATCTCTAATAGGGACTAGAAGCTATTAACTCTGCTCTCTAGGAACCTGTATCAGGAAAATGGAAGGAGAATAACATCTTTAGTGAGTGGGATAATTTGGAATACCTCCACCACACCCCCATAGGCCCACATTGCTTCCTTCTTTTATAGCCTTCCTGGTGAGTTCATAGTGCTAGGTGGCTTCTTCCATTCTCCACAACCACAGGTTTCACACTTGCAATAGAATAGAGGGGAAATGGGTGAGGGTGGGCTCACTGCAAATTGTCCTGATATCTCCACGCTAAACTTTTGACACCAGGGGCACCCTGCCAGTGTGACCCCACCAGGCCAGGCCAGAGTCAGCAAGACAAGGTCAGTAGCCGATTAAGCAAAGCCCTCTTGTCTTATCCTGGCTGAGGTGCTGAGCCCCTCAGCACCTTGTCAAACATGAAATTTAATCCCAGTTTTATTTTCCAATTGCTTTTTAAAAATGCACTGCCCATTCAGCGATTGGGGGAAAAGGTTCTTTTAAAATGATTTATTATGTGTTAACAGCTAGAGAAAACCTAAACAATGTCTCCATAAAGACCCACGATCACGTTTTTAATTAAGAGCCACAACTTTTAATGGCAGGCATAATATGCCCATTCATTCCTGGGCACGGGCACTCTGGGTAACCCAGCAGTCAAACTCAGGGGAGGAATAACACCCTTCAGTTCACACCTCAAAGTCTTCTGTTAAAGAAAATAACAATAAAGTCAGATCCCTTTAAAACAAGCTTGACATTTTAACCCAGAGAAAGGACACATTCTGTTCGAGGGCAGGGGTGCCTGCTGCCGCAGCTTCTTGGGCTGACAATGGTCCCCTCAGTCCTTTAGCTCGCCAGCCTCCTGAGTGATACTGCACCGCTAAGTCGCTGTAAACACGCCCTGTACGTGTTACCTGATCGGTTACTGCCGGATCACAAGGGACACTGCACCCTCTGAGTACAACCGGTTCCCATCTCGTCTCTTTCGCAAACTGGCCCACTACAAACTGTTTCTTGTCTACCAGGTTTATTTAAGATTAAAAGCCAAGGCTCTAAGTGAACAGGGTGCCAGGAAGCCCGGTTGTATTAGGTGCGGTTCATTCATTGCTTTCCACAGAAGAGCTCCCAGGAACGTAGTGAGGCCAGCACCGTATGTCACCTTGTAACCTGACATAGTTACCACCTGCAGATGGGAACACTGGCCAGTGGAGAATAAGGGATGCACCACTTGGTGGACGGGCACAGACATCGTGGGCTGAGAATGGGAAGACTGGGCGGTAGGGTACAAGAGATGCACATCTGAGAAAACAGCAGCCACAGGATGGAAGGACACTCACTTCCTGGATGGAAGGACACTCACCTCCTGACCCTGCTCCCCTGCAGGGCATCATAAGACTCCTGTGCCCCCTCCCCATGGCTGGACAAAGGAACACCCTTATCTCTGAAGACACCGGTCACAGAGGAGAATGTGATGAAGCTAATGTTGCTAAAATTCCCCCAATTCATTACAAGCCTTTTAATCTATGCATTAAAACGGTATGCATTTAAACGGTTTCTTTGGGATCTTCATTTCTAAGGGTGTCTGTCATATAAATTTTACATGAAAATAATGTACATGTTCTTCTCTTGCTATTCTGCCATATGTTACAGGAACTTCAGCCATAAGCGCTGTATTGATTCAGGAAAAGGAGGTCAGTCAGCCTTCCATGGAAGAGAGGATAAAGGAGCAGTTCTCATGGTGATGGACAGGAGAAGGGGAGAGAGACAGGGGTTGGGGGTTGGAGAGGGAGAGTATAGTTTTATGCTGTTGTGGCATCTCACCAAAGAAGACACAAGGGGCTTATTCATATGTGGAAACTCTCCCAGACTTCAGAACAGGGAACCACCATCCTGGCCTGTACCATCCTGGACAGTGGAACCCCCAAGCTCTCAGCTCTGGTGTTTTTTATTGCTTCAGAACTACTCAGGTGAAGATCATAAGCAATCAAACATCCACCACAAAAATCCAACATCTACAGACAATACAAAATACCAAGACCCAACAGTGCATAAAACAATATTTTAAGCACAACTAAAAATAAACCTGTACAACAGGAGAGGGAAAGGCAGAGAAAGCCAGGGAGGTCCTTCCACCTCCCCTTTACTCTGTCCCAGCCTAGGGACGGCTCCGCCCACATTCAGGGCAGGGCTCTCTTCTTAACCCTCTCTTGAAATGGCTGCAGAGACACACCCAAAGGTGTGGCTTCCTAATCTCCTAGGTAGTCCTCAATCCAATCAAGTTAAAAACTACAATTAGCTATCACAGAACGACATTGCTTTTTCTCTTCCTGAGGCCAGATTGATGTACATGATTCAAACTGTTTCAGTCCATTTTATGTTACCATAACAAAATATTTAGGGCTGGATACTTTATAAATACTAAGATGTTTGCTGAGATCACAGTTCTGGAGGTTTAAGAGCATGACACAAACATCTCAGCTGTTTAGGACCTCTTGGTGATGGCTTCACAAGGGCAGAGACACATAAGACATCATCAGATCTGCATATAGTAACCTGTTCATGGGGGAACCAATCTAGGGCCTCGAGACTGACCCCACTCCTGAGAAACAGAATTAATCTAACAGGAGGATAGGGCCCTCCAGATTTAATTACCCATCTCTCTGAGGTTCTGTTGCTTCAATGTCACTACACTGGAACCAACGAAGCTTCCAGCATGTCATCCTTTGGGAACAGATCACACCAAATCATTGTCCCATCCTTCCCATGGAAGCACTTTAGCTCTTGGGCAAAAAGTATGAGGGCACATAGATGACCACACAGCACGACAGCCATCAGAATCCAAGGGGATTCAACGGGGCAGACAATATTGCTGAGGATGGTTCAAAGAGGAAAATACCTGTGAGATTTAAGAGAGAGGGGAACTCAGTCTTGACCTTGAATGGCCTGCAGACTCCCCTGAAATAGAGGGAGGCAAATGGACACAGTGAGTTATACAAGCTCTAGTGGCCATCTTGGCTTCTCGTGTTTCCTTCTTGATCTCTGCTGCAAGACGTACACACTTGGGCACACCTGGTGCTACATTCCTATCTGGATACTAGGCTATTACTTCACAATATTTTTCTTAAATCATAGTACCTTTTTAAAAAAATTACATGGCTGGGCACAAAGAAGCATGCCTTTGATCCCAGCACTCTGGACCCAGAGACAAGTGGATCCCCATGAGTGTGAAGCCTGATTGGTCTGTGTAATGAGACCCTGTCTCAAAAACAAAAACAAAAAAGTTAAGAATTTAAGTCCTGAGAATATAGTTCTGTGTCAGAGAAATTATGGTGCACATGTACCGCCTAGTATTCTATCCCCAATATGCTCCCACCCCACACCACTGCCAAATATCTTTAAAGGAAACTTCACATTGATTTTGTAATTTGAAAACTAGACCTTGGCCCAAAGTAATAAGTATCTATAAATTGTACAGAGGATAATGTACCTGCATTTAAAATTTGGATTCACAAGTATTTCCAGAGCAACACTTGAAATGAGAAACCTTGTCTGTTTCCTGGAGGCTCCGTCTGAGGGCCGTGTCACAGGCCCGGGATTCCCTCAATTCACTGCAGTCGGAGCAGCAAATGTAGTTCATAACACCGACAACAATGAAGCCACCCTTCATCCCAATCTACACTTCCCTGTTGTCTCTCTGGGGAAGTAGCTTCAAAAGTCTTCCCTCAGTTATTCTTCCCTAGGATAGCCTGCCATTCCTTCAGCAAAGAGGGAAAGAGAAGAAAGCCCGAAGGGAGGTAGATCAATGTTCATTTATTCCATCAAAACTTCCAAACTATTACAACAGAAAGTTGTAATGCAGGAGGCTTAAAATATCAATGAATGTGTCTGTGCAGCATGCCCCAAATCCATTGGTTGCACAAATTAGAATGCCAAGGCTGGACCTACTTTAATCTAATGTCAACAACATCAACTTCAAGCGTGAGTTATATACTTTTCTTAACGCACATTAAGATGAATGCTCACCATGTCACATTAAAATGTAACCAATACATCATATGGTTTATTTGCAGGGCTGGGTCTTTTCACGCATGTAGAGCAAATGCTTTACCTCTGAGCTATTTTTCCAGTCCTCAGCCCGTGCCACAACAATCCCCTTTGTCACCATTCACACTTTGAAGAGACACTGAAGAAGAAATCAAAAGAAGACTCCTCACCTTGTCCTCATGTCCATAACCTCATCTGCACTGCCCACTGCGGATCCTCTTCTTGACCCCATCCCCTTTTCAGGCTTCCTTTGCATCTTCACAGTGCAGCACCCATTGGCTCCTAGCACTCTAACCACACCATTAAGTCCAGTGCTCCCAAGAAGCATCTTTAGTGGATCGCTGCTGCCCTGGTCTCCATTGCTGAAGTGCTCGTCTGTTGCATCTCAAAAGTAGCTTTAGTCTTCTGGCCCAACCAACACAGATTTGAAAGTAAAAGAAGTGGGAGGCAAGGTGCTCAATCTTCATTGCAACACAAGATCTATTTGACTAGTTGCCTCTCCCACCAAATCTGTTACATCTTTTACGGTCCTCAAACTGCCTCATTCAACCACATTGGACCCTAAATCACCGCATTAAGCATAGATTGGATTAACATCACAGGGCTCCTATTTCAGTTTCCTTGGGTTCCACAGGTAGCAGCAGTGTGAGAACTTTACCAGGAAATATGGTGATGGGAGAAATGCCCTACCTGGAGTTGCTCAGCACTGGCTGAGGCCTAGCCTGGCCAGCCCTCTTTAACGTGGCAGGTGACCTCTACAGGACTCCCCATCAGCCACGGCTTCCTTCCTGCCTGCACTCTGCCCATATCCTAGGACTAAGAAATGGCATCCCATGGCTCTGTTTTGGAGCAATTGCTTAGAGTTCTGAGGCAGAGTATTCTCAAAGCCTTGGTTTAAATCTGGCAACAGTCCAGAATTATCTGGCATGGCTTTTCAGTGTGTTCTCAGACCTTTGGAAGAAAATGTTCAAAATTTTGCCTCTGGGCAAATCCTAATGAGCAGAGCTAATTTGATGAAGGGATGGGTTGAGGACTGGACAGTTCTCAGAGCTCAATCAGAGTTCTAGAGAGCTCAATCCAGATGTGTGGATATATGAGGAACAGAAGACATGTAGAGAAGGTGTCTGGCTGGTTGTTGTAAGCAGTGTTCCCAGGATCTGCCTTGAACGCAATCTGGGGAATGGTTGTCTTTAACTAGCTGAAACAAAATGAATTAGCCATTTATCACCAAACTACCTTCCTAAGTGAGTTCTGGGCTGTTTATAGGCTAACTTGGGTTCTAAGTTGCAGCATCCAAATTCAAAGTGCAGAGACAGTGTAAGACTAATGGGCTTCTTCTTTAACAAAACTTAAGTTCTTTCTCCAGTGTAATGTCATAACTCATTAACCAACTAGTATTAGACAGCCATGTGCCAGTTACTGCAAAGGAAAAACCAACCATGGCCAACAGCCCCTCCTGTAGTGGGAACAACTCAACATCTTAGAAGAAATACAACACTTTGATGTTAGTTACTTATGTGCCTAAATCACAGAATCCTACAAGAAGGAAAGTAAGAATTTGCATCTGCTTGGGGATTGGGGCAGATACATCCAGAAGGTCTGTCTTGTGTCTCTGACCTGTCTAATGTGTCTCCCCACATGATCGTGAGCCAGATGACCCTGACCTCAGGCGACACTGACTAGGAGTCTGAATGCATCCCATGAGAGAATCTGCCTGTCTATGATGGAACCAGAACACCATAGACTGAACTGCAGAGGAACACAGATGCCTCCAGACAACAGCAAGGCTGAAGATGCAGGCCTGAGACCAGAGAGAGGCTAGGGAAAGTGGCGATGGTCATGTGCCAGGAGCATGGGACTGGTGAGAGATAGAGAGGGTGGCAAGAGGGAGTGTGAGGGAAGACGGAAAATGGGGCAAATGTCAGTGCTGGTCATCACAGCCATCAACTCCTGCCGGTGGAAGCTGTAATAAGCACAGCAGCTCCTCCTGCCCAGGTAAAACTATCCCTAAGTATTTTCAGCTGAAGAGATTTGAGCTAGAAGCAGGAAAGTAACTGTCTGACCTCCCAGCCCTTGAGCCCTGGCAAGCTTCTGACTCTAAATGAAGTAATGCGGTCATGTATGAAGTGTTGCTCTATGCCAGAAAAAAAGAAGTCAGGTGGTCACATCACCTACTTCAGAGGACACAGGGACACAGGGAGGAAGTCAGGCACAGGCCTAGCTCAGCACTCTCCAGTTTGTCACATGATCATGTTTCATGATCACCTTCTCTAGAACTCTCTACTTCTTCAATTGTCTTTTTTGCCTAGTTTTTTTTTTTTAAATCTTCATTTCCTTATAAAGACTCCTCTGTTGTGTATATTTTATATTAAACAAATTTGTAGAGGCTGTGGGTGTAGTTCGATAGTAGAATACTTGCTTGCACATATGAGGCACTGAGCTTAGTCTCCAGCACTGTCGAAGATATTATTTGATTTACATACAATTTTCTTGTTGATCTGTGTTTTTTTTAATATATTACCCATGAACCTATAATGCCTGAGGGAAAGATGTTGCTGCTTCCTTAAAATACCCACGGACTTCCTAAGGATGTGGTCCTCAAGGAAAACTACCTACCCAGAACCAAGATCATATGGGTAGCAGTTGATCTAGCTGTGAAAGATGACGGACTGGGGTACAGCTTAAGGGCAGAACAGACACATAACATGTATGAAGCTCTGAGTTCAATCACCTAGAACATTCCCCGAAGAAAACAAAAATGAGTTTGACAGGCAGAGAAGAGGGTTCCTGCCCTTGTGCAGATTACAGAGTCTGACTTCTGGTCTCAGGACATGCATGGGGACCACTCAAGGTACCTTCCATCACTCTCAAGCTTCTCTGTACACCTGCCTTGCTAATTCCATCCATGGTTATACATGGATGGAATTGTCGAATCAGTGAAGGAATAAGTTGATTATATTGTAGGCTCTCTGACAACATGAGCAAAACTAACTAAAGGCTCAAGGCCCTGCATGCCCAAATTCAGCATTTCTCATAACAGTAGAGAGCAGGAAGAAACCAGGGCCCATCAGAGGAGGACATGAGACCCCTGACCAGTGGGGAAGAACCCTGGGGCTATCTATTCTCTCTTCCCCGCCCTGCCTCCCCCCACGCTGAGCTTTTATGTATACTTCTTCCTCAACAAATAAATGAGCTGTTCTTTGACATAGTCTCCCAGGTGTCTGTTCATGTCAGGTGCTCAATGACCAGCAGGACTCAGGGAGAAGCCCAGCACAAAATGAAATCAAAATTCCTCAAAGAAAATGTGAAATCCTGTAGCTCTATGCCTGACATGCAGGGCACAAAATGTTGGGATGGAAACTCCCATGGGCTTGGGAAATGCCATCTCTATGGCCTTGGTGGTTGTAGCCCACACGGCTTCTCTCTCTGCCTGGCTCCACCCACTGCTGAGAATTTCCCCAGCAGCTATTTCACATTACTGCCATTTTCAAGGTCTTGAGTTCTTCATTATAGCCTAGGCTTCATCCTCACAGCTTCATGTATTTTTCTATCAGGGGTGGCCCACAGAGACTCTGACCCTGCCATGCATTGTCTGACTCCCCAGGCTTTCCTTTGAAATCTTGATGGAAAGCTCCCCATTCCACAACTCTTGCATTATGCATGCCTGTAGAACGAGCATCCTATGGATAGTCTACTTCTCACTGCAGCTGGACCATGGCTGCAGCAGCCTTTGATGGTTAACTCTGAGGAAACATTTTTCTAAGGGACCCTGTGCAAGCAGGGTCTCCCTAGAGCACTCTTCTCAAAGCAAGGCCTTTCAGATGAGTCAGATCCTTTCTACCCCTAAGCTTTCAATGGATGGAATCTGACCAGTTCCTCACATGAGCTCAAGAATTTTCACTACTGTCCCAGTGTGAAGTACTTGCTTCTTCCCCCCACTTTACATACATTTCTCATCTACTCCTTTTTACTCCCAATTCTCACTGTAAACCTGGCTAACACAACCAAAATATAAATCATCCCACAGCCTGAATGATGGGTTATCTTGAAAATTCCTTTGCTATTGTGATGCTTAATATTGATTATCAACCTGCTAAGATCTAAAATCACCCAGGAGACAATCCTCTCTTGGCGTACCTATGAGGGATTATCTAAATTAGGTTAATTGAGGTGGGAAGACCCATTTTAACTATAAGCGTCATCATTTATGGGTTGGGGTCCCATACAGAATGAGAAAGAGAAATCTGGCTGGGCACTAGCGGTCATCTTCTGCTGCTTCCTGACTGAGCTGCCTCTTGCTCCCCTCACCATGACTTCCCTCTTTGATGGGCTGTATCTCCTGGAACTATAACCCCAAATAATACTTCCTTAAGTTGTTTGCATCAGGGAAGTTTATCACAACTGGAAAAGTTTCTAAATTAGCCATATTAACTAATCTATAACCTTTAAACTCAGCTCCACACAGAGTCTCAGAACTTCTCCACATTCCTGTCTGCATTCTGGCACAATAGTCCACTACACTATTTATAACACCCTAGGTCTCGTCTGGCCTGCATCTCCAAGCTTCTCCATACTCCCTGTGGAAACTAGTTCTCAATGCTTCAGATGAGGCAGTGATAGCAACATCCCAACTTCTCAGTACTATCTGTAGTTGTAGTAATACATTGCTGTGGCTTAGCAAGGAAGACGAGGAGGCATTCTCATCTGTGCAAACTCTGCCAGACTTCAGCTTGGGGAACCACTGTCATTCCACATCACCATCCTGGACAGTGGAACCTTGAGCATCTGAGCTCAGGTGTTTTTATTGATTCAGAACTCAGGTGCAGATCATAAGCAATCAAACAACCCCCACAGAAATCCAACACCTGCAGACAATACAAAATGCCAAGGCCTATGCATCCCTTTTTTCCAACAGTGCACAAAACAAATATTTTAAACACAACTAAACATAAACTTCCACAACAATTCCCCTTTTCTGTATAAGCCAATGCCCCCCACAAAAAAAACTTTATTTCTATAACGAAATTTAACACTACACCAGCAAAACTATTTACAAGAGAAACAATCACAAGGACAGGAAAAAAAGATCTGTCAAGCTTTTCACAATGTTTTTGGACTGCAGGAAAACATTATCAATGTCCAATTATCTGGAATTCACTCACAATCTTCTGGGCTCCTCAAAGGGCTTGGATCACTTCTCTGGCTCTGTCTTCTGCAGCACACACAGCTTGTCCTCCAAGCTCTGGCTGGCTCCCTTCCACCACTTCTACTGTCCTTGGAGGTCATCCCATGCTACTGTAATCTTCAGAACACTGGGGTCCTCTGCTGCAACTGGGCTGCACTTTCACTAATAGCCTCTTCTGGGCTATTTTCATGGTGCCAAGACTCAGCTGCTCTCTAAAGGTCCCTTCATGCCTTCAAAACCAGTAAGACCTGGGTGACTCTCACAGTACCAAGTTTGGCTGCCAGCATGAGATACAACCTTGGCCAATTCTAGAAGACAGCTGTGTGCTGACCTCAAGGAAACATGTTCCAGATTTTTAAGATAGAGTCTTGTTTGCAGGAAAAACAACTAGTAACCTTGTCTCCAGGAAGGGTTCCATCATGGGATGGAGTTCTCATCACCATCACCAGTATCTGGACTGCTTGCCTTTCTCTTAGTCAAGTTTGCAGAAAAAAAAAAATGTTCAGTTTAACTGTTCACCTTTTGTACTCTAAGCTGTGGCTTCCACAAAAGCAAAGGGTCTTAGGCCAGTGGGAAGAATTGTTGGTTCAAACAGTCTGGCACTTTGGCACACTTTTTCACCACTGTACTAGGAAACACACAGCCTCTTTCATAGATTTCAAACACAACATCTTGAGCTTCACACACAAACAATGCAGCTTTCAGAAAACTCAGTTTGTGAAACAGCACACTATCCCCAGCGGCAGGAGGGAGCATCAGCTCCATGATCAGGAAAAGCAGTTAGAACCTTGCTTTTTCCTGCTCCCCCTGAATTCTTTATCTCTAAGAGCCTCCATTCTGTGACTCTCACCTCAGAGCATTTATTTATTAATTTCACAGTCTTTTCTCTTCATTGAGGCTTATTTCCTTTCTTTCTTTCCTCTTCCTTCAGTAGCCTTAAATTAATACCTTAATCTCTATCCTCTGGTAGCTTCCCTGAACGTTCTTTACTGGGCTCTGTGAGGTCTGGAGTTTCTTTCTCTTCTTCCTTGTCTCCATACTGAATTAGCTGGCATGATACCCTGCCCCACGTTGATGTGCCATTTGTAGTAGTTAGCTGTTGTGGAGGCTCACCAAGGAAGACAAGGAGGCACTTTCATACATGGAAGCCCTGCCAGACCTCTGCAGAGGGAACCATCATGGCCAATGCCATACTCAACAGTGGAACCCTGAGCATTTGAGCTTAGGTGTTTTTATTGATTTAGAACTCCTCAGATACAGATCATAAGCAATCAAACATCCCTCACAGAAATCCAATACTTGCAAACAATACAAAATGCTAAAGTCTATGCATCTCTTTCTCCAAAAGTGCACAAAACAATTTTTAAAACACAACTAAAAATAAACTTATCAACATGTAGTAGTCAGTTTTCTCACTACTGTGACCAATAACTGACCAAAACAGCAAAGGGGGAAAAGATTTTATTTTGCTTATGATTTCAAAGGGTTGAATTCATTGTGGCAGAAAGAGTATGACTGAGCAAAGCAGTTCACATCATGGTGTCCAGGAAGCAGAGCAGATGGCAAATAAGTATTGTAGACTTCTTCCCATTTTATTCCATTCAGACCCCAGCCAATGATATGGTACTGCCCACATTCAGAACATCTCTTCTATCCTTGGACAATACTCTCCGGAAGCACCCCCACAAATACACTCAGTCTGAGTTTCACAAATATTCTAGGCACTTCTCACTTTGATTGTCCTAAGTGAACAATCAAAGTTTACTATCTCCGGGCAGTGGTAGAGCACACCTTTAATCCCAACACTTGGGAGGCAGAGGTAGGTGTGTCTCTGTGAGTTCAAGGCCAGCCTGGTTTACAGAGTGAGTTCCAGGACAGCCAGAGTTACAACAGAGAAAACTTGTCTCAAAAAAAAAAAAATTTACTATCACATCATGTATGTTATTACAACTTTTTAAAAAAATGATAAAAGGCAAAAATGGCTGAAGGAAGAATGGAAGCACCCAGATATGTGTACCCCAAAGGAGCATTAGAATTGGGGCTTGTTGGAGAGTAAAACACCCCTGACCAAATGCATTTCCCTGGCAAGTTTGTGTTGCCTATCAGAGAGCATGCAGCTGTGGGATGGCTCTGTCCAAGCACAGGTGACCATAGCAGCAGTCACCCCCGTGTTCATTACATAGCAAGACAATCCCTGTTCACTGTGAATTTCCTGTCTGGGACCACCTGTGGCCTGTGCCATCTGCCTCTCACAGCTCACATGCTTCTTCGTTTCCATTGCAACAGTCAGCTCTCTTGTTCCTCGTTCAGTCTAACACTCCCATGCCTTGGCTAGGTCACAAAAATTTGTGAGTTCTTTTTCTTCATATCTGTTTATTCTCAGCCTTTCTTGCAGGGTGAAGCCATGGAAGTTTTGGAGGGGCAAAGAATACATCTAAAACTCACCTGGCTGTTTCTATACCATCAGATTTAAGACAAAGGAAAGGAGGATTGGGGCTTCTGGGTGAAGAACAAGTACGGGGGAGAAATAACTTTTCCTTCTAAGCATCTTGAGCTTATTGGATAGGGCTCGTGTAGCAAAGGCATTATTAGGGAAAAGGCATGCACATTTATTCATCTGTTTTACACGGCACAAGAGCCTTCGTAAGGAAATGAATACCCTAAGAAAGCATAAAAGCTGAGGGTTTTACAGCAGATGTGATGGAGGCTCGTGGAGAAAGACAATATGGCAAAGATACAGTATGCCCTAAATGTAATCACCTGGGGGAGCCCAGCAAGGCTTGTAGCCTCGGATTCCTCTCTGGAAGCTTGGGAGAGAAGGATTGGCTCCTCCTGGTATTTGGAGCATGCCTTTTACAGGAGGTGTTATGACCTGCCTCAGGAGATGGTTAGAAAGCCCTTCATGAATAGCTTCCCTCTCAAGTCATTTCAGCTTAAAAATCCAGCCCATGCCAAGGTGCCATAATTGAGGGTGTGATGTCCTGAACCCCATCTTATGTGGATAGGGTAAATATGGTAACAGAGGTTATTTAATGAGGTTTGCCATGAAGAATTAAACCTGTGCTTTTTTTTTTTTTTGGTAAGACTTTCAAGAGTTCTCATTGAGTAAGGGGAAGATGAAATCTTTCATCTTTTCCCAATATAAGTTGACTTTATAAAAAGAAAAACAAAAGAAGGGCAAGGGAGATGGCACAGTCAATAAAGTACTCACTGCACAAGCCTTGAGGACCAGCATTCTGGTCCCCGGCACCCACATAAAAGCCAAGTATGGTGACACATTTATAATCCACCATTGCAGAGTAATGGACTCTTTTTGAAAATGCAAGTAGCCCCAACTTTTTCCAGATAGAACATGTCCTCATCTGCTTCCTGCTGTGCTTTCCCCAGAAGGGTTGAGGAGGATGTCAGCTAGCAAAGCAAGGTCTGACAGTCTCCCACTAGACACCTGACTGCAGAAAAGATGCCTGAGCAGTCAGTCCATCACCAATGGTCTACACCAACGATTCTAGAAGGGTAATGTGGGCTCATTTTCCCTGTGTGGATCATCCCATGCTCATGCTCATCCTCATGAACAGCATTGAGGTAGTTCACCAAGAACCAAACTCTGAAGTCTGCTGTTAAGATTGTTCAGCAAATTCCAATAACTGGCACTCTATTTCATTTTGTCTTGCTTTGCTTTGCTTTGCCTTGTGTGGTTTTCGGGATTGAACCCAAGTCCTTTCTCGTGTTTGCAAGCACTTTGTCTCTGAGCTGAATCTCCAGTTCTCTCTCTCTCTCTCTCTCTCTCTCTCTCTCTCTCTCTCTCTCTCTCTCTCTCTGTCTCTCTCTCTCTCATAGTCTCTCCTCACTTCTCCTCGCCACCATCCCTCCTCCTTGCCCAATATCTCTACCCCATCCCCCATAATCTTGCTTTTTTAAAATATTTATTTATTTTACTTGCATGAGTGCTCTATCTGCATTACACCTGCATGCCAGAAAGGGGACATTTGATCTCATTACAGATGGTTCTGAGCTACCATGTGGTTGCTGGAAATTGAACTCAGGACCTCTGGAAGAACAGTCAGCGCTCCTAACCACTGAGCCATTGTTCCAACCCCTCTCTTCTGCTTTTTTAGGCACTCATTCCTTTAGAGCAGACCTGCACCGTGAGCAGAGCCATTTCAGTGCTTCCATTCTGGGGGTGACTGATGCTCAGTGAAATAGCACCAAGAGGAGGATGGAGGGAGTTGGACTCAGTGCATTGAACTTCATAGGCTCAGTATCTAGGAGGCAGAGAGGGCTAAGCTCACTAAGCCAAGGCTAACTTAGAGTTCTGATGGCTTGAACTCAAACATGGCAGAGTCTTCTGGGCAAGAAGAGGTTACAACTGGTGGGAAGAGAACACATTAGTGAGACTTCTTAGTGGAGTCTGAGACAAGAGCCTTCTCCCCTGGGCTAAATGGATTGTGGAGGGCCAGTTCCTGGTAAACGCAGGGTCCAGGAACCCATTCCCAAGGACTTCCATGACAATGTCGTAGCTCATCTACAAACCATCTGCTGATCCAGGCAGCTCTTCTAGAAGCTGTGATGCTGCAAGATTTCCCTTCCACCTCCAGTCTCCCAGGCAGTGTCCTCTGGCTCTCTTCCTTCATAGAACTCACCCTGGAAGAAGAGAGAAGAGAAGACAGGAAATCTGCAAAGTAAGCCCCCCACAAAAGTGTGGCTAAAAGATGTATCACTTTAAGCACTTATGTACTTAGTTGGTAGATTAGAGAACCTCTCTCTTTATGATAAGTTGTACAAAAATGGCTTCATAGGCTCATTTATTTGAATACTTGGTCTCCAAGTGATGAAACTATTTGGTAAGGATTAGGCAGTACAGCCTTGGAGAAAGTGTGTCACTAGGAGCAAGCTTTGAGATTTCCTAATGCTTGCTCTATCTATCTATCTATCTATCTATCTATCTATCTATCTATCTATCTCCCTCCCTCTCCCTTATGATTTTGAATCTTGATCCATACTCTCAGGTGTTCCTTCACTTCACCATTATGGATTCTAACCCTCTGAAACTATAACTCAAATTAAATGCCTTCTTGCCTTGGCCATGGGGTTTTATCACAGCAACAGAAAAGCAGCTAATGTACTCTTCCTTGCTGCCATTTCTTTCCTTGGAGTGATTCTTTCTAGTGGGTTTACACATCTGGATAATACTCAGCTCTGATTTGCCAAGCTCCAGACATTAAGTCACTTAGTAGAAGGCTTCTTTGGTTTTTCACTTCTTTTAGAAAAGACCTCAAGTGCCTTCCTGGGGGGGTCCTTGAGTAAAATGAACAAAAAGATTAATGAGAGGCAAATGATACATGCTTTCTTAACAATAAGAGTTCACAGAAAAGAAATGAAACTCAAAGGAGTGGTTAAATTGAGGTGCGTATATGCTATTTTAACAGAGGACCTTGGGTTTCGAGGGATGCCATTTTGAAGTTACTAGGAAACGTGAGGGGGCCAATACAAGACAAGGGCTGTCTGGGTAAGGTCTGCTCATGTTGACTCATCTTGGTTCCGAGCCCAGGCTTCCAAAGGTAAAAGTTGCCATTTCTCTCTGAGTCGTAGGAGAGCTGCGTTCTGCAAGAGAGATTCATGTTCTACTTTTAGTTATAACGGGAAGACAAACGTTCTCCATGAGCTCCTTGATTCACAGTCACTTTAAGGTTAAAATAATTTCCATGCCAAAATGGCATATCTGGGTGAGGGTTTATTTTGGGTTTTATTGGTTTTTGTTGTTGTGGTTTTTTCTATCTCCTCTGATTCTAATTAGGAATATGCATAAAAGTATTAAGTAAATAAGAAATGAAATAATTACAAATGTTGGCAGGTATGAAAACTTCACGGAACTACGAGGGTTAGTTAGAGAACAAAGAGAACACTACATCCGCAGGGTGGCCTGGAAAGCACTTCCGCAAGGCAGCATCTGAGAACAGAAAGACAATAAAGAGCCGGTATGAGGAATACAGGAACAAAATCTAGAGTCTCGTACTAAGTCAGTGGAGTTGTGAGAGCCACACATTCTGGTGAATTCCCCTGCCCATGTATGCATGCAAATAGACATCTGCTTCTTGCCACCTAAATGCCCTTGAGGAAGCAGGGTGACAGTAAGCAATCAGGCTATACCAGCACTCTGCTATAAAGTGCCTCTGGATGACAGAAGGCTGGCATGCTGCACTAATCTTCCCTGACATCTACGCTCCTGCCATGGCCATTTCGAATTGTCCACAGGAGACAGAGTTTGCAAGAGATGTCACAATCCATCAGAACTGGCTCAAACCTTCTCTGGCATGTCACTGCTGTAAGCAATCTATAGAGAAAACAAGGTTTAAGAAACTGTGTTGCTGATCTTCAGAACCAACACAGAAATGCTGCTTGGCCTTGTTCTGTTGTGACGGCCATTGGATGGTGAGAAATCAATGATTCCACCAGCTGGCATGAATCCGGGGTGGGTCTGTCTTTCAGACCGTGTTCTATAGACCCTTACAGGTGGGGAAATTCACAGAGAGTGAGTCTATTTCAGAGAAACAGACCTCCTCAACCCTGAGACTGAAAGCCTCAAATAAATCCTTCCTTCTGAATGTAGCTTTGCATGGTATTTATCAAAGCCATACTAAAGTAACTGTGGCGTCCATCTTTCTTTGTGAGGTGCTTCAGAAACAATGACCCAAAGAAACATGGACATATACATCCATGTTGATGTGTTGTTGTAGTAGTTGCTGTTGCTTGCAGTGCTGGGGGTAAACCCAGAGTCTTGCTCATGCTAAGTGCATGCTCTTACCACTAAGCTACATTCTCGAGGCTAAGCTTGACCAGGGAGTGGATGGACATGCAGAAACATGATGAACAGTGAGACTGTGAGCCTAGAGCCACAGTCTAGGAGGAGCCCAGTAGAACTTGTACATTGAGATCCTGCTCTGTGACCTTGGTCTTCAGAGAAAACATGCTCTCTCCTAACAGTCACATGATCTATTTTGAAGAAAGGCCAGAGAATTCTTCTTGCTTGGAGAGGAAAGTGAATCTCAGAGAGGCCTTTCTAGTTTTGCTCATTTCTGAAATGTCAAAGTGCTGTCTTTGGTGGGGGGGCGGGGAGAAGATGTCCCAAACCCCATAGGCTGGAAAGGTGGCTCCTTCCAAGACCGAGAAACTTAGAAAGGATATTGTTGGTGAACCAGTGTCTGCTCAAGGCACAATAGAGGTAAGACGTCCCTTTGTACAGCCAGAACTTTAAAACCACTGAAATTCAGATTTAGAATTATTCTGTCCTGTGTTTCACAAGCTACAGATTCCTCCTCAGTAATGATTTAGGAATAGAAAGGATTTTCATGAACAGAGAAGAGGCATTTTCTGGGAGCAAAGAGTTGGGACTTTGACCCCAGGCCTCATGTAAAATGTTTCTAGTTGTATTCTCCCAGCTTGATTTGGTATCTCCTAGGACCAGGGTACTATTGTAGCTGTGTTGTGATTCTTCAAATCCTCTATTGGAGTCCTGACTCCATGTCTCACTTAGGGTTTCTGTTGCTGTGATAAAACACCATAACCAAAAGCAATTCAGGAGGAAAAGGCTTATTTCATATTACAGCTTACAGTCCATCATAAAGGGGAATCGGCAGGAATTCAAGACAGGAACTGGAGGCAGGAGCTGGAGCAGACACCACGGGGGCAGGGTGGGGAGTGTTGCTTATTGGCTTGGTCCATGGCTTTCTTATACAATTGAGGACCATCTGCACAGGAGTGGTACCGCATACGGTGATCTGGACCCTCCCACTTCAATTATTAATCAAGAAAAATGCTGCAAAGACTTGCCTACAGGACAATCTAATGAGACCAAGTCCTCAATTGAGATTCCCCTCCTCCCAGATACGTCCAGATTTGTGTGTAGCTGACAAAACAAACAGAAACCTGCATACTACAGGACCTCAGAATGTGACTTGATTGGGAAAAAGGATATTTATAGCCATGCTAATGTTAAAATGAGAGGATTATGATGAGCCACAATCCAATACAACTCATATCCCTATAAAAAAGACATAATTGGACACAAACTTACACTGGGAATGAATTCCATGTACAAATAAAAGAAGAGATCCACATGATGCTTTACAAGGTAAGAAATGCCAAAAATGATCAACAAACAATTAGGAGAAGGGCATGTGAAAAACTCTTTCTTTCAGACCTCAGAAAGAGCCAAACCTTGATCTTGGATTCTGACCTTCAGAACTGAGAGACAGTAAAGTTCTGTTGTGTGAGTCACCAGTTGTTTTTGTTGTTGTTGTTGTTTTGTTTTGTTTTGTTTTTTGTTTAATGCTATTAGAGCAGCCATGGAAACATGAATAGTAAAGCACTAGGTCTGAGAGCAGCTAGAACACAACTAGAACCTAGTCACCTAGTAAATACCCAAAGAGATTTCATGAATAAATATGCAAAACAAGAATGGTCATGCAAATCACAGGATGATTATGAATAACTTGTAGTGAATGTGATACTACTTCCTTTTTTTTTAGGAAATAGCATTTTTTCTACTGACTTTTCCATCAGGATGGAAATCAGAATCTCCATGGTCTCTGATGGGACCAGTGTGCAGCCTAGGCTAGTCATCAGAGAACCATTAGCTCTAGGGATAAAATTGGTGCCAGGTGTATGATTCTCTCCAAGCCAATCAAATACCACCAAGATTTCTATGCTGCAGTGAGCAAGAAGGTAAGCCTGAGATTTGGGATATTGTTACCAAAATATGAGCAGTTGGTGCCACTGAATCTGTGATGATTAAGCATGTCAATTGGATGAGATTTAGAATCATCATGGAAACAAACCTCTGGGCATATCTTTGAGGGACTTTCTAGATTAAGTTCACTGACTCGAGAAGAGACACCCTAAATGTGTGTCTCACCATCCCATGGGCTATGATCAGATTGGATGTAGCTGGATGGTCACATTCATCTCTCTCTGCATCCCAACTGTGATGCAATGTCACCAACTACCTCACCTACCACCATGCCTTTCTCACCATAATGGACTGTAACCTTGAACCAAAAAAAATCCTTCCTTCTTGTAGTTGCTTTTATCAGGCATTTTGTCATAGCAACAGAGCAAGTACCTAACACAGGTCCTCCGGCTCAGTATACATATACCGATATTTTCTTCTGCAGAAAGAAAAAGGTAGCACTGGAAACTCTTGTCTCTCCTGTGCACAGAACACTCCATTGCTACTTCCTGACCATGAAAGACATTTTTTTGGTCACTAAGCTAGTTGATATTCCTCTCATTTCAACAGTAGATCTCAATACTATTACTTTTAAGAAGAGCTGTAAATAAAGCAAGCATATCTATAACCATTTCCTAGCAAATTCCTAGACAGGGATATGAGCACCAGAGGTACCAACATTTGTTTGCTTTGACTGTTCTCATTCTGCCATGGTTTATGTGAGATACAGGTTCATCCCACACTGCAAAGTGCAAGGTGATTGTTTTCTACCTCTGTGTAACTGCCATAAAGAGAGATTCATGCAAATTGGAATCAGAGCTAAGTCGTTCTAGAAAACAGAGGAAACACAGTTGCCACGTGCCCTTACTAGCCCTTCTTTCCATATAACACCAGCACCTCCTAAATGTGCATGGGAAGTAACAACCTAAGGATGGTTCTGGCATCAAAGTGGCAGCCATTTTATTTTGTTTGTTCTTTGAGACAATGTCTCTTTTTTGTATCTTATTATGACTTTGTACCTATGGCCCTCCTGCCTCAGCTTTCCTGGTGCTTTAGCCTGTCCAGTTTCAAAGTGGCTTTATTTGAGAAATGTGTTAAGGGTCACTTTAAGATGTTATATGTGCTGAAAGTGTCCTACCTGCTGATCAGTGGCGATGCTCTGCTAGAACATATATGCATGCACATATATACATATATATGAAAACTTGAACTTCGATATCAGAATACATGTGTATGCATAGACACTCTTTGTGCTTTGGAGAACCTAGCTGTGGGTTAAATTCTTATTTCCAGAAATGCCTGAGATAAGAGGTCTCTCAGGCCTGTGACAATTTACATGAACTTTACTAATAGTCTAAAATCTAGCCAAGTGTCATGATGGCTTCCCACCACTCAGGAAGCAGGATGATCATAGTTCAAGGCCAGCCTGGTAAACACAGTGAAACCCTAGCTCGAGGATGATGAAAATTCCAAACTGCAAAATCATAAATGTTGTAATGTCATTGGGTTTTATTTTATTCAGACTTCGGATTTCTTTTTTTATTAGTGATGCTCAATTTTGTATAGCAAAACCTCAGCAGAGATGTTGGCTGTGCAAAACAGCAGGACCTGCTGTGCAAAATGCAGGGGCTTTGGGAAAAACAGCAGGAATGTTCCTCCCATCTGTTCCCACCTGCTCCCACCTTTTCCCTACGATGTGCATCCAAGACCCCCATTCTGAGGATGTCTTCCCTGCTTCCTTATATCCAAAGGCAAGGAACAGGCTTGCATCTGAAAGAACCTGGACTTTGTTAAGTCCCTCAGTTTATTACCATACCCTTCCCTTTGTCCAATCTTGTTCCTCTACAGCTGCTGTTTATAGTTTCTCTCCTGCTGTGGCAGCTCAAGAAGGATGACAAGGAGGCACTTTCATACATGCAAACTCTTCCAGACCTCACCAGAGAGGATCACCATCATGGCTAGCACCATATTCAACAGTGGAACCCCAAGCATCTGAGCTCAGGTGTTTTTATTGATTCAGAACTCCTCAGGTGTTCTACTGATAGCACATGCAGATCATAAGCAACCAAACATCCCCCACAGAAATTCAACACCTGCAGACAATACAAAATGCCAAGACCTAGGCAGACCCTCACTCAACAGTGCACAAAACGATTATTTTATACATAACTAAAATTCAATTTCCACAGCAGCTACTCATCTCCAATTTAACATAGATGTACACATGCTTAACTGTTTTCTGAAGGATTTAGTTCTTTATGACAAAATACACATTAAATTTCTGTACCTTTCTCATGTCATAGAGGCCCCAGACACAAAGATAGCAATGGGTGAAGAAGAAGTTCCTTTCATATATTAAGCTTCATATGTTAAAATAAACTTTAATAATTGATGGAACTTCTGTTCAAAGAAATTGGCATCAGTGGAATAGAGGGCCCTGTGTGAATAAATGAAAGAGCTGCGTGCAAGGACTAAGGCTGCTCTTCTTTCCCCCAGATCTCCTGCCTCACAAGGTCTGGGTATGATCCAATCAACCAGATCAGATGCATTGCAGGGGTAACCAACACTGACTGGCTTTGTGAAGCCCAGCTCTGCCTTGAACTAGATAAGTGACCTAGGATACAAGACTCGAGACTTGAGACTCCAGTGCCCAAATTTCTTCAACCGGCACCTGGTGATCACGGTGGTACCTGTCTTACAAGATTGCCATAAGAGCTAAATTCCTCCACACATATACAACATGGGCAACAATGCCTGGCACCTATGGAACATGAAAAGAAAACAAATCCTGCAGTATGCTCCACTCTGTACATAGAATATGCTGAAAAGCGCAAGGTCTAGAGTACTGGGAACACTGAAAGGGATACCCACCATGCATCTGCACTGTGCAGTGTGGAGTGGTAACTGTGCTGGCTAGTTTTATGTCAACTGGACAAAAGTTAAAGTCATCAGGGAGGAAGAGACCTCAATTCTAAAAGTGCCTGCATAAGATGGGATGTAGGAATGACTGTAGGCTAACTAGTGATTGATGTGGGAGGGCCCAATCCATTGTGGGTGGTGCCACCTCTGGGCTGGTCCTAGGTTCTATAAGAAAGCCGACTGAGAAAGCCATGATGAGCAAGCTAGTAAGCAGCACTCCTCCGTGGTCTCTGCATCAGCTCCTTCCTCCAGGTTCCTCCCCTGTTTGAGTTCCTGTCCTGACTTCCCCCAATGGTGAAAGATGATGTGGAAGAATAAGCCAAATAAACCCTTTCCTCCGCAAGTCGCTTTAGTTGTGGTGTTTTATCACAGCAATAGGAGCCCTAACTGTGACAGTCACTTATGCCTATGCACACAGTTTCCATTTCAAAGAAAACAGAAAATTCTTGGCACTATCCAGAGCACTTGTCTCTTGAGTTTTGCACAGGGAATGGCTTGTGATGACTAACCTGATATCAGAGGTGGCTTGACAGCCAACGACTTAATTTATGAAGTGTTTAGTACATTCCTGACAAAAGTCAGCTCCAAAATGTGGACACATGTTCATTCATGGCTTATGTTCCCAGCTGTACCAAAATGGAGCCATAAACACTACTAGGAAACTGATATAGCTGAGCTGTACTTTCAGAGGCTGTTTCTTCTGAGCTGGCCAGAGAGCGAGGTTCCCAACACCTAAAGTCCTAGAGGACAAGAGCACCATCAGGCCACACGGGGCAGAAGCAGCACTGAGGACTAGGACTTGACTTCAGTGAGGACCAGGTGCCTCTTGTCTCCTCCCATTCCCCATCTTGACAATAGTGAAGCAAGGGGCAAAAGAGATTCTCCCCTATCCAGGTGGAAGTGAAACTGGAGCTTTGAAGGTGAATTTGTTTAATAAAAAGTGTCAGTAACTTTTAGTTTAAACTTTATAGTCAGTAACTATAAAGACTAATAGGGATGACATTGTGAGATGAGGGCTGAGAAAGAATGGAGCTTGAGCATCTGGGTCGTGCGTACCGATGCCTGAGTTATCGACATTGCTTTGTTATGGGTTGGAGTCAGGAACTAGAAGATGACCTTCAAAATGCCCCGGCGAATGATGTTCCTTCATGCTCAGCCCAAGGCTTTCTTCACCAGAATCACCCAGAGGGTTTCTATTAAAAACCACATTCCCAGGTCCTATAAAGAGTTATCAATTTTGATTCTAGGGTGGGGCTCATTGTGGATAGATTCATCTATGGCAAATTCTCTAACTAATCCTAATAAAGTATTGTCTTCAATTGATGGCCCAGCATCCTCCAACCTGAGCCCCCACTCCAAAATTGCTGGTCATTTAACTCAGAAATGAAGATCATATTTGTCTAGAAGCACATCCTATGGAACTGGAGTATGCAAAGATGCTGGCCAGAGGTGCCACATCATCTTCACCACCCCAGAACACCTTCTCCCAGACAGGTTGCACTTCTTGAAGGGTGCATCCAGTGTGGTTTTCTTCACAGCCACTGTGAACCTCACACATCGACTTTGCCACCTGAGGCTGAGTTCACAGCTCCCTTCAAAGAAAGAAAGGAAAAAAAAGGGAGGAAGGGAGGGATGGAGGGAGGGGGGGAGGGAGAGAAGGAGGGAGAGGAGAAGACATGAAGGCGAAAAGGAACTAGCTAGGGGAATATGGGGATGGTTGGGGGAGGAGTGAGGGATGGATATGATCACATTTCATATATGAAATTCTCAAAGGATTCTAAGAATATGAAGATCCAAGGTGAGGAACAATTAGAAGAGGACAACAAACATGAACTTCTGGCCTCCACATGCAAATATCTGCATAAATACCCGCACACATCTGTCCACACATACAAAGGTATGTGTATACATACACCACACACACAAACAAAAATAAATAAAATTTTTAAAAATAATAGTTTATTTTTCTTTTTGATGTATGGGCATGGAGTTTGAGATTTCAATTTATTTTTATCAAGAAGCCGCTGGGCATGAGGAAGAAAGAAAGGCTTTTTTGTGCACACCGTCTCATCTTCCCCTCCCCTCCCTTTCCCCTCTTCACCCCCTCTTGTTTTAGTCTCATCTGCCTTTCTCTGTATCACCCATCCTACAACTTCAAACATAACTGAAGACGATTGAGCCAGACCCAAGAAGAACCTAACGTTGCTTTCAAATCACGTGGGGCACCCCGAGGGAGCAAGAGGATCAGAACTGATTGAGCATTAGAAGCCTTATCAGTGCTGAAGCGCACCTCCGCCGGGGAAGACCGCTGTGAGCCTCAAGTTTGATTTAGGGAATGTGACATCATTCAGAAATGTCAGTTTGTTTACAGCTCTCTTTACATGAAAGTCTATAAATTAAGGAAGAGTTAAGAGGGAAGGGATCTGGATGGGGCACTGAGGGTGAGTCCTGATGGCAAGAAGGAATGAGTGCTGAGTCTTTGATGATTTACAGCTTATAAAGCAAGAACAGAACCAGGAGGACTTCAAACACCACTGCTGGCACAGGGCCTGTGCACCGCTAGACACAGAAAAGCCCAAGAACTCAGACCAGATGAGCAGTTCCCCACCCGTTGCTTGACTCTGGGGGTATCAATGGGCAGGTCCACTTTAAAGGTAGGAAAAAAGAGATGACTTAGAGATGACTATGGGAACTACCAGTGGGCGTCTTTGCGGATTTAGATTTATAGGCTAAATATAAGAGTTACAAGCTTCAGAGCCTTATTAGTCAGTTTATTAGCAATAAAAATATTTCCCAAAGGCTGGCAAACAGAAGGTCTGGGAGTCACAGGAGGTGCCACAACCACTTTGAATGAGGAGGCAAAACCACCTGGGGTGTCTCTAGCCTCTGCCATTCCTTTTCTCAGCCCACACCTTACCATGAGTACTTTGCAGACCTTACTGCTCTGCCCCTCTTCTTCCGCTGTGAGGGAAGTGGCTGGCAGGGATGGAGGCAATGTGTATGAACAACCAGTGGTTCCATGTCTACCACACCAGGCCATGAAAGGAGGGAGCAACCTGTGACCCTGAGCTTGTCTCACCACACAGCTATCATGAGGGAAAAGGAGCAATGGTTTTGATACCATATACTCAGTTCAGCCCTCAAGACCACATTAAGAGCACATTCACACACACACTCGAACATATACACACACATGTATGAATACACAAATGTGTGAATACACATTAACACACATTTGGACACACACGCACGTGTAAACATACATGTGCATGAATACATAAACATCCATGAAAGCATACTCATGAACATGCTCATGAACATGCACAGCTACACATGCATAACAGTAACACATAGACCATACATACATACACACAAGCACATGCATATACATGTATGTATACATACATGAATACACATCCATAAGCACACATGTACACATATGCATAAACACACATGCATGAACAGAAACATGAACACACACTCGCATGAAGAGAAACATGAATGCACATGAACACATGCTCACTGTTCAAACATCAAGGATATTTAAGAAGAGGAAATTGGAAACATAAACAATCAATATGGAGCTGAGTTCATATGCCATCTCGTCCTATATGGACACTGTACAAATTAGAAAGAGACATTCCACACCCTAGCCCAGGCACCCCGACCCTGTCAGGTGCACGGCTTGGTGAGTAGTCACTGTCATTTTACTATGATGTTCTTTCCTCCGGTGAACATGGCCTTAGCCATAGTGTCTGGTTTGTCAAGAATTGTGTCGACTCAAGCTGGGCACTCACTCCATGGGAGAGTACCTGCCCGGCACACGCAAGCTACCGGTTTCTATCTCCTGCACTGGAAAAAAGTAATGATTTGTATGAGCTGAATTTGTGTGCATCTGAGTCACTGGAGCTGCAGCCTGGAGCCTCTTTAAAATGACAGACATGCTCTATCACTTGAGCTACACTCCCAGCCCATGGAGTGAATATCAACCCTAACTCGCCTCCACACACACTCAGTATCCAAACTGTGCAGCCACGTGGGAGCTTCCGTATCCCAGAACTAAACTATTCACCTGCTTACCCACCCTTGTCCTTTATCCTCTTTCTGTGTCCCAAAGGGTCCCCTGTAACTCCCCCTTTAGCTCATCCCCATCTGAAACCAGGACAGGCCCTAGTCTGTTGTTTTTAATAAGCCTAGCTCCTTACTGCATGCAATAGTTGACAGGGGATTCAATCAAGTAAGATTTTTCTAACCATAGGATGGGAATTCCACAACCATCTTGCCCCACTGTAAAATTCTCCAGTGTTCCATGTGTCTGGAAGCTAAGCTACGCACATTCCTGTGTGTGCACACCAATGGGCCAAGTCGTGGTCAGTCACTTTTTCATTCAACAAATATTTATCAGATCTCCTGAGTGTATATGAGGGGACGCAGTAAAGAAACAGCCAACATGACTGCTCCATTATTAGGAGGAAGGTTTTTATTGTGAATAAAATAGAGAAAATATCCAGAGGCATCTGGAGGGTTCAGAGCAGAGAAAAGAAAGCAGATTGGACATGGCCAGGGCTGGAAGCAGGAGAGAATAGTGAGAGAGCGAGAGATAAGGAGAAGCGATGGATAACCAGAGATAGAGAGGGGGATAGACAAACCATGTGGATTATGAGGAGGACCAGTAGCTGCCCGGGAGGCAAGGGCCAGGGGCTGGCATGGACTTGAAATGTACTAAAGTACTTGTGATACTGAGGAGCCTGGAGGCCAGCTCGAACTTTGATCTGCTGATATGTGCCACAGGTAGCCATATGTCCCCTCTGCCAGAGGTAAGGTAAATGACTCCTTTTGGAAGATGGGAACCAGTTTCCCAAGTTCCTGAGGAATTCTGACTTTTAACTAACCATCAGAAATCCTTCTATAGTCTACCTTGAGCTCATTTCTAGGTATACAGACTACCTAGGACCTAACATTTGTATGCTCGGTGCTATGGAAAGAATGAGATGTTGTGTTATTCCTGCCCTGGAAATTGACTTCAAGACTGTGCTCAGCCCTATGGTGGATCAAAGACAGCTTCTATATTTGGGATAAATTGAGTCACCATCATCTGCCCTAGAGCAATCGCCAGCCTGGGTGCTCAGTGGAATCCCACAAGCCAGCTTGTGAGACTTTCTTTGCCAAACCATTTCCCACCCAACAAGTACTGCCTTAGTGAAGAGGCCACACATGGTCCAGGTGGGCCCAAGATTGCACTGGATGTGGTAGGTTGTGGGGAGGCTTTCTATCAAGCATCAGGAATGTTCCTAAACCAGAGGGGATTGCAGAGCCCTGGGACCTTTAATGTGGTGCAGTGGGTCCACATAAGAGAGAAGAATGTTTTTACTCCCCTAAATCCAAGTTAGAGATGGCTCAAAAATCCGATCTCTGTTTTTTCATTTGAGAAAAGCTGGATTCTGCTCAAATTAAATACATAACCGAGAGGGACACCCAAGGAAATACCAGAGAGAGTATGCTTGTCCCTGCCTAGTGGACAGTTAGACCTGGCCTTGTTTGGGGGTTGAGTTGAGCTTTGGTGACTCTCTGCCCACTGCCTAAGGTACTGCTCAAGGCAGCAACCTGAGCTGCCTGCTACTGCTCACTAATGTGTTCACACACGGCAGGGACTGTTCTGAAAACAGCAACAGGGACTGGGAAATAGTACACAGGGTTTCCCCCTACCTTCTTAACACTGTATAAGCCACAGGGGATGAAGATCAGAGCACAGTTACTTCATCTTCTGCCTCGTGATTGCAGCATGGCAATGTGCCTAGACACCCAGACCTTCTATGCACATGCTGTGCCCTTCAGTGCCAATAGCACCCTACCTTTTCCAGGGAACTGAGGCCTTTCTAAAGAAGATGTATGGCTTATGTTACTCTGAACCTTTCCTACCAGGTTCATCTGGAGTCAGATTCCTGAGGAACGTGAGCTACATGCAGGCTATAAAGTTCTTTGCCTAAGGCTTTATGTAAAATTTAACATAATACATAGCATAACTGATAGTTATGGACACCATAACAAGCTGCACTGTAGGTCCCAAAGCAAAGAGTCATTGGGTAAAACCATAATCACTAGCATTCGCAGAGTACCTAGAGTAGACCAGCATTGGTTTGTGGCTTTATGAAGATCAACTTATAAAGTAAGTTCCATTGTCCTTCCCTTTCCCACAACCAAGGAAAAGTACAGAACAGAGGAAAAGTGCAGAGACTTAACAATAGTGATCCAACCATCCCCCAGACTCAGTTGTCCATCTACATAATCTGTGTCTGTGGCCAACATATGATTCTCTCTCATAAAGTAACCTTCAACTATTTAAAACCAAGAAGTAAACAAACAATATGTCCTGTTGAAATACAGATGCTCTTTGATTTACAGTGGGGTTGTGTTCATATTACCGGCTGTGAGACAAACAGACTAAGTTTCAAATATTTTTAATACTTAGAAATTTCATCGTAAGGTTGAAACATCCAAAGTTGGGAACTGTTGTTTTAACACGCTTACAACACAGCTTGATAGAGTTTTGTCAAGTGAACACCTAGTAAGCTACTGTTTAACTGAATATCTGCCCCAGGGGGGTGGCCTGCCTGACCACCACCTGCTCAAAGAGAACTATGTTGAATTTCATTGTTATCAGTTAATTTTGCATGTTCTGTAACTTCCTATGAGTGCAGTCACAAAGCATACACTCTTTCTTATCTGGGTTTTCTTTTCATTGAGTCACCCCCAAGCTGAGTAAGGCAGTCATCACTCCTTTTTCCATAGAACTTCCTAAAGGACAACCTGACTCCCTTATCTTGGGTCTTTTTTTGGAAAACGGGCTGAAAATAAACAAAAGCAGAAATGGATGCATAACCTCATCTTTATGTTCCCTAAACACCATTTTTGGTACCATGTACCATGACTTTATAGATGACTTCCCGTTAAGACCAGTTTTTATATTTTATATTTATAATGGCTGAAATAAACAAAAGATAAAGAATATTTTGTGATATGGTAATAATATAGAACCAAATTCCATTGTCCATAAATGGAATTCCAGGGGTACAACCATGCTTGTTAGCTTATGTATTGTCCCTGGCTGTGTGCATACAGCAGTAAAGATGGCTCATAGTGATAGAATTCTATGTCCCTCAAAGTCTCTTAAAACAATGTTTAGTGCCCAGTCTTTTATGGAAAGTAGTTTACCAAGCCCTGCTCTCTAGTGTTCTGTTCCGTGAATTAACTACAATATATCATCCATATATCAACTGTTGATTGACATTTGGTCTATTTCTAAAGGATAGCTTCTACAATTTGACTGTGTCCCTCAAAATTCATGTGTCAAGGAGTTGGATAAATGGCTTAGTGGCTAAGAACACATTCTGGTCTTACAGAGGATCTGAGTTCAATTCCTAGTACACACATTGGGCAACTCACCTGTAACTCCAGCTTCAAAAGAATCAAATGCCTGTGGCCTCCACGGGCACACACACACATGTGTGTATACCCCATGTGCAGACACGCAGACATAGACACTCAAATATAATTCAAAGTAACAGAAGCAAGTCTTTAAGAAAATCGTGTATTGAAATTTGGTTGTCACTGGTAGAGTAATAAATAAGGAGGAAATGTGACTGAAATTTATGCCTGCAGCATTTGGAAGTGAGACTTTAGGGAAGTAATTAAAAGTAAGACAAGGCGATAAATGGGTGTGACCTTCATGGAGAGAGGTCTTGATAGTAACAAAGACCCAAGTTTGCTCTGTCTCACCATGTAAGTCACTCCAGCATGTTAAAATGCAGCCAGAAGACTCTCACCAGAGGCTAACCCAATACACTGAGACTTCCTAGCCTCAGAGCAAGCAAAATACACTTGTTTGCTTTATAAATTATGCAATGTGCAATACAGTAAGAGAAAATGGGCTGAGACTGGGGTTACAGTAAGCCATGCCATTGTACACACACTTGAGCATGTTTTTCGTGTACATATGTACACATTTTGGTTGGCAAGCAAAAACGTGGTACTGCTGGCTCATGAAATATGTTTTCCAAAGTGAATGCACAAGTTTACCCTGTCACCAACAATATAGCAAATAACTTAGTCTTGCATTAAGTAAACAAACCACATGGAGATCAGCTTCTAACTGGTATTGTCTCATTGGTTTATCTACTTTTATATTAATAATGTGCAACAGTATTGGCTACAGCTATATAAAAACACCTTAAGATTTAGTATCATCTCATTCTTAGCTCTTTCCATTTCCATAAGTTCTAAAAATAAATAAATTTCCAAATAAATATTTGTACCTTTTTCTCCATACACACACAAAAAGTGTGGAAATGGGAGATTCGTTCCCATCCATTTATTCTGAAATTCTCTGTGGCCAAGCTTTGAATCTCTTTCCCTGGATATTTCCCGATGTCAAATGTTTCTGATGCTCTGTTGAACTATGTCTCTGCACGAATTCCTCTGCTACCAAAGAAGCTAAATTAATTGGCCCTGATCAACTTTAGAGAATACTTCAAGACTTCACCTAGTTCCTCTCTTCTGAGATTTTTTTTATTTCCTGCATCTTCCCAATTATATGTAAAATCCAGAAAACATTCCATCGCTTGCTTGAAATCCCCTCAGACACATGGACTCCTGCAGCCACACCCCATTATCCCTCCACAGGGACAGATACCTGTTGTCTATGGTGTTTATTTGCCATGCAATGAGACCACTGATGCTTACATCTCTTGGAAGTCAGCCATTAAGGAAGTTTTCAATGAGGATACATAGTCTTTGATGTCTCATCTCCCAAAATATGCTACACATTCACTGAGGATGAATCTACGTTATTTTTCACTTTTTGCATTTCTCAGATATCTTCTGAGAGTAAAAGGCTCTGAAAGGATTTCATGCTGGCTCCTTCTTTGGCTGAATTCTAAATTCATTTCTCTGAACAGAGTTTAACCAGAGATTGATGCAAACCTATCAGCAATCTTTTATTATTCCTTCTTTAGTGGACTCATAGATCATACACAATAAATTCACGTATTTGAAATATTTTAATGTTTTAAAGCTAAATGTTTCAGTTAATTAAGATAATTAAATTTTTTCTGTCTTTTTTAGAGGATAAAGTAGGCAGCTAGCTCCAAAAGAGCATTAGGAAGAAGAAGAAAAAAAATCCACTATCATTTGGCCTTTCTTTCCTTTTTTCGCTCACTAAATCCCACTGAATGAGGCCTTGAAATGCTGTAAGATGGCAAATCTGTTATCCACTATTTGCAGTTGTTGACATGCAAGATCCTGTGTGCATTCGCAAGCCAGTTTTCCAAATGCCAAACAGCAACTGGGGGGGGGGGGCACGTGCTCATAAATAGCCATCATGGTCTGTGTGACCCAAATAATGTTTCCTCAATTGGAAATCACTTGGATGTAACCAGGAGAGCTTAGAAAGAAGAAAGGCAAAGATACGGGAAGAAGAAAGAGAAAATTGGCCAGACTGTGACTGGAGCCCTGGCTACCCCCACTCTGGTGTGGATGATTGGGATCAGGCCAAAGGGAGAGAATGAAAATTAGAAAGATTGAGTCTTTGACAAAGGGGGCTTCATGGAGAGTCTATAAAAGAATCATTTCGGGGGCTTACGTTTTGTTAAAAAAAAAAAATCACCCCACAACAATCAGTCTGATCCCTCAAAATGCTGCTAGCAGCTGCTTTCAGAGATAAGGAGAGGCGGTTCACAGCCTATTACTAATCATGTTGGGGCATTTCAAGTTAGATTGGACCAGACTTTTTTTTTTTTCTTTCATAATGTTTATTTTTAAGTTCAAAGCAAGTGCTTGTTAAATATGTGAAAGATCCCGTTGAATCTAAAATACAAAACAGGGACAGGGAAGAGAGGAAGCTGCTTGAGGCAAGGGATGGGAACTGGAGCAGACTCAGGCCTCTTTCCAACAGAACCCAGTCATTAATGTTGGAATTCCTATAAACAGCCAGAGTGTCCCAGATAATACCCACATGAGGGCAGAGGCGGCTGCCAAGGCTGCCAGCCCTCGGAGCGGGGGAATGCAGTTTAATGACCAACAACATAATGGGCTGCTTTAGGCTGTCACAAATAAAGGGGTTCCCAGTAGAGAAGACTCACTCACAGGGAGCAACTTTATTCCTTTAGGCAGCAACGCTGAGATTCCAGGCGTGCTTCATCTCCAGGGAACACCACCGGGAAAACAATGGAGTGGTGCCAGGGAGGATCAGCCATTGAAGAAATTGAGGCTCTGACAGAAAGACATTCTTGGTTATCCCAAAGTTCATACAGGATTCTTTAAATTTTGTTTTTTGTTTAGTTAAATTGAATTAAAAGTCACTGCCTTTAGACTCAAAATAGGGAATGATGTGAAATTTCATCAATATATACAACATATAATGATCAAATCATGGCAATTTGTCTATCATTTCAAATACTCATCATTATTTAGGTCAGAGACTTTCAAAACCTTTTCTACTGGTTATTTGAAAATTTTCAATTAACTATTATGTGAAAAAAAAAAAGCTTCTGAAAAGAACCATACCTTCCACTGAACCCTTTGCAAGGCTGTCTAAATTATTAATACTTCAAGGATTGTGGAGATGTTAGTGCAAGTCCATAACAAATTATCTTGGGTCTTTAGCCTCAGGTAGCTATTTGTAACCCTCCTCTGTATGTGACCACTAGATAAATCCTTTGGAATGTAGAAACAGAAGCCGCATTTCCACTAACCAAAAGGCTTAGGATGCAATCAGATAACAGCTGAGATCAGTGCATGGGCCACCCACATCGATTTAACCACCCATGTAATTGTCCTGGTTGGTGTTTGTCGAGTTAACTCAAACCTAGCTATGTCTCAGAGGAAAGAATCTTAACTAAGGAAATGCCTCCATAAGATTATCCTGTAGGGAAGGTGTGTGTGTGGGGGGGGGGTAATTGTTTTGATGATTGATTGATGTAGGAGGGCCCAGAAAATAGGGGTGATGTGCTCCAGGATGGTATAAGAAAGCAGGCTGAAAGGGCCAGTTAGCAGTACTCCTCCAGGGCCTCTGCATGAGTTCCTGCCTCCAGTTCCTGCCTTGAGTTCCTGCCCCACCTTTCCCCAGTGATGGATTGCTGCATGGAACTATAACGTGAAATAGACCCTTTCCTTCCTAAATTACTTTTGATTGTGGTTCTTTATCATAGCACTTGAAAAGTAACTAAGACAGAAACATACCCACCCATATATTTTAAAAGTCCTTTGATTTGTGACTTCCCATGTCCTGTTAATAGAAAAACTTCATTTAAGTGTTAATCATTGCAATATAAAATTTAGGGTGACGTGAATCTGTATTCCCAAGGTCGTGATCACTCATATTCGGCCCCAGAGTAAACTAGTTCTCATCCCCTTTGAGGTAACAGTTGTGGTTTTGAGTTGACAGTTGTCAAACACAGCTGTATTTCTATGTATACACAGAGTGTCTGTAGTCATGCCTGCTGTCCAGGTGTTTTACTTGTGAGAAAATGTGGTATTTGTCTTTCTCTGCCTGACTTACCTCACTTAGCATAATGTCCTTATGTTTCAACTACACTGATGCAAATGACAAAATTGATTCCTTTATGGAGAATATTCTACTGTGTTTATGACACATTTTATTATCCACTTATCCATCCATCCACTGATGGACACATAGGTTGACTCTATCCTGGCTATCGTGGACAGTGATGCAGTGAACATGTGAATGTGGATCGATCCAGACATACAGATGTTATTCTAGCTTTGTATTGGAAGTGTGATCACTGGGCCATCTGGCAGTTCCATGTCAAGGTTTTGGGCACTCCATACTGCTCAAATATGTACCCCATGTGGTGTACTCCACGTGAGTATACTAACTCAAGTTCTTACCAGCAGTGTCTGGGCATCCCTCTTCTCCTCAGCATTGCCAGTGTTTGTTATTTCATCGTGATGGGGTGAGGTGGTATTTCACTAGTTTTCATTGTCCTGTTTTCAGTAGTTCCCAGTGTGATCACGTCCCTGGACTTTCTACCATTGACTATCTCCTGGGTCATTCGCCCATTATCCAACTGGATGATGTGCCTTTACTGAGTTGTTCCTTTAATATCTGAAGATTCACTCTTTGTTAGGCAGATGGTTTGCTATTATTTTATCCCACCCTGTTAGTTTTCTCCCCACCCTGATAAGGATTTAATTTGCTGTTCAGAATACTTGGTTAAATTTGGTCTTTCTTGACTATGTTTTGGGATCATTTCTGGAAAAAAAAAAAAAAAGATAAGGATTTTTTTTTTCTTCTAGTAGCAAGTTGGAGATTTGAGTTTGTGGTCCACTTTGAGTTGATTATTGTATCTGGTAACAGATAAGGGCCTGGGGGCCCTCTGCATATGGATATTTAGTTTCCCAGGCACCATTGATTGAAAGGACTTGTCCTTCCCAGATACATGCTCCTATTGCTTTTGCATAAAGTCCATAGGCTGCAGAAATGTGTTCTCAGGTCTCTGTTCTGCAACCCTGACCTATGTATCTGTTTACATGCTGGGGGCCAGGGCCTCTTTAGCAAGCAGTTGGGTCACTAGGAAGATCAGCTGGCCTGGAAAGTTGACCTCCCACCAGGGAGGGAAGAGGTAGGGGTTTACCTGATCACCAGTGGCCAGTGATTCAGTCAATTAATTATTCCTCATAACAAGAGCTTCATGAAGGCCCCAAATAGAGGGATTTGGAGATGAACATGCATGGCCTGTTGACCTTAGTAGCTCCATGAGTCAGAAATCTTATCATCCATCATCTCAAAAAAGACAAGTTATAGAGATGAAGTTAAAGGTCCTAAGCCTACTTTGAGTTACTCTGTCATTGTTCTGGGATCCAAACCAAGCCCTCCTACTCCAACATAAAGGCTTCCTTAAAAGCTTTGAGTGCATCTATTAGTAGTTCCCAACCCGTAGGTCTCGACCCCCTTGAAGATGGAACAACCCTTTCACAGAAGTCGTCTAAGACCATCTACACATCAATTATTTACATTACAATTTGTAACAGAAGCAAAATTACGATTAAGAAATAGCAACAAAAATAATATTATTGTTGGGGGTCACCACAACATGACGAACTGAATTAAAGGGTCTTAGTTTAGGAAGGTGAGAACCACTGTGCTAGGGACTCATTCATATACAGGGTTCCTTATTCCTATGTCCCTTGCTGATGGCCTGTGCTACACAGTACTACTGTGCTACTACAGGAAGGCAGTGCCCGTGTGGAGGCAGAGCCTAGCTTCTTATCATCATTTTTTATTTACACAGTCTGGGATTGCATTCATTCTTTGAGATGGAAGCCCTGAGACCTTTGCACTTTACATATTTCAGAGCAGAAGACTGCTGTGTCAAATAGAATATTTTTACAGACTTGGGATTCACTTTACAGAATAAAAGATCTCCTCTATATCAAAGGCCAAAGCAAGTTCCCTTTCAATAGCCCAATCTCTCCCTACCAAGCTTTCAAAAGAAAAGACGGGTAGAGACTTTGTGTGTGTCCTTTTAGGGGTTCACCTGAAAGTCTCAGTAACAGCCAAGAAGCCCTGTCTTGTCTGGGGAAAGCTATAGAGTAGAAGGTTTAAAAACAGGGTTGAGTCCTTCTCTGTCTCTCAGTAGCAATGTGCCCTTTGGTTAGTTACCTAGACTCTGTGTCCCAGTTACTGCATCTGTAATATGGGGTTAGTAATGCCTGCCTTGTGTTGTTTAAATAGGGAAGTGGCTTCTAAGTTACAAAGATCTATTCAAATGTAAATTATTGCTATCATTATAATTATTAGAATCAGAACAACATGAAGGAAGAAATAGCTAGATGAGACACAAGCCAATCAAGTCACCAAGGAACTGGGCATGCATGGGCTGATCAGCTGACATCTCTGTTCAGTGCCCTCCACATCCAAGTGGGAGCATGACAGCAAGATTTCTCCAGGCCCCTCTGGGCTTACAAATTTGCACCTCTAGCATGGAACTGCTCCTTATAGCAGGCCTTATAGGACTCCTTATAGGAGTTCATCTAAAGTGCCACTGCTGGACCTGCGGCATGAATGCCTTTTATGTTCTCTTTATTTTTAGCTCTGGTGATGTTTTGATGTGTTGACCTCCACAGAAGCACATGTTAGAAGACATGTTTTTGTATCCTGGGCCTGGCTGCCTAATTAAAAGAACACAGTGAGGGGCCGGGGCAGGACTTAATTGCAGAGTTTGTGTCTAGTATGCTTGAGGTCCTGGGTTCCATCTCTAGCATTGCAAAAAATTAAAATAGTAAAAATATGCTAAGCATGTGTCCATTTCTGCATCTTCTGTTTTATTGACTCAATGCACATGCTTACGTTGGGAAAGTACAGATTTCAATCTCAGAGTTGTTATCTAGAGCACTTCAGTACACTGTGTGGAGGCAGTGATGTGACTTCTGCCCCACTAACACTATTTAAGAGACATGGGATCCTGGGCCTCCTGTGAAGAAGCCTTAGAATCATACCATCTCATTCACTCCCTTTTATCTCATTTAATCTCTCTTAGTTTTGTGTCGAGTTCGTAATTATGACTTTTCATTTAAATCATGTTCCATGGCTGGCAGCTCTAGCTTTTATCTGTGGTTTGAACCTACTTGATGAGCTCAGCAGAATGGCTCAGTGTTTTCAGTGTATTAACTTCAAAGGCAACAAACCTAACACCTACTTTCAAACATGTCATAAACAAGAGTCTTATAGCATGGAACCTTGGGGACCCATATTAGAGTCTGCATCCCAGATTGATATGAATCTTTTCTGTCCACCCTTTGGACCAGGTGGCCAATAGGATTCAATTCTTCTCCTTTATATTGTCATTCACTGTTCAGTTTTCTATATTATTTATGTGGCGATACTTTATACAGAGTTCAAAAGCCTTACTCAAATACAGTGAATGAATTTTAATTGACAACAATTAAGATGCATTGCCTTTCGGTACTTCCTGTAAGTATAGATGTAAGTGTTGCTCTTTAAAATTATTCTCAAGGGCTAATGGCAGAAGTCAGTTTATTCTTTGCTAATTCAGTCCACGTCCTAGAAGGTTTCAGCCTTCATACAATCTAATATAAAATCTAGACCTAGAAGACTTCTGCATCCATACAATCTAATCTTCAAGATGCAAACCTGGACCTAGAAGGCTTCAGTCTCCATACAATCTAACTGCAAACCTAAACCTAGAATATTTTAGCCTCTGAGACTTACTGCTGACTGACCTTACACAGACTAACTGTCCTCTGAACTACCTTTTCTCACTCTGAGCTATACTATGAACTCTGTACTGTAAATTGTAAATCATCTGCTTCTGACACTCTGCTTTCTTTCTGCCAGTTCTAGACTAGCTCTGTTCTTCTCTTCTTCTTCTGTCTGAGAGATGACTAAACTCAAACTGCCTGACTGAACTAACTCTCCAACTCTCCTCTGAACTGATAATCTGTAATCTGAGAGCCTCCTTTTATATCCTGAGAGTTGGGCATGTCCTCATTCTGACTCAGTCTCAGACTTCATTCTGCTGGCTCTTCACTCTGATTCAGTCTCAGAGTTTGGGATTAAAGGTGTCACTACCATTGCCTTCAGATCATTTCATCTGGATCACACTGGCCTCTGAATGTGATCCCTTCCTATCTATCACCTTTCAATGTGATCCTTTGCTAGATTAAAAGATTAAATGCTCCCCTACAACTTCCTTCATAGAACTAGTATAATGATCCCATTTTAAAGTGAATGGATTCAAATTGGCATAGTTGTATACACTGTATTGCTGGCTACTTGGGAGGCTGAGGTAGCAGGACTGTTTGAGCCTAAGAGTTCAAGTCTAGCCTGTCCAATATATCAAAGCTTTATCTCAAGGAAAAAATTAGTCATAACTAATACACGAGCACTTTTCTTTGTAAGTATTTGCAAAACTATCACAGGCACTGCTTAGGAGGCCTGATCAAAGCTCAAAGGAGAGTCTCAGATTCCAGACCTGACTCCAGCAGGGCAAGGTAGTTATCACTACCCAGCCTACAAGTAAGGTTCCTCTCTTCCACTCTCATTGGGCCTCTCTGGTTCCATCCCATACATCTCCAGGAATCCCAGAAAAGCAGGTTAAACTTTCAGATGACCCAAACAGGGTCAGCCTTATGCTCCCACTAGGCCCATGGTCAAGAATCTATATATATAAAATGAAGATTAAACTGGTCAATCTAGAAGGGAAGATGGCAATGGAAACTTTAAGAGATTTATTTGTTATTTATTTGGTACAAAACGCTTTGCCCAGATGGAAGCATTAATCATACTCACATGCTAATTATCCAACCTTCCCTCCACTTCCCTTTCCTTGAATTCTCTCAAGATGCCCTGAGTTCCAGGCAACTGGATAGAATTGCCTGCAGATTGGCAGTATAGGAAGTGTAGTCCTAGGCCCATGCTGGGTGCGGCTGCCTTCTTGGTGATGTTAACCAGAGTTGGCTGCTGGGATCTTAGAGGATCAAAAGGAATTTCTGAAAATTGTACATGAGCCCAGAAGAAAGCCCATAAAAATCACTTCCTTGTGTCTGTGGGTTCCACCCATTAATAGCTTGCCAAGCCCAAATACCTGGAAGGAAGCAGGGTGCGGAGAGAAAGGAAAAGCTGACTGGGGATGAAAAATGAATCAGCTGCCCGATTCTGGATTCATCAGCACATAATTGGGGCCACAGGGTACACCCTTCCTGCGTATACGATGTGCATGTGTGTTTGGTGAGAGAACTCGATAATCTTCTATGGATGAGAAGAAAAAGGGATAGATAAATGGGATGAACCTGGAAGAAACTGGTTCTGGTTGTACCTTAAGGAGATGGCTTGTCTCACATACTCACTTGGCCCTTGGTCCTTTACCAGCAAGAGCTGTATTGATTTGCTTTGTTTTTGTTTTGCCTCTGTAAATTTCAAGACCGTGAAAATTAACAAGGCACAGTTGTTTCCCATCCCTCCTCTGCTGGCCTTGTTAAACAATCTGAGATAAGCATTCCTTTGTGCCAGGCTGAACTTACAAAATCCACCTATTTTCAGTTCAGTTTCACTGAGGCAGACGATAGTTTCTGGTAGGTTTAGCCTTTGGCTCCATGATGCCTATAGGTTTGCTAAAGCCATGTCCAACTACTAGCATGCCTTTCTTTCCCATCTAAAACACTCTTGCCAGTTAGTAGACTGTGCAGCCAGCCCTAGCTCCATCATCTCTATAGCCCACACCTGCCTCCCCACAGCAAGCCTCCACCCCCTGCTTGCCTGGACCAGCATTTCTCTCTGTATCTCATAACCTTTGTGAGTTCCCTCACAATTGTTTTTCCCATCTATGGATGGCTCAAGGAAGAGACTCACACTGCCCATGTCTAATAACTAACACCAGTTCTATTAGCTACTTTCATATTGCCGTGACTAAAATAGTTGAGAGGACAACTTCAAAGGATGAAATTTTGATTCGTGGTTTTAGTAGAATCAGTACATGACCCAGTCTTAGCCTCACGCATTTGGGCAGAGCATCCCAGTGGTGAAAGAACCTGACAGAAGAGAGGTCCAATCTCATGTTGGACAGGAAGCTGAGAGTGAGACAGGAAGGGGCCATAGGCAAGGTACTCTCAAGAACCTACCCACTTCCTCCACTCAGGCTTCCCCTTCTAAAACTTCTAGATCCTTCCAAAAGAGTGATGACAGCTGAGGATACAGCATTTAATACAAAGACTCTTTCATATCCAATCTGTGACAACAATAGATGATGGATGAATAGGAAGACTCATAGCTTTATAAGTCCTCAATCTCATTCTTTGCTCTCAGTGAGGTCAGGCAGTCTGCATGAAGAACACAAGGGGGTGTGTAAAGTGGGCAGCCCCACAACATGTGCAGGTACGTATTTCCACCAGTGTTTTGCACATGAGCCCTCGATGCAATTTCCCTCCAGAGTCTGTTTCTCCATCTGTTTTTCCCATCTTTACTAGGTGAGTAACACCACATCCTGAGTGACCACAGTAAGACTTGAGGCATACCAGGTGGGCTGCTCCAGACACGTGTAGCTTTTGCTTGCTCCATGAATTAATTAAATGATAGAATGAGTGCATAAAAGCAGTGTAATTGGAAATGAGTTTGTAGGATATTAGGGTAATTTCTTACAATTGTCTCTGTGATTTATGTCCTGAATTGGGCACAAATGCTTAATAAATGTTAGCCGCCATTACCATCATCATCACCATCATCATCATCAGAGCCTGGTATTTCCATTTAGAAATAAATCTTTTACTATTAAGGTTAGATGTCCAAGAGTTTTCTTATTATTTAACATTCTGGGAGCTCCAGACAATGCACTCAGACGGGCAATAATAGCAACTGTATGTGCCAGGTATCAGCTGTACTTTGCAGACACTGTTTCATTTAATCCCCACACAATCCCTGTAAAGACGGTATCATTATTTTCTTTGAGGGAACTGAGCTTCAGACAGTGGATAAATTGCAGAAGGCTCCATCTAGTAGGAGGCACAGCTCAGATTTCCCCCGGTTGGTTCTGTCTCAAGGATCTCGGCTCTTTTGGTGTTGCATTATATTGGCCTATAAGAAGAAGAGGTAAACATTTTCAATATTGACAAATACTTTTTTAAATCAAAGGCTGCGGATATAACTTAGTACTAGAGTGCTTGCTTAGAATGTATAAGGTTCTGGGTTCAATCCTCAGTACTAAAAAATACAAATAAATAATGCTTTATGTTGTTTAAAAGCCTGTATATGGTATCCAACCTAAAAGCCATTACCACTAAAATAAAAGTCAAAGTCGGCAGTGTGGCGAAGTGACTGAGGGTCAAGACCCTTGCTGTATGAACCTGTCAACCCGAGCAGCTCCATGCCTGGATCCATGTACATGTGGGAGGCGAGAACTGACTCCCTAGGATTATCTTTTGATGTCCACATATGTTCCATGGTGCATGTGTCCCCCACCACACACACACACACACACACACACACACACACACACACACTAAATTAAAATTGTATGTGAAACTATTGAAGTCATTATGAAACAAACATTTAAGTGTATGCCTTGCCTGCTATATTCTCAATGGCATATTCAGAACCAGCCCTGATGGTATGTGACCACCTTGAGAGGACAAGGGTGAAAGACTGAATCTGAGGTCTGTCTAGGCTATATAGCAAGACCCTGTCCCCAACTATAGCAATATGAAGTTTAAAAAGTGCTGTTGTATGTCTGCATCCAGTGGCTGCACTTTCTATTTGCATCCCGTCTCCACCTTCCAGCATGCAGGCCCAGATGTACCTGAAAGATGAACTCTTATATAACTTGCTGACAAAGTGGTAAAATTTACTTCAGGGCCCCAGAGAAGAAACAATGAAAAGATGTAGAGATGTAAAAGTCTGAGATTAACAACCACACACAAAAATGTTATAGCATATTTCTGAATGGAAAGATTTAACATGAATAAAAATCAAATTCACCAGTTAAATTTTACATTTAACCATGCCAATAAAAGCTCTGACAGGGCTATTTTCTAGATTTGGGGAAAACGATTTTAATGTTCATATGAGAGAACACACATGAGGGCAAAGTCAAAAGTATTTTGGAAATGAAGAATTTCAAGAAAGGCTCATCATACAAATATTAACATGTAGTATATAGCGTGAGTATTTAAAGCAATATGTTACATGTACCAAATTAGAATGCCAGCAAGAAAATGGAATCAGAAGTACAAAAATAGACCTAGATATGTATTAGATGGGGTGAAGTTTTAAATCTGTAGAAAAGGAATTAATAACTCAACAAATGGTTTGGGGGAAATTGGCTAAGCATTTAGAAAGCAATTGTAAATACCAGGCTTACACCACACCCTAAATAAATTCCAGATGTACTGATGTCTTAGGAATTTAAACAAAGTAAATCATAGAATGGTCAATATGCATATATGAACCTTATCAGGGTTGAACCAAAGTATCTTATCAAAGACAGAAATCTAAGAAGAATAACTAAAAAATGAAAAAAAAATCTTTCTTGAGTTATGTGACAAAGGGTTAATTCATCTATATATATACAGACCTTGTGTAAAAGGAATAAATATTTTAGTTAAAAATTCAGCAAAAGCAACTCATATAAGAAATACAACTGGTTAGAAATCCCAGGGGAAGCCTAAGAACATCAACAGGTGTGGCAGTATGTGCTCTTGGGAGTCTGAGGCAGGAGAATCATGAGTTCAAGGGCAGCTTGAGCTACAGATGGAGATCTCAACTCAAACAAAGATAAACCCAAAAACCCAAACAGGAATTGCAAAGAAAACATCTTTGAGATAGCACTACATCAACTCTCAAAGTGGCCATAGAATGAACATACTGTGCCCGGCACAAAAACAACTATAAGACACTGCAAACTGCTCTCGAAGTAACATCTAACTAAATAGCTGTTGTGAAGTTTGTGGAATTCTTGTTACACAGTGACAAATTGTAAAGAGTTTGAATGGTGTGAGCACAGTAGACCATACACTGGCAAGGGGGGTGGGGGGTGGGGGGTGGGGGGGGTGGGGGGGGGAGGAGAGTCTCTAATCCTTTTTGAGGTGACAGTCCCAGTAATGTAAAGACTTCCCATGAAGCACCACCACTTAAAGACATACAACACTTCTCAGTAGCACCTCCTGAGGCCAGATTTTCACAGATGGGCATTTGGGGGGCCACTGCCTATATTTAAGCCATAGTATGTGCTGTCTGTCAATAGTGCTTTGCTTTCCAAAAGACACTCCCAATTCTGGGCATCTGAAGAATAACTGATGCAACTAAGGGGCTGGATTTTTTAAAAACTATTGCTGCTAACTTTATTCTGAATGACTATTTGTATCTACTAGTTATTGTCTTACTCTGGGTTACTATTGCCATGATGAAGCACCATGACCAAAAGCAAGTTGGGAAGGAAAGTGTTTATTGGGCTTAGGCTTCCGTACCATAATTCATCATCAAAAGAAGTCAAGACAGGAATTCAAGCACAGCAGAAACCTGGAGGCAGTGTTGATGCGGAGGCCATGGAGAGGTGCTGTCTACTGGTTTGCTCCTTCTAGCTTGCTTGCTTGGCCTCTTTTCTTGCAGAACCAGGACCACCTGTCCAGGAGTGGTACTGACCACAGTGAGTTGGGCTCCCACGTCAGTTGTTAATAAAGAAAATGCCCCTCTCCCCGCAGACTTGCCCATGGCCCCATCTTATGGAGGCATTTTCTTGAGGTTTCCTCCTCTCAGATGACTTAGCTTGTGTCAAGTTGACATAAAACTAGCCAGCACAGTTACCATAATAAACTGTGCAGATTTAGTACCAGAGCCAGTTTTTGTCTCATAGGAATGCATAAGAATGATACTGGAAAATATATAGCAAAATGTAATGACTGGTTATTCCTGTTCAGTGAGTCTATGGTTACTATTAATTTTTTTCTTAACACAGGTTGTTATTTTTTAAAATGAGATCATAATATGCTACAAATTCATTTGAGGACTTTTTTATGCATAATTGTTGTGAAAATTCTGGACCTGTCACACATGTCCCTTATAGGTTTACCTGGCCACCCAGACCGAGTCAAATTAAATTGGAGCACCAGATTCTTCGAAAGGTGCATACCAGATGTCGTGGTCATACATCTCAGCACAGCAAGGACAACTTCTCCAGTGTCACCAGCTCCAGCTTTGCTCAATGTTGTTTTCCTAACAGCTTTCTTAACTGATGGGCCGGGAGTGAGGACTTGTGTGAGTGATGGGCGGGAGGCCTGGTTTCAATAGAAGATGCGGTGAGTTATGAGTTTGGGTTCAGCCGTGCATGTTCCCATCCAGTACTCCTTCTCTCATCCTTGGTCAAAGCTTTTCATCGCATGCTGTGACCCAGTCCAGGAGATTTGCTTCCTTGTATGGCTCCCAGCCCAGTTCTCCATCCCAGGAGCCTAGGCTAGACATACCTCAAGGATGAAAGATTATCCAAGCTGCTAGGAGGGATTAATGCTCCCATTGTGGTTGCTTCAAGGTGTTTCAGAGCCCCTGTGATGGCAGGAATCCCCTCAACAGAAGTGCTTCCAGCAGCCCGTGTCTGCGGGTTCCCCTACCGCATCTTAAGCCCCTCATACCATACTCCCTTTGTCTTCATTTGTCTCTGCTTTAAGTCGTGACCAGTGCACAGAATAAATCAGGCCTGGTCTCAGTGCCTCTCCCTTCCCCTAAGCACTGTGTAGAGGACACACTTGCCTGCTCATCAGGTCTTCACAATGCTTCTTACCACAGGACAGTCATTGATCTGAAGTGATGCTGTCTGGAGGCGTGGTCTGTTGTAACAGGACACCTGAGACCACATAATTTATAAAGAAAGGAGGCTGCTTTGGGTTCACTGTTCTGGAGGTTGGGACATCCCAAGGTATGACATAAGCATATGCTCAGCTTCTGGTAAAGGATTTGTCTGTCTCAACTCACAGGAGTGGGCACAAGTGTGCATCTAGAGGAGGCAACACTCAATGGGAAGCCATGCTTCCTTGTCAGCCTTCCTTCACAGTAGCTTACCTAATCCTATAAGACTCAAGACTCATTCCTAAAAAAGGGGGGTCAATTCATTTTTATAGGACCCATCTTCATGTCCCAACTATCTTCTGGGTCTCATCACTTACCACGACCCCTATCGCAATCAGATTTCAGTGTGAGTTTTGGAGCAAACATGTATTCAAGCCATAGCTCATGACAATAGCAAGCTATTTGATTCTTGGAAGTTAAGACCTGTTGCTTTGAGGAACGAGTCCCAAGTGAAGCCATGTTCTATGCTTTTGAACAGTTGAGAGCAATGCGAGGTTATAGTTTACAGAGCACTTTCACAAACCTTTGGATATCTTGATTGCCCCATAAAGTAGGCACAGCCAACGTTAGTTTCCCAGCAGTCAGGGAGTCTCTTCCTCATGTTAAATTGAGACTCAGTAATTAAGGAGCTCACTCCTCTACCACAGCACAAGGCTCTTCCCCAACATAGCTTTATTCCACACCTCTGAAAGAAGGAAAGCCTAAAGCTATCTGAAGCATTCCAGGTCCAAGACCATATAAGGAAAGAGGTAAAAGGCTTGGTCTGTTTGGCCCTGAGACCCAAACTTGTGTTACCACTTACTAGTTATGTAGCCTTGAAAAATTGTTCAGCCTCTGTAAATGTCAGTTCTCCCAACTATATAATACAGATAATAAATTTACCTCCATAGAGGTGGCAAAATGAATCAACTTTAGTATACCATCTGGTACACAATAAACATGCAGAGAGGGAAAGCCACTGCCATCAGTACAGTTTGAGAACTTTGAGAACTATTCCCACAAAGGTAGACTATATTTCAGCATAGGGAGTCAGATTTCTGTACCCCAGTCACTCAGGAATTCTGTAAAATGCCTATAAACCACTCTAAAGAAAAACACAGTGGGTTGAGGTTAACCAGAAGATAGAAGTGGCTCCTCCCCCTGAAATCATATTTTCAGGTTCTTACCATGGCGGGAGATAGATTGAGCCTTGAGGAGATCAGCGCTGGGACTCCAGCGGTAAAATAGGGTTCACTGTGCTCAGCGATGCCTGTACTGAGCAATGACTCCCCAGAGCAGAGCTATCACATTAGTTGTCACCAAATTATGTATCATCATGCCCCTCTGCCTTGCCTCTTGGCTTCTTCATTCTGCTGGGAAGGGGAAAGCCTTCCCCCAAACAAATTTGGCTTTTGACAATTTGTTAATTGGTCATGGGTGGCATCTGGAGACTTAAGGCTAACCAGCTCACTTTTGTGTGAGTCAAAAGTGAGAAAAAATGGCATATCTCTAACTTTATAAACTTATTTTGTTTTTTAGTTAGGAGTGGTAGAAAGAGATAGAAAGTTTGAGAACTGCTATTCTAGAGTGTTCAATGGGGAGTGACATGTCCAGCATGACCTTACAGGCTATGTGCCTCAGTGTTGACTATGGGCTGGGGTGCCTTCATCTCTGAGTAGCTTCTCCATCTATGTAGACTGTCCTTATTTGGTGGTCAGGCTGAGCTTCTGATGGTAGCAAATCTCCAAGAAACTGGAGTGAAATCACAGCGATTCTGGAGGATTGCACCCAGAATTCAAAGCAAGTCTTCAATAGTGTTCACCTAGAGTCAAAGAAGAGGTAATTTGATTCCACCTTGTGATCAGAGAAATATTCAGGTTAAACAGCAAAGCAGCCCTTGGAGTAGACGAGGCCAGGCTTTCTTGAGGCCCTCTGATGCTCCCATGAGCTCCAAGGAAGATGGAAGAACTATATGGCTAATTTACTCTGTCGTAGGAGTAATGTCACATGTGTACAGATTACAAATGCATAGTTTATCATCTAGGTTTACACATGCACACACCCACACACATGCACACAAATCCCATGGTCACAGTTAGCAACTGCAGACTTAAGGCTGACCAGCTCATTTTTGTTTGAGTGGAAATTGAGAAGAAAAGGTATATCTCTAACTTTATAAACTTACTGTGGTTTTTAGTTAGGAGTGGTAGAAATTGGAATTTGTTTATATGCTAATTACAATCCAAAGAATCTATTGTTGGCAAGGCAGTCTATCCCTACCATAGGCCTACAGTGTTCCTGCATGCAAGGTTCCCATGCTTCCTTAACTGGGGTCAATTTTTAAATGTGCTTGCAGTAAGCAACCTAGAGGGAGGGCATACCATCTACCCCAACCACAGTAAAAGAAGTGACTCCTCTAAACCCAGTGTCCTCTTCTATGGTGCAGTTCTCATGAAGGCACCCACTTTGGCTCACCACCATCAGCTCCCATATGCCTCAGGAGACATAAGGAACAGACATAGACCAGAAGTTCATACAGTCTCTGGTTCTTACTTTGAGTGTCATGTCTCTGCCAATGTGTAGCGTCTGAGATAGAGTGAGTTTACTAGTCTTCGAGAAAGAAGGGCTTGCACAGTATTTATGCATTGTCTCTAAAACAAATGCATTATTTGCTGTGCTATATCTTATTTGCTAATTATGGAATGTTACAATACCCAGGATCTCTATGTGGCTGCCATACACAAAGCCTCTTCTACATACACAAAGTTCTCTATACACGAAGTTGGAGCAAAATACAGGCCAGGGAACTTTCCTTCACTAGGCCATAGTTAACTGGACAGGAAGCACACACTAGAATTAGGGCAGCCAGAACAAGAGATGGGGGTGAACCCAGAAACACACACTGGACCAGATTCTTTTCACAAGGAAGCAAGTAGTTAGCAGTGATGGCTGTGCCGGCCCTCCTGTAGCCATGAGCCAAAGCCACCAAGAGGCAGAACTTAAGCTATATGTGAGCTAAGAATAGGAAATTAGCACTGGGTACACACTTTGAGAGGCAGACACAGTCAGATTTTGAGGTTTAAGGACAGTATGGGCTACACAGTGAGACCAAGTCTCAAGAAATAAGCAAAAGGAGGGTTAGAGATGTAGTTCAGTGGTATATAGTACTTGCCTAGCATGTACCAGAGTTTGAACACTGGTACTGTAAAAGAGATAAATAAAAAAGAAAAAAAAGTAAGAAAAGAAGAAAGGAAGGAAGGAAGGAAGGAGGAGGGAAGAAGGGAGGGGAGGAAAGGAGGGAAGGAGGGAGGGGAAGGGAGGGAGGGAGGTAAGGAAGGAAGGAAGGAAAGAAAGAAGGAAGGAAGGAAGGAAGGAAGGAAGGAAGGAAGGAAGGAAGGAAGGAAGGAAGGAAGAAGAAAGTGAGGACTGAGGAGATGGCTCAGTGGATAAAAGCTCTTGCTGAACAAGCCTAAGGTCCTGAGTTCAAATCCCCAGAACTCACATAAAATTTAGGCTTGTAACATTCACACCAGTAATCCCAGTGTTTCTACAGGGAGAATGAAGGCAGAGACAGGAGAATTCCTGGAAGCTCATGGGACAGCTAGCCTGGCACATACAATGGAAAACCAACAAGGAGACCTGGGCTCAGACAAGGTGGGTGGTGAGGACCAATGCATGATGTCTTCTCGTCGTCTTGAGACAGTAAGAAGCATGTATGGGGACATCAGCTCACTCCTGACTGTGGTAGAATAAAGCTAGGATGCACCAGGTCGACCTGGGGAATTCACTCTGCATTCTTGGGTTCAGCATCACCCCCAGGCTCCTGCTTCTTGAGATTTCAATGCATGTTTGCTCCTGACTTCTATGCTAGTGTGCACTTGAATAAGCCCCCATCCCTTAAGGTAGTAAAAGTCCCCAGTCAAACAAAGACATCTACTCTCGGTCCTTATGGTCTTTGTTCTAGAACAGAAGCATGGTTTGAAGAGAGCTGGCTGAATGAACATAAGCACACAAGTGCTTTTCTAACACTGTCCCACCTCCCAGCCATCCTGGGACTCCATAAGCAGAGATTTGCCTTCTCTCAAGCCATATGCATACCCTGCTAACCCTTCTGGATTCATTGTTCATGCCAAACCTTGAAGAGCACTCAGGCACAAAATAATACAGGAGCAATTTAGTGGAACAGAAACACAGTAGACCTTTGGGATATTATTTTAATCTAGTGTCAGAATAAAAAGAAAATTATTCAAAGTAACAGCAATGGCTCTCAATATTGTTTTTCGCATACGCATGAATGATAATTGTAGTTGATACAGAATAATTGCATCATCTCCCCCATTCTGTTCTCTGTCCCCTTTCCTTTCAACGTTATCACTGGCAACAATGGACCCACTCTCTGCTGCCTTTGCTTTGCATCTCAGATGTCACAGAAAAGGGGTTCTATAGCATACTGCTTTTAAGATTTGTTTCTTAACACAACTCCTTTCTAATCCAATGTCATCTGCATAAGAAACTCCTTCACTCTACTGGTGAGTGGTATACCATGTCCTGGAGGTACCACACTTTGATGACCTTTCAACTTCCCAATGCCATGCCTCTAGGCTACCTCTGCTGCCACAGTGAAGATGCTCTCTGCCTTCTCCCTTCTCCTATCAGGTCAAGGAAGAGCTAAAACCAGAACATTCTTGCTGTTTGGTACTCAGGTCCTGACTTTCCTAATCCTAGCATAGACTTCTCTTTGTTCATCACATCTTCATTGAGGAGTAGCGTACTGTGGATGCCACTCCTACCCACCCACCCCTGGGTGCACTGGTCCACTTTCCATGGCTTCAGTTACTCATACATGGTCTAAAAATTACAGCGCAGTGCAGTGAGATTGCTGGAGAAATTGAGGACACAGCCACATAACTTTTATTAGAATATATTGTTGGATTGTCACATTTTATTCTTAATTGTGTTTGTTAGTCTCTTACATCTTACATTTATTAGTCAAATGCTGCCCTGTGTAGGAGAATACTCAGAGTGCAGGGATCAGCACTAACCACAGTTTCTTGAATTCCTGCGGGATGGAATGTGTCCTCGGTGGGGAGGGGAGCTACTTTGCACTGTTTTAAATTCCATAATGGCTTCCCACACTTATATGTAATTTCCCACCTTTTGGATCTCATAATCTTAACAAAAGGACAATGTTTATCTAAATAGTAGCAACATGTGGCCCATGATTCACAGTCATGTTAACTGACATGTTTTAACAGGTCTCATTTTCCTCCCTCCCGAGCTCCTGTCCTGCACTCAGCATCCTGCCTGACAAACCACATCAGTACCGCCCACTCCAAACCACACATTACTCCCAGGCAAATTAATAACAGCTCGGAGCAACACAATAGCAGCATTGAGCAAATAGTTAATTTTAAAAGAAATTTCAGCCATTCTCAATCCAGAGTCAGCAAACTATCATGGGGGCTCAGGAGGAATCAGAACAAATAATTTAGGATCATTTTCTCAGAAGTATAGACAAATCTGGGTCAATCCCACCACATCTCAGTCCATAATGCAGGTAGCATATGTTTGATTTGACAATTCCCTGCCAATAACCAAAGAGCACAGTCAGCATTTTGGAACCGATGCTGACAGCATCCTTCGCTATTTTGTAAGCACCTCAGCTCAAGGTTTCCACGGTTTTCCATCCATCTTAACCCTTATTCAGTGAGACAGTTTGGAAAGGCTACGGTGTTTTCTTATCTCAAAGTGTCCGAAGCTGTGTGCAGTACATTTGTTCTTCCAAATGACTTGTTAGGAGACGTGCGTGATTACAGAATCAAATCAGCCCTTAATGGCCCACTGCGTAATTACAAACCCAAACAAAAACAGCCATAAACATTAAACCCACCCACATATTGACAAGAAATGAGCAAAACAATTCTTCCAGGCGAGCTGGGCTCCTTGGTGTTATTATTAGGAATAAATCTTCTGTTTCAGTATCAGCTTGTTGATTGGAGGGAGAGGGGTCTCCTCTGCATTTTAAAAGATTTGTCTCCCCAGAAATAACATTATTTCCTTCCTAACTATTATGCTAAAGCAGCATGGTAGAGTAATAGTCCTTTTGAACACAATAAGGAGGATCAGAGGTTAAAGGTTAGCTTCTGCTGCCAAATGTGTGTTAAATCATGGTTTGGCCACTAACTAGTCATGAAACCTTGGCTGAATTACTGAATCTCTCCAGACCTCAGCTTCTAGAACTCTAATATGAGGATAGTCTTACTTGCTATATAGAACTGTAGGGATCTTTATGAGTTGTGATGTGTGAATCTCCTAGCTCTGCTCTAGGTACACAGAAAGTACTCAGTTCCTGCTAGCTACATTCTTTCCCGTTTCATCAGCTTTCGTTTAGACATACCCAGACTTCACCGATAACAAAGAACCTCTTGATAGAAGTGTTTTGTTCATTACATTCCTCTCATCCTGTGCATAGGGCTGGGGCTCAATCCAGGGGTCCAGAATAAGAAGCCTTGATGTGGAAAGAGAGGCAATCACCACAGATGAGATCCCACCCGTTAGATATGGTGATGGTAGCCCTCCATTTCTTCCCGATATGGATACGCCTGGGCACTTTGGAACTCTTCCATGCTGGTTACCAGTTCTGGTCCAATGAAGAGATCCTCTTTACCAGGCCAGCCAGATACCAGGTCACCACCAACTCTGCTTAACCTGACCTCTTGTACATTATATTTTTTAATTAACCTTGGATCAGCAAAGCAATATCTGTTCTCCAAATACAGTCGTATTTTATGCAAGCAGTGACAAGCTAATTAAGTTAATTATTATAACACCTATCTGTATAATGAAGCTACGGGTAGATGAGTCCAGCTGCTTCTCCTTAAAGCACATCCCAGTGATGATTAAAAAATAATTAATATTTCACCAAAGACAGGAACAAGAAGTTAATTAAAAGACAGAGCTACAGTCTTAATGAAACATATCCACTTGTGTTCAGCACAACGCTCCACATCCAAATCCCTCCTTAGAATATAGATGGATGCCAATGAACATTGCACTTTTCTTGAGAGCATTTAGAAAACATTAACCCCATGCTGTAAACATTCCAGAAGTCTCTTTCTGCCTTTTAACAGGATAAAGGGAGCTTATGTCAATTCAGTTGGCTGAAATGAATCCCTAATCTGAAGAATACTTTTGGCTTCATACCTTTGGCTTCAGAACATAAACCATAACTTTTCTGATAATTACAAGTGCATAGATAGATGGTCCTGACTATCAGAAAGCTCTCACAGTGCCCTTTCCTATATAAAGAGTCCTGTTTTTCTTAATCAGTTTGGGACATTATAACAAAATGCCAGAGACTGGATAGCTTATAAACAATATTTCCCACAGAAGTCAGGACTGAAAGTCTAGCATCAACACAATGACAGATTTGGTGTCCCATGTGGGCTCATTTCCTGGTTCATGGGTGTCCACCTTCTCACTGTGTCCTTTTGTGATTAAAAGGATGGCATGTCTTCTTATGAGGACATCGGTCCCACCCATCTAGCTGCTAGTACCAGCATCATCCTGCTCTAAGATTTAACCTAAGGACTTGCCAGGAGCTAAAGCTAATTCAGAGCAGGACTTCATGAAACAAAGACAGTATAAAACATGGCCAGAATAAATTAGAATTTTATTTCAATGCTGTCGGTTGGACTACTGACATCTGAATGCCAGGAGCTGGCTTCCTCATATAGAATATGGTATTTGGCCTGATTGGCTGGGATCCTAGAGGGTATGGCTGTAGACAATGAGATGGATTGTTTGAAGGCATATGAAGGGCTGAAAAAGGTGGGTCAAATGCCTACCTCACCAGTGAATGGCAGGGCTCTGAACTGAGCTCTCTGCTTAGAAAGACATCTTTTGTAAAGAGAGATATTAGGAAGAGCCAAGCTCTGTACAACTGACCTTGGAACTAAGGACCATGTCCCTTAATGTGGAAGTCCTGGGTCCTTTCTCATCCCCCGCCGTGACTCTTGTTGTTTCAAGAGAAGCATTGTCTTTCTTAGCTGCTTACTCTCTCCTTGTTCACAAAATGAAATAGCTGATTGTACAGTCTCACTGCACACTTTTTGAAGTTTCTGCTCTACAGATGTGAAACATCCTCTCTGAGAGCTTTTAGGAGAACGGAATGAGATTAAAAGTGTTATTAAGCCTGTTTTACAGAAAAAAAAAACAAACAAAAAAACAAAGCAGGAAACACAGTACTCATCCATCTTCCAGAATGTGGTGAAAGCGAATTTCACACAAACTTTATCTTTCAGGTTTAACACCCAGGTTTTCTGACTCCTCATTGCTTGGGGAGGAATAAGTATCCTCACTGGATAGGATGGGCCGAAGGGACATCACAGAGAGCCAGTAGGGTCCAGTCCTCAGAGAGGAAAGCAGACTGGTGGCTTCTGTTTGTTTTTGCTATGGCAGGATGCTCCCGCGCACACCAAGCCAATGGCCTACACCAAGGGCTACATCCATGTCAAAAGCAGCCTGATGCAGTCTGTCCAGATGGGCCTTCCCACAGTTACAACCCCACGGCGCTCATCATTAGCACCTCATTTGGAGCAGGCTCCAGCGTCTTCCTCGCAGGAAGCAATTACACACACATGCGCCTGCCTGGAAATTTTATCCTGGCTTTGAGTTTGCCGGGGCACCAGGAAAATCTGGCGGAAAGGGGTTTCTCCCTCATTTATTTGGAATGGGGGATTTGAGTGGTGGTGTCTTGTGAAAGGTGAAGACATTTTGGAAAGGGCTTTGGTGCCTGAGGAGGGATGGATGGGCCACAGGGAGGAGACCAGGCTGTTCCTTGGGGGGAGTCCAGGCATCCATAGGGGGAAAGACAGATCTTCAGGGCTGGGATGTGAACTGGCTTGGATTCCCCATAGCGTTTCCAGGGTCTCTAGAGCCCTCTCTTATCCCACAGACCCAGGGCAACAGGTCTGCCTCCATCTGCATGTCCTGGGAGAGGTCCAGGGCAGGAAATACTCTCCTGAAGCCAGGAGGTCACACCCCACATGTCCTTTGGGGTCAAATGGCAGCTGAGGGACTTCACTCTCTCAGCAGGGAGTAAAAGCTTCTGCATCTATGGAGTTGGGCAAAGATGAGAGCCCAGACGGGGTGTTTAGTGTCTATGGGTTGAACTTTGGGACAGTGTCCTGAACTCAGGTCACTGACTCAGTGGTTAAGAGCACTTGACTGACGGCAGCTCTGGATCCAAAGGACCCAGTGCCCTCTCTGACCACCCGCACAGAAACACACATATACACTAATTTTAAAAGAATTTTTAAAAAGAAAGAAAAAGAATGCTTCTTACACTTGACCACACAGTGGAATCCACGCCTGGAGGATTGACCAAGGATATAACTCACTCAGGGGTGGGACACTTGCCTAGCAAGGCCTGGGGTCCACATCAAGAATCTTGTGTCAGGGTGGTTGTTGCGGTCATTTTGAAGTGGGGCCTGAGTTGAGCAAGTTCCCTGGAGATGTGTCTGCTGTAGCTCTAGAGACCTCAGTCTGAGAAACACAAGCACTAAAACATGAACAATATTTAGGAGTACAGACCTCTGAGTTTGTGGGGCTGTCCTAGAGCTAAAAGAGGGGGTTCAAGAGTGCTTAGAACCCTGGAACTCTCACTCTGAGAGCAGGTGTTGGGCCATTTCCCCCAAGGCCCACCCTCTTCTCATCCCCCTCTCAAATAAACCACAGCTGTGCTGTCTGCTGCCTCTTCAAAGGTACCACCCCCTCAAAGGTATATTTACCTGACACTGTGACCCCCAGGGCTGAGATTTCCTTCTCTCTATATGACCATATATTAAGTCTCTCATTCTGGTCCCCATGAAACTCCCATCTACACAAAAGAGGCTTCCCCAGAACTTCAGGAATCAGCCAATGGCAATATGTCCACCTAGGTCTAAGTTATGACCCCCCCCATGCAAATGGGCTGTCTCACATGCACTGCCCTAATCAATGGGCCTTCTCTGACACCCCTGGGTGCCAGAGATCCTTCCCTTCTCTATATAATGTGACCACCATTCCCTCAATAAACTGAGCTGTATCCACTGACATGTCTCCCCGGAATTCTGTACTTCCTGCCGGTTCTCAGAGCCTCTGATCAAAGACCCAAAGACCTGCTTAGACCCACACCTTGCTTTCTTCCCTGAAGCTGAGCCAGCTGCCAACAGCTTAGCTACTTCCTGGGGAGGGAAGCGGACAGGAAGAAATCCTACATGAGTTCACATCCTTGCTCAGCTCTTGTTCTTCTGCAACCAGTAGGAGATGAACTGAAAATATCTGTAGTCATGCATTCAACGCAGGGCAAGTAGACATCACTGCTGGCCCATACTTGCCCTGATGAAGCGCAGGTTGTAGCAGAAGGCAGGAGAGAGTGCTCATCCTGGAAAGAAGGGAGTGCTTCTAGGTAGAGGTTAGATTTGACTAGAACCCTGAGAAATTGAGGTGATGGTAATAAGAAAGCGTTGAAGCCCTTGAGTGACAGAGCTGAGTATCTTGAATTAGAGGTAGATACCTAGGCTTTGATTGATGTTGACCTTCTGAATCTAAGTGTCAGCGACAGCCAAAAGAAATCCAGTCCCTTCTACCCATACCCTATATAAAAACTCCACATGACATCAGGATGGAGCTTAAATTCTCTGAAACAAAGACTCAAGAATAGTTTCTTCATACCACTTGCGAGTGTGTGTGACTGTGTGTGTGTGTGTGTTCTTTAAAAAACAAATTGCTCTGTGTTACCCCAGCCAATTCCTAGTGGCTGCTGAGATCCATCCATTCCTCATTGTTACCATTCAACACTTCACTCACTTGTAGTTTGAAAATGTTGATGTAAAATGTGGCAGACATTTCCTGAACACACCAAAAATTTGACAACCAACTCCCAGGAGAGTCATTGGAAATCACTCAGCATACCTGCCCACAACAGAATGCAGGCGCTGTGTTCACGCCACGTTTCGGTGGTTATGCTTCCTTTCTTCATGGACACTTGCCTGGATGCCGAAGCCACAGACTATGGGGCTGTTTGACATGTGGCAGCTCCAGCCAAGCAAAGGCTTGGGCAGGGAGGAGCGGGGCGAGTGAGGAGTGAGGGTGTCAGGCTTGCCAGAAAAGGAATTGAACTTGGCCGAATAAATCCCAAGTGTCCAGAGGGATACAGCTCAGCACAGCCCAGTGGAGGGGGAGAGGTGCTGATTCTGGACCTGGGAAGCTGTAAGTCTCACACCCGAACTGGGTTTCAGACTCCCAGAAGGGGAAGGAGCACAGGCCTAAATAAGAGACAGAAGCAATCTTGTGTTCCGCCAGCCCCACAGTCCACTTGGCAGATCACTGTGCAGAGCTGGTTAGCCTGGTTTGGTTCCCTTTCAGAAACACACCAGGGTTTCTCGAATGATATTGCACAAAATTCTCTCTCATTCCAAAAATCAATATTGCCTCTGTTTCTTGGAGACCACAAAGCAGATGTCTCCAGGCAGCTGTGTCCAAATTCTTCTTGTTTCCATACTCTCCTGTTCACTGTCTCCAACCAAAAGTCTCCTCCAGACTTCTCTCTCTCTCTCTGTATTTGTGTGTATGTGTGTGTGTGTGTGTGTGTGTGTGTGTGTGTGTGTGTGTTCTGCCTGTCCTTGCCTAACTCATTACATAAAGTAAAAGCTCCACTCTGTCTGGAAAGCACTCAGGGCTCCTACCAACGCACAGCCTCAGAGCTGGTGTTTGTGCTGAGACCTGGGCTTCTGTATTTATATAACTCATATAACTCAACAACACCAGCGATGCTCCTGCTGCTGATCTTTGAAGAGTTCTCTGTAATGTCACTGAAACAATGTCAGACGTGCCTGCCAGCTATGCTCCATTATCCATGGGAAGATCTGGAGAAACTGTCAAATGCCACAGTGGTCTCAACTAGGCCTAATGCAAAGGGTTTTGAGTGGAACTGTTCCTGCTCATTGTTTTATTTACAGTAAAGGGTGCCATTTCCTGTATTTTATAATTATACAGTTAGTTGAAGGGAATTATGTGAACTCATACCCAGTATGGCCAAGTAAGAACTTGCATTGATCTTGGAGTCAAAAGACAGAGGTGTTCCCTGTTCCCATCCCCCAGCTGTGTTTATCAAATGGGCGATTAAACTATTTGAAAGTTGGGAGGGATAATAATAACTGTCCTACTAATCATAAGATGACTACTTCAGAGGTGGAACTAGATACATGTGAGACATTTCACTGAACTTTCCCCCATTGGATCAGTAACTTACTATATATATGATGTTCCTTTCCACTGTCCTGCCTTGTATTTTAAGATACAACCTCATGTCCTAATCCTGTTACTTCTATAGCCAGAGAAGACCTGGGATTAGGGGAAAAAAGTATTTTCAGGGGTCATACAGTGACTGCAACCCTGGGCCATTTTCTCAATCTGGTACCAGGGGAATTTATCCCAGTCTACTTACCTGATGGGCAGCAGTATTCCCAGCTGGACTATCTCCAGAGAAACCCTCTCTCTATGCCTCTGTGAGTGAACCTCAGTCCTTCAGGGAATGTGGCTGTCAGTGGCCCCACCTATACATCCTCGGGGTCCTCTCTGCTTGGGGAGAAAAGATGGTGCATTGTCAGATACCCTCAAGGAGATCAGAGAGGAGAGCCTGAAGGGGCTCATATTTGGAATCTGCCATCAGACAATGAAGCCCAGCTGAATGAGACTGAAGCCCAGTAAAGTTATGTCACTATGCATATAATAATCCTGGCATATAATAATATATGCACATAATAATCCTTTGCCAAGGGTCCAAACTTCCCTGCCCAGTGTGTATCACACTGACAACCGAAGGTATGATACTGGGCCTCTGTGTTCTACGATTAGAGAAATGTGATTTTCATTATGTATTAAGGTGATTGTTGTTACAATGCAGACCATACACTGGGCACATGTTCATATTTGCTACCTCTACAGGAACAATTCCCCTCTCTCCTCACACTGCTGTGAATGCAGCATGGAACACAGAACACAGAGTCTTAAGGGCCCAGGAGCATTTCCTCCTTGGTCCTCTGTGTTGCTTTTGATTGGGCTCAACTTCTGTGAGAAATTGGATTCCTACAGAGCAAGGCCAAGTAAACAGAACTCCCTTTCCCCGTGATCATTAACCCTTTCCTGGGCAGGCAGCAGTCACATCAATTTGAATCAGATGGGAGGGCAGAGCCAGCCTTTGCAAGAGAGAAGAAACACATCTTTGCATGCCCCATGAGGACAAGAGTAAGTGGGTATTTCATGCATGTATCATTTGCCTCTGGAAATCCATGAGTATGTGATACTGGATTGGGGTGTGGAGATTCAGACACCCCCAGTGAGGAAACAGTCCTCCAGCAGTCTTGGATAAAGTTGACCTTGTCAAACAATCCAAGCAACCTTTGAGGCCAGGATGTTTCGGGTTAGTCAGGGTCAGCCACAAATCAAAACTGTGGTTGATAATATCAGTTTAATCATTCAGCAATGAACTTTTGTGTGTGTTTAGTGAGGAGGGGTCAATGGGCTTCAGAGAGGATTCGGCCTTGGAATTTTAGGACAAGGTCAGAAAATGTTACTTTCTCCAACTGAAGCTAATGAGGACTAACATAGAATTGGAGCCAGGAGCCAGGTGCAGGGCTAATTTGCTCTGTGGGATGTATCGCAGATGAGACCTGGGAGTTCCCTGAATCTCCATCCAGTTGGTCATATAGAGGAAAGTCTAAAAGATAGAAGGTAGCTATCTTTGTTGAAGGGTTCTCAGAACTGAGGGTGAGACTTCCCCTGCAGATGTCTTTCTAAGAGAAAAATCTTGAAACTGAGGAGTATAATTCAGTTAGTCACCTAAAAGCATCTGATACCCTTTGATCAATTATGGACTCAAAATGCAAACTGCCCCTACTTGTCTGACAAGTCACACAAGTAAATGGTTCCCTAGTGAACTAATAGGTTTATGGCCCAAAAAGTGCTGGAACCCTAAGGACAGAATCCCACTACAGACAATGCCTGACTTACAGCAGTACTTCAACTTAGCATTTTCTTTTACTTTACACTGACGAACCTATAACCCGTTTGTTTTTCACTTCCAATAGAGTATTTGAAAGTTTTCAGAAGACGTTCAACACTTTATTAGAAACAGACTTGCTGTTAGATGACTTTGCTGTAAGCTAATATAAGAACTCTAAGCACCTAATAGTAGGTGAGGCTGAGCTGCAATGCAAGGTATCTTCGATGGGTTTAACTGGCCGTAATCCTATTCCAAAGGGAACATCTGTGGTTGGATCTGAATAATCCTGATCAAGTCATGAAAGTGAATGCTGAGCCAATGTGGACCATACTAAGAGTCAGTCATTCATTCATAATATCTCATCAGCTTACAGCAGTGATACCACTATACTGGATAGTGTAGCAGAAGTGTAGTATTTAGTACTGTGATTGCTCTTAAAATGTTTCTAGTGCCTTAAGGAACATTTTTCAAGCTGTGAGCTGTGACCACGCAGTGTAACTGTCCCGGCAAGGGAGGAAATATTTGGAAGGGACACCCTATCAGACTACTGAAGCGATGGACACAAAGAGTTAACATTTCCCCTTAGAGTTCTACACTGGGTGAGGGGGGAAAGCTGAAGACCTGTTGCTAGCCAGACCTTACTTCAGAGAAAGAGATTTCATGCAATTCTGACAAGTTATGAGACCGCCGTGAAAGGGAGCTCAGGGATGAGCTGATGACGTACCAATGGTGGTGGGACCTCACTTTGACAGCTCCCTTACGCTCACTCATGCATTCTTAAAAAAAAAGATGTATTTATTTTTATTTATGTGTGTCCATGTTTTGCCTGCATGTATGTATGTGCAACAATTATGTGCCCGGTGACCATGGAGGCCAGAAGAGGGCATCAGATCTTTTAGGTTTGGAGTCATAGATGGTTATGAGTCTCCATTTGTATGCTGAGAACTGAACCCAGGTCCTCTGCAAGAACAGCAAGCGCTCTTGTCCACTGAGCCACCTCTCCAGACTCTCACTCTTGTCTTCTATTAAAGTCCCAATGTCATGTCAGAATCCCACAGGGTGGCTTAGGCTCCCTGGACCTCTTTCTTTCTCTTCCCAATATGACTACATGTGTGAGCAAATCTCCATTTTCCACTATTACCTGTCCTTAAAAATATGTGTTGGGAACAAGTGGCTGAACCTGGCTGGTTACAGACACCAGGGCCCAGGTTTGGACCCTAAAAACTCTGGTAACAGTAGTTATGAGAAAACACAAACAGCATTCTAAAAGCAAGCTTAATAGGACAAAAAAAACTTAATAAAACGAAACTAGAATTGCACTCATATACTGTGTTGGTTTTATACCACTAACAACTGGGTATTCAAATCTCAGATCAGAATAGATGTCCCTCAATGAAGTGCAATTCTGACAGCATCTGAACAGACCTCAAAGTAAAGAGCTCAGTCCAGCAGAGCACCTCTACTCCCAGTGCAAACTGTAAATGTGGTCTGCAAGCCACACACACGTCTACCCAGCAGACTATGAGTTCAGGGGCCCCATGACTCCTTCTGAGGTTTGATTCTTTGCTAGAAAGTTGCATAGGATTCAGAAAAGCTCTGTTACCATCCCCATTCCAGTTTGTTATAAGACTAGAAATGAGTAACCGAGTAAAGTAACCAGGACAGTTCAGCAAGGGTCTGGTGCTCTGGAGCCTCAATCCTTGTTGAGTTGGGGTCTACTACCCTCCTAGGAAATGGTGTGTGTCCTTGTTTGCTTTCTATCTCTGTGATAAATACCATGACCAAAAGCACCTTGGGGAGGAAAGGGTTTATTTGTTTTATATTTCCCATCACAATCTGTCATTGAAGAAAGTCAGCGCAGGAACTCAAGCAGAGACCACAGAGGAACATTGCTTACTGCTTTGCCCCTCAGCCTGCTTTCTTATACAACCTACAACCACCTGGCCAGTGGTGACACTGCCCATAGTAGGCTGGGCACTCTCTCATCAATCATTAATCGAGAATATCCTCCACTGAAAAGCCACAGGCCGATCTGATGGAGGCATTTTCTCTGCTACGATTTCCTTCTCTCAGCCATGTCTAGGTTTGTGTCCAGTTCATGAAAACTAATCATCGCATTGTATTTATGAAACCTGAAGTGCTCCCAGATGTCACTCTTCCACATTTTCTGATAGCAGTTTCATTGTGCAGGTATGATGGACTGAATCACTAACTGAACTGACTGGGCTGTGGAATGGGGAGGAAAGTTCCAACCCTAATCACTGTGGTGACTTCTCTGGCAACTCTCATCCTGAGGGTTTCTACTCCCCACCTGCCAGGAGCCACCTCATTAGCATACAAGAGACAAGAGACAGGAAGTTCCACTGGTTTTTGGAATTCAGTGCTAGGTATTAGGAACAAAGAACCAATACATTTGTTTTTATTATACTTCAGTTGCACAAAGTAAAGATTAGAGTTTGTGAAAGTTTGGCCCTCAATTGTTCACATATGCGTGTGTGTCTTCCCACCAGATCGCCATAGGAAAGGTATTTCTTATTATGGATTGTGGTAGAAATGGTTGGAAACCACAGCCAGACACGCCTGCCTCCCAGACTTAGCTGTAAACTCTGATTTATTTGCTGCGCCAGTGGGGCTGAAGGTTGACATTTCTCTGATCCAACTGTGAAATCAGGATCTGCATTTTCCCTGGCTTTTACTACAGTGTGTAGGTCTGATTCCAGTAAGGAGTCCTGTGTTCCGTAATCTTTTAAGTTTGAGAAACACCTTTCTGACAAAGCATTATGCATATAATGATTTCTGTCTGTATTCAAGGGTTTTCGTGAAACATGGAAGAAAGACACAGAGAGGCCAAAGAGGAGAAGACGTTAACAAGCAGGGAAAGCGTCCTGGGAAGAGAGACACTGAACACAAGACCTCAGTCTCAACAAATCCACTCTGCTTTTTTCTATTCCTATTAGAGTGGTCACTGGAACTCAGTCCTGGGTATCAACTTAGCATGATGTAACCCTTAGTTGTCTCCCACATACCTATGGGTATGCTGACAGCTCAGTCCCTGGCGTGTAACATTGAGACAGGGGATCCCAGAAGACCCTGAGAGAAGTAGAAAGTCATTAGGTCATGGGCCCTCCACCTTCAAGAATGGGTTAGTGTCATCTCCGGGAACTTGGTCAGGTGTGGCAGGAGTGGATCAGCTTCTTATTACAAACACTGGTTCTGGCCCCTTCCCAATCTCCAGCTTCCTGTCTTATCATATATTCTCCTCCTTACACATTTCTCGTCGTTATAATTCTATCTACCAGCTGAGAAGATGCCAACCTATGTTCTTAAACCTCCAGACACCTTAGTGTTTTATTATAGCTATACAAAACAGACAAAATAGTGAGATCAGGTTGTGCTTGCCCAAAGTTACTGCGTTTATGGGAAAAAACAGTGGTTTCTCAGATGCTCCTTGGCCTGAGAGACTCCATTTGGGGGATGGAAGAAGACTGTGCACCTGTGCCATCTGCCCAGTGCCAGCCATATGAGACTGTATGTGTTACCAGATTTAGAGTTGCAACAGTCTGCACTCAAACAAGCCAGGACAGTCACTCGTCCTCCATAAGCCATTTAAAAATCTAAATTCACAGTGAAATGCAAAGAGGATATTTTATTAAAGAAGATTTATTCGATGTGGCTACATCAGGAAGAAGGACAAAGAGATCAATGCCTGTTCTAGGTTTGTATTTGGGACCTAACCTGAGGGTAGGGTTGAAATTAAATGCAAAAGATATTCATGATTGAGCAGTCAGCCAAAGTGTGGTCTAACATACATACAACCTAACATACATACACACATACATAAAACATTCATACATACATACATACATACAACCCCATCCACCACCTCCGTCCAACATTGTCTCAGCTCTAAGTCTGTCCATAATGTTGTCTCACAACTTGAAAATCTTTCTCCAGGACACAAGCTCCTTCTCTAGCAGAGCCTTTTCTTTTCCCAGCAGAAGATTCCTGAGGAAATTCTAATTTCTTGAGGTTTGTAGTTTTAAACATCTTATAGCCAAGGATAGGGTCACAAGTATTCCCTTAGAATATATTCATTCCTACCAGACAGGCTGGTTATGAGGGCCCACGAGCAATATTACAATCATATCAGGGAAACCAAGCCTAGGAATTTCACAGACACACCAGATAAAGGGAGGGTATGACTCTCTCCCCTGAACTCCACAAAGAGGTGTGCACACAGCATTTCAATAGGGATGGCCCACTCACTCCTCATCTGACCATCCAGTGTGTGCCTCAAGGAGGACAGTCAGAAACCTACTGACTGTCTCAAGGCTTCAGCCCAGGTTGTACTCCAGCTGTTGTCAATGTGGCCTACTCATCTGCTATCTACCCATTTTCCTGCCTACCCATCTGGCCCTGGCCCTGCCCTTTTACCTTTGTAGCTGGACTCTACATCTCTCATAACTGCAATCGATGGAAGCCTGACTACCTCAGCAATGCTTTCCTAGAATCGGTTTGGGTTTGTTATCTTATCAATAGACTATTTACATTCTACCAGCCTTCTTCTGAAACATTTACATTCTGCTGTGGCCTCTTAGCCTTTTGTAGCTGATCCGAAGCTACATATATGCAGAGATCTAGATGGATTGATTTATATTGTGATGTGAAATATGAGCTTTTAGAGTTATTGGTAGTTAATATTGGAATAAAAGAACCTGTGTTCATTTTGGCCCAGGTTACCAAGGAAAACAGGAATATCTGGCAAACTGCTGTCACTGAAACCACCACATCTTGTAAATGTATTGTTATTCCATAAATCCTAACGTAGGAATGACACAAACATGTTCCTGGCACAGGGTACTCGCGATACTAAGATGCCATCTTCATTTATCACCTAAAAACTCCAGTTGATCCAACCAATGAAACAACCATCCAATTTAGTTGTAAACTTAAACGGTGGGCTACTGAACTATAATTATGCCATCTCGTGAAAGTATTCCCAATAATACAGTTCAAGTGCTAAAATTGTCTTGGCTAAAGCTGGTCTCTGGACCAGCCCTAAATTCCTATACGTGACCCTGAGCTAAAGGTTAACTGCCTGACCATTTAACCGTTATCTCTCTGCCTCTGTAAACAATGCTTACTTTCTATATATGTTACAATTGGATATTTTGCCCTTAAAAACTCAAACCCAATGGAGGTTGGTACTGCTTCCCGCTAATCTGCTTGCAACAGCCCACCACCTGTTGATAAAGACCCCATTCAACTTAATCAGGCCTCTGGAGAGTTTTTCTCTTCAGGTACCCTGTTACAAACTTATATCACTAGATTGTTTCAGGCAAAACTGTCCTGAGGATACACCTTGAAAACCAGGGACCCAGGGCACGCCGGAGGCTAAGAAGAGACAAGGACAACAGAATCAGCACTACCAAAGCATTTGAAAAGTGATACTCGTTTTGTTGAGAGCAATTACATTGATTGTGTGAAAGGAAGACTCTGAGATAGGGAATCATCAGCTGAAGCTACCACGGATGAGATACCTGTGAGCGAGGAAAGTGGGAGGGGGAGAAGGGAAGGCTCATCCACCGTGTGGCTACAGCTGAGGCCTCAGGTGGGAGAACAGGGAGCCCTGCAGTTGGGGTTCAGACATCCCCGGGTGAAGGAAGAGGCCTGGGCCTTTGCATTCCAGTTCCATCCAGTTATCTACTGACATTGATTTGAGCCTTCAAAGGGTGAGACCTTAGAGAAGTGGAGAGAGGAAGTGTCTACAGTTCCCTTTGAAGCCACGCACACCCTCAGCATCACTCCAGCCCTCCTCTATACATTCCCAGCACTGCTCCATGCCAGACTGCAGACTCACCCTTTATCACAGGAGTCCTTAAGGGGCACCCAGGAGGAGGCAGAGTTATTTCTGCAGGTCGTTTGTACAGATCTATCTTGGCCTTGACTCCTGATCTCTAGTGAAACCTTTTTCTCTTCCTGGCACTTTAAAAAGGGCATTTCTCTAAAAAAATGTGTGCTTTGCCTTTGGGGAGAAAGATGGAAAGCAAGAGGCTCCCTCCTGTGCCCGCTGCTTCTCAGGTGCCCTTGGCTCAAAATGACCAAGGCATCACAGTCACAGACAGATTCGGGTTGGCATCTTCTGATGCCTTCGAAATCAATAGCTGTCTTGCCCCAGGACGGAGCTGAGAAAAGGTGTGTCTCTCCAGTCAGTGTGATGTGGGCAGTGATTGCAGAAGGGATGCCCGTTAGTCTGAATGGGTTGAGTCCTTGCTCTGGCATATGGGCTGTGCCATCTCGGAAAGTTCCTTACACTTCCATGTCTCTTTTCTGAGTTGTAAAACAAGAATGAAAACGGCATCCACATTACGATTGGTGTGAGGAGTAAGCAAGCTAAGGGTCTGTCAAGAGCTCTGGAAAATGCAGAACCCATATCAACTAGTATTATTTTTATTGGAACAGGGGAAAGCCTCTGTGGCTTGGGGCATGAGGTAGTTGAGAAACAGATGTCGCTGAAACAAGCCCTTTGACAAGGCTCTGCTCAGAAAAGCTCAGCCATGGGCTTGGAAGTCCTCTCTGTGCTGTGGAGGGGGCGAGGTGGGCCCTGCACAGTGTCCTACTCCCCAGTGTCATGAATTAGGCACCTTATGTGTCCCACAGGGCAGACAGGTGTGAATAAAGGATGCTGAGATGAGAAGGGACTTAGATATTGGCCACACCTGGCATCTCACCCCTATGATACCAGCACCTCAGAGGTTGAAGCAAGAAGATTGCCATGATCTGGGGCCTCCTGGGCTGCATAGTAAGTTAAAAGTCAGACTTTATTTATAGTGGGACCCTCCCCGTAGCAAAAAGTAATAATAATTTGAATTTTCACAGTACTCAGGGCTGGAAAATTCTGAGGTCAGTGATCCCTCTGATGTGGCAATGGGTTGATGGGGCACAGGAATTCTCCCGCGTCGTCCCATGATGGAAAGCAGAATGTCAAGAGGAAGGGAGAGTTAATGCAAAAGGACTAAATTTATTCCTCCACAAGGATAAATCCTTCCACTCTTGGCATGATGATATCAATCCACTCATGAAGGTGACGATGGGTCCTTCTGACCCAAGTTTTAGGCCTTTCCAACTTCCATGGAGAGTGGACGGGGAGACAGGAATCCTTGTTTCCTGGGTGGATGGAACTCCCCTTGACTACCAACATTAATACCCAAAGCAGATACTGAAGTGCTGTGACAGTTCAGGTTTACCTGCTTTAGGTGGATGTTGTTCTATGGTGTCAAGGTGACTTCTCAGCGAAGAGCTTCAGATTCACTCCTGGAGACCAGAACTGCAGATGGCAAAGACCATCCTGAAGTCACTTTTAAAGATTCAAGTGCAGCTGGGTGGTGGTGCACATCTTTAATCCCAGCACTCAGGAGGCAAAGGCAGGCAGATCTCTGTGAGCTCAAGGCCAGCCTGGTCTACAGAGTGAGTTCTAGGACAGCCAGAGTTACAACTGAGAAACCTTTTCTCGAAAACAACAACAACAAAAAGATTCCAGTGCCCCTTTGTCAGATTTTAGACATGCCTACAACAAAGGGTCCCCCAAATAATCCTGCAGCCAAACTTCAGTGCATCGTAAAAAGCACAAAAGGTGACAGAGATCATGCATCTTAGCATCAGCCACCTCTAAGGTCACCCTGAGAATCCAGTGTAGTCTCGGGGAGCGTGGAGGGTAGAGTGTGAACACTGTACACAGCCCTTGGTCACTCTGCTCCTTGTTACTTTATCCACATGACAGCCTATTGTTACTGGGCTTCAAAGTATCAAATCATTGTCAAGCATCCAAAACGAAAAGCTGTCACCCAGAATTGTAAAGCTATTACTGACAAGGCAAAGGACAGAATTGGAGTCATCATAACACAATGCTTTGTTTGTTTGTTTTGTTTTGTACTTGAAAACAAAGCAGCCAACTCTGAGCCCACAGCACAAGCTGGAAAGTCTAAGGATCGATCTTATTTTCTACCTGCTGACACTTTGCAGCAGGTGTCCTCACTCACCAGCTTCAGCATCACCCAGGAATCTGCTCTGGAGGAAACTGCCTGAGCCCACTCCAGGCCCACTAGATCAGAATCTGAGGTGAAGAGAAAGATGGGAAGGCACCATCAAGGTGGCACACTAAACTGCACAGGGTTTATTTTCAAAATGAAAAGCCAAATTGAGGAAAGAGTGAAAGGAAGGGCACTTGCTGAAGCTGCGTTTCACAGGAAAATAATCCCAGGGCTGAGAATTTCTTGTTATGTGGAGCAAGGGCCTCCCTCACCCATGACACCTACCACACCGCTTTGTGCCATTCCTACAGCCAGCAACCAGGGAGGGCAGGTGCCATAGAAGGTTTTGATTATTTTACTCTTAGAACCAGAGAGGGTCTCCTGTGGCTTAGGTTGGCCTCGAACTACATAGCCAAGGCTGACCTTGAATTCCTCATCTTCCTGCTTCCCTCTCCCAGGTACCCAGGCTACAGGGGTGTACCATCATGCCTGGCTTGAGACAAGGCAGCTTTTTGACAATCATAGCTTCACCACAGCAAAAGCAAGCTTGAGAACCATCCATATGCATGCTGTGTTCTAACATTTTCCTTCTACATCCTGGCTTCATTGTTTACACCTAAGGCTGTGCCCCACCTCCCCAATGGTGGCCCCTGTCCTGGGGTTTATATGTTTCTCCACTTAGTTTTTTAATTCTATGAGGACAGAGACCAAGGTGAGCTTAATATTGAAACCCTTCCCAGTACCTGGTTCTTCTGGAGGACCCAAGAAACAGAAGGAAAGCGTGGAGGGAGGGAGAGAGAGAAGGATGGAGGGAGGTTGCTAACAGAATAGAATATTCTTGGTCTCTGAGTCTTGACACCAAGGACCCCTCAGAGTCCCTCTGAACACAACACTGCAAACAACTCCCCTACATCAGTCCTCCTTAAATTCTAACCCCAGTGGTTCAGGGGAGATGGGGAAGCCCTTGGTTTTCTGGCAAGAGTCAACCCTGACAAAGTGAAAGGTGAAGCTGCTGTTTGCCCACGGAACGCAGAGTCTCCCAAAGTTGTGCTTAGCTTCAGGGTACTGGTCATAGGTTACTGGCTGGGGTCACAGGGATACAGTTGACTTAGGAGATTTGTGGAGCTGTCACCAGGGCAGCTCTTGAAAACAAAGCCTCAAGCTGGCAGGAACTCTTCCCCGGGCTGCTCAGCTGCAAGCCAGATGGACTTCACCAACGGTGACACGCTTCAGCCTTTAGCAAATATGGGTGCACATTGCCACCCAGTGGTCATGGTTGGTAACAAGACAAGAATAAAGAAAGACTGCTAACTAGAGTGTCCAAGAATGGATGCGTGGGAAGATAACAACTGGAATTATTTTACTTAGCTTTCTGTCAGCTAACCAAAACACACATCCATATTATTGTGTACAAAGTACTGTGGGAAACAGTACAGTGCAGAAAGAAGAGACTCAAAAACCTTTAAAGATGCTACCATGTACTACTGGCCAAGAAAGAATGGCCAGCTTGGGAATTCAGCTCAGAACCCTGGGATCCTATCCAGATGTTTGGCCAGCTGGTCACACAAGTCCCCTCCAGTCAATTACTTTTCTTGATGTTTCTAATCAACAGTGTTATATATGTGACGCTGTAAGCTTTTACATTTAATATTAGCTCATAACTCAGGAGCCTAAACCAGATGTTTTGGGTGAGAAAGAAATTGATGACTTATCAGGAGATTGAACCCAGGCCACTGGCTGCTTTCCAGGCATTCTGCCAGCTAAGCTGCAGAGAAGAGTGCCTGATACCCACTCTCTTTAGCTACAGAGGGAGGAGGGGAGATAAAGAGGCAGAACACCAGTGTATAGCAGCATGCAAGGAAATCTGGATAATGCTTCCTTATAAAGAGGGAGTCTTGGGTTCATTTAAGTCAGTGATGATCAGGACTTTCAATGTTTTGGATGCATCTCCCTTTGTTTATGATTTTATGGAGGAGAGCGAAGTTATGACAGAAAAGACACTGAAGTGCACAACCAAGGCACTGAACTGACACTGCAGTTGACTGTCCCAGGTGAAGTGAGCTCATGCCTTAAAGGTGCTGACTTAGGGGCTGGGGAAAGGCTTGGTGGCTAACACGCAACCATGTGATGGATAGTATGTAAGGACCTGCATTCGGATCTTCAGCATCCAGGTAAAAGCTGCCCATGCCAGCACACATTTCTGTAACCCTGGCATTAGGAGTCAGAGAGGAGGGAGGACAAAGGCAGTCAGGTTCCAGGGGTCCCCTCGACAGCTGGTCTAGCCAAAATAGCAAGCTCCAATGGCAGATCCTGTTGCAAAAAATAATGAAGTAGAGAAAGTGTTTGATTAAGGAAACATCCCAACATCAACCTCTGGTTGCCACCTGCACACTTGAGTGTGCAAGCACGAGTGCATGTGTGTATACACACACACAAGTTGACTTAATCCAGGCATGGTTGTTCACACCTGGAAGTCCTAGTACCTTGGATGCTGAGACAGGAGGTTCACTACAAGACTGTGGCCAGTCTGGGCTACATTGTAAGTTCAAGTGCAACTGTGAGACAAAGTGAGACTCTGTCTCAAACAAACAACCAAAACAAACAGTAAGCATACTGTCATTTCCTCTGCCTCACCTGAGCAGTGAAGCCCACCCTCTGAAGGAGTGAGACAGACTACAGAGGAGAGAGCAAAGAAGTCTTCTTTCTGAAGCTCAAGCCTCCAAGGGAATGAGGATGACGAGGTGTATGGGTGAAAACTCAAGGAGGACCAAAGACATTTCTGCCCTCCTGCATTCCTCTAGAAAACACACACCAATCTCTAGAGCAGGGGGCAGAAATTGGTTGAGTGCATGTCTGACTTTCTTGCTTAGAATCCTGGGGAGAAGGAGCTGAAGAGATGGCTCAACAGTTCACATCAATTGCTGCTCTTGTAAAGTAACAGAGTTCAGTTCACTGAACCCACATCAGGCAATTTACAGCTGCCTTTAACTCCAGTTTCAGGGGATTAGATGCCTCTCATAGGGTCAGAAGATACTAAATAAATGTGGTGCACATACATACACTCAGGTGCACACACATTGTCTTTAGGTTTCTATTGCTGTGATAAAACATCATGACCAAGAGCAGGTTGTGGGGGGGCAGGGTTTATTTCAGTTTATAGTTTATATTTATCGTGAATGGAAGTCAGGTCAGGAACTCAGGGCAGGAGCTGAGAGGCAGGGACTGAGGCAGAGGTTATAGAAGAATGCTATCTACTGCCTTGCTCCCTCTAGCTTGCTCAACCTGTTTCCTTATACCATCCAGGACCACCAGCCCAGGGATAGGACTACCCACAGTGGGTTGGACCCTCCAAAATCAGTCATTAATTAAGAAAATGCCCCCACAGACTTGCCTACAGGCCAATCTGATAAAGGAAATCCCCCAATTAAGGTTTCCTCTTCCTAGAAAACTCTAGTGTCAAGTTGCCAAAAAGAAAACAGCACGGGTGCACGCGCACACACACACACACACACACACACACACACACACAGACACACACACAAAACCCTCCTTTAAAAAAATAAGAAAGAAAGAAACCATTTCTTAAAAAGGGAACAAACCTGGGTCAGGCAGAGCTGCTGCTGGGTCTGGCCCTATGGATCACAGTGATTCTATAAGAGGCAGCCCTGAGAAGCACTTAGCAAAACTCCTGGTACAAAAGATGCTTAATAACCTGCAGCTCTTTCTACTTTTTCTGACAGTTGAAGAGTCAGAAACTTTGACAAAAGGCCATTTCCCTCTGGTGGTCAAATGCCCAGCGAAGGGCAGCGAACACAAGACTTGCTTTCTCTTTCTACCCCTTCTCATGCCGAGCACGGTGTCTTCTAAAGTCAACTAACTCCATGCAACATGTGACAGTATACTGTGTTAACTTGGATGGGTTATAGCATCAGATATTTCATCTGACACTGACTCCAGCTGTCTCTGTGAATGTGTTTTATGTAAAGCATGCCAGCCTCTGTTGTGTGGATGAGGCACTTACCATCTGCTAAAGGACTTAAGAAAAAAAGTGCTTTTCCCAGAAAGAAAGAGAATCCTGCCACACATGGCCTTTAGGTCAGAGCTGCCATGCTTCTCTGCCATGCAAGCCTACCCTGCAGGTTTTGGGTTTGCCAGCATGCCCTGTGGGTTGAAGGTTTACCAGTTCTGTGTTAATGGGAGCCAGTTCCTATTTATCTTCATATCTATGAGTTATTTTTCTCCAAAGAGCCCTGCCTGATAGCATGGCAATTCCACAGAATCTGCATCGGACTTTGGTATATGGATTTGAAAGGGGCACATTTATTTTGTATTTTGGGGGTCACAGAGAATGTGCACACATTAGCATGGTAAAATGAGGGGCATTGGGACCCAGGAGTCTAAGATGCCTATCATCTTGGTCAGAATCCCCTGGGCCCCTTCTGCACACTTGCCTGAGACACCCACTTAACTCTGGGATCTTATCCTTGTCTGTGAGCTCTGCCCAGGCATAAAGCACAGGTCCCCCGGCTTTGGCCATTGTCTTCGGTCACTCAGCTCAACCTGTCCCAGGTCTCAAAGGGACTTGTTTCTTCTCTGCCTTTCCACCAACGATGTTTTGTCTGTCCATAAGATCCTTTCTTCCCCTAAACTGTGGCTTTCGGAACAGAAGCAAAGAAGACTCCAGGGCTCTGTTTGCCTTCAGCTCCACCTAACCCCTCCCCCAAGACATCAAAGCAGCTCTGGCTCGCTGCTTGGAGTGAAGGAGGGGGCCCAAGAAAGATGTAACAGTTACTCTTCAATTGCTGTGATAACATACCACAATGAAGGCAACATATAGAAGGAAGGGTTTACCTGGGTTTACGGTTCCAGGAGGATTTTGTGACTACTGGCAGCAGGAGCAGCTGAAAGATCACATCCTGAGCTGCAAGTTGGAACCCAAGACAAATTACTGGGAATGCTACATGGCTTTTGAAACCTCAAGCCTGCCCCCAGCGACATACTTCCTCCAAAAGGCTAAAGCTCCTATACTGCCCAATCAGCCAATTTGGGACCAAGTACTCAAATACCCCAGACTATGGGGGCATCTCATTCAAATCACCACAGAAGATGATATTTATCTCCAAACTACACACCTCACATTCCAGGAGATGCATTAAGGTAGATTGTTGCGTGGAGACAGAGATAGACAGTAGCAATGTCTGAGCATGGGTAGTAAATGCAAGTTTTGTGGGGACTAAGCATTTGGGTCGGTGTTTACTGGACAGTTGAAGGTTCTCATTATGCTTTGGTTGAGGGAAAAGGGTATGGCTCACATTTGACAGCTTTTTAAACTATGCCTATGATGGATGAAAATTAGAAAAAGTGTCCTCTGTGCCCTGCCAGAGCAAACTGGGTAGGTACCACTTGCTCACTTGTGCTGAACCTCAGTTCTAGATAGAGCTTGGGTATATTTCCATCCTGCTTCTTTGTAGAAACTGGAGCCCATGCAAAAGGCAACCTTGGTGGGTATGGGTAATAGGTATACTAAGCGCCCCTAAAAACACTGAGCTGATTTGCAGGTCATGGGTAGCGCTTCAATCCTCAATTCTGGAGGATTCTCACAATGACTGGCTTTTCCAGAGCAGAGGAAGTTGGTTGGGGTCCAGACATATATACACTAGAAGGTTCAGAGGGCCAGGCCTGCCTAGGGATCAGAGGTGAGACCCTAGAACCGGGATGGGTGTGGCCACCAAGAGATAGTCAGCCAGGGACAGGTTCAAGTAGTCAAGTTAGGCATGGGTTGGGGAAGGGGTGTGATATTCAAGAGGAGTTCTGGCCCAAGGGTGAGAAGTGAGGCCATAGCATATATACCCAAAGCCACTCACCTCTTTCCAGGCCACTGCTCTTGTTCCAACTCTCACTGTTGAGACAGAATTAACAAGTGTGTGTGTGTGTGTGTGTGTGTGTGTGTGTGTGTGTGTGTGTGCATGTGTAAGACTAGATGATAAACTATGCATCTGTAATTTGTACATGTGTGACATTACTCCTACGACAGACTAAATTAGCCATATAATTCTTCCATCTTCCTTGGAGCTCATGGGAGCATCAGAGGGCTTCAAGAAAGCCTGGCCTCATCTACTCCAAGGGCTACTTGCTGTTTAATCTGAATATTTCTCTGATCACAAAGTGGAATCTATTTGCCTCTTCTTTGACTCTAGGTGAACGCTATTGAAGACTTGCTTTGAGTTCTGGGTGCAATCCTCCAGAAGCACTGTGATTTCACTCCAATTTCTTGGAGATTGGCTACCATCAGAAGCTAAGCCTGGCCACAAATAAGGACAGTCTACATGGATGGAGAAGCTACTTAGAGACAAATGGCACCCCATCCCACAGTCAACACCAAGGCACATAGCCTGTAAGGCCATGTTGGACATGTTACTCCCCATTGAACACTCTAGAACAGCAGTTCTCAACCTGTGGGTCATGGTTATTGAAAAACAGATATTTCTGATGGTCTTAGGAACTTAGGCATTGCTCAGTAGTAAAATTAAAGTTGTGAAGTAGCAACAAAAATAATTTTATGACTAGGAGGTCACCAGAACATGAGGAACTATATTAAGGGGTCACAGCATTAGGAAGGTTGAGAATCACTGCTCTAGAAGAAACCTCAAGCTTGAAGCTGTGAGCAACATCTCTTGCTACTGGTGACAATCCTTCCAATATTTTTAAATATGTTCAGTTTGGAGCTATCTGACAGATATGTGCCTGGGATACCAATTATGGAAGGTCCCACTTTTTGCATAGGAGATTTAATATGAGAAGATACCTCCATAAGGATTTTTATTGTACTTCCTAACACATTAAAGAATTAAAAAAAAAAAAACTTTGTGCCAAGTGTGATGGTGTACACCTTTAATCTCAGCACTCAGGAGGCAAAGGCTACCAAATCTCTGTGAATTCAAGGCCAGCTTAGTTTACATAGAGTTGCAGGAAAGCCAGAACTACATAGAGAGACACTGTTTTGAAAAATAAAATAAAAAATAATTTGTGATTACTTATTTTCAGTATTTGTAGGAGTGGTGGAGTCAATGAAAAAATTAAAATGGGTTATCATTGGTTTGGCTTTAAAATGGAGTCAAAAGACAGGCCACAGTTGAAACTCTGAAGTAAACTACAGATATGCTAACCCTTGGGTCCAGTTGACCTTTGAAAGATTATTAACTTCTGCAGACCACTCCAAAGAAGCCCTTCTCCCACAAATACTCAAGAGACCAAGACAGCACCCAATCCCTTTTATGAAGCAGCTTCATAATTATGATTACCAGAAACTTTTGCCAGTATCAGTCATAATTCCTGATAAAAAGATATAATTTACACCCTCCTGATGTTCAAACTATACATACAGTCACTATCTTGTAAAACTTCAGAGCACATATCCAAGATTTAATGAATATGATTTCCCTGATTTCAATTCTAATCAGCACCAAGAAAATGTAATTCTCCTTGTTCTTGGTAGGTAACAGGATGTCATATCTCTGCAATGTATAATCCTCTAGAGGTGTAAGGTTATCTGCAGTTTTCCTGCCCCTCATTGGTTTGATTACTTTAAGGAGGGTGGTAATTGTCCACAGAGCCAGTTTCATATTGAGTGAGGCTTCCAAGTAAATACCCTTCCTTCCCCAGGGAGCTTCCCATATCTCTAGAGGCTTCAATTGAGATCTCTGACATGGAAAAGTCCCCAAGAGCCTTTGAAGAAGTAGGAGGTCTTTTCAAATGACCTACACTAGGACATTGAATGTTATAGTGCAGTACATAGTCAGCTTCTCAGTCTGCCACTCCCTCTGTCTTTGCTGATCTAGATTCACTAAGAACACCAGACTGGTCTTGAATTCACTGGAGCCATCATGCCTAAATATTATCATTAACTTTTTAAAAAAATATATATATATGGGTATTTTTCCTGCATTTATGTTTGTGCACCAAGTGCCTGCTTGGTACCTAAGGCCAGAAAGCGTCAGATTCTGTGCACTGGAGTTACAGAAGGTAATTTGTCCTAAGTCACCATGTGGGTGCTGGGAACAATAGCTCACTTTCCTAAACAGCAGCCAGTGTTCTTTGCCAACTCTGAGCCATCTATCTAGTCCAGCATTTAAAAGAAAAAAAAAGTGTCCACGCACGCCTCATGTAGACCCAAGTTCACCTCGAACTCACTATCTTGATTGTCCAGCTTCAGACTATTGTCACCTGACACCACTCCCGACATAATTGTTTAAATAAAATTTCCGCATTTTGCAACATTTTCTTCTGCTTAATTTTCTACTATTTATTCAGTGTCTCTCTTTAGAGCCACTCAAAGCTCTGGCCATGCTATTGGGTGATATAATTCTAAATATTTCCCAAAGCTAAGCACTATTCCCATTTTTAAAGTAAGGAATGCAAGGCAGAGAGGACCGGCTCATCAGCCAATAAAACCCAAGACTACAAAGATTATCTTAACCTCTATTTTTGCTTTTCTCAACCCCAAAGAATATCATCTGAAATATGTTCCTATGAATCACAGTGGAAATCGAATTAGCCAGATTAGCTTCCACGCGATCCTCACCATCATCATAAATAAGAACAATGTGAAGCTCAGAGTATTTTTGTCAAAGGTCACAACAGCAAACAGCAGAAGATAAACCTGAAAAGACTCACTCCTTTCCCAGTAGTGCTTTTCGGGCATCGCACACCCAGAAGTCCCGCCTCCGGCAAATGACACTCCCGGAAACCATCAACCCAGGGACAGCCGGAATAGGTCAGGGGGCAGGGCCTCCGGCGACGCTCTAGCTTTCTATGTCCGCCTCGATTGACAGGCTAGGAGCTCCAAGAGTCCTTGCGATTGGATGAGGCGTCTTGCGTGGGCGGGCCTCCCGTGAGGCGACTCGCTGATTGGCCGGGACCGCCATGCGGGCGGAGGGGCGGTGCTTGTGGCAGCTCTAGGGGTCTGGCTGCCTTGTCAGCCAGGTGTGGACGGGTGCATGTTGGCGCTGTGGGCGCTGCGCTCGCTGTTGCGTCCCGCCGGCCTGCGCACCATGTCTCAGGGTTCGGCTCGTCGGCCGCGGCCGCCCAAAGACCCGCTGCGACATCTGCGCACGCGGGAGAAGCGCAGCCCGGCCTGGGGTCCTGGGGGCCCGAACACCGTGTACCTGCAGGTGGTGGCGGCGGGCGGCCGGGATGCGGGCGCCGCTCTTTATGTCTTCTCAGAATACAACAGGTCAGTGCAGACAAACAGCCCCGGCCGTCTGTCCCCACCGCCACGTGCTCCGGGCCTCGTTCTTGTCCAGCCCTGTAGGTCTCTAACCTCCCTTAGTCCGCATGGTTTCCAGGCATCAGCGAAACTTCCCATTGCCTGGGCGGGGGCAAGGGGGGGTTGTGGGAAGGGGTGTCGTTTTTGGCGTGTCCTGAATCGCATCATCAGCATCCCAAAGCAGGGATGTATAGGCTAGACAAATCTGGTAAATTGATGGGGAAAGAGACCTTTTCCCACCGGCCTACACCTAACCCCACTCTGTCCCTAACCAAAAAGGATTCAAAAGCTACCAGCTAATATCAGAAATACGGTCATCTTTGGTGTAGTTCTATTGTTATAAGCATTTTACAGGATAGACTTTTCTGAGTATAGTAATATTCCTCCCATAGGTACCTCTTTAACTGCGGAGAAGGTGTCCAGCGACTTATGCAGGAGCACAAGTGAGTCAACCCCTGGCTTCTGGGGTGGAGATGATTATGGGCTTGAAAGCTGAGGTGAGAGGCAGGTGAGACTTCTCAGCAGAAGTGATCTCTGGTCAGCCTTGTTTTATTTTGCTAAATGTATGTGGGGTTTTTTTTTTTCTTAGACTGAAAGTTGCTCGCTTGGACAACATATTCCTGACTCGAATGCATTGGTCAAATGTTGGGGGATTGTGTGGTGAGTATGTTTTGCAGGTCAGAGGCTGATGGGAATTTTCTGGGAGTTTTACATGGCTTTCAGCTCCTTTGCTTATCTTCCCAAGCCAGGGGAGCTAGAATTCCTTGTATTCTCTGTCAGCTTGAGTATGGAGTATGAAAAGCTAGACTCAGAAAAGCAGGTCTTGATGTAGCCATGACTGAACCACAAATTTAACTAGGGAGTATAGTGGTGGTGATCAGAGTAAAGGTATTTATCCTGAAAACCACTAGCAGCCATATGCAGATACCTGTAGAGAAACACTTGGAAGAAGTTTTTGTTATTTTGGTTTCTTTAAAAATGCAAAATGGCATTTGGATTAGGTTTGTGTTCTACCCCAGCTGTGGTACAGTTGTTTATGAGTTAGGTTTGGAATGCTTGATGCAGGTAGCTATAATTTGGTTAGGTGCAGTCGTTCTGGCACTTGTACCTTGTTTTGGGGATTGGGTGCCCCATGGGTATATGGGAACTTTTGGCTTAGGGTATAAAAAGTCTGAAGCCTCAAGAGTCAGGATGGATGTTAGTTCGTGGTTCCTTGGTTGGGTTGCTGTTGTTAGTGTGTTAATTCTTAAAAGAACAAAGGTTGGAGGGATTGAGTTCACAGACCATGAGCTGAGATGCTAGTCTGACTCACTGTCAGCTAGTCTTCTTCAAGCTTAGGACATATTGAAAGAGGCTATGGAGATTTCTACTTTTCTCTCATTAAATATTAAGGCTGCTTGCAAAAGTGATAGAGATTTCTTTCTGTCTTTCTTTTCTCTTTCCCTAAGTTGAGGGTAAAAGATTATAGTATACTGCTACAGATACCTACTGTCAAAATTGCCTCGTTATTTCTGGCCATCAGCTGAGAATGTCAAGGTTGCATTGGATCTAGACTTTAAAAGCTTGGTGGTATGGCTAGAGGAAGAAGTGGAGGTACTGGACTGGCTGCCCTGTGATGTACATCCCTTCACACGGTGGACATTCTGTTTCATGTTAGCTGCCGTCTCTCTTGCCCATTCTAGTAAGTAGCACATGGGGAAGAGTCCTTGTCTCTAGTACTTCTGCTAACCTTATTTTCTCTTTGTGTATTCTCTAGTTGTTTATAAGGCAGAATTGGGACACGTAGGTAAATAACTGGTTCAGTGAGAGACACCCTTCCTTCCCACCAGCAATGCCTGTATGTTAAGTTGAGAAAGTTGATTCTTAATTTTTTACATTCTTTTTAGGAATGATTTTAACTTTAAAGGAAACTGGGCTTCCCAAATGTGTTCTTTCTGGACCTCCACAACTGGTGAGTCACTCCTGAGTCACCTATCAAAATCACCTCCTTTTAAAAAGTGTTAATGACTAGACTCGTCATTTTTTGTAACTTAACCCTCTGCCCTCAGGGATAACAGGTAGTGGAATAAACACCGCTCCTTTCATATTCCACAAATACGAACTGTGTGGCTCTGGGTGAGCTACTTTGCCTCTCAGCTCCAGTTTCTTAATGTATAATGTAGCCACAATGAATGAAGAGGTGCACCGGAGGTACTAAATCACTTGAGACATTTGGTACCAAAGAAATACTTCATGAATTAAAGCTTTTGTTCTTACTTATTAAATTTCAGACGCCTAGTTCTGTCTCTGACAAAATGTCAGACTGTTACTGAAGTAGCCTTGTATGTCAGTTCCCACTCCTCTGTGATCCATCCTCTGCTTGCAGCCAGAGCAAGATGTACACACAGTCTGTCACTTCCCATCCTAGGCTTCCTTGTGTGATGGGACCCACGTATGGCCTCCAGGCCCCATAGGCTCAGCCCCTTCACACTTGTACCTGAGTCAACAAGCTGGAGCCGCGAGGGCCAGCGCGAACCCACTGTCTTGCCTTCAAAAGTCATTTCCTCCTGAGCTGTTCCTGTCTCTCCAGACAAATTGGTTTCAGCCCCTGTGTCTCCTTCATTTCGCTTTCACTGCTACTAAGTTGTTTGTGTTATTTATCTCCGTCTCCTCTGTACTAATGAGAACAAGAACTTCATTACTCTTAATGCTAAAACGATGGCATGTAAGGATACTGGGCACAGTAAATATCTGTGTAGATGAAATTCAAAGTACTTGCTAAGTTTTATGTTGACATAGAGCAATTCCATATAGCACTTATTTGAATACATTATTGTGTCTTTATTTAAAACATGCTTCATGCTTGCTTATTTTTCAGGAAAAGTATCTAGAAGCGATCAAAATATTTTCTGGTCCACTGAAAGGAATAGACCTGGGTATGTTCTTGACTGTGACTTGTTACCTCATATTTCTTCTTGTATGACCCCTGCTTCTCAAATTAGAATCCACTAAGAACTGGCTTAAAGCCAACCTTAAAATCCCATGCTGCATCCAGCCTATAATGGTTTTTTAAGTGCTGTGGTTTTGGTCATTCTCTTGTTCTTTTTCATGCCTCGAGAATACTAGCTTGGTAGGCAGGACTGTTTTAGCCTGGAAAATGCCTGCATGCACTTCACAACCTCTACTTGGGCCCCAAGCCAAGACTTGTTCTTGCAGCCTTGAATTCCTTGCAGGAGGAAGTGTGGTGAAGAGTCTGTGACTATCTTTATAGCTGAGCCTCAACTCCAGCTGTGCTGCGAGGCCCATAACCTTGATGGGAAGAGGTCAGAATGAAGATACACAGGAGCCTGGAGCCAGCAAGCCCCTCTGGCCTGTCAATGTCCCTCTTTTGTAAAGCACTGACAGTTGCGTTTCTAAATTTGTGCCAGCTATCACGATTAAGGTGATAGAAGTCTTGGCTGGTAGTCTTGTTAACTCAGGGCTCTTGGATTTGAGTACAGTATTGGTTTATCTCTTTCTTACTAGATCCTGTACAGTGTTCCTAGCATGACTTCCCTTGACACTGCTTTATATAAATGTTGATGAAAATACAGCTCCTGTTAGGGTTTGTTTTTTGGGGTTTTTTCCCCTAAAAAATATGTTAAAACTCCTTAGAAAACCTAGATTTTCTGGCATACTCTCCAGAACATTCTAAGGGAAGTCAGTGGCCGTGGGTAGGGGTCCTGAAGGGTCAGTTTCCTACGCCTTCACTAACACACTTGATTTCTTGGCCTGTGTTTTTCCTGCAGCTGTGCGGCCTCACTCTGCACCAGAATACAAGGATGAGACCATGACTGTTCACCAGGTCCCTATCCACAGTGAGTCTTGAGAGCCAGATTTCCCTGAAGGAGGTTGCGGTGGGCCCTACCCAAGGGAATTGTGGGCGAGGAGAAACTGTGAGGACTTGGTTGAGCGGCCGGTTCCTTTTCAGAGCATGATTAGAAATTAAGGTTGGCTACTTCCTGTTGGACCTTAGCCTCTGTGGACAAGCATCACGATACTGCACTCAGGCTGGCACGTTTGTTCACTAGGGTTCGTTTGTTGCAGATACAAGTGCCTTTCTTGGAGTCTTTTTAACAACTGCAACCTAAAAGGGGTGTTGAGGTCTGAGAAGCTCCAGCCAAGCTTGTGAGGAGCAGGGCGGAAGGATGTGGCTTTGAGTTGGGAACAGAGATGCTCTGTACATCACTCTGACTAAACAGCCTGTGTCAGGTTTTTACCTATGTTCAGGGTAGGATATGGTGGTAGGGAGATGTCCTTGACATTGCAGACTGGCGTGATGCTTGCCAGTTATCTAGCTGAGGGGCTATAGACTAGATGAGAGAAGAAACGAAGGCAGAACAGGGGGAGGAACTAAGGTTTATGCTGGCCATGGGTAAAAGATGGGAGGGAAGAGTGTGTTTCTTGAGCGATGGCACCCTGAGGCCAGCCAGGGGATGACCTGAGGTCTCTATTCACTCACTCCACATCAGGTGTCTTCTCTTACCTGGCTACTAATGCCACTCCTCTAGAAGTGTCTCCCTTTCTTGTTTCTTTCCAGCACCCTGTTCTTCCCTCAGAGCACAGTGTAGTTTACTGCCACGTGTTTTCTTGTGGTTGACACTTGCCCTGTTCTGCTGCCCAGCAGGTCCTGATTGAGTGACGTGTCTGGACGAGCAAGTGCAGTTTCTGTTAAGACTAGCAGCTGTACTTCAGCTTCATAGAACAACCCCCCCGCCTCTACCCCCTAACCTCCCCCCCCCCCCAGATTCCGTTACCTAAATACCTGCAGAAATTTGCTCCTTTTAGTGATGAGTCCCTCATGTGCCCATGTAGATCAATGGTGATAGCTTAACTATATTCCAGTCTATAGCCTAGAAGCTTTTCAGTCAGACACTGTTGAATTCCTTCTGTGGGCAAGGCCCTGAGATAGGGAAAGGCTGCAGTTGTGGGAGGTGTGTAATGTGATGGCTTCCTGTGCCACCCAGGTGAACGGAGGTGTGGAGAGCAACAGCCACTGCAGAGCCCCAAAAGATCTCCCAGCAGGCTCAGTCCAGAGTCATCATCGTCAGACTCTAGATCAGCTGAAAATGGGCAGCACTTTCCAGATGGCAGCAAAGCAGGTAACCTGGGGGTCTTGTAGTTCTTAATGCCTTGCCTTTTTAAAAGATTATCTAATTGACAGACAGTGATTGTGTATGTTTTGGGGTTCAGTGAGTTGTATTCTATGTAGAAAGAATCAAGCTAGTTGACATACCTGTCATCTCACCAAGCTGTGTGTTATGCTAAGTCTATGAGAAATCTATTATGTAAGTGACCCTCCTTCCCACAGTGCCTCACCTAGTGCCTCATGCATGCTAGACAAGCTTTGTCTGTCCAGCCACCTCTCCAATTCTGTGAGCAATTTGGGGATGAACAGGACATTTTCTGTGGTCATAATGCATTGTGGCCTGTTGTCAGCCCTCCTGAAACTTTGTACCCCTTCTCAGCCTCCCCTCTGTTGCTCTCTACTCCTCTAGCCTTTGGTAGCCTCCTTTTTCCTCTTTTTCTGTAAGATGGAATTTTTTTTTTTTTTTTTTTAAGATTCTACATATGAGTGAAATTATCTGATATGTGTCTTTCTGTGTCTCACTTACTTAGTGCAGTGCCTTCTTGTTCTACCCGGTGCTGCAAATGACACATATTTGCCTCTTAATGGTCTGTGTTAAGATCTTCACTGTAAGAAAGTGGTGTGCATAAGAAGATGCTTTTCTTTGTCATGGAAAGCCCTGGGCTAGTCAGAGAGAGCAAGAAGGGTTGTCAGAAGGATGCCAGTCCTGAGTGTCAGGCCAGTGTGTAGCTTTGGATAGCCCCAGGGCTTGTGTTTAGTGTATATAGAGTAACAGGGCCTGGCAAGCTCTTGGGTACTGGGGGGCTTTTGGTTTTTTCAATAATGAAACAATAATGCAGAGACTGGCTGCTAAGCTTACACAATAGACAAATCAATGAACGGGTCGGCCTCTCTTAGAAGACTGCTGTTCAAGATTTGCTCTGAATTGGACATCCACAAATCTGCTCTTCAGTGTTGGGCACAGATTGTTCATTCCTCTGGCTCTCAGGGAGGAGCTGTTTGGTGACTAAGAAGGCAGACCTTGTCAAGCCTCTTTGTATGGCAAGCAGAGAGGACCAAAGCCTACATATTTCCTTCAGGCCTTTAGCTTTTGTATTAATTTTCGTAATTATATGCGTGTTTATAAGTCATTACAATGAGGGCTGGCAGGATGACTCAATGGATAAAGACAGGCATAGCCAAGCTTGAAGACCTGAATTTGATTCCCAAAGCCCACATGGTAGAAGGAGAGAACTAACTTAGGTAAGTTGTCTTCTGACATCCACATAAGCGCAATGTCATACATTCCCCACTTACATGCACACCACCCCTTTAAATAAATGGGGGGAAAAAACCTAAACATTACAGCCTATTTCATCCTGTCCCTGAATATTAAACCTTCTCTTACTTCTCCTTCCACAGTACTGGAGAGGAGCCCAGAGCCTTGGGCCTGTTAGGTGAACATTCTCTTATTGGTTAATTTTCTTTTTATTTCTTTATTTTGAGACAGTTGTCTGAGTTGGCTTTGAACTTTTGATCCCTTGCCTCAGCCTCCCCAGTAGCTGGGATTAGAGTCATGCACCAGGAGGCCTGGCTGGAGTTTCACATTTTCTGTCCACTTACTGTTGACGTAAGAAGGATAAAGAAGTGTGTGGTAATGACAGGGTCTCTTTTTTCTTCAGGACTGGGTCAGTGTCCCTTTAACATACTGCAGGAAATCTAAGGGATAGTAATTTGAGAAGCATGTGCAGCCTTCATGTTCACTTTGTGAAATGTGCTTTTCCTCAGGTGTCAACGGGAAAGCAGGTAGCAGGGACCCTTCCTTAGTGGTAGCTTTTGTCTGCAAGGTAAGTCTCAGCAAAAGTGGGCAGCCAGTGTGCGTGTGGCTAGTGGCCAGCAGGTTGTGTGTTCTGGGACCTTCTTCTAGCACCTGTGCAGTCATTTGCAGGGAGCTCCTCGCTACCTGTACTGACTGGGAACAGAACTTACTTCCTTCTCAGAGTACTACCTCTGCTTTCATGGTCTTTCAAATTCTCATTCAGTGCCCTGTCAGTCTGCACACATGTTTCCTGTAGTGGGTGGCTGGTCCTCTCAGACTTTACATATCACTCAGGGCAGCTGTTGCTTGTTTCCTGAAAGTTAGGCTATCAAACCTCCACCTCCTTCAACTCTGTTTCAGGTATGTTTAGGTATATGAATCATGTTGATTTTGATGTTGACCTCATTGTTTGATCATGTGACTGACAGTCTGCTTTTAGTAGGACCTCAGTGTAAAGCTTTATTACAGTACAGGCTGTGACAAATACTTTTGCCTAAATGTGGTGAGACAGTATTGTTTCAGTGTTGGGTATTATTGAGTTTTGTCTCTGTGTGGGGGCTAGGGCTATAGAGAACTTGCCTGCCCCCTGCCAGGCTCTAGGTTCAGAACTTGGCACTCAAAAAGAAAAAAATCTACTTGGAATTTCTGTCCAGGGTCTTAACACCTGCAAGTGAGAAGTTGCTATGAACAGTGGCCGAATGACATCGTCAGTATCATTTCTGTCTGTTTGAATGACAACTACACTTTTATAAGTACTGACACCAGTAGGCACATTACTTGTGTGCTTCTGAGGCTCAGGCAAAAACATCTTAACTGTTGAATGATGTTTGCATTGTGTTAGACACTTCTTCCCTTCCTAAGTAATTACACTGGGCATGATAAAGATCATGTCTCTGGGTGACACAGGCAGACATCTGTCTTGAGGCAGCTGTTCTGGACCTGCAGCCCGTCTTGTTCTAGCTACAGGCTGGTGCCCTGGCTTTCCTCTCTTCCATGTCTGTGCTCACTTTGTTTTGCTGGCAGTGCTACAGAAGAGTCCAAGGCTTCACGTATCTTAGCGAGCTCTCTAACACTGAGCTATATCCCCAGTTAATTTTTTTATTTTGCGGCAGGGTCTTGCTAAGCTATCCACAGTGGCCTTGAGCTTGCTGTGTTCTGCTGTTCTTCTGAGGGCTAATCTTCATCATCCTGGCCCCTCTTCCTCCTTGTTAATTTGATGCTTTTCAGCTGAGTTAGGAAAACAGTGAGCTAAGCTCTAGTTATAGGAGCCAGAAAAAGCAGTTTCTGAACATGAGGCCTGGGACAGTGCATCTGATAGGACGGTGTGGGCTCGGAGGCAGATGTGGTGCTCCTGGACCCTCCTTGGCATATTGTGCTTCTCCCTATTGAGCAGGTGTCCAGTTGAATCCTGCTCAGAGAGGTTGCAAGTAACTCTTGCCATGAATTGTCCTTCCTATATGCAGACTCACTTGATGTGAGGTGAAGTGCTTGCTCACTGTGGCATTTGTTCACATCTGAAGGTGCCACCTGGACCTGTGTGTCTCTGGTCTCACATTGCCATGCACACAGTAAAGTCACAATCCTCCCACCAGCACCCTAGTTTGTAAGGTGGGAAAAGGTCTAGACTCTGGAGAATGAGACTCTGGGATCCAAATTTGAGGCTTAGTCCTAATAGTAATTTAACTAAGTAAGTTAAAAGTAAACTTAGTAGTTTATCAAGATGTGAGGAAGAAAATGAAGATCAGATGTTACTCAGCAGAGACCTGCTGGTGTCTTTCTTCATCATGTGTGATGATGGTCCTCTGTAGGTCCCAGGCATATCAGAAGCTTACAGAGCATGGTGTGGATTTGCTGTAGGATTGCTGTGTCATCTGAAGAAAAAAGAGCATACTAGGAATTTGTTATGATTTTTTTCTCTGCCAAGTAAAAGCTGAAGCACTACATTGCCAAATATTTGAAAGAGGAAGAAAACCACCACCCATCCTGTTGTCACCCTACCAGTGTCACTGCTCTGGATGGCACTGTGCAGCAGTTTGACTAGTCACTGCCCGGGTAGGTGGTGCTTTGCTAGCGCCCTGATGTGAGATTAGATGATGGAACAACACAGGTACCTTGCAGTTCTGGGGACACCTAAGCATCCTTGCTGTTTGTTAACTGTGACGTAGAAGAGAGTGACACTTCTATTAAGTTCATAGCAAGGTGATGGTGGGAGTAAGCACTGTAGTTTATCTGGCTTTAACTTATAAGCCTTTCAAAATAAGCACTTTAGAATATGTGTGTCTTCTGAAAACAAACTGCATCTTAAGGAATTGTAAGGAAGAAAGGAAAAGTAGATCCACTTCTGTGAAAGTTAAGATAAGCTGCTTCGTCAACATCTGAAATTCTGTTTGTCTTCCTTTGTCACAGCTTCACTTGAGGAAAGGGAACTTCTTGGTGCTGAAAGCAAAGGAGCTGGGCCTTCCTGTGTGAGTGTCAGGTCCCTGGGAACTCCCGAGCTGGGCCTCTGTAAAAAGAAGGATCTCACAGAGTGCTTGCATGTCTTTCTTTCAGTGGGACAGCCGCCATTGCACCCATCATTGCTGCTGTCAAGGACGGGAAGAGTATCACTCACGAAGGGAGGGAGGTGAGGCTCCTGCTTTCTGTGATTTAGCAGTTGCAGGTGGGGCCTGGAACACTGAGCAGAGCCACTGTCTGCTTAAGCTTATACACACCACTTTGAAGGATGTGTGGGACAACTTGAGATTGCCATCTCTTGGCTGCGTGGTGGACCCCTTACCTAGACCTGTGCTGCACACCTGCAGTACTCTGCCCAGGCATTTCTACGTCTGCCCACACCAGGTGGGCCTACATGTGTATGGATGCTTTCCATCATGTCTGAGCTGAGAAATGCCTGCCTTCGAGGACAGGCTTAGCTAGCAAATCTCAGAAAAGCTGTGCTTTTTGCCTAAGAAGGTATGTCTAGTGTCAAAAGTACCTTACAAGCTAACCCTCCCCCTGGCCACTGTAGGTTTAAAATGTTTCCATAAACTAGTACCTATCTGCTGAAATATGAGCCAAAGCAGAAAATGGTGGGTGGCAGCCACTCAAGTCAGGCTTGTGCTCTGTGAATTAAATGTGGGTTGTATAATTATAGCAACTGTCTTTAAGGACATTTGGTTGTGGCTGAACTGAGATTGTTCTGGAAGAGCTTTCTTCTCCAATAAGTGGCCTGTCTGGTTCTCTAGATTGCTCCTGAAGAGCTTTGCACACCGCCAGATCCTGGTCTTGCATTCATTGTGGTAGAATGTCCTGATGAAGGATTCATCCAGCCCATCTGTGAGAATGACACCTTTAAAAGGTAATGATGAGAGTCCTTGGGTGGGAGAAGTGAGAACCATCACTGTAGCAACACCTAGCCCAGCATACACATTCATGTCCCAAAGGCAGATCATGTCCTTGAGATACAGTGTCTCTGGGAAGGCCTGGACTTTTTGTTCAAGGTGTGTCTTGATCTTTGGCCAGAGTTGGGTGGTGTTTGTAGTTAGTGGGTTTTGAAATGAAATTTGAGAACAACTCACAACCACAGCAGCCACTGAGGCCTACCTAGACAGAGGTACCTACCTAGCGAAAGAGAAGGATAAGGAGGGGAGAACACATAGGAGCAAGAGAGAGACATCTTAGTCTAGAACAGATTCCATAGTGAGTGCCCAGGTGAATGAATTATTTGACCTCTATCTATCTGTATGAGTTTTCTTTCCTCACCTACATTGAGACTAATGAGGTAGGGCAGAGTGTCTGAGTCCCTGTGACCTAGACTGTGCTAGGGACAGTATCTGCATGGAAGCATCTTTCCAGCCCAAGTGTTATACCTCTGGAAAACAGCCAGTTCTATAGCTTCAGTCCTGGCCTGAAATCCTTCCACCATGTCTTTCTGGTGCTTGGGCTCAACCTTGAATGCACTCAGTAAGTGCCCTACCACTGAGCTTCATCTCCAGCCTCACCATGCAGTCCCGCCTTAGCCTTCTTAGTGCTGGGTATGGTGGAGACCACCACCTTAGGTAGAACCCTTAAGTCTCCTGTCTGTTTTAAACCTTGCCCCACCCTTGGTGGCTTGTTTTTGTCTTCTCCATGTACTGTTTTGTTCTGTTTATACATCAGATCCTTTTCTACAGTAGTGTCAAGAGTTCCTCCTAGGCCACTTTGTCCTTTGTGCGTTCAGTGCCCTGGCCACAAGCTATCCTAATCAGATTTTCAGCAACAGAGCCTCTTGCAAGCCAGAGGAGCTTGAGAGATCTGTGCTTCTGTGAGATGGTTTGTGCAGTGGTGTGTGTGTGTGTGTGTGTGTGTGTGTGTGTGTGTATAAGTATAAGAGAGAGAGACAAAATAGCCACTGAAAAGGAAGTGTCATCATGTTGGCAGACCATGTCTGGGCAAGAGGTGGTACCCTTGGCAGCACTTAGTATTCTAATTCATGGCTGCACAATCCTCTTTCATGTGTACTCTGAGTTTGTATCTCTTTCTAAAGGAAATCCCATTCTTCTTTCTGCCCAGGTACCAGGGAGAGGCCGATGCCCCCGTGGCCCTGGTTGTCCACATTGCCCCAGAATCTGTACTCATTGACAGCAGGTACCAGCAGTGGATGGAGAGGTACGGAGACACAGGGCACAGAGGGCAACTCTTGTGGTTAGTAGCGAGTTTGGATGGATGATCCTGCACTGATTACTGCTCTGTTGACTACCTTCCCTCACCTGAGCCTGCCTTAGAGGTCCCTCTATAGGGGGTCTGCTTTGAATCATTGCCACTAGGTGGTGCAGTGTCCCCACTTCTCACTTGTCTAGGATTCCTGGTTACATCCCTTTACACGTCTCTCAATCAGTGCAGAGGAGAGTCTGGGAAATACAAAGGAACAGCTTCTACCAGTATCCCACTGTACTTCTGTGTTTGACTTCAGCTGCTCTGGCTTGTTCTCAAGAGGTCTGCAAGGAGAAGGTCCACTATCATTTAATAACCCTGCACTAGGAAGCGCCACCAGAAGAGTGTCAGGGCTTGGGTATTTGGTGACTTCTAGTGGCTCCTTAGCTACCCTGCTGCCTGCTTCACCTCCTCCCTCCCTGTCTTCTCTGACCAAGCAGTTCTGGGTCTTAGGCTTTGTTTCATTCCTTGTAAGTCTGAGTCAGAACACGAATTGCTTGTTTTCCTCTTAGACCTTCTTTTTTACAGCCTGTTCTTATAATATTTTCACATGCTTACACAAAGGTCTTATGTTTTCTTAGTTTTCCCACCATTCTTTCCAGCACAACCCAAAGACAGCCATGGGAGGGACAAAAGCCAGACTTTGACACAGAAGCAACAGGTTTATGTCTGGCTGTGTAGAAATTGTTCAGGGCAAATTACATAACTCTGAACATGACCACATTAATCTGTTCATCTATAGTCCTTTCCCTGAGGAGTGATTCCCTGACAGACACTGTTAACTGTGGACTGTTTCTTCTTAGGTTCGGTCCTGATACCCAGCACCTGATTCTAAATGAGAATTGTTCATCAGTTCACAACCATCGCAGCCACAAGATTCAAACACAGCTCAGCCTCATCCACCCAGACATCTTCCCTCGACTCACCAGCTTCTACAGTAAGGTAGCTAGTGTCCTGCACCTTTCCTGGCCAGTGGATTCTGGCTCTTTGCTTTCTCACCATGAAGTTTGTTCTTATTTTTTCCAGGAGGAAAAGCATGCCCTCAGCATGCCCACAGTTCGGGGTGAATGCCTCCTCAAATATCAGCTCCGCCCCAAAAGGGAGTGGCAGAGGTGTGTGCAATTTTGAACCCAGGGAAACAGCTAGGCTAGGGGTTGGCAAGCATCTGAAAATGGTAACTGTTCTGGAAAGCACTTCCAGCCTTGTGGTTCCTGCTATAGTAGTCACCTATGCAGCAGCAGGAAGAGCCCAGCTCCAGTTATTAGATGTTTATTGAGATAAGATGTTTATTAAGATAAGATCTCACTGTGTACACCTAGATGACCTGTAGCTTGCTGTAGACCAGGCTGGGCTCAAACTCACAGAGATCTTCTGGTCTCTGCCTCTCAAGTGTTAGGATTGAAAGTGTGCACAGTTGCACCTTGCACCAGTAAAAAGTATTTGTTAGAACTTCCAGTAGTGATGTTTTACTCTTTTGGGACATTGTTTTCTTGTTTTAATGCAACAGTAAATGTCTTGTATATGTCTTTGATTGGACCTCTGCTTTCTAAATGTGGAGTAATGGGGTCACAGTGTATGACTTCTTTAGGCACTCAATGACCATACATTGCCATCTGGAAAGCCCCTGCCCATACATTTCCAGGCAAGTGAGAAGTGTTTGCTGGCTACCAGATAGCTTGATTATCTTTATTGTTGGGGTATGAGTGTGGGGTCTTAATGTTTCCTGACCTTCCAGTGTCACTGTTAGAATAGATCATATTTTAGAATGTCACTGTGTGCTCTTGTGGTTGGATCATCATTACTCTATGGTGGTATGCCTTGGGCCATGGGCATTGCTGCATGCATACCTTCCTCAGTCCACGTGCCAGTGAAAATGTCATTCCAACGTTCCAGACCCACTGAGTTGATCCGGAAAGGTTGATGTGGGTTGCTTTATAAGCATCATGAGGAAGGTTCCAGAGACTAGAACTACCTGGGTCATTATGATCTGTAGGAATGTTTTACACCTGTATTAGTTACTTTTCTGTTGCTGTGATAAAATACCAGGACCGAAATAACAGATGGAAAAAAAGTTTATTTTGACTTATGATTCCAGAGGGGTAAGAGTCCATCCTGGTGGGGAGACATGGAAGCAGTTGGCAGGCGTGACAGGAGCTGAGAAATTGCAACCTCAACCACAAATACAAAGCAAAGAGAGTGAAGTGGAAGCAAGGCTGTTCCCCCAAACCTCCCCAAACAGTGTCACATGTGAGCCTCTGGGGGCACATATGTTAGCCAAACAGAGTTCACGTGGATTTATTCTGAACATCCAAACCAGCATTTGCTGATAGGCTGTGCGGGCCCCCTGGGTCACCCAAGTTCTTTTCTTCTGCAGGGATGCCATGCTTACTTGCAATTCTGAGGAATTCATAGCCGAGGCCTTGGAGCTCCCCAATTTCCAGGAGAGTGTGAAGGAGTATAGGAAGAGCATGCAGGAAAGCCCAGCTCCAACAGGTGAGCCAAAGCCCTGGGCAGCCTCTCTCCTATACATTGCCTGCCTGATGCTTGCAGTCTTAAGTAGGGGGTTGGGCAAATTGCAGCCTGACTACTGAACTCAGGACTTCTCTGTGTTACTATAAAGGGTTGAAGAAGGCGTTGAGGATCTTAGCACCTGTGCCCCCCACACCAGTAAACTCTGTGTTTAGTGGCAGTGTCTGGGTATTCTTGAGAGTCCACCTGTAGGAAGGGGGATACCTGTGAGACCATGGGGAGCTTCCCATGCTACAGTTGCTCTTGGGATCTACTCCTGGTTAAGAAGGGCAGGGAAGATGCTGGCCATGTAACCAGTTTTATTGCTCCATCAGGGAAAGTAAATTGGAGAATTTTGTGACCTCTGCACTTACAGAGTTTTCCTGAGTTTTCAATTAGTGATAAAGAGGATGCTGGAATAGAAGGGGTGGTTTTTAATCCAGCCAGGGGGCCTTTCCCTACTCTTGCTTTTCTGAAGATCAGTATTAGGGCAGCCATTCCTCTCCCCATGTGTGGCTGGGAAGAACTGTTTCCTGGGAGTTGCTTCATTCTTTCTTACTAAGTTGGTACCCTGGTGTGTTAGTTCATGGCCACCCAGGTTGGGTGAGGCTGAGCTAGTCCTGAGTTCCTGTTCAGGAGACAGGAGGGTGCATACACATGAAGTGCATGGTCTTAGTGCAAGGTGGAGGTGCCATCCCCACAAAGGAGGTGATGATTCAGAGCTAAGGAAACCTTCTATGTTACTTAGTGGGTGTTACTTAGTGGGTTTGTTGTTGTTGTTGTTTGTTTGTTTTTAGGAAAGCCTGAGGAATTATTTACTCTCCTTCCAGATGCTTTTATTCCCTGACAGCCTGCAGGCCTCATATTGAAAAAGAAACACCTTTACCCAGTGCCACTCTGGGAAGGTGGATTGGACTGGATTCCCTGCCTACCTCATGACAGAATGCTGGCTCAAGTTCCCTTGTATTTTCCACAGAGAAAAGAAGCCAGTACCCTGAAATCGTCTTCCTGGGTACAGGATCTGCTATCCCAATGAAGATTCGAAATGTCAGTTCCACACTCCTCAACCTAAGGTACCATGTTTGCCCCAGAAGCCGCTGTCCCCTAGAGCTTGTTGCTAAACATCCTCTCCACTTACTAGGCTGATTGTCCTGGAACAGAAGTTGCGGGCTTCGCTGTGTTTTGTTTTATTTAGAATATATTATTGAGATTGGGTCTTGATATATAGTCCTGGCTTGCCCAGAACTTACTCTGTAGACCCAGCTGTCCTGGAACTCCTGGCAGTCCTCCCTTGTCTGCCTCTCAAGTGCTGGGCTCACTATTTCTATTTACTTCTGGGAAACATGCAGACCCATACCCTCATGACTTTGGAACAAAGAGCTGAAACCTCTTTATGTTGTGCCCATTGTGGATGGGTGTCTCAGTGAGCCTGCACATTAAGCCTATGAAGGAGAGGTGTCTACTGACTTGGTTGACTGGTAAGCACATGCCGAGAGAGATTGTTTCAGTTCTGCTGCCTAAGCTGCAAGTCAAGGTTTTGAGCTGGTGTCTTAACTGGTACCTGTATTTCCCCTAATTTCTTGCTTGTGCATTTAAAAGCTTTTGGGGTGTTGCACATTTGTTTATATTCAGTCCATCACTGAGTTCTGCTTGTTTTTTCTGATTGACTTCTGGGTTTGCTTAGGATCATTTTTCTGCAGATATATGTCAGTCACTGTGGAGTGTTTATGACCACTCTGCTCTGCAGACATGTCTGCCAAAGGAAACAAGCCCTGAAGTGCTGGGTTTGTTCTTAGAGCTCATTATTATAGGTGCTGGTGTTAAATGTAACAACAAGTAATGCTGCAAGTGTGCACTGCAGTGCCCCGCCCACCTGAGGTCAGGCAGTGTGCACTGCAGTGCCCAGCCCACCTGAGGTCAGGCAGTGTGCACTGCAGTGCCCCGCCCACCTGAGGTCAGGCAGTGTGCACTGCAGTGCCCAGCCCACCTGAGGTCAGGCAGTGTGCACTGCAGTGCCCAGCCCACCTGAACTCAGGCAGTGTGCACTGCAGTGCCCAGCCCACCTGAACTCAGGCAGTGTGCACTGCAGTGCCCAGGCCCACCTGAGGTCAAATGCTTTCAAATTTAATTTTGTTTTTTGTGAGTGAAAAATGTAGGAAGGTGGGTTAGAGTTGCCTGGCCTTTCTCGAAGACTTACGGTTTCTGATCCCTTAACTCAGTCTGGCACCCTTGTTGATGTGAACGGGGTCAGCTTTTTCTCATGTAGGCTCTCCCCTGGAAGTTGCTGTCTTTAGAATGAGGGGCCTCTGGACAGGTGTGGCCTTTCCAGTCTTGTGGTTTCCTATAGAAAGGAAGGAGGCCAGAAGGGTACCTCAGTCTTTCCACCTGAGCGTAGAGCCTCTCTGCCCTGGAGTGCTGAGTTGAGACCTGTCCGGCAGACACCTGTGAGAGAAGCCTTGAATCACACTGGTCATCTCCCCAGAGAGGTTCATGCAGTTCATTCTGTCTCAGGACAGTTTGAGGACGTGGGCCAGGAAACCCCGGGCCACCTGGAAATGGAATTGGAAGCCATCTCCCGAGACATAATGCGGTCTCTGGCACTCTTAGCAGAGTGCAGCCCATTCAGTGGAAGCGGAGGTGTGCTTTAAGAGCTGACTCAAGGCCACAGTCTGCTTTTCGTTTTTCTGTTTTTGATACCCAACATTGTATTTTGTATATCCTTAAAGACTTTGGGGTTCTTTGGATCTTTCTTTCATATAGAGAAGATAGAATGACCCATGTGGTTTAATTAGTTGACTTTCATATGAGCTCCACAAAGGACCAGTAGGCATGGTTGTGGAAGTGGGGGTAGGAGGAGTGTGTGTATGTGGTGGGAGCTGCTGCCTGTTCTGTCTCTGCTACAGCAATGCATACTGGAAAATCTAGACTAAAGCCTTTCCTGTTGGTGACTGTCTTCCGCAGCCCTGACAAGTCTGTGCTGCTGGACTGTGGGGAAGGCACTTTTGGGCAGCTGTGCCGACATTATGGACAGCAAGTAGACAGAATCCTGTGCAACCTCGCAGCTGTATTTGTGTCCCACCTGCATGCGGACCACCACACGGTGAGTGTGGGACCCCCAAATGCAGCATGTGGGAGGTGCTGGCTCCTTTAGTCTTGGCCTGGACTTCTCTTCCTCTAGTACGGATTTTTGGCTTTACTCACTTTTTTTGTGCTCCACACACAGCTTATTCATCAAGACTGGCCAGACCTGGGCCTTTTAGGGCTTCCTAGGTCTCAGCCCCCTGCCCTCTAACACAGCTAGGTTTTTGTGCCTGTAACATTTCACAGTCATTGGTCAGTATGTGCCATCCGACCTGTGACGTGGGATAGGGCTGGGGTCAGTGAGCTAGGAACCACCACAGGCATGGACTTGAGAGCCTGTGGAGATAACAGCTGGACCTGGCTCATCATGTGTGCTTTCCTCCCTAGGGCTTGCTGAATATCTTGCTGCAGAGAGAGCATGCGCTGGTAAGTGAGGCACCTGACTGATATTGGTAATTGGCTGCTTCATTATCAGCTGTACCTACCACTCATTTCAAACCATTTTTCCTAGGAAGTCCCCTTTTTGACTCTGTACTGGGATCTTTTTTCAGGCGTCTCTGGGGAAATCCTTCCAGCCTTTGTTGGTAGTGGCCCCAACCCAGCTCAGGGCCTGGCTACAGCAATATCACAACCAGTGCCAAGAGATTCTGCATCATATTAGGTGAGCATCCCATGAACCTGCCTCCAGGCTACTGCTTTCCACTGTTACCTCCCCCTGGCAACCCTGCCCAGGGAGTGTACTCCCTAAGTGTTCCAGCCCTTATAGCAACTTGGTATCACCATGCCTAACCACTGCCTGAAGCAGACAGTTCCAGGGTCAAGAACTCAAACAGCTGCTAGCACAAGACACCTAAGCCAAGTGGTGCATGGCAGGGATGGCCCAGCCTCACCTCCAGGGCAGGGTGAGAAGGAGCCCTTCTGCCAGAAGCCACCTGTGACCTGCTCTGCCTGTGAAGTTTCTTGCAGTGAACTGGATAGGCTTGGCTCCTTTCATTTTCAGTTTTCCTGTTATTACCATGACAGAAGTCACAATTCCCAGCTAGAACCACTGACGGTTGGTCCTTCATGCAGAGAACATAGTGTGATTGCAGGTGTTAAATGACTTGAAAAAAAAAGTTCAGTATCACTTTTAAATGTTTTGTCTTCTTATAGTATGATTCCTGCCAAATGCCTTCAGAAAGGGGCAGAGGTCTCCAGTCCTCCAGTTGAAGGGCTGATCAACTTACTGCTGAAAACATGCGACTTAAAAGAAGTAAGTAGCCCAGGTGCAGACCCCACAGAGATAGGCAGGGTGGACAATGGGGCCTGAGCCCTTCACCTCTGCTCCCTCAGTTTCAGACCTGCCAAGTGCGGCACTGCAAGCATGCTTTCGGCTGTGCGCTGATACACTCATCTGGCTGGAAAGTGGTGTACTCGGGGGACACCATGCCCTGTGAGGCTCTGGTCCAGATGGGTAAGTGAGGGAAATGGGTCTCACCCAGGTTCTTTGAGAGATGCATAGGGTGTGGCAGATGCAGGGTATGTGGGTGATGCCACAGATAGCAGACTGGTTCTTGTCCAGTCTGTCCCCTGGCTGTTGTCCTGAGGAGCAGACAACTCATAGGACCAAGGGAGCTGAGTATTTGGGTCACACACAAACAGCTGTGGATACCAGGGGTTTATGCTGCTCATCCAGACTCCTCGATGCCCCATCTTCCTGTCCAGGGAAAGATGCCAACCTCCTGATACATGAAGCTACCCTGGAGGATGGCTTGGAAGAGGAAGCAGTGGAAAAGACACACAGGTAATGCAGATACAGCAATGCTACTTAGTCCTTATCACCCTCTCTTTTGTCAAGTGAAGCTAAGCAGCTTCCTTCCACCTACCAGAGAGAGGAGGAGAGAGGTTATGCTCACAGCCATGTGGAAACGGCTGGCTTTTTACCAGGCTTGTGGAATTCTGAGCGCACATTAGCTCCCCTGGGCACTCTGCCTTTGTTCTTGCATATCCCCCAGGTAGGGTTCTATGCTGAGGCCTAGGGTTTAAAAAAAAATCAGGCAAGCTAGAATAAACCATCACTTCAGGGAAAGGTGGGGCCATGACTGAATACAGGGTGTTTTAAGAAGATGGACCTTCCTAGGTGCCTGGCAGGTTTCTCAGGTGTTCATTCTGACAAGCTAACAGCCAGCACCCACTGCATGGCCACCTTTGGGAAGTGTGGGCAGGCTCTGCCCTCAGGAGCATCTCTGCTGGTTAAACAGGAGCCTTCTAAAGACTCCTATCAGCCTTCCTTGGTGTCCTGGGGGTGGCAGGGCAGGGTTGAGGACTCCTGGCCCAAGGCTTAGCATCCCTTGCTTTCTTCTTCACTACAGCACCACCTCCCAGGCTATTAATGTGGGTATGCGGATGAATGCCGAGTTCATCATGCTGAACCATTTTAGTCAGCGGTACGCCAAGATCCCCCTCTTTAGCCCTGACTTCAATGAGAAAGTTGGCATCGCCTTTGACCACATGAAGGTCTGTATGTCACGTGGGCCACGAGGGTTCTGAGGGGCAGGGCCAGGCAGGACAGTGACCCTCATTTGCTTCTCTTTTTATGGCCTCGGGCCACAAAGCAGCTTTCTCTATCACTAGCTGGGTGTAACCAAAAGCAGACTGACAACAGTCTGCTTCTGAAGGGTCTTCCTGCCCTCAGTGTCCCTGAAGATTCCAGACTACTGCAGCCTTAGCAGGGCTATTCTCCGAGTAGCAGAGTGGGTCCCTTTCATCTCCCCAAACAAAGGAGTGGGGCAGAGTCAGCTCTGGTTGTTAGGAGCTTGACAGGAAAGTGGACCATTTGTTTCCTTTTCCGTTTGGTTTCCCTGCCCTTACCCAGGAGTGAAGAATTGGCCTTCTTCACAGAACCTGCTCCCCTCCTGAATAGCAATCCTTGAAGCCATGGTCCAGTGGCCTGAGGATGTGCAAGCAAGGAGAGGTGGCCCTACCCCAGCTCCTCTACTCATTTCTCCTTTCACTGTGTCCCTCTCTTATCCTGTCTGTTCTTCCAGATCTGCTTTGGAGACTTCCCAACAGTGCCCAAGCTGATTCCCCCACTGAAGGCCCTGTTCGCAGATGACATTGAAGAGATGGTGGAGCGTAAGGAGAAGCGGGAGTTGCGACTGGTGCGAGCAGCCCTCCTGACCCAGCAGGCGGACAGCTCACAGGACAGAGAACCCCAGCAGAAGCGGGCCCACACAGAGGAGCCACACAGCCCACAGAGCAAGAAGGTCAGAGCCCAGTGAAGGTCTCAGCCATTCTAGACTGAAGGCTGTGGCCTCTGCATCTTCTGACGTCCTGGTGGGAACCAGCGCACACAATGTAGCCAGGAGGCAGCCTGAAATCAGTATGCATCCTCTATGGCCGTGGCTGGGGGTGCACCCATCTGCCAGGGGCCTCCAATGCCTGGAGAAGGACACAGTGGTGGGACAGGAGGCCATGCAGTGGAAGACAAGCCATTCTTTAAAGAAGTCATGAAAATTGAGGAGTCTGCCCCTCACTCACTAGCACAGGGGTTCCCTCTGCATGCCAGAGTCAAGCCATGCTACAGGCGACACTGGGTATGTGTTTTCCAGGCTCCAAGAATAGTATTTACAAGGACTCAGACTCAATAAAGCTCAAGTTTGGAACCCTGAGTTCTTTGGCTTCATCGTGGTACTGCTTCAGTGTGGGGTCTTCTGTGGGCTGGGTACCCAGTGTGCCCTGCATGCTCCATTGGCTGCAGGATCTGTGGAGCCTGTTGTTCTCTTGCTCCATGGTGAGAACGGAAATCACTATGAAAGTACGAAGAAATGTCACCTTGGGCAAGATGCCTTGCTGGATCTGAAAACAGGTTAGTGACTGAAACTCGGAAGGATGCTCAAAGCCAACTCTAACATTTATATATTCTCCCTACCCAGGAGAGCGCAGAAAGCACTTTAGAAATTCGGGTGTGAGACAGCAAGGACTTGGCCTTCCCTGGTGGTGCTCTTCAGATGTCCTCCTGAAGCAGCAGAGGATGTTATAACTGCCTAGCAGCCTCTACTGAAACAAGACCATGTGCCAAGCTCAGGGATAATAAATCTATTTTAATAACATTACTCTTGACAACAATTTGTACATGTATTTAAAGATAACCTTCAACCCCCAGGCTCCGTTACCAATCAGGGATTGGACTGCCCTGGCCAGGAAGTGAGCAAAGCTGTAACGTCAAAAGTCCGCAGATCCCACTCTTGGAGAAGGGTGAGTTTTCACTGCTGGGAAAAATAACTAAGCATTTAGAATTTTTCATTGTACACCTGTACATTGGATTAGACTGAATGGCTCAAATTAAACAAATATAGATTTCATATATACAAATATATCATGTATAGGTATATCTATTTTCAAAGAATCAAACTTTAAACTTTGACTTTGCATGCATGGCCCAGATCTGTTTTATTCCCTTAATCCCGAAGTGTGAACAGGCTCCCTGCACCCCTGCCCCAGGGCTGGATGGGACATGGTGAGAAGGATGAGCAGGGTCTGCTGGTGAGCAAAGCAGGCCACACTGTGGGCTGGGTGGCCAGTACCACTCCCTCTACCTGCTTTGGGGAACAGAATTATTGCTAATCAGCTGTAACCTCCAGAAAAGGAGTGCCAGGCCCCACATACCTGCTAAGCTGGGTGCCTGGATGGGTAAGTTGCTCTCAGATACCAAGTGTATTTGGGGAGCATGGAGACCTATGTAGGGCCTTCTGTGTTCAGAGCCTCATTCAGAAATGACAGTGGAGTAAAGGGAGCCTGTCACATGGGGGAAAGTAAAGCTGTCAGAAGTGGATATGTTAAGCCGTTTACTTTGGAGCTGTGATTAAGGGTAGCTTGAAAGATATCTCTGGTTGGCTCGGCAGCAGGTAGAGGACAGCAATGCCTCGGACTTCTCTTTCCCGAGTCAAAGGGTTTCCTCCTGCCCTGCTTCCCCTCTGGCCGTTATGGCGATGCTGCAGGACCTGATGTCCCAGTCAAGGTAGTAACTGGACCCTCTCTTGCATCCTCATCCTACAAAGGCCATTCTGACAAGCCCTTGAGTGGAGAGGTGGATGCTGCTTGCCATAGAGGCCAAAGATGGATCAAAATAGGCACAAAGTCAAAAGGCAAAGGTCGAACAAAAGGCTGGAATCAATACCCAAAAGGAACAAATGAAATCTGCACCACCAACACTCGCCACATGGACGGGAGAGCTCTTCCTCTGCCCAACGCCACCTGGTGTTGGACAGGACAGCAAAGGGCTGATGGAAAATCCTTGGCAGGCTAGGGGACTCTGCTCTGTGTGGTGTCATAGATGTATGTACACGTGTCGGGGTGGGCTGCCTCAAAGAGCTGTACTCTCTGATTCCTCTTCTGAGTCCCTCTTGTCAGTCACCGAGTGCCTTCGTGCATGTTCCAGGGGACTCAGGCGGAGTGTTGACCCCAGTTCTATGTGGATGGAAGGGACATCAAAGTGGACAAGATCTGCAGAGAGAGGAGGAGGTGAAAGGGAACCAATTGCAAACAGACAGCATAGAAAGCAGGGCCTGGCTGTGCTCAGGCTAACTCATTAGAAGTTGGGCACTGTGGGATATGCGTGCGGTTGGGTCTGATCTGCTTCTGCCTGGAAGCTTGGCTAAGAGGATGAGGCTCTGTTCCAGTCTTTCAGCCTCTCTGTACCCAGGTCCTGATAATCAGGGTGTTCCCAGGCAGGCCTCAGTAAAATCTCCTGGAAATCAGTCTGCAGAGACAGGGTGTGAGTCACTGACCTCACTCAGAAACTGCTGTGTTAGTTCAAGGAGGAGGCAGGGCAGAATCCTCAGGATGCTGGATACCACCCCACCCCCACCCCGTTTTGATCTCTTTCACAAGGAACACTAACAGGTCATTCTGGCAAGTGCAGGGAGAATGAATGTACCAGAAGTTACAAGGCTTAATGTCTGGACAGCTGGGAGTCAGCTGGGGACTCAGCCCCTTGGACACCACACTGGGAGTGGTCCTGGAGCCTCAGCTACTGTTGGGTAGATCCTGGACCTAGCCCGCTGAGACCCAGGGCTGCTGGAGGCAAGTTGATGTATCATTCCCCTACCCTTAGTTCTGGATTTTGGTGAGTCTTGTCTACCTGAGCTGGCGACAGCACTGCAGTTGAGTACAACCAGTACAAGCCCCGGGCCACTCAGAAAATTGAGTTTTTGTTGGCTTTTTGAAAAATTAACAAAACATGTTGAGAATAAGGAATACCATACTGAGTGGACAGGCATTACACTTGGACACTGCCTTCAAAGACGTTTTACAGACACACGAGCACTGGGACACCCTGCTCTATCCCCAGCCATAGGATGCCACTGCAGCCTGTCTGCTTGCACAGTGGTGGAGCACATCTGGGGTCTGAAGCTTGAGCCAGTCCTCAGTGCTCCCCTGCAGTGAGTGACGTGTGTCCCATAGGATGCCTGCAGGTGTGTGGCAGGCTGCAGAGGCCAGGAGGCAAGTGGGGGCGGACGGGGTGTGTGTGTCAGGAGATACACAGGCTCTCTAGGTACAGACTGGCTTTGAACAAGCTTTAGCTCCCCTGAAGGCAAATGGAGTAACAGGGCACTGAGGAGCATGAACATGTCAGTTCAGATGGTGCCCAGCTAGCATAGGACTGTCTCAACCCTACCTGGGCAGTGCCCTCATAGGAGCCCAAGCAAGAAGGGTCACTCAGCAAGAGGGCAGGGCTTATGGGAAAAGCCCTCAGAGAAGCTTTGAAGGTTTCCCTCAGGAGACCTGTAAGTACCAGACCCTAGCTGCTAGTCAACAGGATAAAATCCTGTCACTCCTCTGGGCATCAGTCATGCTCTTGCCTGATTTTCAGGTTTGAGTTTTCTATGCTTGAGAGGGACCCCAAGTAGTAACTGATGAAATGCCCCCAAAACTTTTCCCAGGGTTGGATAGAGCATCTGGCAGTAGCTGGAATCACACACCGAGTTTCAGAACCTCAGGTACTGCCTATAGACTGTCCAAGCTTTGCCAGCAGACTAGAGGAAGACAGTATTGACAGTGGTGCTTGGATCAGCTGGTGTGAGCCCATGGCCACTGGCCCTGTGCCAGGCAGTGTTCTTGGGGATAAGTCCCTCAGCAAAGGGGTGCAGGGAACAGTCTCACTGGGCACAAAAGCAGATGCTAGAGCAGGCCTGTTAACAGGGTAAACTGTAACCTGAGCTAGATAGTGACATGGTGGAAAGAAAAGACTAGAGCCCCTCTGCCAGAAATCTCCCCCAGCTCCTAGTGAGAAGAAAGGAAAAAACAGGCCAGTGATCTCAGAAAGCCCCAAGCTCCTAAGCCAGGAGGCCCTCCCTGAGGCTGGGGAAGGCCTGTAAGTGAAGTAGGCATGCTATTGGTGGGGCTGAGCCACATGCAGTGAGAGGGAGGGCTAGTGGGATGGGTGGTGGCCAGGCGGCTGGCTGGGCTGGCTGGGGGAGTAAGGCGAGGTGAGCTGGGGCCAGCTTACCCTGAAAATCCCCCTCACACGTATCCAACACTGCGCCACTCATGTCACACAGCTGCAAGAACATAATGATAGGATTCGGAGAGAGGAACAAACAAGATGAAACACGTAACAAAAACACTGCCCATGTCACGGTCCCAGGTAGGCCACACCGACTACAGATTCTACACTGCCAGAGACAGGACACATGATGGTCTGCTGCCCAAAGAACATTAAAACAACAGGGACATTGGGCAGGATGTCACTTGAGTGTAAAGGTCACAGACATTCAGTCTAGGCTATGGAAGGTGACCTCCTTCACAAACTGCAAGGCACCGTCTTTCCTTGCCTGCTGATACCCACATACCACTGCTGTCATTTTGCTCTTTTCTGCCTCCTTGAGTGACATCACTGCTCATCCTATGCCTTGTAGAATGGGCTACCTTGTATCCCTGCCAGGGAGCGCTTGGGAAAGTTGGCAGACCTGGAGTGCTGAAGGAGCAGATCCCATGAGCTGTCTCTGGCCACCGCCCACTCTGGGAGCAAGTGTTGCAGCCTCACAAGGACTCACCTGGGTAACGTGCCCCTGCAGCAATCACAGGAGAAGGGCTGCTTGCTGCCCTTTGCAGGAAAGTTCCCTGGGTTTGACTAAGCCAAAGAATGGGTGATAGCAGGTATATATTTAACATTAATCACTTCCAAAAATACAGAAGCCAGATCACCAGATGGCTCCTTTCCATGATTCTGCAACTCCTGACCCACCACAAACACTTGCATATTTGACTAGCATTTTCATCAGCAGCCGAAAGCTGGACCCCACAAACTGGCTGCTGTCTCATCTAGGGAAAAACATGTCAAATTCTGTGATACGGGAAAAGAAAGCAATATCTGAGCAAGGTCCCACTGTACCCAAGTACGTTGGTGGTCTTTGTATGTATGTGGTACATAATCATGTGGGTATGTGGTTTTCTTAATGTGTGTGCTGGGGATGAACTCAGAGCAAATGTTCTACTTCTGAATTATTCCTCAGCATCAAGGTATTTGGCTTACATGTATGGGTATGCAGTGTGTGCATGCTATGTGTACATAGGTATGTATGTGTGGATATGTGCTGTATGTGTATGTAGGTTTGGTGTGTGTGTGAGTACAGTATGTACATGTGCTCCAAGTGTGGCCTATATATTTGTGTGTGCTGCATGTGCATGTAGTCCATATGTGATGTATGTACGTGTGTGCTAAGTAAACATGAAGGTATGGGACAGCTATGTGTTTGGTATACAAATGAATGTGTGCATATGGGGGTGTGGTGGACGTAATGTGGTGCACTGGCTACTTTCATGTCAACTTGATTACAGGTCAGAATCAACTAGGAAGAAGGAACCTTATTTGAGAAAATGACCCCCACAAGATTGGCTTGTGGGCAGTCCTGTGGTACAGTTTTTTAATTGATGATTGATGTGAGAGAGCCCACTCATGGGCGGTGCCACAAACATGATAGTGGTCCTGGGCGCTTAAGAGAGTCGGCTGAGCAAGCCAGTAAGCAGCACTCCTCCATGGCCCCTGCATCAGCTCCTGCTTGCAGTCCCTTTTCTGACTTTCCTAGATGATGGACTGTAAACTGTAAGGTGAAATAAACCCTTGCCACCCCAAGTTTCTTTTGGTCCTGTGTTTTATCACAGCAATAGAAACCCTCAGACAGTGTGTGTGCTGTGTGAACATACGAGTATGTGATGTATGCATAAATGGTATATGCATAGTATGCATATTATGCACTGCATGCCCAGGTGTATATTCATATTTGTGGTGCACGTGTGTGTGCTGTGCACATGTGTGTTTGAACGTGGTGAGTGTATGTGCAGAGTATATGTGCTTTTAATGTGGTTACGTGGTGTGCACACATTGTTGGCGCTTGCTGTGAGGGTATTTGTGGGTATGTAGTGTTGCTTACTGTGTCTCAGGCGGCCTCACCTTCTGTATCTGGGGCAGTGCTCAACAGTGGTACTGAGGCTTTCTGCCCTGGGAATGAACCAGCTCTAGTCAAGGACTCAGCCCAACACTTAGTTTATCTCCCTAACTAAGGAGGTGGACGTAGTGTGGTCCACATGACATTAGCAGCCACGGGAGATCTGCTGTGACTTTATAATTGTATAAAGCAAGTACCTGGAAGACATTTTAAAATGCTCCATTTCTTCCACAGTAAACAGTATTCACTAACTGTAATTCCATATGCTTATACATTTTCCTTGGGAAGACATCGCCACCTTTGTTTTGAATTTAGAGTAAAACTCAATATAGTAATTGTGGGTTTGTATCTGCAAATATATTTTCCTAGCAAGGCTTATTTTTCTACTCAGGTAAAGCCTCTAGTTCTTAGCTTCTGTCCTCCAGATAAGTATCTGTACTGCTCCGTTGCTGGGCTCTGTTTGGGGGAAGATGACACTGCCTTTGGGCTTTGATGCCAGCCTCTCTGGGGGTCTCAATCAGTCTCACAGACTCCATGGAATCAGATCCCTACGCGGCTGGACCAGTCCCATGAGCTCCCACACACACCAGCTGCTCTCCAGGACTCTCCTAAGCTTCACAGGAGCCCTGCAGACAGCCCACAGCCTGCTTACCTGTAGACATGCTTTCCCCTGGCGACATGCCATCTAGAATGGGGTGCTCTGTGGACTGTGGACTTGAGGCCGACAGGCTGACACTGGGAGGCTGAGGAGGCGGCAGGGTGGGCCTCTGTCGGGGCTTAGGGGTGGGCCGAGATTTGGCTAAAGTGCTTGTGAAGACAGAGGGAGAGGCCAGGGGAGGAGCTGAGGCAGGAGAAAGCTGGCCAGAGGCCAAGGAGTACCCCGGAGGGTAGCTCAGTCCATAGGGTGATGGGGTGCTCGGTGGAGTAGGAGACAGGCTGACTGGGGACGGCTGGCCAGTGGGCTGGTCAGAAACAGTCCCTGGCTGCACGAAGGGGACCTTGGGAGGAATTGGTGCCAACTTCTTTGAAACTGTAAGAGAAGACAATACAGACAACACGGCTCTTAGGGAAGCCCACTAGGATGACCGTTAGCATGCACTCTCATGGTTCCGAGTGGCCATTGCTTCCTTCTGCCACACCAAGCGCAGCCACTAAGCTTTAAAAAAAAATGGAGAACACTGAGTTTCCTTAACATGCCACCTGCTGCCAACTCTTTCCTCTCCTCATTGAAGTCTAAGAGTGAATTAGTAAGGTTGGCTCTACTGGGGAAGATTCTAGTTCTAGGTGTCACCATAGAGTGCTGGTCATGGGTGCTTCCCAAGGAAGTAAATGGCCTCTGTCTGAAGCTGGGCAGTGGCTTGGTTTCCCACAGTGATTCTGGCTACAGTTGTCCCCAGCACACACTGCCTCAGAGCCCCATCTCAAGCTTGTGCACTGGCTGCCCAGGCTTTGGTTTGTAACCTCTAAGTTAACAGATATAATCGAGTTTGTATATCAATGGAACACAATGTATAATGACCAAATTACAGTCATTACCATTTCCATGTCCCCAAGTGTTACCACTTCTGTGTGCTGGGAACTTGACAAGACTTCCCTAGCTCTTTGAAAATGTGTAAGGAATTACTGTATGTGGTCTATAGTTACCCCACTGTGCAATGTAACATTAGAACTCCGCCCCTCACAACTGTGTCTTGGTTACTGCACCCCCATCCTTTCTTAGCCCGTGGCCCTGGGTCGCTTTCCTTTTTCCATTTTCTATGGATAATTGTACTCCCTGGGTGCAAGCAAGGATGGGCCAACTGTAATTTTCCCTTTTGCAGTGTTGGGGAGTAGGAAAGTGGTCAAACACTGAGCTACACCCAATTTGGCTGCATTTTTAAAACGCATCACAGCCCCAGCCTCTCTGAAGTACCTCCATTTCCCCTTTAACTCAATCCTCAAGGGCACCTGCTACCTTGAATTGAAAATGAATAGTATCCACCATGGAGTCAAGCACTCAGGAGCTCCTACTGATAGACAACCATCCTGACAACATGAACAGTGGTCTTCAGAACTGAGGGGTGGCTGCTGGTACATGACTGATGCTAGAAGGGAACACATTTAAGTCCCCAGAGAGGCCCAGTGACCTCTTCCACATCCCTGCTCTGTCCCCATACTCACTCCCTCCATGAAAGAAAAGCCATTCTGAGTATGTCTTCTTTCCCAGGCTCATCTGCCCTGCAGTGTGGATAAGAGAAAGACAGAGTCTGCCAACTTAGGGTCAGGTCTCTATCGTCTACTTGCTGCTAGAGTGTGGTAATTCAGTGGGATTATATGGTAAAGCATCATAGCATCATGATATATTACAAAAGTTCCGCTCCCCATCCATCTCATACTGACCTGCTGCATATGCGGTGCACTCCCTGGTGGGATTGGGTAATTTCTCAAAGCTGTCCTGCCAAGACTAGGAATGATTCCTTAAGCAAAGGTTTCTGGAGACTTGCTAATGGGAAGAACATCTATCTCTGGCCTAAGAATGGTCAGAAGAGGGGCCTTACCTTTCCGGAGGGTGTGAGGACTCTGGTCTGCAGGAAGCTGGCTGGGGCTGGCAGCCGGCTGTGGCCCCAGTTGCGTCCCTGGGCAGGCTGTCCCCTGGATGGAACCTGGACTTCCTTTCTGCCCAGACCCTGGAGACAGTTCCTTGCTTTTAGACATGCTGAAACAAGCACACAGGAAAAGGGAACTCTTGAGCACAGTTAACGTCAGCACCCATCTCACTCACTGCAGTGCTGAGTGACTGGGCCCTGCTTAACTCCCACAGCGCTGCTTTATCAGTCCCTTCTCAAAGCCTTTGACAGTACCGAATAGGTGAGGTGACTGTCCCTTCCTGGAGCACTGATGGCCTTGGTTCCACTCTCAGCTTGGTATTTATAACTAGCATCCTCTGCCCTAAACACAGTTGAACACACACGTGGCACTCCCATGTGCTGTCCTCAACTAGGGAATTGTAAGTCATTCTGAAGCTAAACACCTGAATCTTCTTGTTCCTTCCATCACCGTGCATACCAGAGCCAAGAGGGCTTCCTAGGGTCAGTGTATGCCCAGGAAGGACTGATGACACAGCCTCTGGTGCCAAGCCTCTGGCTATGGCTCTCTAGTCAAAGGGAACTTCTTCAGTATGTCTGACTTTTGCAATAATTTGTACCAATGAGTGATACCCTCCATGCCCCTGAGGGACACCAATGGATAATAGCCCTGAGATGCCTTTAGAGCCCAGGGGGTCCATCCCCCTGGGATGTGCCATTTGTATGGTACAGACATACCCCACCGCATCGCCTTTGGAAGACAGGAAATGCAAGTGACTCAGATGATGCTGCAAGAAGGGATGGCCTCAGTCAATCTGGTCATGTCTCTCTTGATCAGCTTATCTGGTCCCCAGCTGCCAGCCTCTGCATCTCCAAGTTCCCACTGCCCTGTCTGCAGCTGCCATGCACCAGGGCTTGCTTCCAAGCTACAGCCATCAGCTACAGCCATCAGCAACCACTCCAGCACACCCAATGTCAGGCGCCCCTTCCCAAATTTATGACTGTCTCTTTTCCCCCTTGTCACTTTTTTATTCTGAAATGGAATTATATTCTAGTCACTAGAGGAAGCAAGCTATTTTTAAAAAAAGATCTCATTTAGGGACAGTCTAAGTTAAAGGCTCCAGCTATTCACGGCCCTTGCCACCCAGAGTCCATGAGGGCGTGTGAATCCCTAGTGTAGCGACAGATGCTGGAGCAGCCTCTCTAGTTCTCTGGCTGCTGCACGAGAAGAGAAAAAAACTACTCCATGATGCTGCTCCCACTCCCAAGTTTTATCCTCTGCCTGGGCCTCACCAGGGAGTGTCCCCTTCCTTATACCCTGGGCCACACTGAGCTCAGTATTATGGAGGGCAGAAACCTTATGTTACTAGCTTTGGGCAGAGAAGGTTCTGGTAATGTTCACTGAACTGGTGATAGAATGAATGTTCTGTTCTCTGAAAGGCAACACCACCACACACTCTGCAAAGGTCACCATGCCCCAGGTGACTGCCATCTTTACCCCTCTGGATGCACTAATTTTAGTAGTGAAAATGGTCCCTACAAACTTAAAGGCAAAAGAAGGGAGGAACGTTGACATTCTAAAGTTCAAATCAGGGACCATGTACAGGTATAGGAAGAGGGGCATGGAGGGTGGGAAGTCCCCGGAAGTGCCATCCTCTATGTCTGCTTGGGGAATGCTGTTCTTGGAAAGCCTAGACTTCACACAGTAATCCAAGGTGGGCGATGCAGATGACAGTGCTGGCACAATACAGAAAGCCAAACATGAAAGCTTAGATGTGAGGGCAGGGGTGAGCGGATCCAGGAGGCCTGGAATGGGAACCAAAGGCGAGGCACTCCAGCACACATGCCAGCCTTCCATGCGGGGGCTGCGCTTACCTGGGGCGCTCGGGGGTGGGCTGCAGGCTGGCACCCAATGGAGAGAGTGCAGGAACCGGAGTGGCGGGGCTGTCTGGGACCTGCTCCAGCACAGGTGATGGCAGGGGTGCAGCCAGCTCGGAGGGTGGGGCAGGAGGCTGCATGGAAGGCGGGGTGCAGGATGCTTTCCGACCAGCAGAGGAGCCTCTTCGAGCCACCCAAGATGTGTCCATGACCCTCACACCCATGCTGGCGAGGGACACAAAGACATCTGCTTACCCACGTGTGACAGGTGACATGTTCCCTCCCCCATGAAGCAGAGACATTCAAGCAGTCTGTGTTAGGAGAGAGCAGCAGGCTTAGCACCCTCCTGGGCCCTGGGAAGCAATGCCCACAGTGGAAGGGTATGGCTAGCGACGTCCCAATGCCTGGGCTGCTGGGGACCTGCTGACATGCAGCCCTGCAGTCCAGGCCTGGCACGAGCAGCCCTCCCACAGTGGCAAAGCACAAGAGGGCACAGCCAGCAGCTTGGGGATTCACAAGCCCTGCTTTTACCCTCTGCCAAAGCCAGCAGGCCCTGGGATGATGGCCCCCAAAGCATCGTGGGTGTGGAACTCAGGCTGTCCTCAGAGCAGAATGTGGCCTACCTGGGGGACAAGGGAAATGTTCCTCCCATGTGAGATGAAGGTGGGTGGGAGAGGGAGAGACAGCAACAGTCTAGGACATGAGCCAACCAGCGAGAGACATCTAAATACATCGTTTTTTGAAGGTGGGGTTTAGCCCCAGCTTTGCCACTGCTGGGGACCCTGTCAAGGCCTGGCCTCTGTAGGCCACAGCTGCTTATCTACAGAGCATGGAAGGGACTGCTCATGCCTCTGGTCCCTCCAGGATCAGAGTCTATTTTGATGATGGACACACAGCTCCAAGTAAGTCGGCCAAGCAACCAAACATGGCACATTCACCCTCTTGCCGAGCTCACTACCACACAGCTTGCTAGCTTTAAGAGATTGAAAGTGACCTCGTAGCTACCAGAGGATACCGTACCTTTGGATTTTCCTAAGGCTGCAGGGACAGAAACATACAGATATTAGTGTCAACGAATCTACACTTTCCTTTGGACACAGAGGTGGTGTGTCTGAAGGGCTCTCCTGTTAAGCTCAGAGTCCTGATGTAAGACTCTTATTGTGTGATAAGATGACCACTGTTTAGTTGGTCTCCAAGCTTCTCCTGTGTCTGCAAGCCGATGTCATGCAGGTGAACAGAGAAGAGCTGCAGAGTTGACAGGGCTCTGGGGCAATCATCAGAGAACCGGACATCTGCTCATTTCTAAGTTGCATGGACACAGAAGGCAGTTAGTGCTCTGTCATCTGGTCCAGGGGACCTTGGTCCCATGTCCTAGGCAACAGCTGCATTGACTAATACAAGAACTGCAGTAGGGAGGGTGACGTGAACTTTCCTACAAGAGCAAGCCGATTCCAGGCCATACCCGTCTCTGCTGCCTATCTGCATAGTGGGGTTGTGTAAATAGAACATTTGTGAGCTCGCTCTCTCCTCTTGTCACTCAGTGGTCAGAAGCACTGAGCTAATACGCCACGGAGTCCTGTCTATCGAAAATGGTCATGTTTACCTTGTAGGGGCATAGCACAGCAAGATAGAAGATCAATTCAAATAGAGATGAGTTTAGCGGGTGGAATGGCTCCTTTAAGGAAACATGCCTCAGCATGGACCTGTGGTGAAGGAGCAGTGAAGCTGCTACCAAACAACGCTAGGCTGTGTCAGGTTCCTGAACCCCATCATGCCTAGTGCCAGGGCTGGCATTTCTCAGGTCCCTTTATGGCTTCAAGGAGGCATCCTGGAATGGAGGGGGAGTATCTCTTTCCAGGACTCACTGGCTTTTGAGTCACATTGAACAAGCATCTTCACTGGGTGTCTAGAAAACCCCTGGAAGGTCACAAAACTCGGATAGGGGTCAGTGTGTGTCCCCTGGTATTCACAGAAGGCCAAAGAGGGTCAGCAAACTATACTTTCTGGGTTTCAGAACTTATCAGGACAAAGGGGAGGGGGATTTACTCTTACACAAGGGGAAGGGGCTGAGAACACTTAGCTGCTAAGGTCAGGAAACACAACAGGTAGTCAGCCACATGAGCCCTGAAATCCCAGCCCTCTGTTCCTCCTTGCTACATTCTCTTCTGCCTACAAGGGCCTGCCCTCATCGGGGAGGGGAAGCCTGGTCCTTAGAAGCAGGGCTGTGGGGACTGCTTTCTTTTTCCAAGGGCAGCTTCCAACACTGGGAACCTCAGACTACTCACTGGTCTGGTCCACCTGGGAAGGAGCAGGCCCTGGTAATTTTGAATGGCAAACACTAGCAACTGGGAGTTAAAGCTGACTGCACACTGATACCTTTACCAGAGGCTGCTTGTTGGAGAGACTGATGGGTAGAACATTGTGGGTTCAGTGGACACACATACCACGTTCACTGACGTTTTCAAGTCGCTATGTAAACCTTGGAGTGACTCAATGGAAAAGGTGGCAGCTATGCTTGCAGATACCTAAACATTCATGTACACTAAAGGAGCAAGTTGCTGATTCTGTATGTCTGAATGTCCAGATAAACTCGGTCCAAAGGCAACAATGGGAGAGCTGCCCAGTACACTGCCCCAAAGGGGCTATGCACAGACAAGGGGATCCAACCAGAAGTCTGTACTGACAGTTCTCAAGTCTCTGCCCACTGCTACCTCGAAAGAGGGATCAGAACTGCTGCTTGTGTTTAAGGGTGACAAGAACAGAAGTGGCTGTGACTGCAAGCTGACTCCAGCAGGTGCTGCTAATGGAAATCCAAAGCCAATGTGGAGACCCCAGCAACCCCATGCCTCCCTCCTGTGAAAACCAAGGACTCGGGCTTAGAGAAAGGGAGCAAATACTAGGTTAGGAGGAGACCCTGAGAAGCAAAGGTCTGGGAACCTATTAACAGAGTGGGCCCCAGGGAGGGCCTCCTGGAGCACTGTGCTTTGGCTCCTCAGGGCCTCTCCTGGGTAAGCAGGAAGGACTCGGGGTGGAGCCTGCAGAATCCAGTGAGATGCTGGGTTCCCACTGTTGTTGGAGTAAGGAAACACCAGCCAGGCCATCTGGAGTTCCTCACTAGGACTTGTAGGTAAGCCAGATGAGTAGTCTTCATTCCTCTCTGCCTACCACAACCTTCCATTTATTTCATTGTTATTACAGGCTTTTTTGACATAAAGTCTCATGGAGCACAGGTTGGCCTTGAACTTCTGGTCTTTCTGCCTTCACCTCCCAAGTGTTGGCATTACAAATGTGTACCATCATTCACAGCCAGGCACCATTTGTATGAGATTTCTATGGATGTTTTAAAATGAGACTTTAACAATGAATAGGTTGTGAGAAGGCCCATGCCTCCAGTCTCAGGCAGACAATTATTGACTCATTGTAACTGTCCCCATAAACAGAATGGGTAAAGGCCTTCCTTCTGTCTCCATCATCCACGAGGGTAACTTAGTAATACAGGGTTGGTGACAGATCTGGCACACCTCCGTAGCACTGCCTAGGAGCAGGAGCTGAGCGGTGAGAGGGTGGGCTGTGCATGCCTGAGATGGTGAAGGGGTTTGGAGAGGACTTACCGTGTGTCCTCTGTGAATGTGGTAAAAGATGCTAGGAACTGGGGGAAATTTTGAGTTGGGACCCAGCACAAAGTAGATGGGACCACAAGCGACACTATTCTCAGAGGCAACTGAGGAGGTTCTGATAGGACCCTGCCTCTCTCATGAGAGATGCTGTAAAAGGACAAGCGTGATCCCCGAACCCCTCTCTGGCTTCCTGTCTTGCCGTGTCATCTCTTGCTCTCGCATGCACTCCTGCTGCCATCTGCCATGGGAGGCAGCCAAGGGGACCTTCACTGCTACCAAGCTGAGGCTGGGACCACTCCCTGGAAGCTCTGAAACTATGGAGCCACGCAAACTTTTCTTTATATACTCCCCAGCCTCCAGCATTTAGTTATAGCAACAAAAAGTGAACTAACATAAACACAAAGTATGTCTAAGAGATCTGCCCAGCTTTGAAAATGGTCTTTTATCAGGTGATAAGGTAGAGACTTAGCAGATGAGAACACATCTTGTGGGGGAGAGGGGTAGGAGCTGGTTTGCGATGTCTCTGTGACATGGTGACTATATATCCTCTTCTGTCAGGGCAGAAGAGTAGGCTTTGGAGGCAATAAATTTTGGCACGAATCTCAGACTTGTCAAGTATTAGCAATACGAAACAATACAGATGAGTGTTTCCTTTGTAAAGCAGGAGTGGCCCACTCTCTCTCCCTTGAGAGTGTTCATAGAATAATGAACTTAAGACCCTCAGCCCTAGGAGACAAGGATGAGCACTCTGATACTGAAACTCTGGCATGCAGAATGCTTCAAAACCCAAAGCTTTGCAAGCTGGTGAAAATGCTAGAAATTCTACACTTGACCTCAAGCTCTGACTTGCACTCAAAACACAGGGGCAGTAGAGGGCTGGAGAGATGGCTCAGTAGCTAAGAGCACTGACTGCCCTTCCAGAGGTCATGAGTTCATATTCCCAGCAACCACATGGTGGCTCACAACCATCTATAATGGGATCTGATGCCCTCTTCTGGCATGCAGGTATACATGCAGGTAGAGCATATATATATATATATATATATATATATATATATATATATATATATATGTATATGTATATGTATATGTATATGTGTATATATATATATATATATAAAATAAATCTTTAAAAAATCACAAGGGCAGGAAAAATGTTTTGTAACAGTTTCAGGGTATGTATGTGAAACTTGTTTCATATTTTTTTATTCTTGGGTTGCACCCCCAAGATGTTTCATGTGTTTAAGCATATACTCCAAAATTTGAAATATTTCTAGTCCCAAACTGTTTTGATAAGGGACACGTATCCTGAGGAAGAATCAACGGTAGTAATATCCTGTCACTCTAGATGTCAAGCGCATACGACTTTTAAAAATGTCTAAGTGAGTGCCATGGCACACACCTTTAATGCCAGCAGAGGGAAGCAGAGGCAGGCAGATCTCTGAGTCTGAGGCCAGTTCTAGTCTACACAGTGAGTTCTAGATCAACCAGTGCTACATGATGAGACTTTGTCTGAAATAAAATAGTGTCTACTTGAGAGAGAGGGAATAGACTGTTTATTAAAGGGAGAAGAGGGATATTGTGTTGGTGAATTGGGGACAGCATGGGATGGAGACACTGGGAAGACTCTACCTGACTTTAAAGTCTGACATCAGAGTTCTTCCAACCCTGGCAATAAAGCACAGGAGAAGGATAACTTGGAGCCCCTCTTCCTTGGGCTGCTTTGTCCTGTAGAGCTCTGGCCTGTTAGACCAGTCAACATTGGTTTCTGAGGCAGGGATACTGGCAGCCTAATAAGAGAGCCTAAAGCAGTCTATACGAAACTGAAAATGAAGGGAGCGGGGGTAGGGGGGATTCACACAACCCTGCCTGGCATGATTGGGATGGGTGTCTTCCAAAGGCCTGCAGAAAGCCTGATGTCTGTCCTGTGGCCCTCTTAGAAGATGGTGGAACCTTTAGGAACTGGTCCCGTAGAAGGACACTAAGTTACCAGCAGCATGCCGTAGGAGGGGCTACTGGGGACCTCTCTTCTTCTTTGTGTACACTCTGCTGTGAACCTTCATGGACTGCACTGAGGCCCAAAGGCAATGGGGCCAAGCAACAGTTTCAACTCTAAAACCATTATACACAACAAACCTTTCCTCCTCTCAGTTGACTGTCTCAGGTATCCAGTTATATTAGCAGAGATTGACTAACATGTGTGCATTCAGTGCTCAGACCTGGGCAGTAGATAGAGGAGGCAGGAACAGGAACTGTTGTCTTGTCTGAAAGGTTCACTGGAGAACAAACTGACCAGAGGACAGGGGACCCAGCTATGAAGGGACACAATCTTTCCACCTATCGCCTTCCTGCCTAACCGAACCGAATGGTTAATAAGTTACAGAGAACTCCTTATGATCTTCAGTTGTCTTTGGCCAGTTTGGCTGTAATATGTATATATACATATATATATACACATATGTATATATATATATATATATATACACACACACATACACACACACACACACATACACACATACTTGCAGAGTTAGCTCAAACACTTGGCATAGACAAAAATATCAAGTGCTTAAGAGGCAAGAAAAGGCTTGGTCAAGAAGCCTCAATGGCAGAAAAGTGGGCCCAGGCAAGCCACTACTTTAAAGATTTGGTTTTAATATGTATGTGCTGTCTGTGTGTGACACATGTGAGGGTGCCTATGGAGGCCAGAAGAGGGAGTTACAGGAGTTACAGGTGGTCGTGAGACACCCAACCATGCTGGGAATTGAACTTGGGTCTTTTAGAAGTGCAGTAAGTGCTCTTACCTGCTGAGCCATCATCCTTCCAGCCTCAGTGAATTTCTTTACTACCTTAAAGATGTGGGGATACCACTTAGAAATCTAGATATGAAACTTGAGACTCTTCAGAGCTTAGAGAGCTCTTAGAGAGCTGGTAAACGGAGCTAGCTACCAGTTCAGTGTCCCGTTGGGATAGATCCCACTGGGACCTCAATTTCTCTCCAGGGGATGCTTAGACTCTGCATCAGATATATTCCAAGAGTGAGTGTCCCCAGACACAGGGGAAACCTACAACACTGGTCTCAGTAAGTTCCATAACACACTTTCTGCCCCTCAGCCAAGAACATCACTATGGCTAGTTCAGATGCCACTGGAGGGCACTGAGACACCAACACTGAGCAAACTAAAGTGTCTGCTGCCATCCTTCCCACAATGCTTAAGATTTAAGTAAATGGTTGTATTAGGCTCCTGTGGCTGCTGTGGCAGGCACCACAGATGATAGATACATACACAGTTCTGGAAGCAGATTCCAGAATCCATATCTCTACAATCCATTCAGCAGCAGGACAACTGCAGTCCTTTCAGGGGCTCTGGGGGACATGTGTTCTATTTCTGTTCCAGCTTCTGGTGGAGACTAACCTTCAAATCTCAGCTCCACCTTCACAGCTAGTGCAGTGACATTCCCTGACTCCTGCCTGTAAATGATGTCTTAGAGGGGGCCACTGAGAAGCCATTTCAATCTCCTACTTCCAGATCCTTTCGTTTCTCCTGCCAAGACATTCTTTTTTTTCTGCAGAATAAAGTAGTATGTACAGATTGCAGGTTTGGGCCTTGTATCTGTGGGTGGCCATCATCCTGTGTGTCATGATGAACCACAGATGTGAGCTCTTGGTTCTGATCTGTGACTCACTGAAGACATTTGGCTTGCTATGTTACAAATCAGAAAGGCTTCACGACCTGACTTGTGGACAGAAAGCTGCCCTATATCACTTTAGGCTGTAGAAGCCAGTGGCCCAAAAGAGGCCTTTGACATTGATGGAGAACATCCCACTTCTGCCCAACTTTATCCAGTTTAGCTGAGCCAACTTTTCTTTCTGGTTTTTAAATAAGAGCTTGATTGATATATAACTTACATTTTCTTTTTAACCTGGGAAAAAACCTTCAATTATATTTATTTAATGTGTCAACATTTCAGCGGGCAACTTAAAGACTTTGGCATTTTTCTTAAGATATTTTAAAAGCTCCGAGATTGGGACAAATGTCAAGAGTTGCTGGATATTGCTGCTACTCAGTGGGTGCAGAAGCTTCTCCTCCCCTTCAAACAGTGACAACTGCAGGCTTCTCTTTCTTTCAAAGTCCAGAACTGACCATTGTACCCAGAATTTCATTTTTGTCTGAGCATCACAGAGTACACTTACAAACTGAGGTGGCTATGGACCACTGGATGACACGATCACATGTGATGGGCACATATGTGAGCTATCATTACCTGCATGTCATCGTGTGGCTCATGGCTCCACGCCATGCCCTAACTGTCAGACAGTTCTTTGAGGGTTGGCTTAAATTACGTTGTCCATCTTATTTACTGTAGAATACAAATTTTAAAATACTCACAATACATTTTACTTCATGTATGGCAATGATTTTCAGATTCTTAGGGTAAAGAGTAGAAATAAAATTTTGATTTTAGAAATTTACTCTGTGTGTGTGTGTGTGTGTGTGTGTGTGTGTGTGTGTGTACAAATGCACCACAGCACACATGCGGAGGTCAGAGAACGACAAGTAAGAGTTACTCCTCTCCTTTCACCATGTGGCGCCTGGGGTCAAACTCAGGCTGTCAGGCTTGGCTGAAGTCCCTATACACACTGAGCCTCTCACAGGCCCCAACTGTAGCTCGGTATGGCATATAGACTGGACAGTTCACTCAGAAAGTCCTGAAGCAATTGGACTTCACCACAGAGGTAGCATCAGCTTAAAATACCTTTGGCCAAGATTCTGCCACACCTGTACACTGTAGGTCAGTGGCCTTGGGAGAGCCCAATGGTTCTGAGGTGCTGTTCTCTTTCAGCTCAGCCAGTACCGTCACCCACCCTTGAGGGCATCCTGACAGCTTGGCAAGGGGTCACGTGGGAACTGGGCTACTGCTTAGAATGAGATTTTAAAACATCACCCAATAGGCTCTCCAGTTCTCTGTCTCTCTCAGATTCTAGTTTTGTTACTTTTTTTTATAGTTAAGATTTTTCTCTTCCACATTCGAATATCTAAGAGTTTCTATGTTCCTTCTCCCCACTAGATAGTGAACAACACACAAATGCATCCCATATGCAAATAACCCCACGCATATCACACATTAACCCTGTTGAGTAAGGTCACAAGCAGGGACAGCAACCCACCGAAGAAGACTGCGCGCCCCCCCCCCCATCATAGGACACAGGCTTAGGGCTCCTCTGCAAATTCCAGTCCCCAGTGCAGGAGGAGGAGGGACAGTTTGACTCTACTCTTGCAAGCCCTTTTGGCAGCTGCCTTTGCAACATATCCTGGTTCCTGTAGCTTTCTGGGGGAAGTGGGGCTGGGTCAGGCTGCTTTACTTCCTGTCATCCATTTCAGACACCCTGATTTGGTGTTCTGTGCTCCCATCCTGAAGGAGCAGTTGTGGAATGTGACTGTTTGTAAGTAATTTTGAATTCCTAATCAAAGTTTACTTAATTGAGTGGTTTGGCAAGCCATGGTGATCCACTCCTGCAGGAGATGTACTGACACCCTTGGTGGGCAGGACTCTCACCAGTCCCCAGACTCTGTTGTCGCTGAGTGGATGCTCACTGTGACTCACTGGTGTGGCTTATGTAACCTGCTTCTGCCTCTGTTGCTTACTAAGAGAATCATATTGTGTAATTAAAATTATGTAAACCGATTTAATGGGAACATGGAGTGATTGCTCCTTTGCACACTCATACACTAAGCTGTGTGTACTTGAACCGCATTCGAGTAGGCAGACCCTGAACAACCTAGAAAACTTGTGTACGTGGACCACTCCTAAGTTAGGGCTTCCTTTCCTGCCTCACAGAGAAAGTTATTTATCAACGGTACTGTGTGTGAGGAATGCATGTATCTGCTGCTGATGGCAGATACACAGGCCTATAGTTGAAGCGAAGCCAATAAAGAGGCAGGAATGGCTACTCATTTTTACAAGTTGCCTTTTTTGGAAATTCTACAATACTGAGACTTAATTTCATATATCCAAAGCATGAGCTGTGCCACTGGGCTACAGTCCCGGATACACATTGGTATATTCTGAGTCAAAATAACGAGCCGGGATGGGGGTGTGGCTCAGGTGACCAGAGCATGTATCTAGCATGCACGAAACCCCGAGTTCAATCCCCAGCACTGCCTACAACCAGGTGTGTGGATACAGACCTTGAATCTCAGCACTTAGGAGGTGGAGGCAGGAGGATTAGAAGTTTAAGGTCATCCCTGCCTAAACAGATGGTGTATGGCTAGCCTGGGCTATATAAGACTATGTCTCAGAATAAATAAAAAGATAAACAATTAAAGCTTATGTTTTAAAAAAAATCCCTTTCATTGACCAACATTTCTTTATTTGCTGAGAACTCATCACACTGATGGCAATCAGGTCAGCTAAGAAGGCTATACTTGACCTCTGCTCCAAACGGAAGCAGGCCAAAGAAACCTGTCCCAGACAGCACACATGAAAAAAGATCAGGAATGAGGTCCCAATTTAATTGCTACAAGCCACCTCAAATGTCATAATGAGCACAGCCTTGCTGTCAATCCTGATTTTCCTAAATACACCCTCCCAGAAACCAATATTCCCAAAGCTGAAAAAGGGACACTAGCTCATACCCATCCTTCTTGTAAAACTCCAGCATCATGTTGTCTGTGGCAACGCTGAGGGGCCGGCGGGCCTGCTCTGGCTGGCGCCGGTCAGCGGGGTCCATGTCTGGGGAGGGCATTGAGCTGTAGTTGGCATTGTGGTTCACGTGGACCGGACTCCCATAACTGCCTGTGATGTTGAACTCTATCTCTGCAGGGGAAAAGGATCAGTGTATGTGATCTCTTGTTATAGCCCACCCTTCTTGGACAAGAGAGAAGTTCACATGCCGCCTTTAGAAAAATTCACTTCATAGTGATATTAATTGATCATTATTGATAATAATTGATATTGATTTTAATTCATCATCCTTGCCAGCCAACAAAGAGACTATGTGATCCCTAGCTTGGCCTTTAATAGAGGAAGATAGCCATGTCAGCCCTGACTGCTGAACTATGATGCTGGGATCCCAGCTTTGGTACCATTTTGTCCTCACACAAGTTAGTGGCTATTGACACTAAATTGACAGCTAAAAGCTCATCCTCAACATCTACGACACATGACGTGCAAGCATCAATATGTTGTTGTTTTCGCAGATATTACTAAAACTGCTGTCTCCATAAAATGATCACCGTAGAGAAACACGCATGTAATGATGCTTCCATGGCTCCTAATATCTTGTGAATTCCCTTGTAGGAAACCTCTTTGAGTGCCTAATTTTGAATCAGGCACACACAAAAAAGCAATTCACTGCCTTAGAGCCCTAATATTATATGCTGAGGGACAAGTTAAAGAATACTATTTAAGTCTAAAGAGGTGGCACCCAAGTGACATCTAAGCCCTATGCTGAAGTGCCCCCTCTGCCCCCCACCTCCCACTACACGCCTCAGGCTCAGCCATCCTCTGCCTTTGGAAAGTGAAGTGTTCGGAGCTAAGGAGCACTCTGTTCTGAACCAGTTTCCCATGATTTGTAGATGTGAATAAGCCACACTGTAGACGTTAGGTCAGAAGAATCCATGAACCTCATTAGCTGCAGGTATGGACACCTGGGCCAGAATGCAGGGACAGAGAGGGGAGCCGCTGAGACTCTACTCCAGTGCTAGTACATTTGTAGGTAGAGGAGGATTGCAAAGAGGTTTCATAGGCTCCAAGCTCACAGAGACCTTCCTGTCCCCACATCTGCCCCCTACCCCGACATGTGGGTGCTGACACGTACCCCCAGGGAAGAACCAGTCTGCATGCTGGATGATGGGCTCGATGATGCCGACAATCTGCAGCGAAACTGTGGTCATCATCTCGGTGATGTTCCTGCAAGCAGAGCAGGGGAGTGTGGTTACCAGCCGAGGCAGGGGGACAGCTCCACAGTCCTCTGGGCCCTAAGTTCGAGAAAGAACCCTGGCCTAGAATTCTGCAGGCCCAGGTCTGTCAGTTGCTTTTCTTCAGCTCATGAACAGGATCACTCCTTGTGACTACAAAATCCCCATAAAGGCCTTCTCAGCAAGGGGAGTTTATCTGCTTTTCAACTCCACTGCATCTTGGCCTCCATCCTTCCAAGCCTTGATGCCAGGATCTGGCCTCTTATGAAGGCCTCCAGATGGCCCAACAGAGTTTGCCTTGCTTGCTGCCATCATGTCCCTTGCCCTCTTCAGTCACCCTCCACACTGATTTAGATTAGTCAGAGAAGACCTTACTCAGACCCATAGCTCTGAGGCTGTCAGTGAGGAAGATCTTCAGGATTCCGTTCCTCCTCCTGACCTCAAGAAGGAGTAGGCCTCAACAGAACTGGGGCTTGAAAATAACAGGCTGAGAAGATCCAGGGCCCAGGCTTCCTGCCTTGTAACCCATACCTGGAAAACTAGGGGGCCTCTCCCTCCTGTACTCACCCCTCTGACTGTGGCCACAGGAGGTTGGGTCCCAGAACGATTGCCATGTTACTGGGAGTCATCTTGTTTACATCCTGATATTCAGACAGTTTAGATAAAAATTTGATCAAGTATCTGAAAAGAAATGAGAAGAATCAGGTTTAACACCAGTCACACTCCTGCAGGGCTGAATAGAAACTTCTCTCGTGTAGCGTGTTCCAGATAAGGGGACTCACAATCCAACAATATATTAAGAAATATCCCACATCAGGAAATGGGAATTCTGGATTCTCTTCCCTGAAGCAGACAGACCCATAACTCATTCAGTTAGATGCTCACATCTACTCCAATGAACAACCAGTAAAAAGCTCTGTCTTTGTGCCTTAGAACAGGATGATCAAAGTGGACCTCTCACCAAAGCCTGTCATCTCCCATCCTCTCTGTAACCAAAGTGCCTGTGGATTTCCACAGGCTGGGCTGTTACTACCCTCCTCAGGCTTCCTGGAGAGATCCAATGAAGACAGACCATGACCCAGCAATTCTACTGCTGCTACAAAGACACCATGTAGGCACCTGGACATCACCCAGGCACCCAGACATCAGACAGGTACCCAGACATGACACAGGCACCTGGACATCACCCAGGCACCCAGACATCAGACAGGTACCCAGACATGATGCAGGCACCTGTAAATCACCCAGGCACCCAGACATCATACAGGTACTCAGCATGGCAGGCACTAGAAATCACCCAGGCACCCAGACATCATACAGGTACCCAGACATGATGCAGGCACCTGGACAGTAGGTACCCAGACATCATTCAGGCACCTGGGCAACTCACAGGCACTTTAACATTTTTGTTTGCTTTTTTTTCTTTTTCTTGAAGGCGTGGGGGTTGGAGGAAGTGGACCTGGGAGGAATGGAAAGAGGGTATGATTGAGATATACTGTTTGAAACTCTCAGATAATTAATAAAAGTATTATGTGGGGGAAAAGATATCCAGAAAGGCATTATTCATAGTAATTATAAAGCTGAGGCCACTCAAAGCCTTTCAAGGAGTAAATCCATTTATGTAGAATGTTATGAAGGCATAAAATGTAATAAAGAATTTACTTTTTTTTATCATATGGATGAGCCCTGGAAACATGGCAGAAGACAAATGCAAAAGACCACACAGTATAGTTCGACTTCATTACATGAAGTATGCAGAACAGGAGAAGTATGCACAACAAAAGAAGGTGGATTAGAGGTTGCTGAGCTGGGCTGGGCTGGGCTGGGCTGGAAGTGATGAAGAATGGCTGTAGTGGCTACTGGGTTTCTTTGTGGAGTGATAAAAACACTCTAAAATCAGACACTATCAACAGATGCATAGCTCTGTAAATGTAGAATCAATCCTAAATGTCACCTTTAAAAAGGCGTAGTGATGCCAGGTGGTAATGGTACACACCTTTAATCTCAGCACTGGGAGGCAGAGGCAGGCGGATTTCTGTGTGTTCAAGGCCAGCCTGGTTTACAGAGTGAGTTACAGGACAGCCAGCGTTACAACAGAGAAACCTTGTCTTTAAAAAAAAAAAAAAAAAAAAAAAAAGCATAGTGGTGTATGAATTATGAATTATATTTCAATAACATTATGTTTTAAAAAGAGAATGAAGAAGCTCTAGACTAGGTAAATACTAAAGAACAGCTTTGGCATTTCACACTGAGAATATCTCTGTCCTTTCTAGAAGCCCCAAGGGTGTGTTTTCTTCTGGACTCCTAGCTACAAAAGGCTGCCATCCTAAGCCTTGAGTCACCACAAGGAAGGTTCCTTGGAGGATTTCAACTCATCTTCTGTCAGCCTAGCAGACAGTGCACCACCAGTCTTGGGGTTGGGGGTCCAACTGAGTAGTCATCCTCTTATTCCTGATCAGCTCTGTCCACAGCCTTTCCTGATTAGGTCTCAACCTCCAAGAAGCATCCTAGGACTGGACAAGGATGTGAGATCTCTGAGAACAGTCAACCTGGATCCTTGCCAGTGGCTGAGAGTTGAGGTCACCAACATATACATATTTGTACATATTTGTTCATATTTGATTTGTATCGGTATTTTCAAATAAAAATTTTAATTAAAATATACCTACAACTGACTTTATCCATTTGCAGGCATACACTGAAGTACTATGAGGTACATCTATGTTGTTAGGCAACCATCATGACCGTCTATCTACCTCCAGGACCTTCTCAGACTAAGACTATATGCATTAAACGATAACCCCTGCGTTCTCCACTCTGCCCACTCCTGGCAACCACCTTCAGTTCCTGTGACTCCAACTACTGTCAGCATGTCCTACAAATAGAACCAAACCTTTTCATCCACAGCATTGTAAGAACCACAATTCCACTGTATGTGCACACCACATCAGATTTATCCATTTATCTGCCTGAGGACACTAAAGTTATTTCCACTTTGGCTACTGTGAATCTTGCTGCTATGAAATGTGGGTGCAGAAATATCCAGTCTCGGCGTTCAATTCCTGTGGGGGTATGCTCTGAGGTGGAGCTGCCACACCATGTGGTAATTCAGGGTTTAGTGCTTTGAGGAACAGCCACATAGCGCTGCTCTAGGGATTTTTCACAGGAGAACAGAAATTGTCAGGCAGATGGAAACAGAAGTTTAAGCTGAAAATCTGCACCTTAAAAACCGGAGAGGAGAGGAGCCAAGCAAGAGAGAAACAAATGGGCAAGGCAAGGAACAGAAGCCCATGGGCAGCGAGTAGTTCAGAGGTTCCCAGAAAAGATAGACTTGTAGAATCCTCTCCCTCACCACCCTGCCTATAGCTAGCTCATGGTCACATCTGCCTCCTTTGGCTCCAGAGTAAGTCAACCTCTCCAAGAGGTCCACCAATCTCAAATACTGTAAGATGGCATGCATTATTTCTTGTTCTCCACACACTGAAAGACTTCATAGAATTAGCCAATAGCTGTTTGGGTAGCCCTTGGTGACACGTGGCTTCTGTCCCTTAGCAGTAAAGCATCCTTGCCTTATCTCACAGGTTGCTTGAAGCTTAAATGGACAGTGGATGTTAACAGCACCATGGATCCTACAGGGTGCCAATGCATGCTAGTTTCTAAGACCTTTATCCAAGGAGCTAGAAAGCTAGGCTAAGCTGGATCCACTCTCTCCTTTCTCCACGCCCCACTTACCGGATGTTGTTATGGTTGGCCTTGGGCAATTTCTCACAAGCATTCCAGAGAGCCTGCAGTCTCTTGTCTTGCTCCTGGATACTGAGAAATTAACAGGAAAAGCCATTGGTTGAACATGAAGTGACACAGCACTGATCACCAATCCTTCTAACCAGTCACTGTCGAGGACCAGAACCCAAGTGCCTGGCCCTGCAGCTGGGTTATGCAAATTTCTCAATTGATATGAATTACTGGCATCACAGCTGCCAACGCTACTGCTGTTCCTCTTTCCCATGTGGAACAACAAGCCCCATGTTCTGTGACAACAAGCCCCATGCCCTCTTCCAGTTTTCAACTTTTCTTATGGTGACAAAATAGTCTGTGGAGGTTACTTTTTTGCGTTAATATCTGGCGCTGGATCTGGCAGAACAGACTGTAATGGGGCCACTGTGCCAAAAGCCGCATAACCAAAGTGAGCTATGAAAACTGGGACTAGTTTTCTGAAACAGTAGCCTCATGGGAACCAGTTCTAGGAAGTCGTGTTCCTGAGTAGGTAGGATCATCCCCCTGTCATACCCCTGTAAGGAGTCCCTTTAAAACTACCACCTTTTATTGTTTCTGTCTCTTCAGGCTTCTCTGCCTGGAAAGCCAATCCCTCCTACTTATTTCACTGCAAGAATTCATTCTGCTTTATGAAATCAAGAGGTGCTCAATTATGAAGTGGGAAATGAAAGCCATTAGATTTTTAACCTGAATTTGTCTTTTGACAAATGGCAGAAGACACCTGACCTTTCAAGGAAGGTAAGTCAACATGCATATATTAGAATGAGCCCCTCTGTGCGAGGAACTGCCCCATGGGCTATGAAGAAGCCTTCAGAGGCACTCCTAACCTGTCAGCTATACCAACAACCTTAGACATTCATACTTTCCCTGATGCTGAAGCAAATAGGGCAGAAGGAGGAAGGCTGCCAGAGAAGGCTTCTCTGAGGAGCTGACATTTAAGGTGAGGCAGAAGGTATCCATGAGACAGAGGTCTTGGAGCAACCAATCAGAGGAATTAGCCAATGCATCGGTCCTGAGGGTGGTCTCCCAGTCCTGGAACCCTGTTCCCACTTGAGTCCTCCTCAGTCTCTCCACACTCTACCGGGGAGAGGCACTTAGTTTACTGGGCTCCCAAAGATGCAAACTCAGTCTCAAAAATCCTACACTATCCTGATAAACTCTCATTTTTAAAAATAGTTTATCTATATCTTCACTATTTCATACATGTATACAATACATATTGGTATTGTATACATATGTATACAATACATATCTCAGTTACCCCACCTCACTCCCCTGGGGCCCATCCAGACTGTTCTCCTCCCAGCTCCATGGCTTCTCTGTTTTTATTAGTTTGTAACCCTCTGGGTTAGATTAGTATAACCCACTGGGGTGTTGACTATCTTGGTGGCTCAATCTTGTAAGGTCTTGAATAAGCAGTCATAACTGCAGTGAGTTCTGAGTCCAAGGGCCACGTCATATCCAGATGGCAGTGTTCCAGTGATTCCTCCCTACCTTCCATCTCTCATATTTGTTCCTCTCCATCTTCTTTAATATTCCCTGAACTTTGTGGGGCAGGTTTGATACAGACAAAGGCCCAGCCCTCAACGGGCATGTATTCTCAGCCTTTGACCAGTTGTAGTCTTTGCATTAACTGTTGCCCACTGCAGAGAGAAGCATCCTTGGCCCACCTGTCATGATCTGTAATTGGGCTTCCTCTCTTCCCTGGCCCACCTGGCTCCTGGATATCCTAGGCTCCCTTAGATCTGTCCACATCCTGCTGCATCAGCCTGGAGTTCTGAGCCCAGCTGAGTGCCATCCTGTGTGAGACTTAGCCTCTTCACAGGGCTGAGGTTATCTTCTTAGCAGCTTGAGGAGCATGGAAACACAGAGTCCCACACAGTTCAATCCAGATCTCTGAGAAGAAGGCTCAGATCCTTCAGTGTACCAAGAAACTCTGATACATACAGAGGGTGGGGAACATCTCCCCTAGGGAAGGTCCTTTCCTTGGGGCAGTGGTTCTCATCCTTCCTAACGCTGCGACCCTCGTGTTGTGATGACATCCAACCATAAAATTATTTTCGTTGCTACTTCATAACTGTAATTTTGCTACTGTTCTGAATCATGATGTAAATATCTGATATGCAGATGGTCTTAGGTGACCCCTGTGAAAGGGTCATTTGACTCCCAAAGGGGTTGTGACCCACAGGTTGAGAACCTCTGCCTTAGAGAATGAGATCCTGCAAGGCAGGCACCACCATGAATGTTCAGCAATAAAAATGCTTATCATCCAGAGGCAGAAACAAGTCCTTGTGTTTCCATGGTTCCGTGTCTCGGAGTCATCAGGACCAATCCTTTCTTTTGGTGGACACCCACCTTTTCAAATAAATTGGTGTCTCTCAACACACTCAGTACAACCATCAGCTGCCCTCCCCTTTCTAGCTTCTTAGAGCTGTTATCTATCCAGTAAAAACACAGAGGCAGTCTCTGTCAAAGGACATGTGCTCATTTCTTAATAGAATCTTTCTTATTCTGCAAAGGCATAAGGTGCGGCGGCTTCATGTATGGGCTCTAGAACTGGACTTGCTGGATTCGATTTCTCATTCTGATGTGTTAGCTGGCAAGCAACTTGCTGTCCCAGCCCTGCTGCACATCTCAGGGACCTCATCTGAAAACTGAGGGCAACAGTCTAGCCCATTTCAGAGAGTTACGAAAATTCGATGGTTTAAAAATGAGTATGGGGTTAGAACAATGGCAATCCTCTAACAAGCATCCAACAGATGATGCCCTTTATTAATAGCATGGAACCCAGGACCCTCCCTTCATGATAAAACATATGGACCATATGTTCACCATAGTATGACTCCATTCTACTTTGGAAAAAAAAAAACAAACAGCACAAGGCAGCCTTCTCTAATGTGATACATTTAAGCATGCCTTCACCTTGAGGTGCTGGGTCTCTTTGAGCTCCCAGGATTCAAGGAATAGAAGAATAGTAAGCAATACACACTTGTGGTGATGAGTATGCTAATGATGATCCTATTTTGCACAGTATACCCACATTGACATACCACCTCACACCCTAAAACCGTGTAGCTTATATGTCAATTAAAATTAATGATGATTCACTTGAAAGAGATGCAAGAGCATTTGATGCGATATCGGTGGTAATTTCTGAGAGGCTAAGCCTTGGATGGCCAAGTCCCAGGACCAGAGATTAATAGAAATTATTTTCATCCATAAACACTTTTGCTCCCAACCTGCTCTCAGAAAAGCATCTCCTGCCTCTTCTCTGCTACCTGCATGATCTCTACCCTCTCGCCATCATCTTGTTAACCTGTGGACAAAGAGGATCCACACCTTAATGAAACCCACACAACCAAAGGAAGAGAGTCAGGAATCACAGAGGCACGCTGCACTGAGGAGCCACAGTCTGTGGCTTGTCTTGCCTCTGGGCTGCACTGGCAGCTGGCCTGCTAATTCTGCTCCCTCAGCCCAATCCTCAAGGGCATGGACTGCATCCACTGACCACATGGTATGCCTTAGTGTTATTCATTCATTGATGCTAAAATATTCCTGTAACAGATATGGGTAAAGACCCCCAAGACTTTTGTCTTTCTCTTTCTACCAAAAGAAATCCCTGCCATTACCTAGCTGGGCCTTTCTAGAACCTTCTTTATACAGATGGGCTGTGTAGATTAAATTCTATCTATTGAGTGTTGGGTGTTTATCTTTCTTTAAAAAATACACCTGGAGGAAAGAAAAGGGAGGGAGAATGATGCAATTACTTACAATCACAAAAGATCAAAGAATTAATTATAATGTATAGACCTCATGTGTCCTCATTAACTTGCCTATTTCATTAAACAACAGAGCTCCATATCTTTCCTATTAGCCAGACTGGCTCTATCAACTTCTTAACTGCCTCAGAACATGAGGCAGTGCCTCTGCCCCTTCTTCAATCAGCACTTAGTAACTTCCCCAAAGGAGATGCACTCAGTATCCTTGCACATGCTTTTCTGGGAACATGTGCCAACAGTCCTTCATGACGGAAAGCAAGAAGGACAGTTGGTTGATCCCAGATTCACAGATTTTCACACTTCAGTGAACCTATAAACAATACAGTATAGCAACTATTTACATGGTGTTCGGTATTATAAGTAATCTATGGATTGCCTAAAGTGCACATGCAGTTCTATGAAAACATTGTGCTGCTTTTTATATGATTATAGTACCTATAACCCCAACCCAAAGCACAATCCAACACGAAGTACTCACTTGGAAGCTTGGATCCATTCATCATAGAGTTCAAAGGTCATCAGAGGCTCTGGCAACTCCCGGAGATAAGACTTCAAAGCCCCTGGGCACAAATACAGTAGGCTGTTACAGCACAGCAGGACAAACTGCATCAGCCTGCAATCCTCCAAGTGGACATGACTCCTTGGCCAACACAAGATCAAATAGTGGTTTCCAATGTGAGTAGTTGCCAGACTGAAAGAGTACCTGGGCTGAAGAATTACATAGCTCTGCCCCTTATTTTTCCCATTACCTCACCTTCAGCTGCATCCCTAGGAAAGTCTTCCTTCAACGATCAGAACAATCAGGGCTGAAAGAGGGCCCTATGTGGACATCTGAAGCCATTATTCCTGATATGGAGCCATACATTGTCCATGAGTCCCTCTTCCCCATGAGCCCTGGCTCAGAGGTTGGTGGTGGGGAACCTACCTGCAATGGCATGGGGGTCTGCCGAGTACTCTTGTACATCCACTACACAGCAGTCCAGAGCAGCTTTCAACTTCTTCAGCTTGGAGGCTGAGGGGGCTACTCGGAAGAGGCCCTACCGATAGGGTAAAGGAATTAGAGGGTGGCCAGCAACTCAAGGGAACAAAACAAAAACAGATGGGAAGTCTAGCTGTCTTCCCTCTGACCAACTCCCTCCAGCATTTCAATTAAAGTCATGTTCTGATGTTGGTTTTCTATGCATCTCCTTCAGACAGGAGCAACTCAAATGTCCACCATGCTATTGCCAGTGCAGCCACTCACTGCACTGATTCAGAAACTGTATTGGGTATCTGAACCTTGGACCCTCAGGTGCATGGTTCAATTACACTTGAAGTAAATCTTGAGAGAATCTGCCTGAGAGCTGTCAAACAAGGTCTAATAACTTGGATGAACAAATGCCTGTGGTGTGTGTGTGTACCTGAATATATACTGGGAGGCACCGAATGAACTAAACAGCATCTGTGTCCTGAGAAGGGGATATGGTAGCCCTGAAAGCTGTCTCCAGCTGCCATTCTTAATGTTATTTTTGTATTACTACCACTTAGGTCCAAATGAACATCCTCACCTTGTACGGCAAAACTGCAGTGGATGGGGGTGTTTAGAAGAGAAGATACAGGTCAGAGCTGAGAAGGAAGCCCCAGTCCCAGGGAAATGAAGTACGGAGCCCTTTGGCTTTCTGCTATGCCTCTTTAGGTGCATCCCAGATTGAAAACCAAGCTAACAGGGTGATCCTCACCCCTCTTCAGTTTTAGAGCAACTCAGACTGCCAAGTTCCTCCAGAAGAAAACATCCCCAGCCTAGGAAGGAGCTTTTGAGCTATTAGGATGGCTAACTCCCTTCTCAGTGGAGGATGTGAGACAAGCAGATGTCTATTGCAGCTCTTTGGCATATGTGTAAGGAGGTTATATTAACAAGTTCAGGCAAATGTGTCCATCACGCTGCTGTGACAAGGACAGCGAGCTACAGAGCGTACAAAAAGATTGGTTTACAACTTAATAAAATCATGCCATGGCCACAGAAGAAGAGCCAGGAGTGTTTGGGATGGATAATGCAAGAAGAGGAAACGCAAGCTGTCAAACTCAGTGGCCCTTGCCCTGTTTGCATCTTTCATTTTCCTGTGTTCAGCAGAGATGTTGGAGCCCCATAGGCCAGGCTGTGGGACAGCCACAGTGCACGGTAGGCAGCAGTGTGGCAAATGAGGCTGGGGCTGGTCACTAGACTTGGCCACTTGAGCTTTCCTGGAAGATCAGTAAGGGCAGTTTGAACCACAGGATGGGGACTGTGGTTGTTTGAATGAGAGTGGTCCCATCGGCCCCTTTATTTAAATACTTAGTCCCCAGTGAGTGGAACTGTATGGGAAGGATTAGAAGGTGTGGCCTTGTTGGATGAGGTGTGACACTGGGTTGGCTTTTGAGGTTTCAAAATATTCTTGGTCATAGTGTTTTGTCACAGCAATAGAAAAGTAACTAAGACAGTAACTAAGACAAGTAACAGCACAAGAGAGTGTGAGTGGTGGTAGGCACACGGGCAGTGAATGTTGAGGTTTGGTTTGGAATCGGGCTTCATAGGAAAACAAAGTCAATGAGCTAGGAAGGGAATGGGGAGAGGCTGCCCTGGGATACAAGGAGATATTCTTTTCTAGGCTGAGGAGAACTTAATCAATATTTGTTAGTAAAAGAAAGGAGCTGATGCAGAGAGTGTGTGGTGGGGGGAGAGCAGAAAGTGGGGCAGTGGATCTCTCTAGAGGTAGACTGCTTCATGAAGGGCATACACCAGAGAGGTGGGGATAAGGCAGGAAGCATCAGAGGCCAGTTCACTAGTTGATACTGACTAGGTACTTGGTACTTGACATGCTAACAAAGTATTGATACTGACAGCATATTATGAGACTATGATATAATTCATTTCCAAATACCTGAGGCAAGAAATGGAGGTAGAGAGGAACCAAGGTGGTTAGAGACAAGGATCATTGTTTTAATTTTGCGTATGATTTTTTTTCATCACTAAAATAACCAAAGAGCAAGTTACAGACCAGTTTGAGCTATAGGGTAAGACCCTGCCTCAGAAAGAAAAGGAAAGAATAGAATAGAATAGAATAGAATAGAATAGAATAGAATAGAATAGAATAGAATAGAATAGAATAGAATAGAGAAGAAAGAAAAGAAGGAAAAGAAAAGAAAAGGAGAAAGAGAGATGGAGACAGAGAAGTAGGAGAAGGAGGGGGAGGAGGAGGAGAGGAAGAACATCATCAACAACAACAAGAGGAGGGGGAGGAGGGGGAGGAGCAGCAGGAGGAAGAAGAAGAGGAAGGGGAGAGGAGGGAAGGGAAGGGGAGGGGAGAAATAAACCTACCCATTTAACCATATAAACAAAACAAAAACCTCATATTTATTCCCCACCTTTTTTGGTGTGTATGGTTAATGTATGCACATGTGGGCAGGTGTGCACACGGGAAACCAGAGGAGGCTGGTGGGTATTTTCCCTATTGCTCCCTTAGTCCCTTGCAAAGGGGTTTCTCTCTATACCTGGAACTCACAGGTGCATGGCTAGGCAGGAGTCCTGTAGCCCCAGAAAGCTCACCCTGCCCCTCCTGCCCCAGCACTAGAATTACAGGCATGTACAGCCACACCTTTTCTCCATATGGGTGCTGTGGATCCCAACTTAGGCCCTCATGCTTGCATAGCAGGTGCAGACCTAGCCAGCTCCCCTGCCCTGTATTTATTCTTTTCTTTCCCCCTTTTAAATTTCACGTGTTTTATCTTTATGATTCCATTTTTATTAAAAGGATCACCTACCTCTTGGTGATTAAATTTAAAAGATATGTACCCATTGATCATTGATCAGATTTTTTCATTTGCTGACAGTTTTCAGTCTCAATCCCTTAACACATTATATTTGTGTCTGAGATAGTTTACATTTTCTCATGGAGGAAAATAAATCCAGGCAGCAGCTAGAGGTGCAGCACAGTTTTCTCCTTCCTGCTGACCCTTGGGTGATTTCTATTCAGTAGATAAAGTGATATCAACAAGGGTGGCTATACTCTGACCAGGATTTTTCTTCACTTTAAGACAGGATCTCACATTGCAGCTCTGGCTGGCCTAGAACTCACTATGTAGACCAACCTCTGCCTCCCGAGATCTGGAATTAACGGTGTGCACCACCACACCTGGCTAGCCAGTCTATAGGTCAAGAGTTATGATCTTTGACCCATTGTTCAACCCAGTTTGAGATTTGGTTGGTATCCTCCAGCTCTCTCGTTCTTTACTGGACAGCTGATGCACAATTCCTTCTTTGTAAAATGTGGCTTCTTCAGAAAGAAGCTGAAAAATCTCACACTGAATATTACCTTGTAGAGTCTTCTCATTATAAACCCTTGTTTCAAGTTGTTTGTATACTATACTATTAGCATTCAGGAAAGGAATCACAACGATGATAATCAGTAATAACCCCGCCTTCTCTCACTGGGTTCTCTAACTCATCAACAACCCTATCTTCATCTAAAATGGGGCAACCATATTTTTATCATAGCCATTGTAATTGCCCTTCTTGAGCTAAATAACCCAAACTTTTGTACTTTAGTCCTAATCTTGACTCAAGTTCTTTGCCTGGTGTGGTTTTTCCAGCCTCCGGTGTACTGGTGAGCAGGATGCTCAGAAATTTCACAGCCTTCCCTCACAAGCAGCCAGTGTCTCAGCTCACAGGCCCCTTAAAATGGATTTTTTAATGTCTACTATGCAGAAAAGACCTGACATACACACATACACCTTCTCTCCACACACACGCACACACACACACACACACTCACACACAGGCAACATAGATGTGAATACTGCTGCTTTCCCTCACATTAAATATGAAGAAATGATGTCGAGAATATGATCATACAGCCCCCATGGGCAAATGTCAGCCTCGCATAGTCCTTCCTTCTCTCTGTGAAAGTGAAGATTCTCAAGAAAATGCAGTGCCTGTTAGTGTCTGCAGAAGGCACAACATTGCCCATATCACCAAGTCTTGATTTAGAGATTCAGAATGGGGATGCTACAGGGGAGATGCTCCTGCAGGCCCTGCCTCTTGGAAGAACAGATCAGCTGGGGGATGGGCGTGGCTGCTTTGTGCCTACCTCCTCCTGCATCCCACACTCCAGCAGCATTGTTACACATGCCTCTATAGGGAAGGCAATCTCACGGCCACTGATCATGAGGTGCTCCTCCAGGGGCTTGCCAAAGGAAGGCTTCTCCACCCAGGCCTCTGGGGAGGGGTGAGCAAGAAAGGTGTCAGTTAATAGCTTCCCATGGCCACCCATGCCAGACCCTTTCTCCCTTTGTCCAGATTCTGCACAAAGTGCCAAAGAAACACAGAGCTCAGATGAGAGTCAATTTTTGTAGCTTAGAGGAAAATGGAAATGCATGGAGAGAACTGTACCTGCCACTACTGGGCTTAATGTGACACCCACACTACAGATACCCAACTCACCCCCTTTGAAGGGTGGTGTAGAGGGGTGAGCTCAGCTTTGGGTCACTGGTGAACACCACCTCAGGGAGGTCTACCGGCTCTTCTAAACATGAGCATTCCCAGGAAAGCATGGGTAGGGAGCTGGTCTCATTGAGGAAGGTAATCAGGCTCCCCACCCTCCCAGCTATGAGGGAGGCTTGCACTTACCCTGCTGTGCTTTGATTTGAGGCAACACAGCCTGCAGCAGTGTCAGTGACTTCCTGTGGTACTCAGCTTGCACTTCTATTAGCTGAGAAAACACAAGAACAAACATTACCCTTTGCCAAAGGGAAGCTGGCTTCCACAGAGGCGTCTATTCTGCTTGAAAGCACTCACTCATAGAGGAAGCAGGCAGGATCACTCTCAGCCTCCTCCAGTGACAATATGCTTCAGCCAGTGTGGCACTGGGTCACTTCAGTGACCCCAGTGGAAATTTGGGTAGTAAGAGAATCAGGAAGGAATAGGGGAATCTGTGCAAGCTGAAGTAGGGCTTAGAGAGCTTGCTTTAGATCACCTGACCTCACCTGGCACCCCATCCTCAAAGCTAAGGTCACAACAGTGGGTGAATGTAAACGGGAAATATGCTGAGGTTCATTTGCCCTAAGATACTCATAAGTTAGAGTAGACCTCTGTGAGTCAGTTGAACACATAAGCGGGCAGAAAGCATGTGGCTCTACTTCAGATACACTGAGAGGCTAAATGGATTTGACTATAGTCACGTGGTCCTGGGAACAAACTCCTTCAAGGTGTTCTTCTCACCATTCTATCCATTAAAGAAACAACTGCAATGTTGCTCAGGGCCAAGGAAAAGTCAGGAGCAAGAGTGACTTCATCTATTTTCTGGCTGTCCCTCTCCCCTAAACTAAATAAAAGCCTGGCATGGAGTATAAACAATGACAGCATTAGTGAGGAACTAAAGGAACCCGAGGCCTGAGAAAACAGCATGTAAATGCAAAAGAAGCAGCCTGACAAGGCCTGGATGCTGGTGATTTCATTGGCTTCAGTGACTTCAGAAGTCAAACCAAAGAAAATACACCAAATAAACCCTTTCCTCTAAAAGCTGCTGTTCAAAGCCTACAGCTGCTCACCCACAGTACATCATTCAACACTAAACCCCTAAGGCCTGTCTGTCTGCCTGCCACTCTCCCTCACTTACTTACTTCTTTCTTTCTTCCTGTCTTCCTTCCTTTTTTTTTTTTTTTTTTTTTTTTTTTTTTAGACAGGGTTTCTCTGTTGTAACTCTGGCTGTCCTGGAACTCACTCTGTAGACCAGGCTGGCCCCAAACTCAGAGATCCACCTGCCTCTGCCTCCCCAGTGCTGGGATTAAAGGCGTGCATCACCACCGCCCAGCCCCCTTTTTTTCTTATCTCATTTCCTCAGGGTTTTAATTTCAACTTTGAGAACAGGTGTACTCAACTGTTTCTCACGTTGTATGACTTCTTTGTCAATGCTTTTCTGTCATTCCTTTATTTAGCCTTGTGTTTACTCTGGCAATAAGCCAGGGTCCAAATTATCTGGACTGGATGATTGAACTTCAGGTCACTCAGATCCTGTCTCTGGACTCTAAATCTGCTTTTGCTAAGAAGAGGCAGTCAACAAGCCACATAAATCATTGCTTATCTAACTGCCTTGAACTTGGCAAAAACAAATCTTCAATAGAAACAAATATGCCTTTGTGAGGAGGAGGATATTTGCCTATTCTTCTCAAATCCTTTGTTGTCACAAATCTAGGTTTCTCAGTGTGGGTCCTTCTGACTTTCTGGGTTAGGCAATTCCATTGCAGGGAGCTGCCTATGCATCAGGAGAGGCTTAGCATCTCCCTTAGTCTCTACCATTGACACAGTGCCACATCCTTCCCAAGCTGGAACAACCAGAGGCATCTGCAGATTTCCCTCCAGGATGGGGGGAGGTGGGGAGGAGTCCCTCTTGCCTGAGAATCCCTGCTACAGGTAAACAAGCTATGATAACCCTCAAGGATGGGATTCTGTTTTAAGCTCAGGTTTTGGAACAAACTCACACATGGAGGGCAGAATTCACCCAGAGACTAAATCAACAAGCAGCCACCCCCACCCTCCTTCTATGATGTGTTCATCAATCATCGTTTTTATGCCCACCTTCTTTTGCTGCCCACACCACGATGCTTAAAGTCTTTCTACAGGCTTGTCTTTGTGGACCCTTACCGTTTGAAAGTAGTTTGCATAGTCAATTTCTTTGGCCACAAAACTGTACATGTCAGCGGAGAGCTGGTCCTGTGCAAGGTAAAATACACAAACAAGGTTAAAAAGAGAATGGGGAGGAGTTGGCTAACACCTGACCCCAGACAGCATGGGAGGAAAGGGCTCAAACTCCACTGCACCTGATTTTCAATGGTATGTGACACATCACACTCTCTTCCCATGGGGCTTCTAGTCTCTCAAACATGGTTCTAGATATAAATGACTTTGAAAGTCTACCTTGCTAGTACTTTACCCAGAGCTTTAACTTAGAGGCTAGCAAATCCAAGCTTGTGTTGGGTAGTGATGTGCAAATGAGCTCTCTACACTTCTGTAGCTTGCCCCACACCTGAAGCAACTCCAAGTACACACATAGTGGCTCGCCTCCCTCTGCCACTTCTTCCCTCGGCTTACCCCCCCCTTCCTTTTCACCATCACCCTCACACTGATTGGATGACAATGAGCACATTGGGAAAGTGACAGAAATGTTGTGATTTGCAGAAACCTGGATAGTCAGAGTGCACAGTGGGAAAGGATTGCTGATTCAAAACTTGGCAAATTCTGACCTCATCCTATGTTGCACAAACATTTAATAGGGTTAAAAATTCTCCACCATTAGACTCTCCATGGACTTGGGATGGCCTAATGCTGCCCTGGAATCTGGAATATATTATTCTGAGAAGAATGGGTTTCAGTTCCAGAGAGTCAGTCACAGCATGCCATAATAAATGTTCTTTGAGCAGGATACACAGTAGCTAACAGCATCTTGAGAATATCACTCCTCTGTCCTTGTGTGTGGAAGTCATGTGGCATTCAGAGGCCATGATCCCTAGAGGAGGCACTAACTAAGAAGAGCCTGCAGACTTGGGTGAGACAGGCAGAGCAGTAACCTACAAAGCCAACACGGATGCTGAACAAACAAGCAGGTAGCCCACACTTCAGGAAGAGTTAGCCTTGTGAGACCTTAGGCAGTTGGCAGTGCCCTTGGCCTCTCCAACTTCCCAATGAGCTGGCTCTCCTTGACAACACTGGGAGGAGAGCCATGGTCAGTTCCCTTTCCAGGGACCACAAGGAGTTGCTGTACTCAAGGCAACAGAATCAAGTCACAGGGATAAAGGGGGGAAATCTATCCTCTGGGAACATCGTTAGGACCTCTCATTTAAATATGACAGACCAGCCTGAGCCGGCTCCAAAAGCAAAATGAAGAAAGAGGGGAAATGAATTAACTTTCATTCAGAAGTGCATAAATGCCAAGCTTAATGCCACACAGAATTCTCACACAACTCATTCAGGACAATTCCCTCCCTCCATGGAAAATGGCCTCAAATCTTCTATCACCTGAGTTAGGGCAAGTGGTCGTAAATCAAACTGCAGCCTTCTTAACTCACTTTTTGGTGATACTGGGGATTGAACTCAGGACCTTACATATGGTAGGGAAACACTTCACCCCTGAGCTATATCCACAGTCCCTTAGATAAGGACTAAGTTTCTAATTTGGGGTCAGCATGTTACAGAGTCCAAGGACCTTTTCTATCTGTTGATTATTATCCCAAAATGCTCAGCTTGGTGGAGGCTTGAAAATTCTTTGCTAAATGAACAAACCCCAGAGCAGGTAAAATACCCCAAAGAACAGAATCGGCTCAAGAGCACTTCAGCTCTCTTTCCTCTGAGCACCCCTTTGCAGGCTGCCAAGGGTCAGAAGGTTAAGGGGAGGCCTCATAAGGAATTCACCACAGATGCCGCCACTGCAGCAACTCTGAGCAGGAGACATCCGCCACAAGTGTGAGAGACGCTTTACTAAGGCACAGGCCAGAGGGAAGTGATACATGACCTGGCTGACTGCAGAGAAGGCAGCCCGGACTGGCGCTGCATCCCATACACCTTCACATTCAATGTCTCAGCGTCTCAGATGGACAGTCACAAAGAAACTAGGATGTTCTCCCAAGAAGATAACAGGCTTTTTGTTTTGTTTTGTTTTCACATGTGTGGTTAGATTCCTGTGCCATTAAATCTAACAATTCAGTTTCTGAATATGCCAAACTGTAGATAAGAATAAAGGTGAAAACCAACTTTCTATTTGTCTAAATCATCTACAAAGAGGGGGAAAAAAAACTATCCTCGCTCAACAATATAGCAGTCGGTGTTGGTTCTCAACTTGACTATTTCAATGATGTCTAAGACTAGTGACTGACATCTGTCTGTAGGGTTGTTTCCATGGAGGACAGACATGTGGCAGTGTGACTGAGGAAGACACACTCAAAGAGGCAGCACCTGCCAATGGGCGTGGCCTGGATTAAAAAAAAAAAAAAGTCTGAGGAAGAGCATCATGTGAAGCCTGTCTTTACTTCTCCCAGAGCAACAGTCCACTCCTGCCATGCTCTCTGCTGCCATTGCACCCCCACTTCCATGGTGCTCCTCAACACCAGTGACTCTTCAGGAATCTCCTAGGCTTCCAGTGCTAGGATGGGGCTGCTGAGGCGTCCAGCCTCTTGGACTGAGCTGTCTGGCTGTGGGATGTGGTGTCACTCATGGGGTGCTGGCTCTGTGGGCCGGCAGGACACAAGAGCGAGTGGGTCCAGAAAAGCACAGAGGTCATGCAGTATGCACCAGGGTCAGATTCCCCTCACGGAACTCCAAACAGGGCTGTGCAGGCAGCTGCGATGACGGAGCCTCAATTTCGGTAGAGACTCCAGGGTATCAGAGATGCCAGAATTGGGGGATGTTTCTATAGGTACTGACTGCAGTAGTCCAAAGATGGAGGTCACACGTGCCACAGGGAATAGAGCTGGAGGGTGTGGCTTCTGACCTGCTGGGTTGTGTCTTGGCTTGGTTAGGTCTCCTGTTATATCTCCATTCCTCCCTTTGGTGATGGTAATATTTGATCTGTATTACTGTATACTAGGAGTATGTAACTGGTCCTTTGAATTTTTTCAGGTGTTCACAGAAAAAAACTACCTTGAATCTGAGGAGCCTGTGCTTTTGAATGGTGTTAGAGCTCAAAGACAATGAAGACTTTGAGTTGAATTAAGTGTATTTTGCATTATGAGATAAGGATGAGCCTTGGAGGCCGAGGCAGAATGTGACCTTCTGGATATGAAATGTCCTCACAGACTGGTGTGTTTGAATGCTTGGTCTCCACCTAACGGCACTGTTTTAGAAGACTGAATGGAACCTGTAGCACATGGGGCCTAACTGGGAGGAGTGGGTCACTAAGAGGCAGGACTTAACATTTATGGTCCAGTGTCACTTCCAATAAGTTCTGTCAAATTGTGGGGAGGGGAGGGGTCTCAGTCACACATTCCCACTGTCATGGAGGTACCGGTCACAATGCATCCTTCTCCCTGTCATGATGGACTACGTTCCTTAAACAATGAATGAAAATAAACTTTTCCTCCCTTCAGTTGCTTCTGCCAGGCATTATATCACAGCGATGAAAAAAGTAGTAAAATGTACCAATAGAGTGAATGTATTTCTAAAACCGTGTCTTCTGGCTTTATAACACACAGAAGAATGCAAAATAAATAACCAGATTCAGTAGAAATTCCAACAGGCAGAGATCGCCACTGCAAGGGTTGAGGTAGGTTTGCCTTGAACCTATTCTATATACTCATACCTTGCATATGGTACTTGGTTAACTAAAACACAAACAAACAAACAACAACAACAAAAATCAGGCCGAGGCTGCCCCACAGGTCCCTGACATACAGATAAAGTGGTTCCGCTGTTGGACAGTGTGTTTCTATTTTCCCACTAATAATATCTTCTAGTAAAGTACCGGTTCACATGTATCTGGGCCCGTCTCCAGATTATTACACTATAACAAAGTCTGCACTTGAGTCACTTTTCACTTTATAATTATTTATAGTTCATCCTAAAAGTTTTGAAAGATAATGAGTCTGAACATCAGAACCTAACATACTGCCAAACAACAATCAGAAAGATCAGTCTTCTGCAAGGAATAATTTATACATGTTTTGCTTGCTAGGACCATTGTATTCAATCACCATAAAATATGTAAGAGAATCTCAAGTACTATGTTATTAGTTTATATTTTTAATATGGGTTGGCTTCTTATAGATTTATTGTGTCTGCCAATTCCATTGGTTGTCCACTGCCAGTCCCTTGATGTGGGTGGGAAGAAGGGCAATGGTCTACGGTCCTGTGACAAGTGTTGGGTTGGTTCTTTATTGTTTTACATATATGATTCTGAACTTTGAATTTAACTAGTACTTTGTTACAAAAAAGGGCACTTTGGATACAGAGATAGCGAAACAGGAAGACCTGTGATCTATCCCTGGGCCCTACATGCTAGAAAGAGAGAAGCTATTCTCTAGATTTGTCCTCTGATCTCCACCTGCACGCCATGGTGCCCATGCACACTAGAACTTACACACAATAATAAATGCATACATACATAGCTAAAATGTGAGGGCATTTTTGCTACTTATGAAATTGTACAATGTCATTTGAGAGTGAATTGGGTATAAATTGTTAAGCTCTAGAGAAGACACTAAAAAATAAAAATGAAGGGGTATTGTTATTTTAAAGGAGAGAATCAAAATCAGATAAAATACTCAATTAAAACTATGATTGGAAGAATTATGAAAGAAACACAGGAACAAGAGCAACATATAAATATCAGAAATACATGATAACACCATGCTACCAATAATCAATAATCACCAATAATCACTGGACAGCAATGATCTAAAGCTACATCACCTGAAGGACAGAGTTGTCAGAAGAATATCATAAAGCAAAGCCCAGTCACATATGTTGGCTATGAGAAGCCTCTTTAATTTTTTCGTATAGATTTATTTGTTTTTATTTTATGTGCATGAGTATTTTGGTTGTCATACATGCATGGGAATGTGTCATGCCCCAGGTCAGAAGAGGGCATCTAAACCCTGGAGATTAGGGATTGTTGTGAGCCATCATTTGGGTGCTAGGAGTCGAACCAGGGTCATTTTCAAGAGTTGATAAATACTCCTTAAACACTGAGCCTACCGGTTCTCAAACCCAGAAGAAACCTACTTTAAATAAAAATGTACATAGAGATTACACATGAAGGGAAGGCCAGGCACAGTGACACTTTCTTATAATCCGGGGACTCTGGAGGTTCAAAAGGGGATAAGGAGGTTGAAGCTACTGTGGAATACAGGATGAGATCTTGTCTCACTCTCCTCCCCCAAAGAATCAAAAGGATATAAAAAGACACACTGTGCCAAGACTAATCAAAAGAAAGTGAGGATTGCTACATTGATATTTCACCTAAAGCAGACTTTAGAGTAAGGAAAGTAATTGGGGTGAGAGGTGTAGGTGGGAACTCCCTTACAGAAGAATCAATGCTCCAGAAGACACACTATTCTTAAGTGTATACATAGAACATCAAAATATGTCATCAATAACTTATAGAACTCTAAAGGGAACCACCATCACAGTAGAAACTGTAACAGCAGGTGGAAAGTCCAGACAGACACAAGTGAGCTCAGTGGCACCACCTGCGGCACACGTGGGCCATACCCTCAACACCACCAAATACATACCATTCACAAACACACATGTACTCTAGACAAGAGGGACCACATTCTGGGCCATCAGACATACTCAGCAAATAGAAGAGAATAAAGGCCTTATGATGTCTTCCTTCAGACCACAGTGGGATTAAATAAAAAACTGGTATCAGTCAGAACACTGGCCCAAACACTTGGAGGAATTCTAGATTTTTAATTTCACACATTTCTAAATAATAGCCCAATTAAAACTCTTGTGCCTGTTTCTGTGCTGCTTGTAGGCTTTGCACCTCTTTTGTAAAATGGCAGCTGAGAAAACCATAACTAAGAAAACCTCTATGAAGCATAGGACTTACCAATGAAGCAGGTTAGATTCCAGTTTGTCAGGCAGCCAACTAATGAACCAGAAACCCCCACAGGTGGAAAGAGAGAATTTGAGATGCAACTATTTTTCCTCTAGCCCAGTGGTTCTTAACTGTCCTTTTCATTGTTATAGCTATAATGTTGCTACTGTTATGAATCATAATGCAGATATCTGATATGCAGATAGTTTTAGGGGAACCCTCTGAAAGGGTCATTCAACCCTCAAAGAGGTTGTGACCCACAGGTTGAGAACCGCTGGTCTAGCAGAAGATGGTGTGTCCACTAGAAAACAGCCCTACTACCTGAGCTCAGAACACGTCGCCCACAGAGCAAGGATAGAGCCTCAATTTCCAAGCTCCGAGTGTCCTACCACACCCTGGCCTCTACTGAAGAGATTCTTCTCCCTTTGGTTTTTATTGTACATCAAGTGAGAGCTGAATATGCACACTCATATCTCTGCCTTTTGAAAACTAAACAGCCAACAGTATGTTTTGATTAATATCAAATGAAGACAGATGGGGAAATAGCAGTTCTATGAAAACACGTGCTTTCTTTGGCGCTCACATTTATATTCCCAAAGTTATTTTGCCCACACCACTCTAGCAAAACAGCAACATAAAAATCATGTTCAATCACAGGATTTTAATGTTTCCCATTTATTATTATAAAAACAAGGATAACTTTATAACTATTTGTATATAGCTATTATAATAATAACGGGTTATTATTAATTACAGATAAACTACTTAAAACTAGGTAAAACAAGTGTCTTGCTTAGTTATTTTTAATTAAGAATTTAAAATGGACAAAAAACCTAAATAGATTCCTTATCAAAAAAAATGAACACAGGTGGTAAATAAGCTTAGGAAATCATTCCAATATCACTGTTATTAAGGAGTTTTAAATTAGAAGAAAAAATATAAGCAATATACTATCACATCTCTTTTAGAAGGGTTAAAATCTCAGATACTGACAAAACTGGATGACGATGAGACAGATGAGGAGCAACAGGAATGCTCCCTGTTGCTGGCGGGAGTGCCAACATGCCGGACCAAGATGAAAACATGTCCACGCATAAGCATAGCACCTGTGTTCATAACTGCCAACAGTTTGGCAGCAGCTGAGATGCTTCTTGGGAGCTGAATGGACAGGTGATCTGTGTCACATCAAGAAAACGTACGCTATTCATGGTTTAAAAAATAAGGGCTTTTAAACTATGTGGCAGCTTGAAGGAAACCTAAATGCCTACTGCCAGGTGAAACATAGCAACAGGGCAGGGGCTGCCTCTTTGGTGACAGCAGCTACGTGAGTTCTAAAATCAGCAAAATGCCAGAGACAGCAAAGAGATGAGTGGCTGCCAGGAGTCCAGGTAATCCTCCATGCTACTCTGATGTCAGACACACGTCACACGTTTGTCCAAATCCATTCAAAGTGCACTCAGGAATGCGCCCTGATGTAAACTGGCACGGGCCGAGTCAGCAGACCCCACCCCTGTCTGGCAGCTTGCTGACGGTGCGGATGGTGATACACAGGGTCACGGGAACTATCTTTAGATTCTGCTTCATTTTGTCGTGACGTTAAAGGTCGCCTCAAAACAGAGTTAAAGTGTTTAGTACTTTAAAAACTCACTTCGAAGGTTTGGAAATGGCAAAATTTTATTTTATTTTTCCAACAGATTGGAGACAGAGATCTTGGACCTTAGCCAATTTTATCTTTCTAAGGATCCCTGACCTGTCTCTCAGAATCTCCCATTGTTTACACATGGCTTTCCACTGTTTATCTTCAACACTTGTCATAATGTCTCCAAACTTATTCCGTTTTGGATCTTCCCCTAACATTTGCTAGGAAATTCTCAAGTATTTCTCTTCAGTCACTGGCTCAGTGCCCTGCAAGGCAGATCCTCTTCTTGACTAAAAACAATCACGTGCTAGAGTTGTTTCTTCAATTTTTGCAGCCTCACCTTGCCTCCTTTTCATCTTACATGGAAATAATACCCCTAAATGTGTGTGCATACGTGTGTACATAAATGTGAAGATCCACACTCAGAGTCTTTCCTCAACTGCTATCCTTCCTCCCCACCCCCAAACACACTGATGATCTGGTTAGGCTGGCCAGCCAACAAGCTTCAGGGATCTGTCTCTGTGCTCCACCCCAAAGGTAGCATACACTGCTAGGCCTAACCTTTTATGTGGATTCTGGAGATCTAAATTCTGGCCCCTGTGACTGTACAGCAGGCCCTTAACCAACTGAGCTATCTCCCTGCCCATTACCTACCCTTTTATCTACTGCTACATAACATCCATATTTATTGAATTTTATTTGAAGCACCAAGTAACGTCACACTAACTTCATTGCCACTGCCAATAAATCTTTTCCCAAGTGCTCTAACTCTTGGCACAGCTGGCCCACCTTACCCATGGATTCTGCACAGTCAGATACAGATACAGCTAAACACCAATCTAAAGTATTAGGAGAAAAGTAGACCCCTACTGGGCATAATACAGGCTTTTCTCCTTCATTAGTTCCTGAACAATGCAGCATACCAACTATATGTATGGCACACACATTGTATCAGGTAAAGCAAGAAACCCAGAGTAAAATGGAGTATACAAGAAAATACTGCAATGCTTACTATAAAGAGTATTATCTGTAGACTCTGGTGTTTGCAGGGCCTTGGGGATATTGGAAGGGGGTGGTTTCTAAACTAATCTTCTTAGACCTTTTTTTAAAACCTTAAACTATATTCTGGTGGGCATCTTGTCCTTGTACTTTCCTGCCCACACTGGTAGAATCATCTCAGAACCTAAGCTCTGCCTACTATAGATTTGGAACTCTGAAGTCTATGGAGCTGGACCAGGGCAACAAAGCCACAGACATGCTGCTGTTCGCTTCCTTTCTCCATCAGGATGAGGAAGATGATGTCTCTGGGTTCAACAAAGCCAGAAAGCATCCTTGTTTGAAGCATGCTTAGGTATGTGGCTTGGTTGTGTCCAGATCCCTGGAGATACATCACAGAAGATCCACACCACTAGGAACTACCACCAGCTGGCTTCCTGTTGAATGGTATGTGTCTGCTCCAGCCCTGGCTTTCTTATCCTTATAAGTTTCATGGCCACTGGGCATGTAATTGGATGTAGTATCACACAAGTTTTAGTGAACATAGGTGGGAGAAGGACTTAGCCATCCCTTTTGAGAAAGGGTAGCTGGTCAGAAAACAGGTGATGCTTGGTGTTTCTCATAATATGCTTCTGTATTCTTCTACTAGTTATAATAAATATCTATTACCTTTATAATCTTTAAGAGGAATAGACTTTTGGCACAACAGTAAATGCAAGAGGCTACAGGACTCACAAAGCTACTGCTTTTATTCTGATGTATCTGGATATTTACATTCAGAATCCCCTCTTAGAACCTGCTTACCTGGCCTATTGGAAATGACATTTTTAAAAGATTCCAAAGGGGAGGCTCTAATTAGGGTGGGGAAAATAAATACAGAAAGGGGGGGGCAAAATACCAGTAAGGATAACTGAATAAACTATGAGGAATTTTACTATGAACTATTTATCTAAAAACCCCTATAATACATAGAAATCTGTATGTATGTATGTGTGTGTGTGTGTATGTGTATATATGTGTATATAAATATATATATATATATATATATATATATATATATATATATATATATATAAAAATTTAAATGAAATATTCTCATCTGGACTGGCAATGCTTCCTCTAAGAGTCAAAAACCACCTAACAAAAACCCCAACACCAAGTATGAGAAGCCCTCAATGAGCTGTTGGTCAGGGTTGTCCAAGAGACTCCCAAAACATTACAGGCTATTGCTATTGCTCTTGGTTACCCACCAGAGATGGAAGGTTAAGTCCCTATTCCTGAAGTCACCATGCATTTTAGACAAAGGATCCAGAGGCCCCTGAGCTGGAACTGACCCCAAATGCCTCCAACCTGAGGACTAGGTTTTATGGTACCAGAAGGCATCATGCAAGCTTCCAAAGAAGAGAAGCAACCCAGCTATGACACCCATGAACCTCAACAATGACTATCCTAGAATGATAACTCTAAGGGTGCAGTAGTGGCATGCATGCCTTGGCAGTAACCAATAGCTCTCTAATTGGACTGAAGACCTACTCAATAAGTGAGGACTCATGCCTGGTACTGGAAACCTAGCCAAATACCCAGTCCTAATGAAATCATGGCTCTTTGAGTAGAACCTACAACCACCACTTTATAAAGTCAGCATAATTCCTAACTACACTCTACATCCTTGTCCTTGTACCCACAGGTAAGTATAGTTCTCATACCTCATCACGGATACTTACCTTTGCAACAGAGGGAGACCATTACAGAAAACCACAATTAATCAAAATGCAGAATTGTGGCACTCAGTCAAGTGGAAACATCTACAAAACACTCCCATATCTAAGGCTCAGGGAACATTGGGGAAGAAGGAGAAGAAAGATTATCAGAGCCAAAGGATCAGGGAGTTTGTGGTGGGATTATGTAGTAATATCAGAAGTGACCCCATAAAGTCTCATCAACATGACTGTCCAAAGGTGAGCAGAACAAGGGATAACACCAACAGACATGCCAAAGTGGACGGGGGAAAACCCACCAGGCCTCAACCCTATACAAAGAACTGCATGCCACTAAGGAATGCTGAGACTGGGAGAAATAGCCTTCCACAAGGAAGAACACAACAATCACTTATCCAATACTAAATGGTCAACCCTGAAAACACATATACAGGTGACATTATACAGACTAAGCAGGGTTCATTTATGTATTGGGGAATATAGATGTATATACATATCTATATTTTCATGTAACAGCAATCAATAAAAAAAGTGGTCATGAGTTTGAAAGAGAGCAAGGATGGGTAAATGGTAGGGTTTGGAGGGAGAAAAGGGAAGGGAGAAATGATATACTAGTAGACTCAAAAATAAGAAGAAAATATCAGAAAATGAACTATTATCATGTTTTTAAAATATGTAATTAATATACATTTAACTTAGATTATGTGTATAATTTATGGGAAGGATTTTCTATTTTTTTAACCTGTCTTTGTAGCATTTGGTAAAAGTCCTAAATAAAGTCTATTCTATAACTCCCCCAAAAAGATTCTGAACAAAGTAAAAGGATATACAACAGACAAAATATATATTACATCCAAATCAGCAGGAGAGAGAATTACACTTCAGAAAGGACACACTTGCTCAGGATCTGCCATTGATCCAGACGCAAAAATGGCCAACCTTCCTCAATCACAATGAATCTGGGATCTGAAGCGTTTGTATTTCTCTGCTTGGCTCCACGGGATGGCAGCCTGGGAGACAAGAGGATTCTTTAAACTTCCTTCAATGTCTCCAATCCCAGACAGAAATTCTGAATGTCTTGTAATATATAAGGTCGAAGCCACCCGCACAGTGTGGCTATAAAAGAGTAAGTCACTGGACAAGTTAAGAAAGCCACAAAAAACAATTATCTGCAAGCAAAGTGCCAATTTCTTTAAAGCTTCATGGAGAGGTTGAGGATACAGCTCAGGGGCAGATTGCTTGCCTAGCATGACAAAGCCCTGGTCAATACCTAGTGCACACATGTGCACAGCTTACACACAACCATGACAATAGGAACCCAATGATTTGTAGAAGCAAGGTTTTTATATTTGGGTTTAAATATTGTTTACATAGGTTTAGCTTTCTTAGAGACCCAAACTGACACAGAGGCATGTAAATAGATGTAAATATATACAACAGCACTATGAATGGTTTATGACTCATTATGTCCTATACAGTGTGCGCTGCGGGGAGGGGTAAATAACAGATGGGAACAGTAATGTGTGCAATGAGTGACATCACCTCACAAATACAGGATCCTAGTTCTTAGGATTAGGTGTTTCCTCTCTCTCTCTCTCTCTGTCTCTCTCTCTCTCCCTCTCTCTCTCTCTCCCTCTTCCTTCCCCCCCTTAAAAAGAAAAATCTATTTTTTAATGATCTCTACAGCTAACATCTGAAGTGTTTTCTAATAGGTATAGGGTAAATACAGTGACTCTGGTATTATTAAAAACAAACAAGAAAAGAAACATTTTAATATTACAGGAGTTGAGGCTCAGACTAAATTTCTACCTGACCCAGGGGCCTACAATGTATTCTCTGGAACTCAGTTGCCCTAAAGCTCCCCACAAAAATGAAGCTCATGTCCTCTTTGCTTGCAGTGTCAGATTCCCAGTGTCAGCCCATGCCTCCTGCCCTGGTCACCCTCACAGCTGTTAGTCTGAGCTCATCATGGACTCTTTGGAGATATGAGTAGGCAACCCGGGGACATTTCGATTAACAAGCATCACTGGCAGAGACTTTAGAGAACTCCACTGAACAACACAGACAATCCCTAAGGGCTGCTCAGCCTGTCCCGGGAGAGAAGAGTAGGAGAGCAGGTACCCGGCAAATCTCCACTCTGTTGGCAGCCTCCTCCATCTCCTCCCTGAGGGCATCGGCTTTGGCACCCGCGGGCTGAAGGCTGCTGGAGAGCCCTGAAGACTTGGAAGTCTGCTGCCACCTGATGGAAAACAAGAGAAAAAGAGGATGGGTGCAGAGCCCTGGGGATACGCTAGAGTGCTGAGGAACCTGGCCTGGAGTTGTTAGCCAGGGAACTACACTGTTGCTGGGAAGGAGGAGTGACCAGAAAATACCAATGCTGCCGCCAGGAGAGGGGCTCGCCCTTCCCCAGCGGGCGGAACTGATGGGTGCAGCTGAGGATCAGGCCGCCCTTCTCACGGGGCCAGCATCCTATACTTCGCCGCCCTGTCCCCTATTACCTTCTACCCATTAAAGCCACATGACAGTCACCACTGCTGTCCTCTTTCCCCTGACGAATCACCATTGTTGACATTTATGGGGCACAGTGTGACCTGCTGTATAGGTACATGATGCAGCATGGCTGAAACTAACGTGCCCATCACCTCGTTCAGTTTTTGCTAAGAGATATTTGAAACTTAATCAGGCTCACCACAGTTAATAGTGATGTATTCTGTATCTCAGAGTTACCAATACTGCCTTTCAGTGTGGCCTCTGTCATTCATTTAAGTTCTTCGTAAGCTTCTGTGTTTGGGAACACACCTACTCAGCCGAAGCCAGTAATGGATGTAAAGTGAAAGGGGAAATACTCATAGGAGTAAAAGCCAATCTAAAGGTAAAACTCTGCACTGGTACCCACAGAATAGCATCATATCAATATTTAGTTTCCAGATTTGTATTTCTATTAAAATACTCATCTTTGCAGGGAGGAAGCCTGGCCTCTTGAGGAAACCATTCAGAAAACATGGAGGGAGAAGTGCCAACACTTCTGCTTGCTGGGGTCACCATCAGGGACAGACAGAAAGACCAGAGCAGTTTTACAAGAAGAAAGGACTCAGCAGGGTTCCTCTTCTGGTGAGTCTGAGACATCACCAGCTCACAGGGACCAGCAGGTAGGAGAAAGAACCAGAACAGTCCATTATCTTAACTTGTCCGCTGGATCTTTTATCTTTGCCAAGAGAGACAGAGCTATTTCTAGCCTGTGCAAAGCACAGGGCAATCATGATGACAAATGGCAGCCAGGTCTGACTTCAGTCTCGGGAAATCAGGAAGTAACGGGTCACAGAAATGGGTAGGGAGCTGCCTTGCCCAAGACTGATTGTTGGAGCTCAGGTGGGAATGTAGTCAGGAGTTGCCAGGTGCTTCAACTGACTAGAGAATTGGGAAATCTTCCTGGGAATTTCTCTGATGAACTGTGACAAGATGAAATGGCTTCTATAAAATACTGTGTTAGTAAGATCAAACAAGGACTTTCCCCCAACCTTTAGATCATGTCTACAGCCTGCCAATCAAGGGGTCCAATACTAGGACAACATCCTCCTTAAGTCCTGAGTCAAGAATCTAATCAGCAGCTAGCTAACTCGTAGTTCTCCTGAGTTTTTCTTTCTCTCGTTATCTGCAGGAAAAAAAACATTAAGAACGCAGGGCTATAGGATTCAAAGGGGCATTCAATAGCAGAAAGTAGCAAAGTGAACGGTTCTCAGCCTTTCAGAACGCAACATGAGAAAATCGTTATACAAAGGCTCTCAGACCCTGAGCTGCTGAGAGGCTACAGGGCGGACACATGCCCTGGGAACCATTCCGATTCCAAGATAAGAATTTAGAGAAATTTGAAGAGTGATTATTCTAAGCAATTTCTCTAAACTGAAACAGTAAGAAAAGTGCAGCATATGTGCTCTACACAAATGATCCAACTGACTGGAACCTTCCAGAGTCAAATAAATAAAGCATTGCTGTATCGTGGGATTTGGGTCATACAAAATATGAGATGCCATAGCTGTAATTTATATGAGACAGCAAATACACCTCCAGGTTGATTATAGCATCAAGATATAGCCACCATCTGACCAGGCTACCAAAAAAAAAAAAGAACCAACTAACAAGGGTTTTTAAGTGTGTGTGTGTTGGGAGGAGGGGTTTACTGGAGAGATGGCTCAGCAGCAGAGAGGGCTTATTACTCTATCAGAGAGCTGCAGTTCAGATCTTAATACTCACATCAGTTTTCTCTCAGCATATTTAGATCTAGTTCATTGAATTGAAGCAGACAGGACAGAAGTACTTGAACAGTGACAAATGCATGCATTTGATTCAGCCCTCATTAAACACCGAATATATAAGATGGATCTGACAGATTCACTCGAGTCGTCTATAATTCAAAAATCCAGTCATGGAAGTATTGACCAAGACGTGCTGAGAATAGATAAAAGATGACTTTGCAGGAGGCTCCATGTAGAAGCACTAGGATATAGTATAGCTCACCAGCAGCAGATAGGACTGAAGAAAGCCTTGATGGCCAGAAGCAGGTCATCACCAGTGTGACGGTGACCCAACAAGTGCAGCTGAATGGAGAAACAGCGTGGAGGTGGGAACACTGAGAACCAGCTGCCCTGGGAGGACAGGTTCCTTGCGATTCCTGCTATTCAGTTAGCACTCTGGAATTCAGTGTGAATTTCATGGCTGTCTCCTGACAGCTGCTCCTCGCTGACTAAGCGTGCAGTGTTAAGGGAAATTGCAGGAAGCAGGGGTTGGCTGGTTGCTTGATGTGGCTTTCAGCAAGGTCCTACATGGCAGATAAGCCTAGGCTGGATGTAGCCACTCAGTATCAAGGGATAAAGAACAAGAGTTTTGGCTGAGGATATTCCTTCCATCTAAACACCGTCGCCTGAACTGACTAGAGAGTCTGCAACTTGAGGGTTTGGCTCAACCCTCTCACCAGTTACTAAAGCAGAATCATGAAGGGAAGCCAGCTGAGATTGTGAGGGGCCTGAGTTGCCTACAATATCTGCCAAGAATCCCTCTATCACCTAACTCACAACATGAAGTAGGTGATAGAAAACCACCAATATGATAAAGGAGATTGATTGCATTTAGATAAAGATCTGAAAGGGCCTTTTTGTTTTGTTTGGTTCTATCTAAAATACAAAGGTTGCAAACAGTTTGTTTGCTATGGTTTGAAGGGAAAATGTCCTCTACAGGCTCCTATGTTTGTATAGTTGTTTCCCAGATGGTGGTGCTGTTTTGGGAGGTTGTGGAACCTTCTGGACGTGGGACTAGGCTGGCAGGGTATGACAGTGAAGGTGGAGATACAAGGTTAGGGCAGGGACTTGCTTCTAGCCAAGCTCTGCTTCCTGACTAGCATGTCCCTTTTGCTGCCAACTGCCCCAGCCATCACGCCTTCCTCACCAGGATGGCCAGCATTCCCCAAACTGTGAGCCAAAATAAATCTTTACCCTCCTGCTCCCGTAAGATCTTTCTTCCAGGTGTCCCCTGAGAAAATGACTAACACAGATCCAGGCTGAAATCTGTATGCACAGAAATTGGAAGTTGCAGAGTTCCTTAGAAGAGCCGAACATACAACAGGAATGAAAACTGCCAATCACGGATAAGAGACTCTACTCACACTTCCTTGGGTTTTCAGAATTAACACATTGTTCGATATCACCATAAACATAACACTAAATGAGACCGGCAATAGCAATGACTCAGTGGTCACTCCCTTTCTCATAAAAAAGTCCAAACAAAAATATGTGAGATGACAGGGACATGCTTCCACAGGAACATTCTGCCCTCCGACCAGAAGCTCTGTGCAGGAAATCTGTGTTCTCCTTGCAAAGAAGACCTCAGAGTGAGGACCCAGATTTTTAAGAAGAAAATGAACCCCCAAACCCAGGGACATGGTGTTCAACTCATCACAGCAAAGAGCAGTCAGCATTACTTCAATCACTTACATGACTCTCATCTGACACCTGAGTACTTGCACCACGTGACGCCATTTTATGCAGTACAGAGGCATTGTGATGATGGCAGACCCAAACTCCTCGTGCATCCTGTTCTCCGTTCCTCCGTGCACAGCATGGAGATGGCCTTAAGAGTCATATCTGGATATGTCAATGGCCCTTGAATTAATTACTTTGGGTTACTGTGATAAAATGTCATCATCAAAAGTGACTTATGGAAGAAAGCCATTTATTTTGGCTTACAGTTCCCAAGGGAGAGTCCATAACAGCAGGAGACGTGTGGCACCAAATTCCTCCAGTAAGGCTCCATCTATAACCTCCCATACAATGCCACCAACCGAAGACCAAATATTAAAATACCCAACTCTATGGGGGGACTTTTCCCATTCAAACCACCACACCCTCCCAAAAAGGAAGGTGGGTATGACAGTCTTCCACAGCCAACGGGAGATACGTTTCAACAATGCCAAATTGCTCCCAGCCATTTACTTTTAAACACCTGATTCTTATTAGGAAACAGCATTAGTTTCCAACTGATAGTAGTGCTGTGAAATTTCCTTCTAAAATGTATTTTGAAAAAGTCACTCAGGGGGACTGAGGCTTGGGATATATCAATGAAGAAACTTCTCTGTGTTTTTAACTTGTGATATTTCTGGTCACGGGTGACCACACACACCTTTTATTCATCCAGTTGTAGAGTTCCCTTAATATAATGACATTTTATAGCACGGGCTTAGTGTTGAAAAGCACTTGGGAAGTGCAGGAGCACACATTACCCTACTTGACACTCAAAATACCTCTGCAGATTGCAGAGGCTGTTACTCCCTGTGCACAGGTGAGGAAATACATTCTAAGAAATGATTCAGCCAAGGCTACACATCTAGAAAGAACAGATCTGGGTCTTGTTTCCTACCCAAGAGCTTTCTGGTTTTGTTTCCTCATTTCATGAAAAGTAAAATAAGATGAAGAGATTAAGATTGAATTAGAAAGAACTTAAGGTAGAAAAAAACAGTTCCTTCTACATAAACATGTGTGAAATTTATTCATTTGTGCATGCACACATACACAGAAAAGCACAGATACAGAGAGAACATTGTAAAAAATAAAGGTCAAATATGTACCATGTCCACAATGGCCCTAGTCACCATCAGGGTCTCTGGCACTGGCCTGCTGAAACAGGAAGTTTGTAGACTCTGAGTAGCAGGTGCAGAACAGTCTCGTAGGACCTTCACAGAAGAGCTACAAGGACCCTCTACATCAGTGGTTCTCGACCTGTGGATCGTGACCCCCTTGCGGGTGGAAAAACCTTTCCACGGGGATCTAAGACCATCTATGTATCAACACCTACCTTATGATTCATAACAGTAGCAAAATTAAAGTTATGAGGTAGTAATGAAAACTTGATGGTTGGGGGTCACACAACATGAGGAACTGTATTAAAGGGTCACAGCAGGAGGAAGGTTGAGAACCACTGCTCTATACCATTCACTTCAGGACACATGTCCAGAGTCAGAAATGCTCTCCTTGTTGCACACGTGACATATCTCAGTCCTTGTGGAGAGCCCCCTGACCTTGAGCTCAAATTCTGTTGTGTACCTTTGCCTAAATCTCATTTGGGACAGCTCTTGAGCAAGGCTAAGTTGTAAAAAAGACAAGCCCAGAGGCAACTCCTTTAAGGGAAGTCAAAGATTACTTAAAGAGACCTTCCTTCTTAATCTCACAAGCAGGATGATGGCTTTATGGTTAACTACAGAACAGTAATGTTTTGTATATATTTTGATTTACTTTGATTGTAACCATGTGACTGTACCTATGCCTTCTACCTCATGATCATCAACCTCCTGCTTGCAAGCATACCTGGTTCGCCCCTTGAGACCGTTGCCTTGGAAACTGCACGCATGCCTCTGGTGGGGAAGGGTATAAGAAACTGAAAATAAATGATAAGGCCAGTGCGGCCCCTGTGAACTCAAGACACAGTGTGTGCGTGTTCCAGTTTTTCAGTCTACCCCCCGATCCAGAACCGTCTGAACTGGTAAGCTGGCCTTATCATGTCTTAACTCTTAGAGCTCATGCTCACTCTTCCTCAAGTCAGGATCCTTCTTCCTGTCCCTCAAATACAGAACCCTAGGGCCTGAGAACTCAGTCTCCCTCCACTTAGACAGTCTGCCCCACATCTCAGTATCCTTGCCTCCTTCAGGTTGTACAAGATTCAGACCACTCGGACACCTACTCAAAAAAGCACTCTCTGGTTTCCCCCATCTGATGTTGGTGCTTCTTTCTTCATCATTCGTTTCCAAAATTACCCAGTGTGATTTTTCTTGAATGCATGGCTGCCTAAAAATTGTCATTTTACCTAGGGTTTGTCTTCAAACTCAACTGCAGCCCCCAGGAGGGCAGAGAGCCCATTTCCTGGCCATTGCTGCTACCTCCAGTGCTTGCTACACAGAAGGTACTAAGAAAAACTTAATAAATGAGAACCAACCAACACCGCCTATACACGAACCTGCCCTACCCCCAAATATCACGGTCCTGCCAAAGAAGCTAAAAAGAAGCAAAAAAACCTTACCTGGTCCGTGACGAATCCATGTCCAGCACCAGCTTAGCCAAGTGTTTCCTTTGCTTTTGAATATTTGGGATTTCCACCTGGGGTTCCAGATGAGGAGAGACACAGGTTAACATTGGAAGAGCTAGGCTCTCAAAGAATACTTGAAGAATTACTGACAGTCACCTGAAAGTTTGCTGCAGGTCTCCTGGTCCTGGTTTTCAGAGAAAAACAAGTTTCCCTTTGTCCCTGTCTTGGGTCTAATCGTCAACAAATAGGAATTATGCTTTAAGTGTACAACTCTATGTCAAGCTACTGACTTTATCATCTTGCATAGCTGCTGCCTTCCTCCCTTCCTTACCCCTACCCTGCTTGTGTATGAGTGTGTGTGTGAAAATCCACCTGAGATCATGCTCACACAAATTTCAAGGATTCTACAGTGTCGTCACTCCACATGTCCAGTGCATTTCTAGAACACACTTATCTTGCATACATGAAACTTTGTACCCTTGACCAACGACAGATGAAACACTCAATTCTTTCCTCAAACTGCACCTGTTCTCTCTTCCCTGGACACACAGTAGGCCCCTCATCACCTAAGACCATCTCTGGGTTCTGTGTATTTCTGCTTGCCTGGGGCTGACCATATGCCTGCCCTTAGCCAAACCAGAAACAAACAAACAAGAACAAACAGACCCAATCACTTCTGTGTCTACTTCCACAAGGGCCAAAGGCAGGAGAAATGAAGGATGTACCACCATTTAGGTGCTAGCAGACCTAACTCAAATAAACAGCTCAGCACAGAGAAACCCTAGTCTTAGCAGACCTGAGATACTAAAGGATGCCAATAGGACATACAGTTCATATTTACAGAAACAAAGGAGGCATGTTAGCATATTTATAGAAGCAAAGTAAGATTTCCCACAGTCAGCAGTGAAGAACTCAGCCTCCGCGGAGTTCTCCGCAAGGACTTCTTCCATATCGGTTGTATGGGGATGCTCTTTTTATATTTTTCTTTCTAAAAATGACTTCCTTGAAGATTCCAGTGCAGGATTTGGTTCCAGGCCCAGCAAAAATAGGGCAGGATATGAGAATTAGAAAGGAAAATTGGCTATGAATTGAACTAAAATCATCTTTGGGCTGTGGTTTTTTTTTCACACTAGGGAAAATGTGAGGAAAACCTGGTGCTCTGTGAGGCACTTTCCACCCACTAAGCCGGGCCGAGGGAGGTGCTGAGTGCACAGACTCCAAAGGCAAGAAGCATCATCACAGTCCACAGAGCCCGGGGCAGGGCTGGGAGTCAGAGCTCTGCTCCAGTCTCAGTACGGGGCCTGGGCTTTGCTGCTGAGTCGGCCTTACTTCTGGGATCATTTCAGGCCTTGGCCAGAGCCCCAGCAACCTTATGAGGAGCAGGTGCATCTCATGAGTTCCTGGCTAGGGGAAGATGGGAATGAGGGCAATGGTTAATTGATTCCAACCACATTGTGGGATCCAAGGAGCTTATAGCTGCTCTATGCTGATTACTCTTTGATCATCTTTAGATGTATAAGTAATTATTTATCCATACCTCTGTCTCAGAAAGAATATGGAGAGACAAGAATACACTGAATATGATCTAGAGATGAAACCAGACATGGGCTTGGCAGTGTTACAAAGCTTCTGGTCATGTGGGATGACATAATTTTAAATTTAAATGAGCAGAAGTTAACTAGAATTAAAAACCAAGTACCCGAGCTGCAAAAAAAACCACATTCCATGTGTGTCATAGCCAAGTAAAGCTGGGGCAACCACACTACCCAGATACAGAAAGCTGCATCTTGTTGGGATCTCCCACAAGGAGCAATTCTTAGGTTTTTTATGTCCAGTGGAAGACCGAAGGATCCACAGTGAGAGGCCCATAAAGACCCCAGCCTCTTCCTGTCTCACTTGATAATGCTGCACAAGGTGGGATCTAGGAAAACTGTTATAGACAGTAAGATACCTTTTTAATGAAATAGTTTAATTTAGTGTCTAATAAAACCCAGAGAGAAAAAGCAACCAAAGAGGGCTTACAGACACACTTGTACAAGTTCCCTAGACTCCTCAAGAGGGAGCTGCTGCCATTCATGTCACTACTGACTGAAGGGGAAGAGGTGTTGGGAGGGGGTGGGGGAGGGTGATGGAAGTTTGGACTTGGGTTAAGGAGGAGGTGATGCTGCTGGCTTTGTATGTTTATCCGTCAGAAGGTGAACAGAGAAGATGGTGGGGGAGGGAAGGAAGCAAGAAGCAACTGAAAGCTCCACCATACTTGGAAACCTTGACCATCCATAGGGTGCTCATGATGCTTCCTGATGGGATACAAGTCAGAGACCAGGGAGAAGGAAGGAAATGGTGGATAGCCTGAAGCAGAAGGGATCTTTCTGTTCCAGGCCCAGCCTCACTCAGTGTCTTACCTCCGCCAGCAGGAACAGGGGCTCGATCACATCCCTCTCCACTTGCAGCTCAAAGTGGATCAGCTCCTGAGCTAGCTTGTCCTCTGTCTCTCCACAGAGCTTCAGCATCTTCCTACAAACAAGGGGCAAAGACATCCTGAATATCCTGGACCACCACATTATGCTGAGTCATGCTCCATCACTCCTGGCTTGATAAACATCCCCAAGTCAGTGTCAATAAGCTGGTTGTTTTCTAATAGCTACCAGTGACCAAGCTGTTCCCATTGTCTCTAACGTCCAGTTAGTGCTGAGTGCTAGGGGTAACAGGTACATAGGGACTATAAGAAATGTGGAGAAAATAGAGTCACACAAGCCAAGTCTACCAACATATGGATTCAGTTACTTCTCTTTCTTCTCTGGGATCCATGGAGAGCTCAGCTAAGATGGATCCCCTAATGTACCACACCTTCAAGCAATTATCAAAAACTTGACTCTGATGGGACCTCACTGGAGATACTCCCAAGCCATGAAAACTTACTTAGAATATGATGAGTGCTTATTACCCCATGGAAAAGGCCCAAAAGTCACCCCAAAAATTGTTCAATACTAACCAAATGACAGATGGCATAATAAGGATGAAGTCAGTCCATTTTCTGAGAAAAAAAGCTATTTCAAAGATGTTAATTTTCCCACAAATGGCTGTCTTTTTTAAAACAGTACCATATTAATTGAAACGCTGGTAAGTTTTAAGTGTCAATGAAAGAAAGTATAAGCAGACACAATTTATTCTCAGCCGATTGAAAACTCTCTCTATTCTAATATGCTCACATATAACATGATGGTTAAACACTTGGTTAAAAATTGCTTCCACCACTGGTTTTATATTCAACTTATTTTGCACAAATTGCTTTTCCCCCTAGTGTAAGGATTGAGCCCAGGGACTTAACACCTGCCCAGGAAGAAGTCCACCACTGAGCTACATCCTTGGCTCTACTTGATTTTCCATGTCTGCTTATACAAAACATATCATTTTGTTATGCAGAGTTCTTTTTTATGGAGATGTCTACCTTCATGTGTTAAGCTTTTCCACGATCAATAGTTTTTAGTGACCACATACGAACTGTGGTATGTACATATGTAATACACATGCACGTGCAGCCTCTTTTTGCATGTTTGAGAGCTCCCACTGCTATACGTCCCTGGTGACTGTCAGCACAGAAGTCTGATTCCTGTCAAACTGAGTCTGAATGCCATTTCCCTCAGGCTCTCCTCTTCCTGGACCTCTCCATGAAGCAGTCCTCACAGTCTTGGCTACTTCCAAACTGGAATCCGGTTATTTGATTTTTTTTTTTTTTTTTTGGCAATTCTTCCTATACTCATGTATCTGCAGGAAGATGGAGAGCAGGTTCTAATTCTTTTCCTATCATCTACTGTAAATGTCAACTCCCAGCTTGTGGTTGTATCTCTGAACCTTTTTAAGGGTTTTTAACCTAATTTTCTGGTACTTTCCTTCATATTACTTATGCTACTTCTTAATTTTTAAAATGTTACCCATTAGCTGTTAACTGCCTAATTATGGAAAATGAGAATTTAATGTGTTTATATTTCATTACCCTCCATTTATTGAAATTAATAGGTGCTCAGTATTTACATTTTGACTACATATTACAAGCTGTATATTCCCATCTAAAAATCCAAACTTTTATTATTATTATTATTATTATTATTATTTTTTATGTTTATGTGTGTTTGCTCTGTGCATGGCACATGTGCAATGTGGGAGGCCAGAAGAGGGCATCAGAGCCACTGGAACTAGAGTTGCAGACAGTTTTGAGCTGCCATATCCGATGCTGGGGACTGAATCTAGGTCCTTTGGGAAAGCAGCTGATGCTCTTAACCACTGAGTAATCTCTCCAATCTCCCCAAATCCAAACTTTGAAAATTTGAGATTGTGAAGCACTTCAGATTTAAGACTTTTGTCTTAAAGACACTTAACTGGTAACAGCTATGTAACTATTCTAAAACCATGAAAATTCCATCCAAACTGTACAGACTGGTCTCACGCATTTAAGATAAGGGCTGCTCCACCTGTACTGGAATTAAGCTGCACAGTTAGTGTGTTGTGAGCACCAGGCTCCACACACATTTGTTTTCCCTGGAGTGAACCACAGAGGTCAGTTTGCTTGCTTTCTGTGTGCCTGAGCCTCAAACACTGCCATTTCCAACCAGTTCAGGGCACTAAACGCTGGATGTGTATGAGCTACGCCTTCTTGAACTCATATCCCCTGGACCTGTGACAGCCTGGAGTGGCTTGCTCTTTGTCTCTAGGACACAGCGGTCTTCCTGAAATCTCCCTCCAGAATTTCCGGGTCTGCCATGGCTCTGCCCTGTGTCTTTCATCCTGCACCTGCCTCTTTTTGGTTCGCCCTCCTCAGGAAGCAGTCGTATTTTAGGACCACAGTCCCTACATCCTTCTCCACACTCCCACAGACTGGGCCTTGGGCACAGCACTGAGTAGTGTGTCTCTTTCAGGTTTTGAAGAAGACTGTCTTAACTTGCAGCTTCCTTTCCTGCTTTTGGTGGGTCTGGAGGCAGCAGAGCTCTGGCCCCTGCGATAGCACAGCACTCGTTTCCAGAAGGCTGTGTGGTCTTCTGCTACCACTGTTTAGGATCCCAAACCTCAGATTCGTGTTTTTTTTTCCAGCGTTCTAAGAGCTCATCAGGCCCTTTCAGTTAGGAACTCAAGCCTTTCCATCTGGAAAATGCTTCCAGATCATTCCTTGTTATAATCATTATAATTTCTTCCTCTCCTCCTTAAAAGCCCTGCTGTTCAAGCATGACTCCTGAAACCATTCCTCTACTTTTTTCCAAGTTTGTCTATCTGTCATGTCTTTTGTCTTCATGCTTGGCTTTCTGGATAATTTCCTCCAAATCATCTTCAACTGAGAATTTTGCATCTGCAGTCATTTGTGTTCATTTCTTCCAATTTCCTTTTGATTTCTGAATGTCCCAGCCTGGTAAACATCTCTTACCAATATGCTTTTGATTTCACGCCTTCTCCTACCACTTGAAAACATATCCAACAGTTCACCTAAAAATCTTCCCTGCCCACCCCATCGCTAGTTCTTTCAAATTGCATTTCTCTCTGGATTGATTGAGGTTAGCCTTTTTTCAGATGCTTGGGGAAATCTGGTGCCTACTTCTGTTGAAGAGTGGGGACGACAAGCTCAGAGCATGAGAGCAGGGTGGGGCAGCTGTGGTCATGTCTGTGGAACAGTTTGGCTGAGCCACGGCTCGCCCTCTCTCTAACATCCTCACAGCCTTAGGTCCTTCCTTGAGGCCAATCTGATTCTCCAGGGTACTTCTTTCTACTTTCTTCCAGGAGGAATAAAGCTTGGGGCTATGGCACTATGGAGTGTTGCATCTGTTATGCACAGTAATCCCCGATCCTCCTCTTTAGTACCTGGTACCTTGCTGTGTCTAGAGTTCAGTATTTCAAAAGTGTTTCTGTTTATCCCACGTGGAGAGTTGTGCTGGGGGTGGATGAGGAGGGCAATCTCCTACATATGTGGACTGGGCAAGCTTTGGATTCACTGTGTACCTGAAAGACTTGCAATCCCCACTCATTATTTTATTTTATTTTTGGGTTTTTTTTTTTTTTTTTTTTTCGAGACAAGGTTTCTCAGTTGTAACTCTGGATGTCCTGGAACTCACCTGTAGACCAGGCTGGTCTCATACTCACAGAGATCCACCTGCCTCTGCTTCCCAAGTGCTGTGATTAAAGGTGTGCGCTTTCACCACAAGGAACCATTCATTATTTTAATTACCCATTCCACCTTAAAGATCCATGACTGCGGAGACCCTGGTCCTGTCATTCCCGAGCATAAGAGAATTCTTTGCTGTGTATCATGCCAGGTCTTGGTGTACTGACGGCTAGTTTGTAGATTATTGTAGTGGGATGTGCCTAATATGTTCCCTGGCTGTTACTGTTGTCTTTATAGTGTTGAGGATGAAACCAGAAACTTCATGTATGGTAGGCAAGTGTGCCACACTGAGTCACATCCAGACTGTTCTTGGTTATCCCTATGCCTGAAAATTATGGTGCTGGTATCTTTTTCTTGGTTTTGACACCTCTGTGGGTTTATATCTTTATGGAAAACAAAATTTCCTGTGCTCTAGCTTTAGTGGAAGGGAGCAAGTTCAATAGGTAGCCCACCTGTCTCTCTATTAAACCTGTGGTACCACTGCTTTTCTCTCAATGTATAGAGTTCAGTCTACACGTCTACAGTGTTCTGTATTTTAAGCAGTTTGGTTTATTCCATTTCCATCTGTGATGACTGGGGACAAAATCAGTAAATGCCATCACCTTCTCAGTTACTTTTCTCCTTGCTTTGATCAAATACCTGACATGAAACAACTTAGTGGAGAAATGATTTCTGCTGATTTGGGGCTGTAAAAGGTACAGTCCACGATGCTGGGGAAGACAGGCAGCTGACAGCTATCTGGAGAAGCACCACAAGTAGCTTCTTGTTCATATCTCAGCACAGCCATGAGACAGAGACCAGACAGGAGCCGGGCGGGCCATAAACCCCAAGGCCTGCCCAGGAGACCACCTCTTCCTTTAGCTAGGCCCTGCCTCCCAAAGGCTGGCAAACAGCAGCCACCATTTGAGGACCAAATGTTCGAAGGTAGGAGAGCCTGAATGGGACATTTTCCATCCAGACCATGGCATCTTTACCCACTTTTCTAGCCACCCTGTTTCCTCTGTGGATAGTTTTCACTCTCAGTCCCTTGTTTGATTTCCCTTCTATTGACTTCTTTTTCTCTTTCTACTAGTCTGGAAGATATACATTACACATTCTATTCCTGTCCACATGTATATCAGTAGTTCCTCTCAAGGTTGCCCCCTTGAAGACATCACAGATCATTTACATATGTGAGATACATATATATATATATATATATATATATATATATATATATATTCCACCTCACACTGTGGCCTAGATAGTCTGGAGCTCACTAGGTAGCTCAGACTCAATCCCCATGCCTTGGCCTCCTAAGTGCTGAGATTACAGATGTGAGCTACCACACCTAGCTTCCTTTTGTCTTTGCTCATCTAAAACACACAGAAAGGGGGGGGGGAGAGGGGGAGAGAGAGAGACACACACACAGAGACAGAGAGACAGAGAGAGAGACTATAAATTTAAAGGTAATATATTCTACTTTCCATTCAGACAATGCAAGGTCTGAAAGCAGTGCTCTCTCCCTAGTGTCTCCTATTGTTACCGTCTCATGTTTGAGTGTCACCAGGATTATTACCCACCAAATTAATCATTCTTACGTTGTTGCTTTTTTAATTCAATGCCTGATTTTTGTTTACATAGAAGGGTTAGCAGAACAAGCCACTCAAATCATGCCACTTTGCCATAAGGATTGTTTAGAGGTGAAAGCAAGTGAGAAAAATAATCAAAAGTGGGGTCTTCTCCCCACCTAAATGCAAGAAATGCATTTAAAAACATGCTACTACTCCCTTCTACCTGGAAGAGCAGAAATTAATTACCAGACACCTCCAGACCCCAAGACAGAGCCACAGGAACCCACATTGCAATCTTCACCAACTAGTCAGTCTTGCCTTCTGTTAGCTCCCTGTATCTTTCCCTTCCCACAACCTGCCACCCAAGAAACTCCTCTCCCTTTATCTTGTTATTGCTTCTCGAACTGTTACTCCTTTGTCAAGATGCTGCACAAGCCCACGTCCTACCACCTGGTTACTCATCGCTGAACTACTCCATGTGCACGCCCTACACATGTCGGGGAAAGTATCTGCTTTTCTCCTGGCAAGCTGTTGGCTCTTAATCTTATTTTCAGAGCCCTGGCCCAGGTACCTAGGAAGGCTAAAGGGGAAATAAATATATCCCTCTCTTACCACAGTGACTTCAAGTTCTTGTAATGCACACTTCACAGCTTTCCTCTGAACGTAGTCCGTTTCAGAAAACTCCTGTCCATTCAATATGTAAACTGTACTTTCTCATTTACTTCAAAAGCACTAACCCTCTGTCTGAAATCTCTTTATTTCCCTCCCCCGCTTACTTTTAGATAATGACTTCGCTTAGCATAAAATTCCAGTTTTCTTGAATTCTCACTCGGTACCCAAACACATCCTCTACCATTCCCTGGCATTTATTTATCTCGTGAACGGTCTGTTATCAGTTTAGTGCTCTGTTAGAGGTGATCACCATTTTCCTCTGGCTGACTTTAAATCATGAATACCCTTCTATAGATTACAGAACTTGTTATGTTCCTTGATTTTAGAGACATGTTTGCTTTCCCATCTGCAAATGAAAAATCATCAACTGGAAACTTCCCCTTCTTTGCTTTCTTCTTTGGAAAGTCCCTCTGGATAGATGGAGAAGCTATGCACTCCCAGTGCGCCTCCCAGTGTAACAGGGCTCACAGCCCACAGCTCTGGCTAGCACCTCGTTGTGCTTTGTTTCCAAGTTTATCAATTCTCCGCTGGTGCATAATCTCTACTGTAGCTCAAGTAAATCTTATCAACAGCATACTTGCATATTTAAAGAGTTCTGGTATTTTTATTATTAATTATTATTATTTAATTCTGTCCATAGGGTTCGATTTCCTTTGCTGAGGACTTTGTCTTTGGTTCATTAGACAGTGAACAACAATGTAGTTACTATCTTGCACTTTCTCACGTGTTGTCCTGTTATTCTTGCTAGTTCGAGTGCTGAACTGGCTGCTGAGTGGAAGACACTCTGATGATTTCGTCTCCAAATTAGCTTGGCTTGTCCTACTGGGAACCCCGTAAGTTCTCATACCTGAAAGAGGTTATCTGTGTGCTCCACTTGAGCCTGGGGATCTAGCTGTCCTTTGCCAGACTTATTTTCTCTTCCCCACGAGGACTTACCTCAGGACACAAACAACAGAGCTTTGGCTGAGGGCTTTGGTTTTTCATGATAACATCTTCTCCTTTCCCAGAACCCAGATGACCCTGGGGCTCCTTGAAGCATCGAATACCTAGATTTGGTACAAGCACACACATGGGATCACCTTACCCGAGAAGTGTGTCATCTCCCAGGATCGCAGACCCCTCCATGAGGCACTGAGCCAGTGTCGTCAAAGGCAACTTTTTCTGGAAAAGAAACAATTGTGGCCCTGAAAACTGTTCATCTGTGTCCTATGACGAGACAGAGTCAAATACTTGAAAAGATATTATATTAATTTAACTCTGAAACATGCTGACTATGAAACATGCTAATGTTTGTGGGGGAAATAGCTAATGAAAATGAATGCACACGTGCAATCATAAGATAAGCTGTGCTTAGAATTTTAATAGGATGTACAAGAATCTGGGTACCATGATGGGATCTGGTGAAGGCTCTGGGATATCTCTTCACACAGATAGACTACATTCTCCTAGCCCAGGGGTGTTTGAATTGTTTCCACCTTCTGGTTGTTACAAGGAGGCTGCTAGCATGTCCTATGGTGGAATGTAAATCTTCCACAGAGGCTCATGTGTGTGAACAGTTGGTCCCGGCTGGTGGTGCTCTTGTAGGAGACTGTGGAAGCTGTTGAACATGGGATGGTAGATGTACAGTGGGCACAGTCACATGGATGCACATTTGACAGTTACAGGTCAGCCCCAGTTCCAGCCCGAGCTCTCTGTATCCTGGTTCTCTGACATGTGAGCAAGTCACAGCACAAGCCCTGCTGCCAGCCACGCCTCCTCCTCACGATGGACCAATATCCCCTGAAACCAAGAGCCAAAATAATCTTCCTCCCCTTCAGTAGCTTCTGTCGAATAGTTTATCACAGGGACAAGGCTAGCAAGCAATGCATCTTTCTTCATTCTGGGTCTTGCCCTCCTGCTCATGTAGAGATCATGCCCTGTTATCACATCTAGAGCTGACTCTTCTGGGTTTAAAAAAAAAAAAAAAGTATGTGAATCACTTAGCGAATGACAGCATATTTACACAAGTCCTTAACTGTCCCCCCAAGGAGAGATATGTACTTGAATCTGAGGGCTTGGATTCCAAAGTCAGAAAGAAGGGGGGCGGTGACAAAATGTTTTTATTTATGTAGATATTTTAGGAATCAAGAAATCAGAAGGAAGCCATCAGGGGCAAAGAGAGGAGAGAATGAGGTGGTACCTTCTCATCACTGGGGACAGGGGCAGCCCATCATCACAGGCAATGGATGGGATGCTAATGGGCTGTAACCTCAACAGGCTACAGTTCACTTCTATTTCTAAAGCAATTCCCCTGAGGCAAGGGTAAGGGCTCCACATAAACAGGTTCTGTAGCCACCTCATATCTAACAACTGTCCATCACCTAGGTTCCATCTGCTTTCTCCTATCCTCTGCCCACCTCCACGCCATGTATAAGGACTTCCTATATGTCTTTCTCCTCATTTCATATAAAAGGACACCCAGCAGCTAAACTTGTTTCCCCACTGTTGCCAATGATCCACGCTGGTCCTGATCCTTGGTGAGTGAATGCTGTAGCGGGCTTCAAACCCGCCAGAGGTTTTCAGGGACAAAGATAAGCTATTAAGATTATCTTGTCCCTAGCTTGGGAGTTTAGGTAAAAACTTAAGAATAAGACAAGGAAAGACAGAACGTCCTAGGGTTTAGATGTATCAATCTGCCATGTCTGAAATGACTGTTCTTTCCAAAATTATCCTGGGCTCGAGAGGCATGGTTTGTAAGATGACTCAGGCATAAAGTCTCCCTCTGCTATCTACTCTGTTCAACACACATATCTGTGTTCACATTCTCTCATGTGACTCTGGAAACTGCTTCCCACTATCTTCCAACTCTCACTCCTACAAATCAGCTTGTGTGATTTAATCCTCCACAAAGGCCAAGGCTTCTTGCTCAGACCATAGTAGTTTTCCATGCCATCTGAGGCCAGCCCAGGGCCTTGTTAACAGCCACGGGCTGATTCTCCTCTGTACTTATGTAAGTTAAGCACAATGCAGTCCTTTACAAGCACTACCTCATTAAACTCACAGATAACCCCATCGGGTAAGAAATCAGCTCTATCACCGCTTCCCAAACAAAGGAACTGAGGCTTATGAAGCCATTCACACAGTCAAGGCCAGGCGGAATGAGATAGCAGCTTTACTTCACTGGAGAATCCAGGCTTGACCGCAAGCCCGCTCACTAAATCGCCTGTTATTTTAAATCGGTGGGCTAGTGTGTCAGGCAGATCCTGTGCCTCAGATACTCACGGACTGTCTGTTCCTGGCATTAGTCTATTTTTATCACCGCCTACCATGTGGCAGGCCCTGTTTTAGGCACTGAGACTGCAGCTGGTGGAGACCAGACCCCTGTTCTTGTGGAGCTTCATTATCAGTGACAGAGATCAGTGATGTGGCGCTTCGGGCACTAATATGCACCGTGAAAAACATACGGCAGGGAGGAAGAAGCCTATGCACCGCGTGGTTGGGATCTCTCCGATGATATGTGAGAGTCTGAGAAGAGCAGTGAATAAAAGTCACTGACCTAAAATGCTCGGAAAGAAGTGCACACAGAGGCCAGAGAAAATTCAAAGGCTCTGACGGGGATGCAGCCCTCAGACACGCATCGGTGCAGCTGCAGGAGGATGACGGAAAGATGGGAGCAAGAGCTGAGCTCAGGAACAGACAGAAGACTCGGTAAGGAGTCCAGACTCTGCTCCACAACGGATGGGAGCCCCTTGGTGGGACTCTGCAAGGACAGTGGCCTCATCCGATGCCTGTGTTAAATGCCTGCTTCGGAGGTAGTAGAAGATGAAATATGAGGAGGAAGGAGAGGGACAGGAACCATCACTGGATGACAACTATAGGGACCAGGCTGGTGCATGCCAAAGCAAAATGGAAATACAGAGGAAGAGCCAGCAGCACTTTCTGGGAAAGCCTCACTGAAGGCTCTAGAAAGAGAAGAATAAAGGATCCCATCTGGAATGGATGGTTGGAGCCAGTAGGTAGACCTTTGCTAGACCTTCCTGGGGGGATTCCAATGCCACAGGTCTTGGGTTCCTGACTCAAAGGCCATTAGTCTTCTCAGCTCAGATTTCCCTCTGGGTGATCACAGCTCTATGGAGTCAGTGGCCACTCAGGCCCTTCTCCCCTTCCTGCACTCCTCATCCATTCAAAAGCAGTCGGGATACTCTGCCAGCAGTATCTATTAGGTGTGTTGGCCTTTCCAGCTCCCTGTTTCTTGTGGTCTCACCTAGGCCACGCCCATATGTCTAACTAGGCTTCCTATCTACCATATGCCCACAGCAGTGAGCAAATGAGATCCCAGGGCACCTTTAAGGATGAGATGCATAGGCTAGCCCTGACCTATTAGGTGTAACCCGATCCCCTGCAGCCCCTGCTCATGCCACTTCCCTCCTCTTTCTCTCCTCTTGTTCTCAACACACTTCAGTTTCTGAAGAATGTCTGGCCCTGCATCCTTCTGGTCTGACCATCTTGAGCATGTCCATCACAAGCATGTCCATGGAATTCCTAGTGATCCGTTCAGTAGCACTAAGACAATCCATGCAACTGATGCCCATCATAGAACCTGTTTGCCTCTAACATGGGCCTTCCAGAATAGAAGTCCAGCTGGATCTGCTTCTTGGCACATCTTGGCACATACACTACCCTATCTTACAGGCATGGGGCTCTCTAATATTTGTTAAAGAAAGGGGGAAACACCATTTACTTGTTGTATGTGACCTTCTCATGAGATATGCAGAGCTCAGAACCCTATTGGCTACCAACTAACCAAACAGCTACTAGTCTGGACTAAAGAATGCAAAACGGAAATGTGATGATGCACATTTTTGTCTCTTTCCATCCTGCCCTGGGAATGCAGACCAGCCCAGCAACCACAAGATGATGATGCTCTTCTCATACCGAGGCAGCAGAAACTGCCCATCCACATGGACAAGCAGTCATAGCTTTCAGGACCAATTGTTAAAGGAGATGAGAAACAACATTTAAGGCCTAGCCAGTTCCCAGAGATGATATAGAATGCAGCGAGAACATGTTTTCCACATGCAAACCAATCGATCCTGAGGCCCTGCTCTACCATCTCCTTTACCAGGAACTCTCCTGGTCATAATTCACTTATCCAGTCATGCCACTCACTAGGAGGCAGGTACCAGTCAGCTAGGTGTTGTACCTCACAGCCTGCAGAAATTACTCAAGCTAACCAGAAGCCTTCCTCGGGCATCCCTCCTTCCTCCATCAGAAACCTTTGATAAAGGTTCTTGTTTATATCTTCACCTCACTTCCTGACCACCCCTGGTGCTGCCTCTATGTGTCCCTAGGAAGCCTGGCATGGATCCTCCTCTTGGGGGGCTGAGTTACAAGCCGTTCTCCCATGCACTTGCCTTCGGACCTGTCAGCAAGACACTCCTAAAATGTTCTAGGAATAAGCCAACATTTGCAAACTGGATGAAATTTGCAGAACTCTGACCCAGCTAAAACTTTACTCATTAGGTGATTCTGTCTTGCCTAGCTAATTATGTTAGTGTCAATTCACTGTCAACCTCCAAAGCTGGTTTCAAGCCTTTGGTGGTAACGTTAAAATTGGACTCTTTTGTTTGTCAACAGGGTCTCCTGTAGCCCAGACAGACCTCAAATTCACTATGTAGCCAAGGCTGGCCTGGATCTCATGACCCTTCTTCCACCTCCAGAGTGTAGGGGTTGCAGGTGTGTGTCACTATGCTTGGTTCTCAAATGAGACTATTGATAGAAAAATATACCATGCTTGAGATCAGTTATTTTGCAAAAGAAGAAAGGATGTGAGTCAAAGGTAACCTGAGCTCCAGGTCCACATATGGAACAGCAACCCAAGTACCCACCATTAGACCATCTTGGTAAAGGGAGCTCATATCCAAAGCCATTTTGCAAGCTCCTCTTTAGGAATGCTCAGGGTCACTCTGCTGAAATTCCTGACACACGCATGACTGTGTCTATAGATATTTTCTAGAGCTGAGGAGGTTTTATTTATATCGCACACAAGGGAATCCCACTGAAAATAGAGTCTGATCACCCCCAATCTGAAATCTCTACAACCAAAATGCTCCAAAATCTGAAACATTCTGAGCACTTTCCAGAAGCCACAGTGAAAATTCCACACCTGGCCACATGTGATGGCTTGCAGTGAAGACAGAGATATACCAAAATCTTAAATCACATAATCTTCAGGTATGCTATAAATGACATGAAACAAATGAATTTCATGCTTAGACTTATGTCTCAGCCCCCCAGGATATCTCACTATGGGGTTAAAGATATTCCAAAATCCCAAATATCTGAAATCCAAAACACTAAGTGTTTTGGACAAGAAAGGAAAAAAAGAAAAATAAGGGCTAGAACGATCAGGGCTGGTGTTGGCATTTGTGCAGGAGATGGAAGGAATCATGAGCAGATTCATTCATCCTGTGACCCTCGACAGCCAGAGCGAGCACAAGACCATAGCAAACAGAAGCTAGCACAACTCCAGGTAGAAAACTGATCCAACAGATTCCAAACTCAAGGAAGGAGGAACAGGAGAAAGGCCATCTGTCTTTGTTACTGTTCCTACTGCTATGATAACACTCTGACAAATGCAGCTTAAGGGAGAAAGGGTGTACTTTGGCCCTCAGTTCCAGGATATAGTCCATCACTGCAGGAAAGTCAGCATCAGAAGCTTGAAGGAGACAGTCACATGACATCCGCAGTCAGGAACAGACATTTATGAATGCTGCTGCTGCACTCATAGCCCATGATCTCATCCAGGGAACGGTGCCCCCCCATGGTGGACAGGTCTCCCCACCTCAGTGGAATTAAGAGAATCCCCACAAGCATGCCCAGGTCCATCTCCCAGATCATTCTAGATGCTGTCAAGTTGATAAGCAATACCAATTAATATCATCTTATATTGCAAAACACCCATAATAAAACCAAAACAGCTCAGTCTATATGTGCTTGTTTGCAGACATAAGGTCCTGAATTCAATTCCCATAACTTTTTTTTTCTTTTTTTTAAAATAAAAACCAGGTGTGGTGGTGTGCTGCTCCCCTGCATTGCTCCCAGCAATTGGTGCATGCTTATAATCCCAGTGCTGGGGAGGCAGAAACAGGCAAGTCCCTGGGGCTTGATAAACAGTCAGCCTAGCCTACTTGATAAGTCCCAATCCAGGAAAGACCCTTGTCTCAAAAATAAAAAGAAAGACAATGGTTTCTAAGGTACACATGCACCACCCCCAAAGCAACCACCCCAAACATGCATTCATAAGCATGTACAGACACATTCTCCCCCGCCTTCCTCCCTTCTTCTCTCCTCTCTCTGTCTCTCTCTCTCTCTTTGTCTCTCTCTCTCTCTCTGTCTCTCTCTCTCTGTCTCTCTCTCTGTCTCTCTCTCTCTCTCTCTCTCTCTCTCTCTCACACACACACACACACACACACACACTTGGTGGCTAATGAAGTAGAGGTAGAGAAGATTAGAGAAGCCACTCACACCACTCTCTGCTGAGTACAAGCACAATCACGATGTTAGCTGTTACTGAAATCAGTTAAGAAGAAAGCTTTGTCTAGCAGGCATTCTCTACTCCCTCACTGCAGTGGAAACAACTTCCAAGGGCCTTTCTCACTCCCTGTACCCTCAGAACACAGGGTACAGATTTCTGTGGACCAGTCGATACTGCTAAGGCAAATATAATCTCTGAATAGAGTTAAATCAAGGAAAAGTATCCATGGAGGGTAACACTCCCTCGGGGGTAAGATCTTAAGCACTTAAGTAGGTCCTGCCATCTTGCTGAATGCCTGCCCCAGGAAGGGTCCTCGCCTTGGCTGGGGAGGGTGAAGCTTCAGGTTAAAGAGCAAACACTCCGTCACAGCAGAAATAAGCACCATGGCTCTCGTGGCTGATTTGCAGATGCATGAGTAGCCACAGCAAATAACTGGCCCAGGGGTGGGATCCAGGTGCCAGGACACACAGTCTAAGCTGCCTGGGCTCAGCAGACGGCACTTACTGAGCGCTTGTCGGCCTCTGCTCCCTGCTGGCCCTGCAGACACGCGGTGAGCTTCTTGTGTGTGCTGTGGGACACCTGTTTCACCAGCTCTAGGCGCTTCTCCACCTGCACAGACAGTGGGAGGTACAGTGAGACAAAGATCAGAAGTGGACAGTGGTGACCTGTTACCATGGAGGCAAGAATTGCTGGGCAGAAAATGCCCAGTGTTGGACAGCTGGAAGGGGTGTGACCCCAGTCCCAGGACTCCTCTGGTATTCTTTGAATCTTTCCCCCAGGAATCTTAACAAAATCAGTACTTTAGGGAGATTGGCTTCAGGATACTCTCAAATACCAAGTCCTACACAATCTCAAATAAACATATTTGCATATGACCCACATATGTCCCCTGGTGCATCTGAAATTGCCTCTGGGTTGCTCATTGTGCTTCATACAATGTAAACCCTGTGATGACAGCTATAACACTGCCTTCTTTAGGGAATGGCAGAGAGAAAAGTCTGCACATGCTCAGTACGGAAGCATTTCACCCCAGTTTTTTTTAATGTGTGGTTGGTAGAAACCATGGACAAAGACATGGGCTTGTATCATGGGGAGCCAAGTATCAATGGGGAGCCAAGATGGAAAGCGCTGTCTGAAACAAAAGAGTTTCACCCCCTAATAGTTTGTATAGAAACAGCAGAGGCATGGAAACTGCACAGAGAATGGCTCCATTTCAGAGGAAGACCTCTTTGGGGTCTAGCAGGCAAGGTAAGTGACAACCTACCTGGAGAAGATCTTCGCTCAGGACTTCAGTCTTTTCTGCCCTAGAAGGAAAATGGAGAAAATGGTCAGCAAATACATGCATACATTAATACACACATGCATACATATATACATACATTAATACTCAAACACACTCATATACATACATTAACACACATACACATGCATATATACAAATACATATACATACTTATATATAGACATTAATACATGTACACATACAAATATGCATATGTTAGTACATATACACATCCATATATACATACTTAAGTAAGAACACAGTCTAATAACACATCCCACTTTTCTCTCACAGCAGTTCCAATGAAGAAAGCCTAAGTAGCAGAAACTCATAACAGGAGATGGTGAAGACAATTCTAGAACCTTCCAGAAACACTAACTAGCATACCAGCAAATCACAATGTTCAAGATGCTCTGGAGTGTTCCACTACAGAGTGGGACTTGTACTGAGGACAGCAAATGGACTTCTATTTTTTTCTTAAGAAGGCTGCAGCACCTGTTCGCTCAGGCTTGCCGCATAAGAGCAAGCAAAAGCAGCAGGAATCCAAAGGTGCAATGAATGAACTGCAAACACAAAATCCTGAATCCTGGCAACAAATGCAGACTCTTGCCATGGACTGGCCATCAAGTGCTAGGTCCTCAGTCACAGATGACATGATCGGTGCAGAAAATGACAAGAAAATGAGACACCTTCCCCTAAAAAAAAAAAAATCAGCAAGTCAGGCATGGTGGCACTTGCCTTTAATCCTAGCACTCAGGAGGCAGAGGCAAGTGGATAACTGAGTCTGAGGCCAGTCTGATCTATATAGGATCCTAAGGCAGCCAAGGCTACATAGTAAGGCCCTGTCCAAAAACCAAACAAACAATCAACAACAAGAACAAAAACCAAACAAACAAAAAAACCTCAGCAAGAATGCATGAAATAAGATAAACATACAAACGTAAACTATCTCCACATATTAGTAACAGACATTTGAAAACACTCTTAGCAATGGTTTCAAAGAATTAAGTTCTTAGGTGCCAATCTATCAAAATATATAAAGAGCCTGGAAGCTAGGTACAGTAGCTTGAAGGAGAACATGCCCATAAGCTCAGATGTTTAGATACTTGGTCCCCATTGGTGGCACCTTTTGGGTAGGTTTAGTGGGTATGTTCTTGCCAGAGGAAGCATGTCCCTGCACATGGGCTTTGAGAGTTTAAAGACTTGTGATACTTTGCTCTCTATGCTTCATGTTTGCATCTCAAAATGTGAGCCCTTAGTTTCCTTCTCCTGCTACCACGTCTTCACTTCACCATCGTGTTCTAACCTCTGGAACCATAAGCCCAAATAAAATTTTTCTATATGTCACTTTGCTCATGGAGTTTTATCACAGCAACAGAAAAGTAACTAATAAACTAGAAACTACAGAGTGCTTACAAAAGAATTCACAGAATATCTAAATGAAGCGGAGAGACACAGCATGACTACGAATCAGAGAACTCAATAGAGTGAAGGTACCAACTCTTCCCAAAACTGACCACAGATGGAATGCAACCCAGGGCTACAGCAGGACTACTATAGAGCTAAACACACCAATTCCAACACTGACAGCAAAATGCAGAAGAAGGGAAATAACTAATGCATCTCCAAAAAGAAAAGTTAAGTTACACCACTCACATAATCCTATTTTTAAACTACATAATCAGGAGGATGGCTTTGACAAAAGCATAGAATGGGCCAGAGAAAAACAGACCCAGACTCATGACCAAGTAATCTTGGCAGAAGAAGGAATCTAACAAGCTGTTATGGAATGCAATATGCAAAGGTGTGAATCCTGGCCTTGTACTGTCTATACAAATTAATCACAAATAGACCACAGGCTTCAATAGAACATAAAAACATTCGATTTTTAAACACAGTAAGAAATATCTGTGACCTTCGTTAAGAGTCATAGGTTTTAAGAGGCAACATCAAAAGCACTCTGCGTAAAAGAAAAGGCATCGATACATTAGACTTCTGGCAGAATGAAAAGCGTTTGCTCTGCGAAAAATCCTGTTAGAAGATAAAAAGAAAACCCATAGAGAGAAAATATTTGCATGTCACGTGATTAAAAAATGATAGGGAAATTTTGTACAGAATTGTCAAAGTCAGTAATAAAAAAATTCTACTAAAATAAGCACAAAGCGTTGGGGCTAGAGCTTAATGGAATGGCATTTGTCTGGCATGGACACAGCCCTGGGCTCTATTCCTAGTCCTAGAGAAAAAAAGAGATAAAAATAATGAAGGTCATATTACCCAGGAAGACACACAGATAGCATACACACGGGGCGAGGAAGGGAGCGGACATTACTGGGGACTGAGCATGACAGAACAGTACAGCCCAATGAAGAATCACAGGCAGTTTCTTATAAACTTGAACATACACTAGCCATGTGACCTAGCAATGTTGCTTCAGACAAATAAACTCCACACACCCACACACACAAACACACCTGTGAATGAACGCTCAAAATCTGGGAACAATCTTTATGTCATCCAGCAGGTGAACAGGTTCGGAACATTTACCTTGAAGAACACTACTCAGCCAAAGGGATGGAATGTTGACACATCATTCAGCTCAAGGTCGAAGCACATGCTTGATGTGCAAAAAACAATCACAGAGGATTATGGAGACAATGGCTCTCCCTACAGAGCACAATAGGGAAAAAAATCAATCACAAGACTGGAACCAGAGCATTGATGGTAACTCCTAGGTCAGGGATGAAGTAGGTTTGCCTGTGACAGGGCACCAGAGGAAAGGTTTTGTTGTTGTTGCTGTTGTTACTGTTTCTTCAGATGGAGTCCTTTTGTAGCTCTGAAACAAACTAGTCTCAAACTCACCAAGATCTACCATCTACCTGCCTCTGGCTCCACACCCAGTTTTGAGGGAACTGCTGAAGGCTGTGTTTTTTTTTTTTTTTTTTTTTTTTTTTTTGGCAGTGATGGCTGCACAGACCAGCATGTGCATTATGACTCATATACTACCAAGGCAGCATATTTTAAATGAGTTTTAAAAGTACAGCAGAAATCTCTTTAAACATAAAATTGTGATACTGGACAACAATATCCCAGAAGTCCAGGAGGAGAATTAACTGGGCAAGTGCTCTGAGTTCCTGGCCCCATCTTTCAGCAAGGCTGAAGTGATCTCCTTGGTTATTTAATTAAATTGAGACATGAGAAACATTTAAGAGCATCCCTGATATGGAAGAAGTAGGATACGTATTTACCAATCTACCAGAAGATAAATGATAAAAAATGACTAAAGAAAAGCTTAACCATTGAAACAAAGAGATACAACAGTGACCAATGAAGCAAAATACAAAAAAGAAAGATATTATACATGAAATAAAATAGTTTGAAAACATAATCAGATGAAACATTCTAGTTAAAAATCCAAAGATGTACAGCCTAGATTAAAAAACAAATCCAGCTCAAAGATGTACAGCCTAGACATCAGGATGCTAATCACAAAAGCGCTATCTAACAGGAAGAAGAAACCTGAGGAGAAAAAGAACACAGAAAAAAGAAAAAGAAAAAAGAAAAAACAGGCATACAAAACTATACCTAAAATAGTTTGAAGAAAAATGGCAAACAAATTTCCCTTTGCTTTTCGTCTGCAGAGCTGCCAACGAAGTTTAGGTTTCACCCATGCTAGAAAAGCATGTTCTTTCTGAGCTGCATCTTCAGCTGTTTTTAATCAGTTATATTGACTTTAGGAGAGAAGGTTGCAATATAATGATAAAAATATTAACTTATTCATTTCTAAAGATCACAAAATAAACAAAGCTGACAAAACTTTGGGGATGTGCTAACTATATTGGGGTAATAGAAGGCATCACCATTCTCCTCTACAGACAGACAGTAAAGATACAGGGGACTTGAAACCATAAAGCAATAGAATGTATCTGATAGGCATACATAAACTCCAGGTCTGGTGGTAAAGAGCAGGAACTCTACTCATGAACAAAGAATATGTTTCCAGACACCACAGATGATGAGCCTATAAAGTACTTCTCAACAAACATGAAATGGCAGGCAATGTTCTTTCTCCATTCTAACACTTTATATTTCAAAAAAGGAATAAGGTGAAATATGAACTAAAATACATTTGTTTGGGCTATATCTCAGTTGGTAGAGTGTTTGTCTAGCATGCACAAAGTCCTGGGTTCAATCCCTGGCACTGGGAGTGGTGGTGTACATCTGTGATTCCACCGTTCAGTGGGTAGTAGCTGGAAGACAATAAGTTCAAGGTTATCCTCAGCTACCAAGAAAGTTTGAGGCCAGCCTGTGGTACAAAAGCCCTGTCCATCCTGCTGCCTTCTAAATTGCAAATTTGGAAACACTTCTAAATAGCACAGAAATCTAACAGAATCTGTGTTTTTAAAAAGTTAAAATATTTAGAATTAAGAAGCAAAATGCATCAATCTCATCAGCAAAGTGACACTTAAAGTATACACCTTCAGCTGCTTATTTTATAAGAGGTGCAACAGTACTGGAAAAGTATAAACAGAATAAACAACAAGAAAGAGGAAGAAAGAAAATAATAAAGAGAATAAATTAAATTGAAAAAAAATCATGTAAATAAATTAACTTTTCAAAGAGACTAACAAAAAAACAAGATTCACCATGGGAGGGGGGAATGAGAGAAAGGACAAAAAAGAAATGTAGAGCACAAGCCGGTATTGCAGAGATTAAAAGATAAATAAGACTATGGAATGCTAGGACTCACAAATTTAGACAAACTGGATTAAAGGCTTAGAGAAACAAAAGCAAACTAAAACTGACCCAAGAGTAAACATAAAGCATAGACAGTCCTATCAGAACGGAAGACATTCAGACAGCAGTTAAGTATCTTTCTCAAAGGAAAACAAAGGGCCAAGAGGTCTTACAGGTACGTTTTCAAAAAAAGTCTCTTCAAATACTCACAAACTACTTTAATAACAACAAGAAAAGAATCAAAACGAGTCTCAACTGATATACTCCTGCATTAGTTATTGCTATTACATCCCAACTGTATGACAAGGAAGGCACAGAACCAGGAGTGTGAGGCAGCTGCTCACAGTGTCTGCAGCTAAGAAAAAAGGCACAGACAAGAGGTGGAACCTGGCTGTAAAACCCAAAGGCCTGCCCCAGAGAGCCATCTCCTTCAGCCAGTCCCACCTCCTAAAGGTTCTGCAATCTTCCAAAACAGCACTACCAACTTGGGGAGCAAGTGTTTAAACACATGAGCAGATAGGAGACATTTCACATTTAAATCACAATTCTCAAGAAAAGGGCAGTACAAGGAAAACTATGGATTCTATCTCAGCAATGACACCACAGCATTAATGGGCACATTGGGAACGAGTTAGATTAGCTGCTAGAAGGCACTCGTAGTCTAACCTCGATATCTCTCAATGTAATTAATCATACTACTTAATTAAATGTCAAAAACAAGAGTATCCCATAAATGAGAAATGTAGAACACAAACCAATGCATGTTTTTGAAAGATACAAAAAGGAAAAATCCTTGGTTTTTAAAAAGTGTCTACACACCTTACTTCTGATGGAGAATGCAAGTATTCTTGTGTAATTGAGAGTCAGACTCTATCCAATGGTGCACAGTGGAAACAGATTTGTTTATTTATTTATTTTTGAGGCACACCCTTAATGTAATGAGTTCTGATGCTCCTGTTTTACTTTTACTAGGATGACAGGTATGACTGCTTTTAACACGGATTTTTAAATCTGAAATGGAAAATTCTAAATAGCCATGTTTTGAAGTTAAAATGGTCTTAAAGTAAATTCGAAACGCCAAAAAGAAATGATTACATAATCCATCTGGAAAAGGTAGGTTAGATATAAAGTCAATACAATGAAATTAATGTAGTCATGAAATGCTCAGAAAACCCAATTTTAAAATTCATTTAATGCAGCAAATAAATTACACCTAAAACGCTTCCGATACATTTATGAGAAACTATTAGAGATGAGTCGAAGATACCAAAAAAGGCCTAAATAGACAGTATTTGTGGGTTAACTCTGTAAACCTATCAATGCAATCAGAAATTTTAACGAGGTGGAAGATAATCAGCATAAGTGTGATTATTGGAGGTGGAAAGGTTTAAAGGGGATGAAAGTGAAAGAGAGATTGGGGACAGAAGGCATTAAGGGAAAAAGAGGCAGAGAAAGGTAGGGGGGGGAGGTATTAACTAAAACTAAGGATAAATCTTAAAATTAGTGGTCTCATCTTCCTAATGAGGTAACACAAACTATACTAACAGACTGGAGTAGAAAGTGAGTGCCGCCTTTTTGCTGCCTCCAAGATATCTCATGTAACAAAAGACCCTACCTTAGAGTAAAAGGATGCAAAAGTATTATAAGGCAATGGAACTGACAACTAACTAGTATCTCATAAAACAGACTTCAAAAATAGGCAGAAGAGATAAGGAGGTACACTTCATAGTCATTAGAAAAACCAATCCATTAACAGGATATTACAATCCTAGACATACAGGCACCAAACACAGGAGCACCAATTTTATAAAAGAAACAGTATTGGATCTAAAATCGCAGATTTACCTCAAACACAAGGATAGCAGGTGATTTCAATACCCCATCCACATCAACAGACAGATCATCTGGAAAAGTAAAATTAGCGAAACAAAGAAACTCTCCTTAAATGACATCATAACTCAACATCTACAGAACATTCTCCCTAAACACTGAGGAATACACATTCTTTTCAGCAGCTGATGGAAATTTCTCCGAAACTGGTCATGTATTATGAAACAAAGCAAGTCTCAACAAAGAGAGGAACACTGAAATCATCTTGCATTCTGTGAGACCACAGATGAGTGACGCTGGATGCCAACAGCAACAGAAAGCACAGTACTCAAAGGCAGGAGGACCAAATGGCACTACTGAAGCATGACTGGGTTAAGGAAAATACCAAGAAAGAAATGTAAAGGTTCCTAGAACTGAATAAAAATGAAAATGAAAATGCAACATACCAAAATTGATAGGACACAGTGAAGGCATTCTTAAATGTAAAGTTTATAACACTCCCAAGAGTCCAGGTCAAAAATTCAAGAAATCAGAAATTAATAACTTAATGGTGAACCTGAAAATCATGAGAAAGCAAGAATACCATCCCCGTTCACAAAAAGATGAGAAGAAATAATCAAAAACCAAAGCTGAAATTAGTGAGAAGTAAGTGGAAAAATACAAAAATCAATGAAATAAAGACTTGGTTCTTAGAAAAGATTAATGAGATTGACAAAAATTTTGCCACATCATCCAAAAGAAATCAAAGATCCAAATTTAAAAAATTGCAGATGAAAAAGAAGACACTAGAGCAGATACCAAGGAAATCCAGAGAGTCATAGGGACATACTTTAAAAAATAATCTATTAGCCACCAAATTGGAAAATAAAACGAATGGATGAATTTCTAGATGTCTACAGATGAACAAAATGAAGTCGAGATGGAAGAAATAGTTCAAATAGACCTATAACATACAATGAGATTGAAAAAGTAGTCAGGAATTTCCCAGACCTTTAAAGAGCTAACACCAGTAAACTTTAAACTATTCTGCAAAATAAAAAATGAAGCCACTGTTACCCAGATACCAAAACTAGGCAAGGACCCAACAAAAAAGAAAATTATATGCCAGTATTTCTGATGAACATAGATGCAAAAATCATTGGTAAAATTAATGTTAAAATAAATATGTTGAGAAAATTATGGGTAAAATAACTGGTAAATTCTTGGTAAAAAAAAATTTGTACAATACTTGCAAACCAAATTCAAGAACACAACAAAATATTATCCACCATAATCAGGTTGGCCTCATCCTAGAGATGCAAGGATGGTTTAACATACTTAAATAATGTAATCTATTACATAAATAGATTAAAGGACAGAAATCCCATGGTCTCATTAAATCTAGAAAAGGCCTATGATAAAATCTAATATTGCTTCATGATAAGAATCCTAGAAAGTCTAGTGATACATGGGGGACACAGTTCAGCATAATAAATGTTATAAACAGCAAACCCACATCCAACTTCTTGAAGTCTTAGCTAGAGCAGTAAGACAAGTGAAGGAGATAAAGAGGGTGCATAGAGGAAAAGAAGTCAAAGTATCCTTATTTGCAGATGATTTGATTCCACACATAAAAGATCCTAAAAACCCTACCAGAAAATTACACCTGATAAACACATTTAGTAAATAGTATGGAATTAATGCACAATAGTCAGTAGCCTTCCTATATGCAAATGACAAACATACCAAGAAAGAGATCAGGGAAATAATATTCACAATGTCCTAAAAAAAAAAAAATCATGAAATAAGTCTAATCAAGGAAGTGAAAGATTTCTACAATGAAAACTTTAAATTAAGGAAAATGGTCATCCTATCAAAAGCAATCTACAAATTGAATGCAATCCCCACCAAATTTCCAATTCAATTCTTTACAGAAATTGCAAAAAAAAAAAATAGTCTTATATTTCATATGGAAACATAAAACACCCATGATGGCCAAAACAATCCTGAACAATAAAAAAGCTACTGGATCCATCCCAGATCTCATGGTATTCTGTAGAACTCTGATAACAAAATGGCACTGGCATAAAACAGATACATTGGATACCAACAGGATAAAATTGAGGGCTCACATATAAAGCCACACTTCTACGACAACCTGATCTTTGACAGAGGCCAATAGTGTACATTGGAGAAAAGATGGCATCTTCACAAACTGTCCTTGTCAAACTGGATAGCTCCATGTAGAAGAATTAGATTCTGACCTCTTACCCTGTGCAAAATTCAACTCCAGATGGATTGAAGACCTAAGTGTAAGAGCTGACAGGCTGAGTCTCATAGTGGAGAATGTAGAGAATATGCTTGACTTATGGGTATTGGGAAGGTCTTTCTGAACATGACCCTGTGTGCGCAGGCATTAAGATCAACAATTGACAAATGGGACCACGTGAAGCTGTAAAGTTTCTGTACAGTAGAGAACATTATCAACTGAGTTAAGTGGCAGCCTACAGAATGGGAGGGAAATCACCACCTGCACATCTGATAGAGGGTTAAGGTCTAGAACATACAAAAGAAACTAAACAAAAACAAAACAAAAACCTGACCATCAAAAAAACAACCCAGTAAGAACTGGACCATGGGACTAAGCAGAATGTTCCCAAAAGAAGCAATACAAATGGCTGAGAAATATTTTTTAAATGTTCAACACCCTTAGCCATTAGGGAAATGCAAATTACAACTCCTTTGAGGTTTGGTTAAGAGAAAGGATGACAAATGCTGCTGGGATGTGGGAAAGCATTCACTTATTCACCGCTGGTGGGAGTGCAAACCTGTGCAGACACTGTGGAAACCAGTGTGGCCTGCCCTTGAAAAGCGAGAAACAGATCTACCCCTGCTTCCACTACATCATCCTTGGGCGTGTATTCAAAAGGTACATTCTACTACAGACACCTGCTCATCCGTGCTCGCTGCTGCTCTAATCACAGTAGCCAGGAAATGGGAACCACTAGATGTCTACTGGTGGATAACTGGATAATAAAAATGTGGTACGTTTACACAATGGAACACTACTCAGCTGTTAAAAAAAATAAAATTGTGTAATTCACAAATAAATGGTAGGAGCTGGAAACAATTATTCTGAGTGAGGAGACGGAGTCCCGGAAAGACAAAAGCCGCATGTGTTTTCTCTCAGTTATGGATCTCAGCTTTGAATGAAACCTTAGATATGTGTGTTTTATCTGCAATACCTACAGAGGTCAGGAAATTAATGAGGGGCCGTGGCAACGAGTTTTCAAGGGAGGAAAGACAGAATACCCTGGCATTGTGCAAGGGGGAAGGAAATGAGGGAACAGGAAGCGTTAAATGGGGTGACGGATGGAAAGGAAGGATAAAGGAGAGAATATGGGGAGGGATAACTAACACTAAAGGCCTCCTGAAAAAGTCATATGTAACAGTACTACTCATAAGCATCTTAAAATATAAACATAGACATATATTTAAATAGCTTAAATGGAGTTACCCTATAATGGACAATGTCCCTACTAGTACCACAGACTAACAAGTAAAAAGCTCAGTGTCAGGACTGGGTTACCTCTTTTAGAGAATAAAGCTGTGGCAGCAGTAAGCCACGACTGTGGTAGACATGGAAGCAGATACAGCAGCAATATCAAGGAGACACAGCTGAGGACTTCTGGAAAGCGGCTGGAAGGCCAGCCATGGTCCATCGAGGAATGCCAACCTTCTGTGCCTACTTGAGACAGAGAGATCTCTGGGCTCTGCAGTCAGCACACTGAACGCCAGAGGTACCACCTGCAGTGGAACACTACAGTCCAAAGGGAAGAGTCACAGAAGTTACCTAGGACACATGCTGGCAGAGCTTCCCCTTGCCCACCCACCGTTCCTGCTCAGACAGAGCAACAGGGCCACGTGACCAGCAGAACTGCCGGCTAGCTACAGCAATGAGTCCAGCATCAGGAGGACAAATGGAAAGCATCAGGCCCGAGCCCTGGAGCTGTGCTCCTAGGACAGCACGGTAAGGACTCCCCTTTACTGAAGACATTCTGCTCAAGAGGGGATCAGAAACTAATTTGAAGGTCAGATGGGGTTTGAAGAATTGTGGAACATGCTTGGCTGCCTGAGAAAAAGGCTCAGGGGATCGGAAGAGACAGAGGAGGCCAGGTACCCAATGCAGGGGTGGGGAGTGGAGGTTTGCTGTTGTGCCTGGGCTCCAGAGCACAGTGGGAAGCTCTGGCCTCAGCAAAGAAGCCCAGCACCAGGCTGAGCAAAAAAAGCTATGTCTCAGCCTCAAATTCCTACATGAAAGACGGGGATCACTTGGTATCCAGTCTAAGCCCTCTCCACCATGCCAAGGGATGAGTCACTGTGGTGACAGGCCCTGTGTAGGTGACACTGGGTACAAGTCATGACTTTTCAATTTTCTTTTAAGTTCACACTCAACCAACTAAAATCAAAACAGGGACCAGGCAAGCTGATTCAAAATTGGCACTCTGTTCTATTTATAAGAACAACTGACACACCCACAGAAACCTTGACTGTCATACTGTCATACATTTTTGGTAGGATTGGTCACAATGGTTACCCAAAATGGTTACCCAAAGAACTTTCCAAGACACTGTGGATGAAAAAGATTCTGCAGACAATGAGTTAGGGAAAAACTGGATGTGAGGCTCCCCCATTAACAGAGTCTCAGTGAAACATCAAAGGCACTGAGAAGTCCTTCAATACAAACTATGGTTTAATCTTAGCTATCCTGTCACACAGAACGAAATAGAATCCTGTTATACACATACATGGTAACATTTACAAGGCTTCATGGGTTTGTTCTTCTTTTGGACAGCATCTTGCTGTGTAGCCAAGCTAACCTTGAACTTAAGATCCTCCAGCCTCAGCCTCCCAAGTACTGTAATTATAGTAACATTCCACCACACCCAGTTCTAACTGATTTAGGCTTTAAGAATCAATATAGCCTGGTAGTGGTGGTGGTGGCACACACCTTTAATCTCAGGAGGCAGAGGCAGGAGGATCTCTGTGAGTTCAATGCCAGCCTGGCCTATAGAGAGAGTTCCAGGGCAGCCAGAGTTACAACAGAGAAAAAACCCATCTCTAAAAGCCAGAGAAGGGAAGGGAAGGGAAGGGAAGGGAAGGGAAGGGGAGGGGAGGGGAGGGAAGGGGAGGGGAGGGGAGGGGAGGGTGGAGGGGGAGGGGGAGAGGGAGAGGGAAGGGAAAAGGGAAGGGAAAAGGGAAGGGAAAAGGGAAGGGAAAAGGGAAGAGAAAGGGGAAGGGAAAGGGGAAGGGAAAGGGGAAGGGAAAAGGGAAGGGAAAATGGAAGGGAAAAGGGAAGAAGGGAAAAGGGAAGAAGGGGAAAGGGAAGGGAAAAGGAAAGGAAGGGAAAAAGGGAAGGGGAAAAGGGAAGGGAGAAGGGAGGGAAGGGAAGGGGAGGGGAGGGAAGGGAAGGGAAGGGGGAAAAAAGAAAAGAGAATGGATAATGTCCAGAAGACATAATCATGGTTATCCGGGACAGAATGAATAAATAGAAACCATCTGCTTTTAAGTTATACAAAAATATTTTTTAAAGGAGAAAAAGGGAAAGGGAATAGGAAGAGATGAGGAGAGATGGAGGGCAGGAAAGAAACAGCTGACCAAAGAAAGAGGTAGTGTGAGGACAGGGGGTGAACAGGAGGATTCCCAACCATCGTGCTCACTAAAGCCTGTCAAAAGACACTGGGTTGTACTGGGGAGGTTTTAAAAAGAGTAAGAGATCATGTTATTTAAGCAATGCATGTTGAGGGGACTATGGGTGGTATAAGAGAATCACGGGACCAATCGATGTTAAAGTGTGTGTGTGTGTGTGTGTGTGTGTGTGTTATGGCGGGTAAGTGCAAAACAGCAGGATAAGGATGCCATTTTGAGGTATGATGAGTAACTATAAATAATGTGAAGGTCTGGGGACAAAGGTCCATTTACTCAAAGAACCTAAAGTGGACAGCTTAAACGCATGAACTTCTATTCTAGTCAAGTGGCAAAATTTGATGTCATTTACCTCATGTGGAAAGCTGTAGAAAATGTGAATATGGAAAGCTGCAGATCTATACTAAAAGGAAATTAATTATTTATATATATATACATATATAAAGAAAGAGGTGCTGGAGAGATGGCTCAACAGCAGCATTTGCTGCTCTCTCAGAAGATCAGGTTTCAGTTCCCAGCACCCACATGGTGGCTCGCAACCATCTACAACTCTAATTCCAGGAGAGCCTCTGCTCTGGTCTCTGAAGATCTCAGGCATGCTTGCAGTCCACATACATCCAAGCAGGTAAAACATTCAAACAGAAAATAAAAACAAATAAATCCCTTGTTTAGCAGAGGCATACACATGCATGCACAGAGAAGGCAGATTAAGTAAGGTATGCATCATGGAAACCGCCAGACCTCTGCTTTAAAATTCCAACCCCTCCACAGTAAACAGTGTGTATTGTACCATGAATGGCAAAGGCAGCCAAGAGCCAGGAATAGGGATAAGTGCCACATTTACAGAGTGTCAATCCCAAGGTTAAGCAAACAGTAGCCTGATAAGTGGAGGGACAGGGGTACAAGGAAGAGAATGTACCCAACACTACCCACACACACAAGGAAAGGCTTAGATGATGACTGTTAAGCTGGCAGCTACAGTTTAAAAAAAATAAGCAAGCAGGAAAATAATACAAAAGGAACAACTGGGGTGTGGTAAGTTAATAAACCAACTTACAAGTAACATGCCTTCATATCATTAATGTTAACCAAAGGACTAAATTTGTAAAATGACACTTTGAAATACTATATCTTTTTCCCTAGACCTAATTCTAAAATGGGAATTTTCATGCAGTCTCTAAAATAGCTGAACATTACCTTAAGTCTCTAATCCAAATCCTGCCAGCTCTTCATTGCTCTCAGAGAGCTTTGGACAGCAGGGATCTTTCTCCAGGTGTTTCCCAGTCCTGGGTTAATGTTTCCTTCTCAGAGGGAAGATGTCTAAGCCCCTAATGTCCTGACATTTATTATACTAAATTATTAGGTACATATTTCTTCCATCCTCCAAATTATTATGTTCCTTTTTATTTTTTTAAACATGGAGGGTTCAAGCCACAATCCTGTTTATACACAGCAAGCACACACTTTACCATTAACCTCTATCGCTAGCCCTTATAATTTTTTTATATCATGTGTGCATATATTTTTTGTACAGCATAGGCATCTACATAGATGTGTGTGTGTGTGTGTGTGTGTGCGTGTGTGTGTGTAAGCACACACGCATGTAGAAGCCAAAGGTCTACACTGGATGTACTCCTCTACTGCTCTCCCTTTTATTTTTTGAGACAATGTCTCTCGCTGAATCTGGCCTCCCTGACCCTACAACACTAGTTGGCCAGCAAGGCACAGTTATCCTTCAGCCTCTGCCTGCCTAACACTGGGATTATAGAGGTATGCTACCACACACACAGCTTTTCTTTTATTCACATGGGTTCTGAGAATGAAAACTCAGGTCTTTGTGTTGGCATGGCCAGCACTTTACTGTTGTGGAAGTTTATTTTTAGTTATGTATAAAATAATTGTTTTGTGCAATGTTGGGTGAGGGGCTCCCTAAGTGTTGGTGTTTTCTATTGTCTGCTAGTGTTGGATTTATGTGGGGGATGTTTGATTGCTAACGATCTGCATGTGCTATCAGTAGAACACCTGAGGAGTTCTGTATCAATAAAACCACATGAGCTGGGACGCACAGGGTTCCACTGTCTAATATGGCACTGGCCAGGATAGTGGTTCCCTCTGCTGAGGTCTGGCAGGGATTCCACATATTAAAATGCCTCTGAGTCCTCCTTGGTGACCCACCACAGAAGCCCAACTATTACTACACTTTACCAACTAAGCCTTCCTCCCAGCCCTCTTGTATATCTAAGATGTCTTTCAGACTGTTTATGTTCTCTCCTTTTACTTTAGTTGGAGCAGAGTTGAGAAGAAAAGGTTTTCTCTCCGATAGCTGTGAATATAGTGTTGGTGTTACTTTGTTTAAGGCAGTTCTCAGCCTGCAGGTCACAACCCCTTTGGGGGGGTACGACAATCCTTTCACAGGGGGTCACCTAAGAGCAACTGCCTATCAGATATTAACAATATGATTCAGAACAGTAGCAAAATCACAGTTGTGAAGTAGCAACAAAAATAATTTTATGGTTGGGAGTCAGCACAACATATGGAACTGTATTATTAAAGGGTTGCAGCATCAGGAAGGTTGATAATCACTGGTCTAAGGGTTAAGCCATATCCTACAACCCTTATGTTGAAGTCTTAACTGTACCTCAGAAAACAACTATATTAGGAGCCAGCATCTTTAAAGGCATGACTAAGAACAGGGTTAGGGTACAGCTTGATCCATGGAACTGGAATCCCTACCAGAAGAGTAGACAGGAACAGATAGGCCCAGAGAAAGACTACATGGAGCCTGAGAAGACTCCACCCACAAGCTGGGAGAAGGATCATAGAGGGGACAGCCCAGCTGACATCTTGAGCTTGGGTTTCCAGCGCAGGAATTTTGAGAAAGTCATGTGTGGGTCTACAACTCTGACTATGGAACCAGGGACTCACTGTCAGACCAGGGACCAGTGGGGGCAGCCCACACAAGGGCATCTTTGTATTCTTTATGAAAACTATTTCCTCAGAGTTCCGAGGCTTTAGGGACGTGACATGGATTATCACCACCACAGAGTCAGAGTGGTGTTCAAAAGTGCTCCATCCCTGGTCACATTTTCCCTCTGCTCAAGGTCTCAGTTTCTCACAAGAGCCACAGTGCCATCCGAGCTAGTGACTGGCAGGGCAAATCAGCATCTTCCAAGATTCCTGGAGGATGGTCCTCTGGGTAGGGCTGAGGCATCTCTTTCATGTGTGAGGATGGACTCAATGACTTGCCAAGGTCTTTTTTTGGCCCGTGGCTCTGGGCACAGCTGTAAAAATAAACTTATGGATAAGGCCAGTGGGAAGAGGCTTGTAAATATAGGTCTTCAGGACTCAGCTCTGTGACACAGGAGATGACAAATACCCAGTGCATATTTGTGAGACTTGCAGATTTTCCCTGGGAAAGCCTGCCCTGGGATCCTGCAAACAAGAATGTGGGAATAATTTAGTCCAGGAAGAAGATTAACGCCACAATCCAGACTTGATCTTCCCCTTCCTGTACTCTTGACATTTTGACCAGAGACCAACATATCCTCAGTCATTCCTTAAGACCCATGGAGCTGGATCCAGGGAGGTTCTCCATACCATACACACCCATGAACCTTATGGAAAGTTGTGTAGTGTTTGCACAGAACTTACACACAGCCTTGTGTGTGTTTCAACATTGCTAGAATACTTAAGATCTGCCACACTTAAGATCTGTGCTCTTGTTTAGGAAATAGTGACCAAAAAAGAAAACAATCACCACACTGTACATGTTCAGGCTAAAGAGAATTTTTTTTCAAGTTTCTGATCGGAGCTGGTTGAATCTGCAGATGTAGAGAACGTACTGGGCTGCTATTTGCTAGGGGGATATAGTTCCTCATTACCTACATGACACAGGAGAAGGGTCCATGTCTAGACAGAACATGATCATGACACTGAAGGGATTTTTTTCTCTTACTGTTCTCCCCCCTCTCTCCCAGACACCCTCAGAGCCTGCGCAGTCTTCTTGTGACTGTCACACTGCCTTTTGGATGAGAGGGGAACACCGATGATCCCTCAGTAAATCCACCTTCTCTCTCAAGTGTGAATGGATTTACAAGCCATACTGCCATAGGGAGAAGAATTTGTCTCTCTCTAAGTTAAGTATGCTACCCCAAAATCTGCTAGTGTGGCACATAAATACTTTGAACAATCCAAAGAAGTGACAGGTTCAGGAAGTAGCCTTCCACAAGTTCTACTTGTCTGACCCAAAGCAAAAAAACCTCCATTAACCAACCCCTCCCCCTCTGCAGGGAAGTTTACCATCAAGAAGACAGAAAATGAGTGACAAGAGAGACCTGTACAGACCCACCTTGTTGATGCAGCTGTCTTCCTCTTGATTTCCCACATAGAGGCATCCCCATAGCTCTCAGGCATAGGAGCTCCAAACTCTTCCCCCGGTCTTTTTGCTTTTTTTTTTTTTTTTTTTTTTTTGTAGGGGAAGGCAAAGTTCTGAGACAGGGTCGCTGGCTGCCAACTCAGAGATCTCCCTGCCTCTGCCTCCGGAGTGCTGGGATTAAAGGCATATATGCCACCATGCCCTTCTATTATTCTTCATCTCTTCACCTCTTGACTATTATTCCTGGTTGAGTTCCCTTATAAAATCTCAATAGAGGGGCTCACACCCATAATCCTGGTACTTGGGAGGCTGAGACAGGAGAACTGCCACACAGTTGAGGCCAACCTAGGCTATGCATGCTCAATGCACATGTTCATAATTTCTGCTTTTCTCTTGCAGGTTGCTTTCCCATGCCCCAGTCGGAGAAACTAAGAAGACAAAGGGAAAGGTTTACAAGGTTCTCATTTCCCCCAGACTCTGAACTCTTCTTGGACTAGAAGCCATGGCTGACTGAGTTCCGGGGGTTATATGTGGGCTGAGGCTGTAGTCTGGGGTGATGTTTCTGAGGTTAGGGCTGTAGGGACAAACTTTCTCAAGAGTAACTTGCCAAGTCCTAGAGTGTGTGGAGTCAAAAGCATCACGGCAGAAGACGAGATACATGCCTGAAAGCCCTCACAGAGGATCCGTCTTGCCCTGTGCTTGGCAGACTACCCACTCCAAAAGGAATCTCCACCCTGAAATCTATACTTAAACCAGTAGATCATCCTGTAACTGGCTGATCCAGGAGAAGAAACATTTTAACATGTTTATCTTCCTAATATTGCTCTTGCATCTCCAACTCCTTCGTGTGGGTGTGCGCATGTAGTATCCAAACTACATGTGCATATAGAGGACAGGGTTTGATATCTTTCTCTATCACTCTCCACCTCATTTTTAAATCCATCAAAATTAAAATTAATTTCTCTCTTTCTCTCTGTGTGTGTTATATGTATGTAATGCATGCATGCGCATATGAAGATGCATGTAGAGACCAGAGTAGGACGCAGGGTGTTTTATTCTATTGCTCTCCACATTACTGCCTTGTGACAAGGTGTCTCACTGAATCTGAAGCTCACCTTTTGGGCTAGCCTGACTGGTCAGTGAAGCCCCTGGTGCTTCCCCAATGCTGGGTTACAGGCTTCACACACAGCCATTGCCCAGCTTTTTACACAGTTGTTTGGGGTTAAAACTCAGGTCCTCATGTTTACACACCCAACACTACTCACCGAGCCATCTCCTCAGCCCCTCCAGCACATTTCCTAAGACAGGGTCTCCCATTGATCCAATTCAGCTACACTGGCTGGTCAGCGAGCCACCACACTTGGCTCATGTCAAGACTCTCAAAGCTGTCCTCCAAGTTTCCTGTATTTCCTTGACATGACTTTGCTCTGTGAGAATGTATTCCCTTGACATTCCCAGAGAGTAACTGCTCTCAGCAGTGGCCTTGCTTTTGCCATATCCAAGAATGCATTGTACTGGGAAACCTTTGTTTTCATCTGGACTCAGGCTTTCTTTCAATTTGTAAAGTCCTCTTCCAGGACTGCACTTCCTAGCATAGCCTTTGCATTCCTTCCTCCATGGTGCTAAGCCCTCCCCTGTGAGCCCTGGACTCGGCTGTACTCACAGCCAGGTGCACCTCAGCCCCTGCCCAGGCCTGGCCAAAGGTGCCAAGTGGAAGAGATCAAAGAAAATAGGGTTAAAGTAACATAACTGGTGAGGCACGAAGGGGTCCTGCATCTTAAATGCTTATCCTTCCCTACCCACAAAGACAAATCCAGAATCCACCTCAGGCCTGGAATCTGTGGCCAGCAGGATCAAGCCATCCTTAACTCCACACAGTGCCTGAACCTTCAGGAAGGCACCATTCCCGTCACAGGGGCTGACAAAACAATTTCAGACCCAATAGAAAACTCAGCCCTGCTCTCGCTCCCAGATACTCTAGATAGAGTCCTGATCTCAGACACAGGTATTGTGGGAGAACTTTAGTCCCAGCAGGAGAGCCTGGCTTCCACCCCCTTGAATCTTGGAAGGACTCAGACTCCTTCAACAAATGGCACCAGCCTAGGATCTCAGCTTCCATGTTGTGAGGAAGTCATTTCCAGTAGAGTGGCCTCATGAGGGTATCTGACCAATGCCTCCACCTAAGTCCTCCATGGAGAGCCAATACTGGTGAACAGATGGTGACGTGGGCAAGCCGGCATGTGACAGCCTCAGCATGTAAACTGTTAATAGCCCTGGGTGGGTGCAACAAGATGGCTAAATACAATCAAGTGCTGGCCAAATACATTCAGGAGAAAAAACATACAACACTGCTATGATCAAAATAGTTACCATGGAAAAGCTTACTGTGCTCCAGAGAAGCATTGCATTCAGACTTCTCCCTAGAATCTTCCGAGGTTTGATTTATACTTTGATGCAGAATTTTCCTGTTTCTCAAGAATGAGTTTTAGCTCTAGATCTGTCCTGAGAAGATTCTGAAGCTAACTACTTCTTTGACACTAACATGACTGTCAAGGGGTTAAAAAAAAAAATGGGAGAGTCTGACATGATACAGTAATTGTATTTCATAAAATACACACAGCAGAAGAAGACAGGCTAAACGTTATGTCACTTCTCATGCAGAAACTCAAAATATCTTGAGCTATCTCAATGAATGACACTAGATTTTGCAAATTTGGGGGAACACCCTTATGTGGATTGAATGAACTAGGTCAAGGAATTTCAGAAGTGCAGTGCTATGCAGTGGGGTTAGCAGTCGGGAGTCCTTACTTCTCGCTGGGCTGTTTCCAAGTGGAAGCTGCTTAGCTGCTCAGAGACCCAGTTCCCATGTATGATGAGTAAGGAAACTGGGCACAATGACATTTAAAGGGATCCTTCCAGCTTAATGAATATTCATGCGTGGAAACCAAGTGCACACTGTGCACCAAGCCCAACCTTCACAGAGGAAAGCTGATGAGAACTTGAGAGGGCAGCAGACTTGGAGAGGCCAGGACCTAAAGGGAAGAAGCAGATTTTCCACTCCTGGAAGGACATGCCACCATAAACTACTCCCCATGCAGCTGCTTTCCAAACCCAGTCGCTCCCTGAGCTCCAAAGAGCAAGGGAAGGGCGGCACTGGTGCCCCACCCACCCACATCACCAACTGTGGAAGGAGGACATGGTGACCATGGCAGCTGTGAACTGGCTAACTCTGTTACTGAACAGTCTGAGGGTAGAACTGGGCTCAAAGCCCCAAGGACACCACCAGGGGCCATGGCCCTGCTCCCCTTGTCTCTCAGGGGGTCCACATTCCTTGGGAGACTGCAGCTTCACATTGTAGCTCATATGCTCACCAATTTTGCCAAAAGGGGGACTTTCTCTCCAGCAACATCACCTACAGCCCCAGAGCTAAATGTCACCAGCTATGAGAGGGAATCAATGTCCTTCCACACGTTTCTGCACCCAATTCCCCAGAATCTGGAACTCCTTCGGTCACAGATACACTGAAGAACTTGAGAGGAGGATGAATTCCTAGATTATCCAGATGAGCCCTGAAAAGTGCGAGAGGAGGACTCCGGCAGCTATGACCACACAGGGACCTGATTGAATGGCTCGAGGTGCCGGACGGTAAAAGGGGAGGCCTCGAGACAAGGACAGAAGCTCCAGGGAGGAAGACCCAAGAGAAGTAATTCTCCAGAGACCCCAGAAAGCAACATCACCCCACCAACACTTTGACATCAGTTCACAGACTGATGGCGGAGTTCTAGCCTTCGGGATTGTAAAAATAACACATCTGTGCTGCTTTGGAAGTTCCTAAGCTTAGGGCAATTTATTACAGAAGCAATATAAAATGTAACTCCCTGGCTGGCACAATTTGGCTTACTAGCTCTGGTTAAACCAAATCCTGTCCCTGTGAATGTTTCCTGTGAGCTTATCAAAAGAGTTGAGGTAATGTGGTCATAGAAAGAGGGAAGACTCCTGTGACTTAGTTTGTAGGTTCCAGTCAACCCTGCAGCTTTGGCCTGTGGTAGGGCACCAGAGTGGAAACACGTGGAGAAGCCAAACTGCCCCAGCTCGTGACCAGGAAGTAAAGAGAGAAAAGGATGAAGCCAGGTCCCTACCACCTCCTCCAAAGCCATGCTCTTAGTGATCACAGGGTCTCCCCATAGATCCTGCTTCTTCCAGGTTCCATCTCCAGACAGCGCTGGTCTGAGGACCCAGCTTTAAAATCTGGGGCCCCTGGAGGAGATCCAACAGTCAAACTGCAGCAATTGCCACCCCTCAAGCCAGGGTGAGGCAGACCTTACTCGCACTAAAGGAAGCAAGAGTGGGGCAGTCTGAGACTGAGTAGCATACCAGAGAAAGGCGGGGGACCGTCATGGAGGCTAGAAAGTGGAAAACAGACAGACATGAAACCCGGGCTTTCTGAGGACAAACGAAATGCCCAGAAGAAACCCTGACTGTATTGCTAGAATACCAGAAGCTGAAGGGAAAACAAAAGCATAGCCCTGTAGACGGCTTCCCTAAGGTCAGCTCTTAAGGGGAAAGGGAGATACATGAAGAAGGATGTGCATGGCCACGTGGTATCAAACAACAAAACTGGGTTTTCCAGCCAGTCTTCTGAAAGGAGGCAGTGTGTGTGCGTGTGTGTCGGGGATGGGGGTGCTAGCTCTCTAGGCATGGCTGGGAATTCTACAAAGTGTAAACTTGGGGAGGAGAGATGGAGACAGACAGACACTTAAATATACATAACAAGACGATGTGTAAAACTCATTATTTTCTGTATTCTCGGTGCTCTTTATTCCTTATTCGGAGTCTTCCAAACCTAGAAAGGCTCATCCCAGAGCTAGCTAATTCTAAAAGGTAAAAGAATAACTACCTTCCAGCACAGCTTTGATATGCGAACCAACTAATTCATATCCACACCCTCTACCATACTCCCTCTAGGCTCCTCTACCAGGGCACAGGATCTCTGGAGACCATTCTTTCCACTGCAACTCGGATGAAGCCGCACAACTTGCAACTACAAATCTTCCTGGCGTCTCCAAATCCTTACAGCGTGCACTGCATTCAAGATTCACTCTCATCCCCCAAACTCTCTCTGCCAGCTCCTCTCTCTTTCATGAGGCTTTCTGCGTGATGTTCTGTGCCTGGGGTGTATTGTTTCCAGGGAGTCTGAATGTGCTAGATCACCTTTTCCTCAATGGCGATCATCTTCACATCTACACACCATGTCCTCTCAGAACAAACCCTGGATGTATTTGCAGAACAAGAGAAGACAGCAGGTATGATTCAACAAGAAAAAGAATGGGGATGGGCCATCTCAGGAAGCACTCAGGGAAAAATGCAAAGATGAGTTGGGACAGCTACAGGGCCTGGTGCCAGCCCAAAACATGAACCTTGCAGCAACTTGGAGGTGTCTAGTGATAACAGCGAGGGCAGGGAAGTGAGGGGGCTGTCTCGGGGGATGCCAGACTCTGATCATAATTTACAGAGGGTAGAACAGATGAAGGAAGGGAACGATATGCAGACAATGTGCACAGGATTCTCACAAATGGCTGACCTGGATGTTTCTAGAAATACAAACTTGGTTGGTATTTTCCAATCCTGGGAGTTCTGTGCCCACACACTGTGGGCTATTGCACAGCCAAAGGCTTACTACAATTTGGCATGAGACTCTTTTCCTTCCTTCCAAGCTGGAGTAAATTCTGGCATCTCAAAGTATACCTATGGGAGAACTGACCGGGTCCTCGCATAAGAAATGCCAGTGGAAAAGAGCAAGAAGTATTAGTGGCAGCCAAGCCATGGACAGCAGCTACATACACCTTGCTTATTAGTGACTGAAGCCCACAAAAAGCAGACTGCCTCAAATCAGACATAATCTTTAGTAACAGCTGGTGATATCTGTTGGATAAATCTACAAGTCTCCCCTAGAGTAGGGCAAGATACAAAGGAATAAATAACCCAAGTAGCTAAAACAATCCATGTGTTGGCAGACAGGGCATCCTGCTGTAGGAAACGTGGTCACGAGTCATTTCCTTGAAAAGTCTGCTAGCTTCAAGCCATTATAGAATGTTCTTACCAGAAAGGCTACACTGGAAAGTCTCCTTTGCTCCCTAGGAATATAAATCTAGAAGAAAACACCCAGAGAAGATATATTCAACAGCAGACTTTCTACAAATACCAAGAGAGACAGTACTATGGAGAGAGACTTTATCCTATTTGGGTCACAGCCAATGCAGCCAGCAACCTGGTCCTCAATACTCACACATGCCTATGGATCAGGCATTACCCAGACTGGATGAGATATACACAACCTTGAGCACTGGCTGGAAAGAATACCACAGGCTGGGGCATCCAATTCATGGCCTATATCTGATGTTTTCAAAAATATTACTTCATTATTCTTTAATCTAAATATAATTACCCCTAACTACCTTAGGGATAAGTTCTAGCACCTCCATAGATAGCATCCCAAGATGTACAAGCCCCTAAGGTAAAGTTCTTGCATGTGAGCCATGTACATCATCCAGTAGACTCTATCCTCTCTAGATTGCATGCAACATCTAATACAATGCAAACACTAGACAAATGTCACTACTCTGTATAGTCCAGGGAATAACGCCAACAAAGAAAAGTCTGTGTTGATGACATGGCTCAGTGGTAGAATGTTTGCCTGGCATGCACAAGACTGTAGAGTGACGCTTTGCCAGGGAAAACCTCCTCCCCGTGTGGCTGTATGCTGCTTGGATTTCTGGGAACAGTTGGAGGGGATAAAAGAGGGTAGTGGGAGGCAGTTTGTCAGGAATAGGAGTTAGAGGCTAAGAATCAGAGGTAAGAGTTGCTGCATGATAGGGAAAGAGCATACAAAAAACAGATGACATTTACAGGAGTTACAGAAGTTACAGGAGTTGCAAGCTAAGAATCGCTTGTAAGCTAAGAGTTGCTGCATGATAGACAGATGATAGAGAAGCAGGCAGAAATAAGGACAGACAAAATGAACTAGTTGGGATTTTTAAAAAGTTACAATTTAGATCTTCTCAGTAACTGCAGTGCTGGGAGAAGCTGAACCAGAGTGGGATAGAGTTAGTTCAGTTCCCCAGTCACAGGCAGATTAAGACAGCCAAAAAAGTGCTGTAAAGGTTCCTCTTTCCTTCCTCTCCTTTCCTTTCCTCCCTAACCCTATGAGCTAACTGAAGTTTTAAAGGTTACAAGATAGAAATTTAGCAGCCAGGAACAGAAGGGCAGAGTCAAGTAGTCAGTGAGAAAAAAAACTATTACATTTTAGATACATTTTAAATATGTTCTGAGCCCAGATCCCAAATGACAAAACAGCCAAGGAACCCAAACCCTCTGTTTTAAAAAATATCCTTTATATTTTGAAAGGCATTTACAAAACCTTATCAACAAAATCAATTACATTATATAATATTATTTATAATTACACAAGACCCTGGTATTGATTCTGAGTGGTGGGGATGGGGGAAAGAAGAACAAGTCTGCACATGCTTAGGGCTGATGCATTGTTTTCTCAAATATTTCTGATACATGGATGCTGAGCTCATGGGTAAGGAAGGCCAGTTGTATCCACAAGTACTTTGATCCAGCTTGAGTTGTTGGGTCTCAAATCTTTTCTAATGAACAATTAATGAACCTAAGGAGTCTATGTAAGATCTAAATGAATCCAGCAAAGGCTACATTTTCCTATCCTCGAGAGGCTGAATTCACTTGTATTTAAGCTCCTGCATCCTAGTGAGATGTGTTTGATTATTTCAAGTGTTCATTTCTTGGCCCCCAAAATACCACAATTCAACATTCTTTTCTTCATCAACCTAAAACTGTATCATCCATAAGTTTATCTTTCAGTCAGACCTGATCAGGATACCTCAACCAGATCCTCAAATGATCAACTTTACCTGGGGAGCCACAAGCTAGAGACTGGAGAAACAAGGTCTGTTCTTAGAACAGGGGATTAGTAACACGTGGCACTGAAGTTCAAAGAAGCAAGACAAATCTGTTTTAATGTTGCAAGGCGTGAAGGATTTTGCTTGGGAAAAAAAAATGCATTATTTGGTGAATGCAAACTACAGAAAGTAAATCTCAGTCTCTGGGTAAGCATAGGATTATGAAGTTCCCAGGAAGCATTATTGCTAGGTTTATGTCATGTAACTTCATTGCATCCTTGGTTCTAAACACAAAGCATGAATATTTGCACTGTGTATCCCATCACACCACAAGACACTAAGGAACACTGCCTGAACTCCTTGGAATACTACTATATGTTATGAATTTAGTGTATATGCAAAGTTTCTTCTGTTATAGAACACAGCAGTTTAATTATAAAAAAACAAAGAATTTTAATATCTTTCTATCAACATTCCCCTGCATATAAGTATCAAATTGGTGCATTTTTGAATAGCTCTGCTTTAGACAAACACCAACATCCATCTCATTAGTATGTAGATTTGATTTCCTCTTTAGTAAATGGAAGAATTATATATACTAAAGAATTGATTGAAAATAAGTTTATTCGTTATTTATTATCAGTAAGTGTTTAACTTGTTTACATAAATTAGACAGCTATGTTCCTAGGGTTGGGTAAAATTTTCTCAGGTGAAAAGGGGTTGTAAGTGGAGAAAGTTCAAGAACCCTTACATATGATAATGGCTTTACAAAAGTTAGACATGCTGGTGAAGAAGAACCATCTATTATAGAAGACAATGAAGGATGGGTGTGCAAAAATAAACTCACCTACTTCACAATGGCCTGGGGCCAGCTTTCAATATACTTTTAGAGCCAACCCACTGCTTAAAAAAGAAAATGAGTCATTCTAGGACTTACTGTAGGGAAGCAGAAGAAAGGGCATTTACCTGCCATGCCTGCCAGACTCAGTTCCATCTGCCTCCAAACCTCCAGGTGCAGTCACAGGCACACAGTGGGCAACTCCCACCTCCGGGCAGAGGAGGGTGTGTAGGATCACTAAACTGGCTTGAGATTTTAAACAAGAGAAAACAGTTACTTGGAGGTGGGCCTGTAAGACCAGTGGCTTCAATGAACCAAGTGCAGAAGAATCCTTAAGAAAATGTAGCAAGGACACAAAGCCAGGTGGATAAGTCACATGACCCTCTGCCTTGACTCCAAGAGGCTTCTTCCCTGCAGGAACTCCTGGCTATTGTTGAGCATGCCTAGTGCCTAGTCCAGTTTCTACAAGGAGCTCACCTTTTCTTAAGACACCTTAGGGCTTCTGACTTGTTCTACCTTTTTCAATCCAAGGCCTTGCCAGAGCTCTACAACAAACAGGGCATTTTTAAGGCGCGCACCCTGCCTGCCCCAGGCATTATGTCCACACTTCATTGTTTATGCTTCTGTGGGACAATAGCAGCTTTCCTTTGGTGCCGGGATGCCTCCAGATACTTTATCACACAAGTGCTTTTCAAACGCTCAATTTCAATAGATCACTTAACTGGGCGACTATAAACAAAGAGACACCCCCACCCAAAGCTAGGCAGATCTTAGTAAGCATTCCAACGGAGTGTGGGGCTTTGGAATGCACAGAACTGGATCCCTAATTGCTGGACAGATGGTGTTAGAAAGACTGGGTATCTACTTGGACGCATTCCATTACTCGGACCACACAGAAAAACAGGTATCAAAGTGGGTTTAATAATTAGTTGCAAGATAATAAGATACTAAATGAAAAAAAAAAAAATTAAGGGAAACACAGCTCGTGTAGAATGGGATGATGAGAAAGGCCTTCCCAGGCAGGACTCACTGTTCAGAAACCACAAAAAAGAGAAAGTTCTGGCACAGAGTTCTTAAACTGCCACAGGGGGGAAAAAGACACAATAATAAAGAACAAATGACAGACTAGGAGGACACACTAGATCTTTGCAAAGGTTCTGGCGGGGCTCATTAATGCAGGTGGAATGGGGCAGCAGAGCTGCGCTGGCAGCACAAGGTCCCTTGGGATATCCCTCCTAGTTCTCTCTATCCCGTCCGCTCTTTACGCGTGTCTATAAATAAATGTGCATCCATGTAGGTCATACATGTGCACTGCTTTTTCACCAAAAATCAAGTTCATATTATGCGACCTGGCCTTCTCCCCAAGACGTGCTTTAGAGATTTTTCTGCCTATCTACCTCAGCTTAGCAGCTGCATTAGCAAAGTCAGCTGTTTATCAGCACCCGTTATACGCTCTCCAATTCACAGACTTTATAAGTCAGCTTTCCTCTGTTACAGTATCTGAGATAAGGTGACTTTAAAAGAAAAAAAAATAAAAAGATTCCTTTGGATGCAGTTCAGGAGTCCAGTCTATGTTAAGTCAGCTCTATCCATTGCTTCAAGGCCTGTGACAAGGCAGAACACCATAGCCCTAACATGGTAGAGGAGGATGGTTGCCAGAGAGGAAGGGACTGGAGTCCCGACAGCATTGTCCCATTCCACTCATCTCCCTCTGCTATTAGAGGACTCCACCACACCAGCGGCATCAGAGGCTAGTAACCAAGCCTGACATGTGATCCTTTGGGGGACACTTAGCCCAGCCACAACAGACAGGTGAGTACTTCCTAGAGTTCCAGAGTTGTGGGTGATATGTTCATCAACATCCTGTATATTTGTCTTGCTGAGTCTGTGTCCATGCTGTCAAACGAAAGTTACAAAGCCTTCCCATACAAACTGCCCTAACTTGGTTTTTAAAAAGCAATTAAACAACACGTGCACACATACGCACAGGAGAAAGAAATGGGATGGGATGGGATGGGATAGGATGCTTTCTTTTGATTCATCTAGGTTTTCTACTGTTTCTACAACGAACAAGATAATTAATCCTCAGGGGGAGAAGTGGATTTTAGAATGAATTAAGTCCTGAAGGATAGTGTCACAGAATCCTTCACTGGGAAGATGTGAACTAATCTCTTCAGCTCAGTAGGGAACCAATGGCCTACCAAAATGTCTATTCTACAAAAGTCCATCTTGGTGAACCAATGAGTCCACTGAGCTCACTTACATAAGAACAAGTAAAGGGTACTAATAGGATCGTGGGTGACCCCAAAGCAGTCACATCGCCCAAAGGTGTTTCGAAAAAGGTGGCACCACTCAGACTTGATGATTTTGACACCTTTCCTCCCTCAGCTGCTGGCTTCTCAACAGGGTTCTCAGGGGATGAAGCTACTGAGAATGGGAGCCAAGGGTGCAATTCCTTACGCATTATAAAAGTTAAGACTTAAAGTGCTCTGAGGGGCCTCCCAGTATAAATACTTCCATTACCACAGGAAGTCAAAGCAGAGGGAAGCTGGCTGCTCTCTCATCAAGCTAGAGCCCAGAGATAAAGCAGATAAAACAGGCAGTCAGCTGCCAAGGCTGAAGGAAAGAGGACCAGAACAGAAGCAGAGAGTTAAGCCATCAGGGCCAGGAGTTATAAGCATCTTGAAATTCATTTCCAAGGAAGCAGCCTTCTCTGATCCCTAGAGCAAAGGAGATCAGCAGAAAGCAGTCCCATCAGGCTAAGGTTGTAGTAGTGGCACATGCCTATAATCCCAGCCCTTAGGAGATGAGACAAGGGGACTGCTGTGAGTTCTAAGCCAGCCTAGACTACAGTGTGATACACTGTCTTCAACGAAAGAGTGTGGTGGCCTTCGACATCATCATTTGGGGATAGTGAAATGGACGTGGCAGCATTTGTGGCTGTTTACCTTTTACGTTGGTGCATTTGTTAAACCATTGCTCCCCTGTAACACTGAACTTCCAACTGGGTAACTCCCAGGATCGCGCCCTTCTCTTCTCCCAGTGTCTAACCCCTTTGGTCCCTCCTAGGCTTTGCTTACCGCCTGGGCCAGCAGCGGCTGTCACGTGGCAGCATGTATGCAATGATGCCTACTCACTACTTAAAGCACAGTGCTTGCTGTATGGTGAGAAGTGGTACCAGCATGTGGATGGTGACAGAGGTGATGTGGATGGTGGACAGCCTGTGAAGGGCACTGTGCGGGAGTGTCATGCCATTGGGGGAGCAGAGGCTGAGAAGAAGCTGGGCCCGCAGCTTCTTGTGGGCCTCCACTTGGATAAGAATAGGACTTCTGGGTTCTGAGAAGGTCAGCAAGCATCCCTCTGTGGCACCCCGCAGTCGGTTCTACCAGCTGGGGCTCCCTCCTTCCAAGCACGCTGCACAGGCCTCCAGAGCTTTAGCTTTCACAGCAATGTGCTCCCTCAGTACCCAGCACTCTGCACACAGGCTTGCTGTCTTCCCAGGTCTACTTCTCAGTGACTAACACTGCTTCACCTCCTTGTACGCTGCCTGCAGAAGCTGAGAACTCTGCCTGCCCTCCGCCATTGCAATTGCGTAGGCTTCTACTAGCCTGTTCACAATCACCAAGGTCCTGCAGCGCCAAGTCCCAAGTCATGCCTACCATTCCTGTCCCTCCTCCCCCAACAGCTGTCATTACAGGCTACTGGGAGGTAAAGGAAGACCAGGCAGGCTGCTCTGGAAGAAGTCAGTCAGTGGTGATGGGAGGAGCTGGCCAGGATCCAAGAAACAGAGCATGGGAACAGGAGGCAGGTTAGGAGCCAGGCAGGGGAGGAGGAGGGAGCCAGGAAAAGAACAGCAGGCTGTAGGATGCTCAGGCAGAGGGGGCGGGAGTCACAAGGGTGTCAGGAGTGAGTATGGTAAAACGAGTGTGCAGGCCAGGTTTGTGGCCTGCAACAAAGGCCGCTCTGATAACAGGGAGCCGGGCTGGCCTCTCTTGGGGTGCTTATCCACAGTGGATCTGGTAACTGAGAAAGTCTGACCACAAAAGGGATGAAGGTAGTGGACAGGAGCACTGTCTGACGTGACACCGTCTCCTGCCCCGCTGGGTCCTGTCTACCCCCTCTCATTCACAGCTCTAGCCCACTGTCACTCCACATTGTCAGTGTTCCAGCTCTATAGCAGGTCCATTCCTCTGTTCTGGGTGTCTATGTTTTACCCTCCCCTCCCCTGGGAAGCCCTGGCCAAGAGTCTTACAGGCTGTGGGACTTTTGAGACTACAGAGTGCTAGGAGCACAGGCAAATGTTTCAAAGTATTCTGAAGGGGATACACTCAACAAACCTAGAAGTCTCTCCACGTATAATACATGGCCTATACGCCTTTCTCTTTTAAAAGAAAGAAAAAATAAATAAGATGGAGATTATGAAAAACAAATAGCCTAGAATTTTTTTAAAAAATCTTCATAAATATGAAAGAGAAAAGATGTGCATGAGCACCAGAGGTAATGAACCGAATCTAATGCAAGTTCTCTGGAAGAGATGAAGTGGAACGGCCCAAGAAAGCACTAAGAGATCACAAGCACAGGCGCCAGGAGAACCACTGTCTGCAGTGGAGTTCATGCTTAAATTTCCAGAAGCATAGACTACTCAAACTAACTACAAGAACCTGCAAAAGTACAGACTGGAGAGACAGCTCAGCGGTTAAGAGCACTGGCTACTCTTCCAGAGACCAGAGTTCAATTCCCAGCATCCACCTGAGAGCTGCGTTACAGACAACTGTATGTAACTCTAGTTCCAGGGCATCTGATACCCTCATACAAGCACATCTGCAGGCAAAACACCAATCCAATGCACCAATAAAAATAATTTAAGGAAAAAAAAAACACCTCTGAAGTGAAGACTTAGTGGTGAAGTAATCTAATCACAATATACAATTTGCCACACAATATCAGCTTTCTTAAGGTAAAGCAAAATAACTCTCCAGGTTGAAAGGGTGAGAACAGGCTCATATCTTCTATTTAACTTATAGCCAGGCAAAGGATAACCAGGAGGCACACTCTGAGAAGTGCAATGCTGAGACATTGCATAAAAGAGTGTGGGCACACGAGCCTGCATGATGTGTGTATGCATGTACATGTTTGTGTATGTGTGTGTACATGTATGTGAATGTATGTCTTTCTGTGTTTATGTGTGTACGCCTATAAATGCATATGCACACCTGTGTGTGCAAGTGTGTGTATGTGCATGTGTGTATTCATGTGTACATGTATGTGCATGCCTTCATGTGGAGTGTGTGTGTACACATGTATAGGTGTGTGTATGTATGTGTGTATGTGCACATGTATGCTTGTGACAACTGAGTAGTTGCCTGGTCATGAGCAAAACAAAAAAGATACAGTCAAGCACAAGAGAGAGGCTACAGTGAATATAGCCAGGGGAAAGAAGCATGAGACCTTGAGGCTGCCATGGCATCCCTCAGCAAGCAAGTTTATGGTAAACATTTTTCTATGACTAAGAGTATTGTAACGTAAGAACAGAAGCACAGCAAATGCATCAATGGGCAGCCATCATTCATTGTTGAGCATCATGCACTGTGCATAGTTGCACCAGCTCTGCCTTGTTGACCCGCCATGCAGGTCTGCTCATGCCTGTACCACAACAAGCACACATGCCATGTCCTGCACCATGACATCCTGATGGCTATGACCATCGGGCAGTGGGATTTCAGCACTATTATGATCTATGGGACCCCATGTATAAGTCTGCCGTTTACCAAAATATCCTACACAGATGTGACTATGCTTACTACACACCGACTTTGTGCCAGGAAAGAGCCTCAGGCACCAGTAGCACAGCAGTGAGCACATATCCTAGCCCTTGCCAATGTCTGAGAACCCAAGGAGAGAAGAAACGCATCCACTGTCTCCAAGCAGACACTAGCACACAGAAGTTGTAAGGCTGATGTCACTGCGGGTTATGAAGGGGTGGGAGATGAGACCCTTTCTGGAGCTCCTGGGGACCATCCAGCTGCCCGTGGCTGTGGAGGTCAGAGGAGAGGTGAATTTCTCCAGTGCACAGGGATCCTCTGCCATTCTCCTGACCTCTGTCTGCGTGGGCTCAGACTCCTGACTCATTTCACTGCACACAGGGAAGCAAAGGACACTGGCCTTTGACACTGAGTACACAATTAACTTTTCAACCACATACTCTCCTCCTTGTCATTCTACTGACTTTAATGTGAGGCCCCTTAGTGTTTATATAAAAGCAGGGAAAAGCAACTGGCTACACGGTATATAACTATGAAAGCCTGGCTTGGTCCAGGCTGGATATTGGGCCGTTCCCTTACATTTTTACAGAGGGAATGCTAGGTGAAGGCTATTCTGTGCCTGAGGTTTTGAGCTCTTACACTTCATAGATTGTTTTAAAAATGTACTCTTGAGTTATGGGTTAGGCAAGTCTTTCTATGTCATAGGCATTCAACCACAACAAGGCTTACCAACTTTCCTAGCAGAGAGGAAGGAATCTGGTACACCTGAACTAAAGTAGAAGGAAAATCTGAATACTTTCTTGGGCTACCTTTTTGCATCTTGAATAGAAAGAACACTGTTATTGATTGCAAGCTGAATCATCAGAACCAGACCCTCTGATGCTTTCTAACCAGGTGTCCTGGCTAGTCTTATATCAATTTGACACACAAACTAGAGTTATCTGAAAGGAACCTTAATTGAGAAAACACCTCCATAAGATCTGGCTTTAAGGGATATTCTTAATTAGTAATTGGTCAGGGAAGGCCTAGCCCATTGTGGGTGGTTTCATCCCTGGGCTGGTGGTCCTGGATTCTATAAGAGAGCAGGCTGAGCAAGGCATGGGAAGCAAGCCAGTAAACAGCACCCCTCCCTGGCCTCTGCATCAGCTCTGCATCAGCTCTTGCCTCCTGGTCCCTGCCCTGCTTGAGGTACTATCTTGGTTTCCTTTACTGATGGACTAAGATGTGGAAGTGTAAGCCAAATAAACCCTTTCTCCCCAACTTGCTTTTTGGTCATGGTGCTTTGTCACAGCAATAGAAACCCTAACCAAGGTCCTAGGTAACCTTCTCCTTTCTCAGTCATCATGTCAGTGCAGACTGAAAGAAAGAAATGCTTCATGTCTTTACAAGTTGTATCACCACATGGCACATCCAATAGAAATCATTTCAGAGTCAATAATTCATGAGCCTGGGACGCCTCACTATCAGTATCTGTCAGGCTGTGTTTGTGCCATTCTTGCTGATTAGCAAAAACAAGCAGGATGCATCGGAGTCAGACACACAAGATGGAAACACTACAGCCCAACAACAAAAAAGGCCAGAGAGAAGAAAAGACTTGATCACTTCAATGACATCAGCAGCAAGATGATCCAGTTTCAGTGAAACAGAAAATCAGGCTCAGGTAAACAAGACCAGCCAAGGTCACAAGCATGTGTAGAGTCACTGAAAGCATCAGGGCATATGTGCAGATTGGTTCTCATTGGCCAAGGGCAGACAATGAGCAGCACAGAGGCAACCACAGCGCAAGCTTAGGGCAATTTCCCCTGCAGGCTTCTGTTTGGTATTTGTTTTCTTTATAAAGAATGTAAGCATTACCACTGTGTGCATTACATGTGTGTGGGGTGATATGTGCTATGTCATACCAGAACACAAATTTGTGGAGTGACTTTTCTTCCACCTTCATGTGAGCTCCAGAAATCAAACTCAGGTTGTCAGGCTTGAGCAGAAAGTACTTTACAAACTGAGTCACCCCACACTCCCTTGTGTCTGCTTTCTTAAGACTGGCTATGATGGCCAGGCTGGCCTCCAGAGCTCAAAATAACCATCCTTCTTCAGCCTCCATGTGCTGGGCTAGTTGCTTTTAAACAAACTCTGGGAAGGCCTTTGTACATTCCAGCAAAATTCTATACAACACTCAGAAGATCTCTGACATATAAACCCTAGTTGGGACTCAATGGAGTCAGAACAGACACCATGTCTACTCTCTCTTGTGACATCAACACCATTTTGAATGGTCTCTGTACTTGGAATCTGAATGCTTTTGTAAGCAAGAATCTAAAGGCTGGAATCCAGCCAACATTTGTTCTGATAAACAACTGATTTAATAAACATTCTGTGTTCCTTCTAAGAACACATGATACTGCCCAATAAGAAAATATGGCAGTTAACATCTGGATAAGAACCATTGCCTACTTTTGCACAAACATCAAAAGAAATTCAGACAATCAACCTCCAGAAGTATCCTTGGACATGAACAAATTCACAGATGCTGGCATAAGTTACAGGACAAACAGATTCACAGTAATTGAAAGCTACCCCCTCCTCAGGTCTATACCAGGGAACAAATTTGACAAAAAGCCAGAAATGGATGGGTGGCCACTGATAATGTGGTTGAAGCAGCATGTGGTGTTTCCATGCTGAAATAATGAGCCACTTCAGACCTGGAAATCTATACTCACCAAGGCAGGAAAAGAGATTCCACCAGTGAAGGATATTTGAAGCACAGCATGTCTACTCTCCTGTGATGTCAGCACTAATACTGTATGTAACATAGAGCATGCTTCATCACAGCAAAAGCTGCCTTCCATGTGCACTGAAATCAGCAAGATGTAAGAAGCAGACTGGTGTTTGTCTTTGGACAAGAGCACATTCTAACTGACTTCCTTCTGGTTACTTGATCAATGCAGTGTTATTTACAGCTATAGAACACGAATGTTTCTGACATAGTGTCATATATACTTTCCTGAAAAACTACATATTAGTACACACTATAATTACCATAGCTCCTATGAGAAACTAGCTGAATTCAGCAAGCCAGCCCTGCACTGACACCAGAGCATTTGCAGAGGCAATAACGATCTTGGGAACAATACTGGTTCAGCTGCAAAGCTGGATTCAGCTGAAATTGTTGTTTGAAAAATTCAAATAAACTGAAATTTTATCGTTACATTTGTTGTTGTTGCTGTTGTTTGTTGGTTTGTTTTTTTTAAGTCAATAGTAGCTTCATGGAAAGTGTAGGGAAAGAAAGAGCAGGAAAAAGCAAAATTCAGATCAAGATGCCAAGGGATGGCATCTCTCACAGGCCTCCCAAGCACCTCCAAGACAGAGAGGCGTGCAGGCCAGCTTGTTCCTCCAGACCTAGGGAGCTTCATTCCCAGGGAACTTAACTAGCCAAGCAAGCACATCCTATCAAATCAGCCCATGCATTTCTCCTCAACCACTATTCTAAGGACGTTCACCAACAGAGTTACGTTATGCTGGAAACAAGACTGACAAGAGGTTGGAACGAAATAAGGTGGCATGCCACTTCATGGGTTCACCTTACACAGCCTAAAAATGCCTTGCTAAAGAACTCTCAGCTCCAACAGAAGTTTCGCTGTGTAGGAGAAGATGCCTTCCAAGCTTGCTTTGTAGTATGAGCCAACTTTTTGATGGATGTGCATTCTAAATGAAATCTAATTGCCTAGGCAGGAAAAGTGAGCACATAGGAAATGCGTTCCCAGATGAAGCACTTGGAGACACCTTTCTTTGCCTCAACCCTGTCCTTTTACTAATACACTCAGCTCTGTGAATGGCGTCATGACATGTCCTAGGAACTTAGGAGATGTTTCAAATTTTCAGGATAATTAGCAACATTATGAAACCAACTTTCATGAGTAACTCCTTGACAAAGGTTTATGTTCTGAAATACTACAATTCCAACATTAAGGGCTCTTTCTTAAAGGGGTAGTTAAATACACCATAATATAATGAAATAGTACATAGTCATAAAAATTAACACATCTACTTGTGCTAATTAGTATATGTGATAATGGGCAGAAGTGTAGGTATGCACAGCACATTTTCATGGCTTTCAAACAGAAGGAGTGGGAGTGTGAACACAGATGTGTACATAGATCATGTCCACTATAACTGTCCTGTGGCTGCCTCTTCAAGGGATAGCCTGAGAGGTCTAGAGTTGAGAAAAGGTAATATCTCACTTGCACTTCTTTTCAAAACATGACCATATCAACGTCTCTCCTTCTAAAACACCCAAAGTGAGAAGTATCATTCTTCACTGGGCTCTGATCCCTATCCAGAATAATGTGAGTCTGCAGCCTACGATGTAAGCCCCAAGTGTCCATGAACTCACCCATTCATTTGCCAACTGGCTGTATCCCGAGGGACAACCCTTCTTTATGCCACAATTCTGAAACAAGATGAAAAGTCGAGTTCAAAAGCAAGGATGAAATTCCCCACTTGCCAACTTTTAGATATGTTTTCTCAAGCCAACTTTTAAAACCTTGGGCTGCCCTATCTCATACTTATTATCAACCTCCCTCCATGCCTCTGACTTCAGGCAGCATGCAGAAGAAAGTTTCAAAGCCTGCACAGAGGTACCTGCTAAACTTCTAAGAGAACTTCCATGGAGCAACTCAGCCACATCAGGAATATGCACAAATATGTGTGTGTTTGGGCACATGTGTGCACGTGTGTAACTGGGTGTATAGGTACATGCTTATATGAGTACGTACGAGTTCATGTGTATGTGTGTGTGCACATGTGCACGCATGTATATGTGTGTATGTCCTGGGAGATGAGGTGGTCTAACTACATGAAAATGGAAGTTACTAATAAAATTATACTAGAAATAAAAATACCAGAAGTGGGTGCTAGAGAGATGCTTAGTGGCTAAGAGTATGTATTACTCTTGCAGAGGACCCAAGTTCAGTTCCCAGCACCCACACTGAGTGATTCACAGTCGCCTGTAACTCCAGCACCAAGGGATCTGACCCCCTCTTCTGGCCTTCACGGACACTTGTACTCACATGCACATACTCTCACACAGATACACATAAATGCACATAATTTAAAATAATACATGTACTTAACCACAGGTTTCCTATGTACTGCTAATATCCTACAACTCATTAGTTACATGAGGCAATAACCAATTTAGCTACTACAAAGAGCCTAATGTGTGCAAAGACCTTAGAGATCTGAAATAATAAAATTAAGACAAATTCTTCATCCTCCTGAGCCTCACCTCTAGCGGGGACAGATAATAAAGACACAAGGACGTCAGAAGTTGAGCTTACCCTTAAGAGCAAGACAGAAGAACTCAGGAGAGTGGGCAGTGGCAGGAGTTCCCTAGCCCTCCCTCTTCTGCAGAGTCCTCAAGACTCAGAACCAGAGAGAGACTCTCAACACCTGGCAGACTAGACTCAGACGATAAGGACAGGATGGACTCTGAGCACTGTTCACACATGGTGGTCATCAACTCGGCTTTGTGTGGTTCTTGATAAAGGCATGCAGCTCGACTTCTGGCAGTGGCCTGGTATCACCCACAGAAAACTGTGAGATCTGGATACACACACACATGACAGTGCCTGTCTGCAATGAATGACAAGCCAAAGCAGACAAGAACCCAGACATGCACAACACAGAAAAAGGCGATGGAAGTGTATCACTTGTGTTCTAGCTTTTTGTCCAAAGACAGGTACGCTCTACACCAGGAAAAGGCAGCTAGGACTTCACAGGTATTTTGAGAGGCCCTGCCCATGAAAAACAGAGAAAAGGGCTCAGGCCACCCCAGCAGTTGACAGGTGATAAAGAAAATACAAGCTACATACAATACAGTGACTTTAAACCTGCATATAAACTCCGTCTAAGCTTTTGCCTGATTCCATAATTACAAATGTACAGACCAAGCTCCAAACAGCCCAGCAAAGATCGAATATACTACATTGAAAGGTCAGCTCCTAATGAAGAGAATATATGGAAGAATACAGCAGCATCAGTTTCTAGATTACGACATTCATAACATCCAAGATTCAGACTTGGATATAAGAAAAAAAATTAAGACCGTTACCATTTGGATATAAAGTCTCCCTGCAAAAGGTTTGTGATTGGGAGGACTAGACCCCAACTAGTGGCGCATTTTGGGATGTTTTGGAAACTGTAGAAAATGTGATCTACCTGAAGGGAGTAGTTACTGGGGGTGGCTATTTGGGAGTATCCTGTCTCTGTCTCCTATGTGTTTTGAGGTGAATACTCCCCGCACACACGTGTTCCCACCACCATAACATTCTTCTCAAGCACATGGAGCTAAGCAACCATTTGCTGAACCCTCTGAACACATGAGAATAAAACCAACTTCCCTTGTTTATGTCAGACATTCTGTCAGTGACCAGGTAGATAGATAGATAGATAGATAGATAGATAGATAGATAGATAGAGACAGACAATTCAATGACCTAATTCAAATAAAAATTAAGTATCTATCAATTGAGATCACTGGATTTACCAGACAAGGATCTTAGGGAAGTATTCTAGTTCCTCTTTTCTATTGCTTTAATAAAACATCCTGACCAGAAGTAACTTTGGGGGGAAAAGTTTTAATTTGGCTTATACTTCCAGGTCACAAAAACTCAAGGCAGAAACCTTGAAGAATGCCTCTTGCTGGCTTGATCCCTCACTCATGTTCAGAAGGCCTTCTTTTCTGTTTGTTTTTTATCTGGTTTTTGTTTTGTTTTGTTTTGTTACTGCTTTGTGTTTGCAAGGCAGGGTTTCTCTGTTGTAACTCTGGCTGTACTGGAACTCACTCTGTAGACCAGGCTGGCCTGGAACTCACAGAGATCTACCTGCCTCTGACTCCTGAGTATTGGGATTAAAGGCATGCAGCACCACCACCAGGCATAGAAGGCTTTTTTATACAGTCCAGGACCACCTACCTAGGGATGGTGCCTCCCACAGTGGACTGGGTCCTGCATCAATTAATAATCAAGACAATCTCCTGCAGACATGCCTACAGGCCAATCCAATGTAGGTAATGCCTCAATCAAAGAGTTCCTCCTCGATGATTCTAGATTGGGTCAAGTTGACAGTTAAAGCTAATTGTCATGGCAGGTATCACTGTAACCAGGTTCAAAGACATAAAAGGCAAAGGTGCTTATAGTGAATAAACAGAGTAAAATCAACAGACAGCAAGGGCAATGGTAGATGCCATGTGTCTGACTAGAAAAGAGGTGAAGTCTGGGAAGACTGATCAAGATGCTGAAATCCAAAGAGTTAACTGAGAGTCGGGAAAGACAGGTGCATACAGGTAGACCAGAGGAGATAAGAAAGAGGACTGGAGGTAGGATGAGGTTAGGAGATCTGAAGGCAAGGCAAGCCTTGTTATACTTGGCCTTGAACAGCAGCAATGATAGAAGAAAATGGATAATCAGATGCTCCATCACAGCCATGGTGTTTATTCATGCGAAGCTAATTTAATGATCAGTTGCCAAACTGTGAGGGCTCAGAGAGTTTATACAAACTGTATAAACAGGGCAAACAGTTTCTACTCCCAAGCACAGCTCAGAAGAATCAACGCTGCGTGGCACGGGAGGTACATACCTATAACCGCAGCACTAAAGAGAGGCAGAGGCAAGAGGAACAGCTTGGACTACATGGTGAATTCTAGGCTAGCCTGGGCTATACAGTGAGACCGTTTCACACAAATACTAGATGTCTGCAGTTGGGAGAGCATATCCATCATGTATCTATAGGGACCAATATTATCAGAAGCCTATGGCCTGAGGATGACATATGCTACTTGAAAGGCTAAACTATAACATCACATTTTAAAGGTTTAATATATATTTACTGCCATATCCTACACTGGGAACAATGAATTCTCTAAACCTGTTCTGAGAGCTTGCTAGTTCTTCTGTTCCCCAAAACCCATTGGCCAAAGAGAAAGAGTCTGAATCACTGGAAACCCCATTTTCTAGTTCTGGCCCTCACTTCTGAGATGTATTTCCTATATTTTCACCAAGGCTGCTATCTGGGCAGGACATGCCTTTTGGCAAACTGAAAAGGGGTCCCTTCTTGAAGCAACAGTATTTGTGGTTTATTCTGCAGGACAATCTTTGCAGTGTTGGTGGGCAGCAGCCCTGACTATAGTCTGTTCTTATCTGCTGGGACATTCCTCAGGTACTAAAAAACCATATACGCTTCTCACCTCCACCCCCCATCCCCCCACCCACCTGTCTCTCATGCTTATGGGCACAGTTAGAGTCCTGCAGGCCTGGGACCTGGTCTCAGGAATTTGTCTGGTTAGTCTGGTGGCAACACACACAAAGAAGAAATTGTGCCCATCCCACAGGTGCTAAAGAACTTGATGCAGACAGGGTTTTCTACTGAGTTCCATGTCTCTGCCAGGAAGCCCAATATTTTTGTGTCTACATTTGCATTGTATTTATAATAAAAATCACATCATCTTTATCAATGGCATTTTAAGCAAGTGAAACCCACACATCCCCAACAATGGTATAGAATAGGACCCCTAATCTCCTGTCTTGAGGCATGATGTCTCTTTCTCTGTCTGAACAGCCTGTAAGAAAGATACTTCTTCACTCACTGGTCCACCAGTGAGTGGCTCTTCCAGGCCAGATACTGCATGCTCCTTTTCTCGTGGAAGAGCTGAGAGATGAGTCCTTGGTTATTTAAAAAAAAAAAAAAAAAAAAACCTCTTTCTTTTAGAAACTGAGATTGGATTGGAGAGATGGCTCAGTGATTAAGAGTACTTGCTGCTCTTGCAGAGGACCTAAGTTCAGTTCTTAGCACTCATGTCAGCCACATTAAGCAGCTCACAACTACCTGTAATTCCAGCCCCAGCAATCTAAATGACACCCTCTCTGGCCTCTGTGAACACTGTGTAAATGTATACCATTAGCATGGTTGTGCAAGCACGCACATGTGCGTGCACATACAGACACACACACACACACACAAAGTTAAAAATAAGATAAAGCCTGAGGTCAGAATAAAGCCAAGATATGGCTGAGACATAATTATAAAGCTAAGAAACAGGGTCCAAGACCTCTGGCCATAATAAGCTGTCAACTTAGCTTAACTAGATATGTTCCCTGAGCTGAGGCCTCCTTCCACTTTCCATGCTGGGGTTTTGTCTTGGTTTGAACTTGCACAGGTCTTATATGTGCTATCACAGATGCTATGAGTTCATATGTGCAGCTGTCCTGCTGCTTCCAAAAATCACCATTTCCTTGCAGTCATCCACTGCCTCTGGCTCTTATACTCTTTCTACCCACTCTGCATGATCCCTGAACCCTGAGAGAAAGCCCAACAGCTGCCTGTCAGAGATAATCACCACCTCCTGGCCCTACTCCCTCTCTTTGTGAACTCATCAGATCCCAGCCTGTTCCCTACCAGGGATCCTGAAGGCCATCCCACATCCCTAGTGAGACCCAGGTAGACTACCCATACACCCCTTCCTGGCACTCTTAGTTGGGGTACCCGATAGCTCCACAATCACTGATCAGGGACTCCTCCCAGTCCCTTGCTGGCACTCACCAGTTCCCAGTCTCCCCATAAGAGACTCTTCAGCTACTACATGTGGCTGGGAAGTCTAGCTACTCCCTGGGTTTTGGACTCAAAGGAGCCCCAACAGCTGCCTGACTAGGATCCTCCAGTTCTTTCTGACCTTGAGACCCAGGGCCAGTCTATCAAAAGAAACTTGATCCACAGGATTTAACCAAGGCTCTGAAAGGACCAGTCTGTGGCTGACAAACAGAAGACCTGGAGTAGAGGCTGTAGCCCCAAATGCCAGACAAACAAAGGAATCAGCACTCCAACCCTACTGTATTAGCCCCTTCCTGAAAAACACTGCTGCTGAAAGAAAGGTAACCTAAACAAAAAAGAAAGAAAGAAAAGCTAAACCAACTAACTAACTCCAGATGCACAAATTACAACACAGAAATAAAAACAACAGGAAAAATCAAAATAACTTGATTCCTCCAAAAAATACAAATCCCACAGTAATGTCCCATATTGAAAATGACTTGGAAGAACTCCCAGACACAGAGAAATCAAAAGAATGACTATAACTATGGTCAAACTACTCAAAGACAAATAGATAAACAACACAAGGAGTCAATCCAAGGCGTGCATACTGGTTGGTTTTTGTCAACTTGACAAAAACCTTGACACACCTAGGAAGAAGAAACCTCAATTGATAAAGTGTCTCCATAAGACTGGCCTGTAGGCAAGTCTGTGGAGGCATTTTCTTGATTCATGATTGATGTGGGAGGACCCAGATCATTGTGGGTGGTGCCATCCTGGGCTGGTGATCCTGGAGTGTATAAGAGCAGGCTGAGAGAGCCACTGAAGCAAGCCAGTAAGCAAGCCAGGAAGCAGAAGCCTCCATTGCTTCTGATTCAGTTCCTGCCCTGGGCTTCCTACAATGACAGAATATGACCTGAGAATTATAAGATGAAATAACCCTGTCTCCCCAAGTCCATGATGTTTTATCAGAGGAATAGAAATCCTAAGACAATCTGAAAACAGAGTTTAATTTTTTTAAGACAACCCAAACTGAAATGATGCTGGATATGAAAAACTCATTAGCCAATTAAAAACCTCAGAGAAAGCCTCAGCAACAGAATGATCATGTCGGAGGCAGAGTGTCAAGGGTGGATACAGAGCAGATGTGTTCTCTTTGAGACATTTTATATGCCTATGAAACAAATCTAGCAAAACTATAAACATATTCACACGAGCATTAATATGTACCCCACCTTCATGCATGCAGCATTTACCAGGGAAATTTGGTAAACGCATGGCTTTTAATAATGGCGAAAAGTTTAGGTATTATTCTTAAATAACATGCATGAGTGGATCAAATAGATTTTTTATAACATGCTACTTAAACATTTGTTATGAAATGAAGATGTACAATAAAATAATCTACTTGTTTGCCTGCTATTTTTAACTGAGGAAACCAAGTATTTTTGGATGGGGCTCCTAGTCATTGATAAAAGGAATTAAAAACAAATTCAGAAGAAAGCTCTAGGGCAGTTTTATTAGCGATTGAGAAGAAAGAAAGTAATGGCAATGTGATGGCCTGACAGAAATGAAGTTATTGTAAAGAGACACAAACGTCCCTAAATCTGACGATTCCATTGAAATAATGGATGTCAAAGAAATGGGAATTTCCCCAGGATCTAATATTGGGAGAAAGTGAAAGAAGACAAGGAAGAGAGGAAGCCATGCCTTCTGCAATGGAAGTCAGCAAGTAGCTGCCCAGCAGAAAGTGAGCGGGGTCCCAAGAGAGTGAGAAAGCCCAGAGGGTCGGGGAAAGCATGCTTTAACTTTTGGTCAGTGTCTGACAAAGAGGCAGAAATCAGGAAAAGAAAAGTTATGCTTCTCTGACCTCAGAAAAGAGGACTGGCTCTGCTGTCTGCATCACAAAAGCACTGCAAGTGTTGTCCCAGGGGAGAAGCTTCTGGAAGGAGAAGTACATCCTGTCACTAAAGGTATAATTAGTCCTCCCTTCTCAGTGTATCTTCAAGTGAACTAGCTTTCCTTGAGGATGAACTCCTCCTGCTCAGTTGATTGACAGGCCCAGCTGAATTAACCCTAAAAGGACTGTAGTAAATAATGTTTTGGGTAGCTTAGAATGCCAAGTTTCCAACCACAGCCAGAGAAAGAATTTAAGAATTCTCCCCTCCCCTTTTTTTCCTTTTCTTTCTTCTTTCCTTTCCAGGAGGAAGTAGCTTTTTTCTAATGGGTCTTAACAAAGCCCAAATACTTCTACCTTTGCATTTGGTAATTTCAATCCTGAGGGGTAGAACCCCTCTCTATCCTTACCAGAAAAAGAGAAAGAGGGGTCCAAAGAGGGCATAGGGAAAGGTCCATCCTCAAAGGCCTCCAAGGCTGTTAATCCCTGCAATACCACCAAAGAGGGACAGAAATGGAGAAACTGCTTAAGGGAAACAGTAGCTATGGGGTCAAAGAGTGGACGCTGGTGTGGAAGACTGAGCCCAAGCCTTGCATACCCAGCTCCAAAGGATAGGCTCTCGGCTCTCAGTGAAGCACATTCTTCACTCTCAGATAGATTAGAAACCAGAGTGTCTCTTCAAGACACTGCAGAGTAGGAGAGGGACACCCTTACACCTTAAATATTTGGCTAGATCTCAGAAGCCAATTAAGCCAAAAGCTAATTAACAAGAGAAAAGTACAAGTTGTGTTAAGTTTACATAAGTAGATGTTTACAAGAGTGAGGTCCACAGAAATGCCAAACATGCTTGTGTACATTTTAGATAAAAGTAAAGTAAGGACAGTGTGATGACCTGACAGAAATGAAGGTATTGTAAGAAGACACAGGCATCTCTAAATCTGACTAACAGATCATTGAAATAATGAATGCCAAAGAAAAGGGAATTTCCCCAGGATCTAATGTGGGAGAAGGCAAAGGCACCAGCCAAAGGAAGTATTCGTCTCCAGAAAAGATTCACGGCTTCTCAGACCACATTATAGGATCCCAAATAGTGATGAATGGAGGGCAGACAGGACCACTCCACAGCTGGACTGCTTACAGTTGCGTATCTTTGCTTTCCATTTAATCCTTACGTCCTTTCAGGACCCTGAAGATGGACTCAGGAGGGAGCTGCTGGATCTCTTAGTCCTCCTTCCCAATATGACCACACTGAGTTAAACTCCTTTTCCTGATCTTCACTATCAACTTGCCTCTTTTAATTGGCTTACTGAGGACCACTAGCTGAGCTTTATTGGAACACAAGCTGTGACCCCGATCAAGTTTAGGACAATTGGATCTCTGGATTACAGGAGCAGCGTCTAGGGACACTGGCTCCAGTTTGGCAGAACTGAGAGAACACAGAAGCTAAAGAGGTTCCAGGACAGGTCATCAAAGGCATGCTTTCAAGGAGAATTGTGAAACCTCAACTTCTTCCTCTTTTCCCCTCATTCACAGCCATGAGGTACACAGTTTATTTTGCCGCAAGCTCCCTGTTATGACGCACTCACTGCTATAGTCCCAAAACAACACTGCCAATCATTCATGAATGACAGCCATCAAGACAACATGCCAGGACAGACCTTTCCTCTTTACAAAGTGAGTGTCTCAGGTGTTCTGTCGTGGATATGAAAAGCTGACTAACATGATGGCCAAAATTAACCTTATAAACACACACACACACACACACACACACTCATAACGTATACACATATAGACACTCACACACACATACATATACATGCGTACATACACACACACATACATACGCACACACACTTTTCTTATTCTTGGTGTTATAGGCACTCAATTAAAATTCACACTGACACTATTTTGTTATTTATATCTTAGCTAGAAACCTTTTTCTCCGGGTTGAATATGCCCTTTCTAAATTAAGCTTCTTCATGAAAAGATGAAACCCTGAAGCCGCAGGGTTTTGAGGGATGCTCTTTCTTTCCCTTATATAAGATGCTCTGGAATGAAGAAGAAAAAAAAAATGTTCTGCTTTTCAGACCCTTTCAGCCTCTTAACAACCTTTCCTTTTAGTCTCCTTAGTAACCACAACTTCAAAGTAATTAAAAGCAATTAAGCTCCAAATGATTAAAATAAATTATACCTACTGGGCTAAATACAACTATAAAATAAAACAAAACTACCATATATTTGATTATAAATACATAGATGCATTGCAAAAGAAAGTTTAAAAAAAATAAGTTTGAAGCTCCCCACACTGCCCATTGTTCATTGATTTCTTCATATTATTCTCTAATACCCTAGAGAGGTATTAGAGGTACCCTAAAGTGGTACCTCTTTTCTGAAAAATCACTTTTACTAGAAAATAAACTACATGAGGGAAGAAACCATCTCGAATGCCCAATGCCAACTGAACACAGAAGACACAATGAACACTGACTCACTGAATGCAAAAATGGATCTCATCACCTAGTGTAGGCTTCCAGTTCCATTCGGCTGGTTCTCTAATGTTGAACAGCACCCGTAGCAGACATGTTCCTCATACAGAGGACACATAGCAGCCCCCACCCTCAAACTGTGAATTCACTTTTCAATGTTTCAGTTACCTCTAATCAACCACCATCCCAAATAAAAAAAAAAATAATAAGTGGAAAAAAATAATTCATAAGTTTCTAATTCTGGGTCATTCTGAGTAATATGATGAAATCTCACAGCACCTCACTAAAGAATGTTGTTCATTCTTTCTCCAGTGTGTCCACACTGTATACAGTACGCACCCATTTGTTACTCTGTAGCCATCTTGAGCACAAAATTGACTGTCATAATATTGCAACTGCTTTTGGTTCAAGTAATCTTTCTGTAGTAGTCCCGTCACCACTCAGAAGGCTGGGCTCTTTACCCATAGAGAGATGTGGATAAGCAAGGAGAGGCTCTCCACATACTCATCTCTGGCAGCTTCCAGTTCCCTCAGGGCTTGACAGCAGTAGGTGGGTGGAACCTGTGGTGGCCCCCTCTAGTATTACAGTTCCCATGAAGCCCTCAGGCATAGGGACCCTTACTAAGTCTTTGGTGGTGACCAGTGTCACAGCTCTTGGTCCAGAAGATGAAATACTCTAGGAAATTCTTCTGGTGACCTTCTCTGTTGCCCTACAGCCCTTTTTCTTCTTCAGTCAATCAGTACGTCCCTCACTCTCTTTCAGCCACTCCCCATCATCTTTCTGCCTTGGCCACTCTTAAACAGCACAGCTGTCACATAGCTGGCAGCCTAACCCCTTCTACAACTTGGCTACTACCAACAACTACTCGGGGTGACCACTTCCACCTCCACCAAAAATGTTTAGGGTGCTCCTTGAGGCACAAGAGCCAGGCACCTAGCACCTGATGCTGCAGCCAGAATCACTCAGGTGGGCAATGTCCGCCACCCCCAGATCTGCTGCTGAGATCACCACCTCGACTTCAGCTGCCAAGGCTGCCTGCATACTTCCAGTGTGGCTTTGGCAGGCTGTCCAACCATGTGGCTATTTTCTACTGCCTCTAGTCACTGCTGCTGTCTCTGCTGTCTCTGCTACTGCTCTAATCATGTTACTAGCTCAGCCTACTCTACTGACTGTAGGCAAGAAAGGAGCCCTCGAGGGAAGCCTTTTTGTTGGACCCAAAGCTGCAATGCCAGCAAGAGCAGTAAGAGTAAGAGAGCAAGCTGAGCAGCCTTCAATAGCCTGAAAGTGAGTGCTAGAGCCAATCACAACTGTTTCTTCTAGACCAATCACAGTGATGTATTTGGGCCAATCACAGCCTTGTCTCTTAGCTCCGGTTCCAGCAGACTCTTTGGTAGGTCACCAGCCCTCTGGACAAGGTTGCAGTCATCCACAGCTCCCCCAGGTGAACTGGTTCATATAGTCCTTTGAGTGGCTGTGTGATCAGGGCCAAGGTGATCAACTACGGCCTTGGCATAAATGTCTCAGGGCATCTGTAAGAGTGTTCAAGAAGGCAGGTGCTTTCACGAGCTTAATCCATCTGGCTGTCAGAGCATTAGTCCTTTTGCTCGAAGCAGCCAGATGAATGAGGGAAAGGCCCAATAGCTGCTAATGAGGGAGTTAGGTTGCCCCCATCTTCAACATCTTTGCTAACAGCAAAGGAAAGGGAACCGAAGAAGTGGAGCTCACAATGAAAACTAAAAGACTATCATGAACACTAACAGTGTCTTTTCAATAGATTTGAACACCTGCCCCATGCCCCAGGGAGAAGCTGGTGCCCTTTATACATCTCAATGAATACCTGCAACCCTCACTCCATCTGGTCTCATGGGTACCATATTTACCACTTTACAGCACCACAAATATAAAGATGCAAACAGTACAGTACAGTACTTTAAGAAAGATCACATAATTTCCACATTAACTTGACACCATTAACTTAAACCATTCCATTTAGATGTTAACTTAATATGCCTAATTTCTAAATTAACCTGTATCACTGATACTTATGTTTGGGGGAAATGCAGTTTTCCCAGACTTGGGGCATATCCCATGGTTAGGGGGTAACTGCTGTGAACCTAAGTACAGTAAGAAGTCTCTGAGTTGGGCACATGGAAGAGGCTACAAGAAAGAGATCAACCCAAGGCCCCATGGCTGAATGCCTGGAACAAGAAGAGCCCGCAGAAGGGTTTGGCTGCTCCTGACATCTCGTAACAGAGGGGCCTGGTGGACAAGTGGGACCAGGTGGTGACCTCAGGGGACCAAAAGATATCACAGAGATGACGAGTTCAAAGCATCCAGGTTGGCAGCACTGTCCAGGGAACCACTCCCAGTGCAGGAAACACAAAACCAAACACGAATGGCACAGACAGCCTAAGGTGGGAAGGCTCAACAGAGTTGAGGCCAGCTGGTGCTGGTTTCAAAGTGTGGGTAATAATGCACAGAGTGGTCCACAGAAAAGGCTCACGGCCAGGAAAGTGGGTTGCAGCACTGAGGCCCCACGCAGACCGGAGCGCTCCAGGACACTCGGGCACCATCCTTTCTGCTTCCCTGGCCTGTGTCTCTTGCAGCTGTTCTGTCCTTTCAGACACTAAGGAATCCCTAGCTGTGTCTGGGAGGGAAGCTTGCCATGGCTGGGCTGTAGCCTGGGCCTGCAACAGGGAGCCAGACAGCCCCATGCAACACTAAGCTCAAACACAGTACTGCTAAGCAAGAATGAAACAGCATATTGTAGGGGAAGGACCTGGTCAGCCTCACAGTCTGGCTTACAGGTGAACAAAGAAAACCTGCTGTGTTTATGATTTAGAATCAGTTTATTCAAGATGCTAACTATGGGCAATCACAGACTTCTAATACTTTGACTTTACAAACAACAGGGGTGACAGGGTACTGTTCTTGACAGGACTCTAGCCAGGCTCCTCTGAGCTCTCCTCTAGATCACCTCAATCTCTTGGCCTCAAGAACCACAGTCAAACTTACCCTGTAGTAGTACGCCTCTGTGGTGGCTCACCAAAGAAGACAAGGAGGATATTTCATAGGCTCAAACACTGCCAGGCCTCAGCAGCGGGAGCCACCACCCTGGCTAGCACCATACTCCATCGACAATGGAACTCCCTCAAGCGTCTAAGCTCAGGTGTTTTTATTCTTTCAGAACTCCTTAGGTATTCTACTGATAGCACATGCAGATCATTAGCAATTAAACAACCCCCACAGAAATCCAACACCTGAGAACAAGGCAAAACGCCCTAGACCTAAGATAGCCCCTCACCCAACCGTGCATAAAACAATTTCCAACGTAACTAAAAATAAACTTCCACAACATACCCCTCCTCAATCACTGGATGCAGCAAGCACTGACATGAAGAGGTGACTCTGCACCATACCTGACAGTGCTGCCTGAGAAAGGTCAAGGCTACTGAAGGATGAACTGTCTCTCTAACTCCACTTGACAAAGATCTGGAACACTAAAATAGGCTTGGAGCTGTGTAGTCTCTCTGTCCTCCTGATAGATATGCATCTCCTACAACTTGGGAGCATCGTTTCCAAGGACCTGACAAGCCATTTCTGAGTGTTGCTCTCAGGAAGGATGGAGCCTCTGCCTATCCCTCTTGAAGGCAAGACACCTAACTTTTTCCACTGCCAGCTGCAGAGGCTACCAACCTCATATCAGCCCTCGGTGAGTTTCCATTCTCCCAATCCCTGCCTGCCTACTCCGAACCCCTTTTCTTCTTTGGAAAGGTCCAGCTACCTCCCACTAGATTAAGCAGGTTCCCAACACACTGGATCTTGCTCTCCACTTAGATTAGACTCCGTCCTTCCCTTCTAACCAGCACCAACTTAGTTTTGTTTATGCTGGTGATGACAGGGGTTGAACTCAGAGTCTCGCTCACACTAGACAAGTGATCTACCACTGAGCCACTTCCAGGAGACTTCAGCTCTGTCTCTCTTTGACAGGTAAACAAGAGACTGGTGAGATTAAAGGGGGCTCTGGATTCAAGCTGCCCGGGGTCTGAGAGTGGTTCGCTGCTGACCAGCTATGTAGCTGGAAGGCATGTAATGAAAAAGAGACACCACTTTAGGAATGGCTGCTAACTTCATGATGTTAGGCACACACATGAATTTGGATTTTGTGTATATGTGATTTTTCTTTGTTTTGTTTTTGAGATAGAGTCTGAGTATGTGGCCGGAACATACAATACAGTGCTGGGATTACAGGTAAACACCACCATGACTGTAGGAATGGCATGGAGTTAGACCATGTTCTGGAACGCACACTAAGCACTCGATGCACACTTCCTTAAGAAGCTAACCTTCCAGCCATTTATTAAAACTCATAAAAACCATGCAGCTCTGGAAAATCCAGGGACTGGACAAGGAAGGAATACTGTCACTTCTATGTTTGCAAAACTGAAGCATCAGGAAAATGTGAAGATCATTCCAGTTGTCCACTGTTAGTGTCTTAAAAGACTTTGGTTCCAGGTCAAAAAAATCACAGATCTTCCTTGTACGGTTGGAAGCCAAACCTGGCAAGACTGACCTGTTCCTCCAAAAGTGAAATTTATTTATATGGATTTTTTTTTTTAATTCAGAAGAAGATATATTCCCCAGATGAGGCCAACCTTGTCCACATAACGCTTTCTCCATGATTAGTGTGTGTGTGTGTGTGTGTGTGTGTGTGTGTGTGTGTGTGTGTTTCTTTCTCAGCTTTTTTGTGCTGCTTTGTTTTTGTTTTGTGATAGAGTCTCATATAACCCAGGCTGGCCTCAAACCCAATATGTAGCTGAAGCTAGCCTTGAATTCCTGACCTTCATTCTTTACCACGAGAGTGCTAGGATAACAGGCATGTACCACCTCACTCAATTTAGGACAATATCTCTTTAAACCATCCAACTGACTACTTTCTGAAAGCAGGCAGTTGCTAAGTGTTGCCAAGGGATACCAGCTAAGCTTGTGTGTAAATTAATCATTGTGTGTAAATTAAGCAAAACACCAGATGAGAGCTGTCTGGAATAGCTCCCTATCAAAAGAAAAACAATAATAACATATTTCACAGAATTTTGTTTTCAGTGCTAAAGGAAAGAGTCTTCCTAGGCTCCTGACCTCGCCCTCTCCTTGTAAAGTGAGGGACTTAAGCCTCCAGGGATAAAATGACTCACCCAAGGTCCCATGCCATGAAAGCTCATCTCACCACACCTTCCTGAGTCATCATGTCAGTAGTGTAAAGGAAAGTGTAACACAACCCTGGAGACATGACCAATGATGACACAAAATCTGAGTCATTAGACAGAGGATTTGAATCTATGTGAAAAGTGGAGATGATGTGGAAATCTTACAAATAAATCCTCCCTCTCTACCCTCATACTGTAAAAGGAATAGGGCTGGAGACAGAATCCTAAGAGTTATGGGAGAACCAGCGATGACAGGTGTGTTCCCTCTTAACTTGAGCCTCAAAGGTCACCATTAATAAGGTTTTCCTACAGAACAATTAAAGGAAATCCCCTAGCAGATCCCCTAGCCTAACAGAATTTGGTAATCAGGGGAAGACATGCACACCACTTTTTCTAGCAGAGAGAAGGATTTGGATAAACAAGGTATGGTAAGATTGCAAGGCCAGCCCTCCAGCACCTGGAAAGCTGGAATCCCTACACTGCCACATAGTGGTAAGAAACCTAAATTGCAAGACAAATACAGATGTTTTAGTTTTGTTTTTTCATATTAAAATAATTACACAAAATAATAGCTTCCACTGTGACATTTTCAGACACGTATACAAAATACTCCAGTAACATTTACTTATCACCCTTTCTCTTTCTCTCTCTTTCAACTGGTCTCCCAAAATACCCTTTCTACTTTGATTTTTTAATTAGTGTACAAAATGATAGATTTCATTATGACATTTTAAAGCACATATCATTGTGACTTGCTCAATTCCTGCCTCCTCATGACTCTTCTCCATCCCTTCTCCTCACTTCTTGTTGGCCCTTTCTTCCACAAACAATTCCTTTTAACTCTCTCTTTCTCCCCCTCCCTCTCTCCCTCCCCCCCCCTCTGTATGAAACACACATATGAAAATGGCTTCCCATCCTATTTTCCTCTCTTGTCCCCACCTACTTCCTCACATGAAGTCCCTTCTTCCTCCTTCATGGTCCCACTTCTATGTACAATTAATAAATGCACATATGCACATGTATTTAAATCTGGATTCCTCATATGCGAGAAAATGATATTTGTCTTCCTGAACCTGGCTTATTTCAGTTAACATGGTAATCTCCGGTTACATTTATTTTCCTGCAAATGACCTAATTTCATTCTTCATAGCTGACTAAAATTCCACTGTATGCACATGCTACGTTTTCTTTACCATTCATCTATCTATAACTCAATAAACATGAATAGTCAAGTATCTCTGTGTGCTTACTTAGAATCCTTCCGCTATAGACCTAGGAGCGATGCTTGGACCACACGGTAGTTCTTTTAGTTTTTTGAGAGTTCTCCATACTGATTTTCATAGCAGCTATACCAGTTTACATCTGCCTCTTTCCCCACAGCCTCACAAGCATTTGCTGTCCTTTGTTTTCTTAATGATGACCATTCTGACGAGGCAGAGACACAATCTTCAAGTTTTGATTTGTATTTTCTTGACAACTGAGAATGTAGAAGGTACTTTTCACATGTTGATTAGCTTTTGCATATTTTTTTTGAAAAGTGTCTATTCAGTTTGTCCATTTACTCAATGGATTAGTTGGACTTCGGTGTCTGACTTTTTAAGTTCTCTCTTTAGTCTGTCCAATACTTCTTTTGCAGTATAGAGGATTTTGAATTTCATGCAGTCCCATCTTTCGATCCCTCCTATTACTTCCCAAACTATAAGACTCCTGTTCAGAAAACCCTTGGCTGCACCTGGACCTTAAAGTTTTGCCTCTTGCTGTTGTCCTGCTGCAGGTCCTAGATCAAAGTCACTAGGAGAGACAGGGTCCAAGGATTGGGAGTCAAGGAAAAGAAAGGGACTGGAGAGGATACAAAAGCCACCCAGGATCTTAACCACAGTTGGGATGGAATAGGTCAGGGGTACCGGTCATTAGTCCATTATTGTGGTGTGAGCCCTGTAGAGTGTGTTGGAAGAAATGCAGGATTGCAAGGGACCAACTGGAGGACTGCAAAAAAGACCCAGGAGCATCTCAAAATCACAAGGGAAAGGAAAAGTGGGGGTGGAAAAGCCACGGCTGGCTCCCAGCATTCTTGTCTTGGTGTCTGGCACCAATGACAGAAATAGAACTCTCTGGAGACAGGGCCAGGATGAAAAGTTTGATTTCAGAAGTAGAAAATTAACACACTAAGATGCTGTAGCCAAAATGGCCAGGGAAACTAAAGAGTACTGGGGAATAAAAATTCAATTATCTCCTTAAGTAACTTAAGCCATGCTTCCAATCACACTGAGAACAATGTTGGCTTTAGTGCTCCATCCGAGAAAATACCAACAAAGAGAAAAGACAGAGAGGAAGACTAGACAAGAGTAAATAAGTCAAGGCAAGTGGGTGAGAGGCTTTTGCATGGGACAGACTGAGTCTGGTCTCCCTAGACTGTAAATGCATGCAGAGCAAATTATCAAAAATTAGAGATGTCTCCTGAATCATAAAAATATTTATTTATAGGATATTATTGGATAAACACAACCAACCACTCCAAAGACCATTGTAGCCATGAAAAATGTTGCCCAAACTATTGTTAACTATGGCTAGAAAATAGTTCTGACACTCGCAACCCCATATCCAGTATCTACCGCGTACCTTCCACATGCCATGAGCTGGGTAGGCACTGAAGATACAAGAACCACGGCAGGTGGGATGGGCCATGCCATATATCACTTCAACATGCCCTAAGCTTCCCCAGGGGAAACCATCAGTCTAGATGCTTTAATGGAGTACTTCTTAGATGTGATAAACACTCAAATCAGTAGATTTGAGTAAAGAAGATCACCATTCAGAATGTGGCTAGACCTCATGCAATCAACAAAGGTCTCAAAAACCTGAGGTTCTTGAAAGTGAACCTTCAATAGTGCAACAACAACAGCCTGAGTCTGCAGCCCAGCACCCACACTGCAAATGCCAGACTAATCAACTGTACCATCACAACAGTGGCTGTTCATAATCAGGCCACACACACATAATCTACACACACACACACACACACACACACACACACACACACACACACACAGTTTCTTTGTTGAATCCCAGTATAATACTTCATGTCATTAAAAAATCAAAATCAGTGGCTGAGGAGATGGCTCAGTCTGCAAAGTGCCTCATGAGTTCAGAACCTTAGAACCTACGCACAAGCCAGGTATACCAGCATGCTTCTGTGAGCATGGCGGGGGGGGGGGGGGAGGTAGGGGGTGTGGGAGTGGGGTGTTAACAGGTGGAATCCAGCCTAGCCAATCAGTTAAATGCTACATTCAATGACCAACAATGACTGTCTTTTTTTAAAAAGGTGAAAAGCAATTGTTGAAAGACATCTGATGTGTGCTTCTACCCTCCATGCTCACATGCACACACTGAATGTACATATGTGTGCACAACCATATGGGCACCCCTATGAGCATATACACACACCTCCACATGTATGCACACAAATGCAAATAAAATAGTCCTGTAAATGAGTATACATTTTAATTCTCTCCAGCTCCCAGGAAACCCTTATTTGATATAACAGGAGCCCAAAGTACAAGGATAGTTTAGGTTCACAAAGAAAAGTTATAAAGTGTGATCTTTAGCAAAGAGTGACAATACAGTAAGATATTTTGTGATCATATTCACAAAAGTTTTACTACCTTATATTGCTATAATTATTCTATTTATTATACAATAACAACTAGTTATTGTTGCCAATCTGCAACTGTTTCTAATTTATAAATTAAGATTTATCGTAAGTATTTATGTATATTTAAAACATATGTGGGGGTTGGCACAATTAGTAGCATAAGGCAGTTGCTGGCAGCATCGAATGTACCCCCAGATACAATGGGGGACTCCTATATTAAGATAATTCAGGACTGGGATGTAGCTCTGTTGGTAGAGTACCTGTTAATTCATGCAGGAAACCCTGGGTTCCAACCCCAGCACTGCACAAAAATGATCACAGTGGCCTCTATAACCTGAGCACTAGGAAGGTAGAAGTAGAAGGATCTCAAGTTCAAAGTCATTCTCAGCTATATAGCTAGTTTGAGGGCACCCTGGGCTACATTCGTAAGTCCTATAAACAAGAGGAGGAGGGGAGGAGGGGAAGAGGGAAGGGAGGAGAAAGAGGAGGAGGTGGTAGATTAGGCAACAGAAACAAATGAAATTCAGTGGGCATGTCCTCGAGTTTACATTTTTGAGGTGACCTGCTGGGTTGGTTATTGCCCTAGAATCAGAGAGGAACAGAGACAGTGTGTATCATGGTCAACAGTTAGAAAAAAATGGCATCAAGGTCTGTGACTCAACCAACCAGAAATCCAGTGATGGCAAACACCAGGATGAGCAAACCTGGGCAGATGACCATGAACTAGGTCCTAGATGTGCTGAGTTTGAGATGCTTTTGAACATGTGCCTGGAGACATGGCACTGGCCAAGCTCCAGTGCCTTCTTAAAGCCTAGAAGCATCCTCACAGACTCCCTGGCTCCACTCCCTCCTTCCTGCTGTTGATTCTGCACACAGCAGAAAATGCCAGAAAAACCAGATTCACTCCTTGGCTCAATATCCAAACACTTCTCTCTGGTTTGCATAGCCCATCTGCAGCTCTGAAGGGAGTGATGAACAGCGAGTGTGTGAGTCACCTGTACAGAACCCTCACCGATGCCAAGGTCATGAAGGAAGGTGAGCTGGGAGAGATGACAGACTAAACCAAGGGGACCAGCCTGTCCTGAGAGGGACATGGCTATAAAACAGACAGGAAAACCCACAGAATACTATGGTATCACTCAATGCAACGCCCTGTGCTGTCAAATAGTGAACGAGGAAGGATGCAAAGGTGTGTGCTGCATTCAGCCGTATGCCATCTGGTGCCTTTTCTATTTTACTGAGCTTGGGAAAAGTGGTACAGATGCAGCCATAGGAACCAGACAGGGCAGGGTAGACAGTGAATGTGAGACAAAGAAATGGAAACACTGAACCCAGACAAGCCTTCCAAAGTCTGGCTGTAAAAGAGAGGAAGTGAAATGCAAGCAATGGAGGGTTGAGAGCTAATGTTGGTGTGCTAGGAAAGATCAAACATTTTCAAAGGCTGGTGGATCAAATTATTTGGAAGATGAGTTGGATGTGAGGGTGAGAGAAGAGAGACTTGTATAAGGTTCAAGAAGAGTGACATGAAGAGCAGAAGAGAGAGGGAAGATGCCTCCTCTATCAGAACAGGTGGTAGGTAGCTATAGCTATCAGATCTCTTGGCTTTGCACCTGAAACGTAAGGCAAACTCATCAGTATTAGATTTTCCTGAAGGACAAAATCGATAGTAAGAGAAGGGTAGTGGGATTTATTAAGATTTATTGGAAAACTGGTTCATAGAACTTTGGGGGCTATGATAGTGTTGATGGTCAACTTCACAAAAATCTAAAATCACCTGGGAGATGGGCCTCTGCTCAAGTCTGGGGGAGTTTATCTTGTTTGCATTAATTGAAATGGGAAGAACTACCCACCAAGGGTGGTACTATTCCCTAGGAAGAAGCTTCTGGACTGTATAAGGGTGGAGAAATTGAGCTAAGCACTAGCATGCATACAGTCACATGCTCTCTTCTTCTGACTGTGGATGTAATACAATCAGCTGGTTCAATCTCCAGCTGTCTTGACTGTCCTACCAGGATGGACTGTAACGTTGGAACTGTAAGCTAAAAGAAATCCTCCTTAAGTTGTTTTTTGTCAGAGTATTTTATCACAGCAACAAAAAAGAAACTAAGACAGAGGCTAAGTTTCTCCAACAGTTATCAGCAAACTAGAGAACCAAGGACACCAGGCAAGCACAAGTCTGAAATCTTCACAACCAAGGAATCCAGTGTGACTTTCAGTTTTCAGATGAAGCCCTGAGGACTCTAGTGCAGTGAGCTACTAGTGAATTATGGAGTCCAAAGGGAAAAGAAATCTAGGATCTGGTGTCTGAAGATAGTAAGAAAAAGGTAGGAGGAAAAAACCCATTCAAGAAAAGGAAATTTACATTTCCTCTGTTTCCTCCATCCAGGTCCTCAGACTAGATGATACCTACCAACACTAAATGAAGTATGTGTTCCTTACATAGTTCACTAACTCAGATACTAATCCCTTCTAGAAATATCCTCAGAGACATGGAATCATGATGCTTACAAGTTACCTAGGTATCCCTTGGTCCAGTCAAGTTGCCATCTCAAATTAACCATCACATCCATATGACAAAGCTTCAATTTTTTCAGGGAGTAGAAGGTGTCTATCAAAGAAAGGGTTGATGGCAGAGAAATCTTTAGGAAATAGAAAAGAAAATACTCTTGACTAGGAAAACGAAATAACAAACTCTTCTGACGAAAGGAATACATGGAGGCAGCAATCAGGATCCATTTGAGTTGGATAGTAAAGAATTCATGGTGGGGGAGCGGGGAGTAACTTACACACTGCTGAGGGGAATGTAAAGTAGGCAGCCACTATGAAAATCAGCAAAAAGGTTACATCAACTAGAAATAGAACTGCCATATGGTCCAGACCTGCCACTTCTGGATATATACTCAAAGGAATCTAAGTCAGCAGAACACAGAGATACATGTACCTCCATGCTTACACCAGCACTATGCATGAAGGTCAGGTTATAGAACAAGGCTGGGTGCCCACCAACAGATGAATGGCCAAAGAAAGTATGCTATGTATACCAAGCAGAAATTATATATATATATATATATATATATATATATATACACACACACACACACACATATATATGTATAATATATATATATTATATATATAACCTTTAGTATGTAGAGTCAGATATTTGCGCAGAGAAATGGAGGATAGTGGATAAACCAGGCCAAGAGGGCCTCTAAGGGAACCATCACTGCATTGTGCAATGGGTCCTCTCCCAGGCTCTGCTCACAACTGCCTAAGTTCAGCCCACACTACCCAACAGCCTAAGTCTATTAGATGGTTCCATCCTGGTTTTTGCAAATGGCTTATACTCTACATCCATTTCTTTCCCTGAATAATTAAGATCAGTGGTTTATTAAAAAGGGTATGGCCCTACTCATAGAGCTTCATAGACCTCTTGGTAAGGGCTCCCTAAGCACCAGTTTGAACTCAGGTAGAAAGCAGGATAGAAACACACTCTCCTATCCTAAAGACAGATGGTCAATGATGTTGTATTGCAAACTAACTAGTGGACTGTAGGCACATGCAGCTACTCGTCTGGTTGTGTACATTCTATACACTAAAAGTAATTTTAGTATTGAAAGGACTTTTTGTATATTGTATTGAAAGAATATTTTTAATATATAAAATTAAAAATGGAATGCAAATATGAATGTCTTATTAGCCTCACTGTGTTATATTAAGGCTGTCATTTATTCAGTGTCTGTGATTTGCTTTTTACACTATAACAGTGAAGTTGAGTATTATTCCTCAAAGACTAAGAGATTCAGTGTCTGGGCTTGTACCCATGTGTCTTAGTAACAGTTTCTATTGCTAAGATAAACACCATGAACAAAAGCAACTTGGAGAGGAAAGGGTTTATTTCAGATTACAGATTAGAATCTGTCATGAAGGGAAGTCAGGGCAAGAACTCAAGGCATGAACTAAAACAGAGACGATGCATGCTGCATGCACACACTACTTACTGACTAGCTCCTCATGGCTTGCTTAACCTTCATTCTTATATAACCCAGGACACCTGTCCAGAGATGACACTGCCTGCCTTCACTCTACCCCTCCCACACCCCACCCCCAATCATTAAAGATTTGCTTATAGGCAATCTAATTCTCAATTGAGGTTCCTCTTCCCAAATGATCCTCGCTTATAGCAGGTTGGAAACAAAAACAAAAAACAAAACAAAACACTAGAACATCACACTTTGCTTGATTATTGTAGATACCTTTGACCATATCCAAACGCAGATTGCCAACACCAGTGCCCCAGGAAAACACCAATCAACTCAAATTTTCACCTACAATAAAGTCCTAGGCCATCCCAGCACCAGGACCTACCTTTATTGCTGATAAGGTTTATCAATCTTCTTCTGCCATTGCCAAAACGATCCTTGGAGACTTCCACAAGGAAGGGAAGGGAAGGAGAGGGGAGGGGAGAAGGGGGGAGGGGAGGGGGGTGGGGAGGGGAGGGGAGGGAACACTGGGCTGCCTTTACCTTTCATCACAACCTATCACTGGTCCTGTACCACAAGGCTGAGGTGTTTGGTGTGGGTGGCTTTTTAAGAATGCAGTACTGTAAAAGTGGGAGCCACAAGGCAATGGTTTATACTACTCAGAGAAAAAAGAAAAGAAAGATAAATGCTCTGCTCCTTATCTATTTTGTAGTGAGTTTTAGAGATCAAAGTTCTGGATCCAGTGGTCAGATAGCCACTGTAATGGCCCTGTGTAGTTGAGGTCCAGGGAAAGCTGCTGGCCCCATCTTCATACAGCACGGAGAATGGTCTTCTAACTATGCCTAATGCACAATGCATGGGTTTCTTTTCTTCCTTAGGAATGTGAAGGCTGGCATGTGTGGCTATGTGTGACCATGGAGATTACTAGGCTCAACACACACTGAGAACTTTTTCTATGAACAACCTTTTGACAAGTTTGTGAATAAAAACCAAACATGCAAAATAATGTAGTCTCACAACCCCAGTTGCACATGAATGCTGACGCTCTCACTGGCATTTCAGTAATGGAAACACCTATTGGCATCATAGTCCTTACTCATCCTGCACGTGTGCCTTACTCCTTGTTGAGCTGCACAATTCTCTTGTTGACCTAAGTCCAATTTAGCCAGCACCTTCACTTGTCCACAGTGCTGCCTCTTCTAACTCTGCTGTTTGTTTACACAGATCCTAAATCCTCCAAATTGGTGAGACTGTCACAAGGGTCAAATATCTTTCCAAATATAAACTAATATCTAATGGGCAAGCTTGGAAATAGTGGGACTAGAACAATGAACCACAGTTAACCCCTTGACTTTTTCCCTACAGCCAAGAAACACGTATCCCTTCCCACAGGGCTTGGGACTCCAGAGACACTGACTGAGAAGCAGCAGCAGAAGTAAAGTTTCCTCTTCCCAGATGTACACAGCTTCTGGAACCATCACAGGAGGGTGATATAGAATTCTCACCACTCTCTCTCCTTTGCCAAGCTCTACCTTTAACTGGAGCTGCTTCCCTAGCCACAGCTCCTTGGAAAACCTGCCATCACTGGACTCCCCACACCATACCATGCCTCAGCAAAGACACCGTGATGTTAGGAGAGCACACGCTGAAAGCGGAATCTCTCCCTTGCTATCCTCTTCTTTCTGCACAATGACTTTTGGATTATATATGTGTTCCTAAAGGACAGGATTCGCCTTACTCATTTATATAAGTCAATATACTCATTTATATTTGTCAAGTGGTGGCTCACAAAGAGTTCATCAGATCCACCACTTCCCAGGCTATGACCTTGAAATAAACCTGAACCTCAATCCACATAAACATGTGAGTGAATTCTCTGCTTACCATGAGGAGTGACCTTTTTCAGTTTTAGTTGACATATCAAAAATTATATTATGAAATGCTGAACAGTTGTAAAAGAAAGCTTAAAGAAATTTTAAATGAATACACAGTCATTCCTGTGCACATATTTTCATTTGTCTGCCTTTTTGGATTTCCTATGACCTCCAACACAAGATAAGACAGAAGTGTCAGAGAACGTCCCACTCTTATTAGAGTCTTAAGAGAAATGTCAATTCTAGGTGCTCTGGGATGCCCTTTATCAAAGTCCTTAGTACCTCTAGTTTAATATTGTATCACAAATGGATTTTGAACTTTATGAGATGTGTTTCCTATATAAGTTGACATGAACGTATGGTATTTCCTCCTCAGTTAATTTATTGTGGAAAATTACATTAATTCTTTTGTGAATGTTAGACCAAGCCCACATTCCCAGGGTAAACTTCACTTGGTTATGGTATTATTCTTTGATAGACTGCTGTACTTGATTGGTGGTTTTGAAGAATGGTTGTATCCACACCCTTGCAGCAAATTGCCTACACTTTTCTTGTAATGTCTTTGTCTCCCCTTATCTGTAGGGTCAATACAGGCCTGACCAAGTAGTTGGGAAGTGCTCTGCTTCCTGAAAGAACCAAGTAGAATGGATGGCATTTCTTTAAATGCTTGACAGACTTTGCAAAGGAAATGGTCTAGATCTGGAGTCCCCCACACACACCCCACCCCCGCCATTTCTTCATGGAAACATTCAAGTAACCTTGAATGGTCCATGAATACTCTATGGTGACTTTTGGTAATTTGTGGGTTTCTGCAAACTGTGGTATTTTACCTAATTCGGCCAACTTATGTGCAGAGTGGTTTACGGTCTCTTTAAAAGTCCTTAAATGACTTTGAGTGTAGTGACAGCTCTCTTCGACTGATACATATTGTGTCTTCCCTCTTTCCACAGTCAGTCTGACCAGACCAAATGTATTAATCCTCTCAGAATATTAGCTTCGAGGGTTTTTTTTGTTCCTTCCCACTGTTTATCTAGGTTCTATCCCACAAATTTCCACTCATCTCTAGTATTCATTTTCTTCTGCTTGATCTCAATTTATTTTGTGATTTTTACATTTTTTTAAATGAAAACTGAGATTACTAATTTTGTATAAAAACAACTAATGCTATCACGTTCCAAGTTTTTGCTACGCCTCACAAATTTCGTATCTTTATTTATTTATTTATTTTTTACGTGCCCTATGAAATGTCCTGGTTGGTCTATAGATTACATATAAGTATGTATACTGTTTAACATTTGGGGATTCTTCAGCAGCTTTTTCTGGATTTCCATCTGAATTCCACTGTGGTCAAAGAACATACTTTGTATGATTTCAAGTTTTATAATTTGTTATGGTTGATTTTAAATGAAGATATGACCAATTCTGTGAATGCCTCAGGAGCATGTGCAGGAACTATGCCACTGTTGTTGGAGATCTCCTAAACGTCAACTGGATCCAGTTCACACACAGTACTTTTCAGCTCTTCTAGACCCTTCTAGAATGTCTCTGTAGCAAGAATTCTACAGAAACTGAAAGGAGTGTTGAAGTCCACACCTCTGTGATCTGTCTGCTTCTCCTCCAGCTCCACCCAAGTATGCGTCTCAAAACTATCCTCAGATGATGCAATGAGAGAATATCCAGTCGCTCTGGTGAATAGAACCATTATCCCTGTAAGGATGTTGGTCTTGTCCGGTGTCTCAAGCTATTATAGCCACTCTGTCTTTCACCTGTGAAAACTTGAAAACCTTTAGTCATTCTAGTTGTTTGCATTAGCAAAGATTGAAATTTCAACATAGAAAACTATATCTTAAAATAATGATAGTCTAGAATTTCTACTTTTTATATCTCTATCATGGTCAAGGGTTGATTATGGTGTACTCTCATAGATGACAGGAATGGGTATGCAGCATTCTTATCCGAATATAATCCCTATTCAAATTAACTGCAGCCTAAGAAAAAGCACAAAGCACTATCTTTGTTTTGCTTTGTTTTGTTTTCGAGACAGGGTTTCTCTGTTGTAACTCTGGCTGTCTGGGAACTCACTCTAGAGACCAGGCTGGCCTCAAACTCACAGATCTGTCTGCCTCTGCCTTCCAAGTGCTGGGATTAAAAGTGTGCGCAACCACCATCTATAAAGCACTATTGACAGAGGGCCCTGAGGCTACTTTAAATGTTCCTAATTGCTTGCGGAGGCCATGCTCACCAATAAAGCTCACAGCTTCACAACGACTAAAAGACGGAAAGAGAGGAATAAAGAAAACCATCCTTGGAGCCCTAATATGCTACATATTCAGAGGTTCAATGATATCAGCCTTCCTCTTAGCATCCTCTTAGTTGGCGTCCTTCCTCTAGGCTTCCCTTCTCAGCCACTGTACATTCTAAACGGATCACATCTATCATCCCACGCCCTTTTCAACTGCCCTCAGCTCCTCCCACAGCCTAACAGGCCCTATGTCAGCTCACTCCCAGCCTCCCCAGTGTGGAGCTGTCTATCAGCCCCATAGTACCCACTTCACCCTACATACTCCATCTGTCCCACAAAACTCCTATTCTACCTCTCTGAATGTTGCTCCCTTCCTATGGACCACCTACCTGCCTGTCTCCTCATTCATCTGAGATGTTCTTGTCTTCCATGAAGTTTCCCAGACAAGAAAAAGAGAAGCAAAAGGTTTTTTATAGTTAGCTTCATTTACCAATGGCCAGTTTAGGACCCAGGCAGGACCTGGATCCAACTGGGTGCTAGTCTGCCATTCGTATGCTTTGATTTGGAACCTTTTTTTTTTTCTAAATCATTTCTTGACTGGCCCACCTCCTCTAAATTGGAGCTATGGAGGCTCCACCTATATTACAGTTTACACAGTCCTGTGACACTCAGTGATGGGGATACACTCTGGAAAATTTGCCCTTAGCCCATTTTTTTGTGTTGTACAAACCCTTAGGATGTGCTTATAAAAACTCAGGTGGCTGAAAGGCTATGACACCATTGGGTGATAAAATCAGGGATTATCATCATACATCCATGCCTGTCACTTACTGGAATGTCACTATGCAGCACGTGACCGCATACCTACCATAGGTCCCAATAAACACTGCAGGTTCTGCCTCAAATCCTTCCTATTCTTTAGTCATCACCTCTTTATATGCTACAATGTCTTGCTCACTATTCCAGCCTCCTCTAATCACCCCACCAGTAAGACTATTTCTGTATTTCTATTTCTCTCAGTACCTAACATAATAAGCAGTCACTGCCTGGGGGTGGGAGTGGGGGCTGCTTGTTTCCCTTAGTGAGTGAGTATAAGGAGAATGTGTTTGCAAAGAACTGCAAAAGGCACCTATGCATAGCGCTGCACACCATAACCACTCACAGTCTAACTACGTGGGAGCCTGATCCCCAGCCTTTTCTATAGGGAAGGTAAGACAAGGATCTTTCTAAAAGTCAGAAGAACAACCAGCATCAGAGCCCTTCTGCCCTCACATCTCTGTTTAAAGCCAAGAATAATGTGCAACAAGGACAGGCAGAAGAGGCTTCACTAGATACTGAAGTAGGGCTCCTGAAGACGGAGAGACAGGGCACGGTATGGGGGGGTCAGGTGGTCTCTTCACAATGACCTGACCCTAACAGTTAACGATTTTAGAATATTTACCCATTTAAAAAATAAAGCAAGTATTTTGAAGTTAAAAAAAAAAAAGGTAGGAAGAACAAACCAAAGTAAAGAGAGAGTTAGAGTTCAAAAGAAGGAGAGAAAACTGAGACAGATCCCCAGTGGAGGACTGTGCCAGTGGTGCACAGTGACAAGAAGGGGGTATGTCGTTAGGCATGCTGTCCACTATCCAAGGAAGGGTTATGAGAATCTAAAAGACCCCCATGTAGAGGGACACACTCACTTAAGCTTTGTCACAAAGGCCACTGATGAAGAAAGCCTGGCAAATGCTGCTGTGTATGAAGACTTTACACCACCAGGACCCTGGTGCAGTTGTGACTTAAACCATCATTGTCATTAAACACACGACACATACACCTTAAGGGAAGAAAGATTTACATTGTTCATGGTTTCAGAGGCTTCAGTCTATGATGGTGGGGAGGGTTCAGCACAGTAGAGCAGCTCCTGTCCTGGCAACAGGAAGTAGCAAAGAGAATTACAGGGCAGGACAAAGCCAAGGACTCATGCCTCCGTGACCTCCTCCTTATTGCTGCCCACCTCTTAGTCCTCACCACCTCTCAGCAATACCATCATGCTAGGAACACATCACCTCTCAGCAATACCATCATGCTAGGAACACACCACCTCTCAGCAATACCATCATGCTAGGAACACACCACTTCTCAATGACACCATTGTGTTAGAAATCCATCAAAATCTAACGATGAGGTCATAGCCCTCAAAATCCAACTGCTTCTCAAAAGCTCCTCAGTTGGCAACAAGTTCTCAATGCAAGAGGCTCTGGAGGATATTCATATTCAAACTATAATACCTGGAGAGAGAAGGAAGCAACTGCTCTTACAAGTAGTGGGAGCAATTCCCAATATCTGAGACCCAAGGCATGAGGTCAACACAGCAGTGAGCCTCAGGGAGAGGCAGCTGCAGCTCCAGGAGAAATGGCATGTTCCTGTGTCACACTGAGGCTAGCCTGTTCAGTCATAGTTAGTTTTTGTCAACCTAGAAAGATTGGCCATTGGGCATGTCTGTGAAGCATTTTCCTAATTGCTGATTGACGTGGGAAGGCCCAGCCCACTGTGGGCAGAGTCTTCCCAGGGTGGATGGGCCTGAGCTGTATAAGAAAGGCAGCTGAGTGAGCCAGTAAGCAGTGTTTCTCCATGGTGCCTACTACAATTCCTGCCTCCAAGTTGCTACTTGAGTTCCTGCCTTAGCTTCCCTCAATGACAGACTGTAACTTGAAAGCCAAATAAGCCCTTTCCTCCCCTAGTTGGTCTCAGTGTTTTGTCATGGCAACAGAGAGCAAATTAGAATACTCACCCATGAGTCTTAGCCATAGGAACTGTCTTCCTATGCCCATACATTTTATGTGCTGCGCCAGGAACAATGGTACACACAGCTCCCATGCATACACAACAATCTCAGAACAAGTGACACAGCAATCTCAGAACAAGTGGCACAGCACGGGCATACTGGTAGAGGGTGGCTTCAAAAGGATGCACCTACTGCAGGCAACATTAACAGTTAGGAAGCCCAGGGAAAACAGGGACACGGTCGCCAAGGGTCCTGCCATGCCTGCATGTTATCTGCCACTGTCTAAGGAGCTCACTGAAAAAAACAGCACTCTGGGTAAGGAGGCACTTTTCTAGAACCTGGCATGTGGTTTTCCAGGTCTACTGCTTTGTGAAGAAAAAAAAAAGGCATTTCAAAATGCCAAAAGGCTGTACAGAATACTACCTTGTTGGTTTGGTTTTTGTTTTCTAAAGAGAGTTAAACTAGCCTGTACATGCAGTCAAAAATGGATATTCCTTTCCCTGTTTCCAGTTATCCAAAGGCACTGTGAGCAGAATTTCTATTCTCCCAGAGGTGATCCATGCATTTACAGACATGTTAACCATTCACATTTAGGAAGCCTTTTGCTCCAGGTATGCTTTTTATAGAAGCCAGGTCAGACAGAACATACAATGTCCTGCATCTTTCTCTCCCATTTGTTAGCCTGTCTCAGAGATAACTGCCCATTAATGCCTTTAGATCTGGTTCTGATAGCATTCCACCTACAGACATCTCAGTCTACCTAATGAGTTAAGGAATAAATTCTACACACATCCAGCTATAGATCTTAGGTGTGTATGTGTGTCTCCTTTGTTACTGTACACTTTGCTAACCTACATTTTCATTTATATTTCTCCTTCATCTTTATCTGTCAAAATCCCATGCTCTCTTCAAAGCCAAGTGTGAAGGAAATATTCGTATCTGTGATGGTCTCAATAAAGAGCAAAGACGACTCTCAGAGATGCAATACCCGGACAGCGTAGGCAGAGGATAGCCTCACATTGTTTTTCATGTGTTTCTCTCTGCTTCTGCCTCTCGGTCCTTCATTCATTCACAACTCCCTCCTACTCCCACACAGACCTTAATTACACAAAGTAACAGAACCTAACAGCCCTCTGGGTCTTCCAGTGGACTTGTTGTCTATCCCACAGGGTGCCCAACCTGAGGAAAACCAGAGTCTTTTCTAGTCTTCCAGCTGCATATAAGGATCCTTCATTTGCATAAACAAATAAACAAATAACAGAAACAAATGGCCTGTTTATGTGGAAATCTAGAGGGATATGTCTATCGTTTTTAGCACAGAGGTGTGAACAGGTGCAGGCAGCAAGTCTTTTACAGGATGAAACAAGCTGCAAGGCATTAGGAAGCACTGAGCTGCCATACAGCACAGAAAGTACATCTACAGTAGCATGATTCCATAAAGACAGAGTACATAACTATAAAATATCTAATTAAAATGTCCCACTACAGCCAAGTTTCAATAGCCTTCTGTTCCCCGGTTGTTTTTAAAAAAAGAAGTAGTGGTGGTTCCATTCTCCCAAATAATCTAATATTTCAGGCTATCATGAGGCACAATCAAAAAAAATCAAAAACCAACCTCAAGTATCTATGGTGTGTTTGTGTCTCACTTTCCCTTCTGGAACACGAACGATCTCCTTGAGGACAAGACCCTTTTTCACTCATCTGGGTTATCCTCAAGACCTCACCATCAGGCCAACCACAAAACAGGCAGAGCAGATATCATCTGTTAATGTGTCCTACAGCATGGAGAAGCTGATCAGTGCAAAGGTACAAAGGCTTTCCCTGTTCTCTCTCTCCAACAGAAGATGACTCTAAACTTATTTCAGTTCTGGAAGTTAGCAAGAACCAGATGAGGTCTTCATGAAAACGCACTGCCATGCAAATCACTCTGCTCAGTCCTTTAGTGCCTTCCATGCATGCAGAGAAATGCTGAGTTGTTTATAACAAGCATTATTATCAAGATCTGCTGTCCAGGGACCCAAGTTGTTGCAAATACAGATCCATTTAATGGTATCTTTACTCCATGAACAGGCACGCCTTCCACTTTCCATGGGCCCATGTGACTGGACTATGCAATGGCATAGAATTAATCAAGATTTGAAAACCATGCTTTAGAGTTAAAGACAAATTTTCTCTAGATGACTCTAAAGATATGTCAGATTGTCTTCTAGCACAGAGAATTTTTGGCTCCCATGAAGGCATGGTTAGCTACATATTTAGCATGGGAAACTTCAATTAAAAAACACATTCTCTGGTTTAGTTTTCCCTAGGGAGGCAGAAGCAGAAGGATTTCCATGAGGCAAGACCAGCCCCATGTATATAGTAAGATCTAAGCCAACCAGCCAATCCCATATAGCAGTGGGAGCTCATCATAACCTAAGGAACTGTATTAAAGGGTTGCAGCACTAGGAAGGTTGAGAACCACTACAATATACTGTGACCCTGTCTCAAACAATCAACGAAAAAGTGATTTAAAAAGAAAAAAACACCTTTGAGGAGCTGGAGAGAAGGCTCAGAGGTAAAGAGCACGTGTTACCCTTGCAGAGGACCCAGTTCAGTCGCCAGCACCAATCTGGTGGCTTGAAATCATCTATAAACCCAGTTCCAGGGTGCCAACAGGCATGCGTGTGGTTAACATTCATGCATACAGGCCAAACATGCAAACATACAAAGTAAAATAAATAAATCAATCTAAAAAAAAATAAATTATCCACCTTTGAGTCCCTTCAGAACAACTCACATGGCCTCATCACATTCTTGAAAAAGGACCCACAAAGCACCTATCTACAGGAGCATGCACAGCTTCCAGTCTAGTGAGACAGTAACACCAACTAGAAATTAAAATGGGCAGGCCACATGACAGAATGAACAGAACTGTGATGTATACAGAGCAGCTGTGGCAGGGGGACTGGGAGGGCCAAACTCTGAGAATAAATGTGACCGACTGTTTTTGAGTCCTTACTTCTATACTGTAGGCACTGTGCTGTTGAGTGCAAAGACTCTCATAAGACACAGACAGATGCAGAGTCATCTGTGTGAACTCGTGTTCTGAAATGGACGGAATGGCTCTGAGGTAGAAGAGGCAACGCTTGATCAAAGGTATAACCACCAGAGGAAGACTACTTGGCCTTCACTGGCTGATTTTCCCCAGGACACATCCACAAATCACTGCGTGAAGCCAAGCCACAGAGTATACAGTTGGCTCTTACCAGGATGATCTTTTTTTTCTGTTTCATTGCTGTTATTTGGTTTGGTTGCCTCTGTGTTTTTTGTTGTTTTTTGTGGGGATTGGGTCTCACTCTTCAGCGGCGCCTAACCCAGAACTCACTATGTATGGTCCAGACTACCCTAAATCTTGCAGTGATCTTCCTGCCTCTCCCTTCTAGGCATGTGCCACCACCTTCAGCTGTTTCTTTCTCTTTGCTTTGCTTTCATGTGTGTGGAGGAGGTGGGGTAGACGTGGCATGTACTTGTTAGTGTGGCTGTGCATGCACACATGTGTGCAGGCGCCATGGATGCTCAAAGTCAATGTCTGGAGTTCTCCACTCTTATTTTTTGAGATGCAATCTCACACTGTGCCTGAAGATCATCAGCTCAGACAAACTGGCTAGCCAATTTGCTTCAAGATCCTCATCTCCATCCCACTCCATTTAGTGCTGGGATTACAGGAGCACATTCCCACCCTGGGTTTTTCTTTTATTTTTTTTTTCTTTCTTTCCTTTTTTATTTTTTTATTTTTTTGTTTTTGTTTTTTGTTTTTACATGGGTTCTGCGTAGCCCAACACAGGTCCTTGTGCTTGTAGGGGAGGCACTTTACTGACTGAGCCACCACCTTGGCCCCTTGTCCTCCTTTCTAATGAGCTCTGATTTCATGGAGGCACTCAGGCCTCTACCACAGTCTCTTGACTCAGAGGAAGCCACCTCTCCAATTCTGAAGGGGTCCTGATGAGTGTGTGCCCACCTTCCCTGACAGTCACAGGCTTGAGTCCCATCAATCCGCCACATTCCCTCCCTCCTGCACATGTTAAAGAGTAAGTATGTGAAATGCATTGGCTTAGACTACATGAAAGGACTCTTCATGAGCAGAACCTTCTGGAATGTTCCTTTCTCCCGGTCTCTGTGATTTATGAACGTGGAAGTGGATCACCTTTGTTTTACAATTAACCATAGTTTTTATAGAAGTTTGTATTTTTACCATGAAAAAAGCCCAGCGAGAAGGGCTGAATACCAACAAAGACAAAGCAAAGAAAACTGGAGAAGGATGACAGCTGCCCCCGAATCACCAGGTACCTGGACATCTATGCACCATCTATGCACGTCCTGTCAACTGCATGACATTTCTTTACAACAAACTGTACATTATGCAAGCATGCAGTGGGCTGAAACATCACACAGTTCCCAACGACCATCATGGTTTTCAATCAACTAAAATAAAATTTTTATAAAGAAAAGGTTTCTTTACTGTATAAGCCACATCAAATAATGGAGACCATTACCATAACCAAAAGCATTCCTAGATATACACATAACCAGGCTTTCCTGATTGTATAACATGTCAGAGCCTTAAATACAGATAGGGGTTGTCAATTTCTTTGTTTGCTTTCTATTGCTGTGAGAAAACACCATGACCAAAACCAAATTGGGAGGAAAGAATTTATTTCAACTTACAACTCCCAGGTCACACTCCATCATGAGGGAAGTCAGGCAGGAGTTGAAGTAGAAGCCATGGAGGAATGCTGCTTACTGGCGTGCTCTCTGTGGCTTGCTCAGCCTGCTTCCTTAAACAAGCCCAAAACAGGCCCTGCTCACAGTGAGCTGAGCCCTCCCATATCAATCATGAATCAAGAAGATGTCCCAGAGATGCCTACAGGCCAATCTGATAGGGACAGTTGTTCCTTTGAGGTGCCCTCTTCCCAAATGACCCTAGTTTGTAGCAAGAAAAAAATTAAAATTAAAAAAACTAACCAGAACAATTTCTAAGATTAAAGTAGTGGTATGCAAAATTTCCTACAGTCCTAGGAAAACCCCCAAGGAAAACTTAATATCCAGCAGTAGAGTATAAAGTCAGGAAGAATCACCTCGAGGCAAGTTAGATATAAAGGGTCACTGCAATCATCCAGGCCACAGACATGGGTACAGCTAAGACACAAAATAAAAAGGCACAGATAAGCTGTGGGGGTGGCATCTTTGTGTAATTCCAGCACTCCACAGGCTGAAGCAGGAGAGTCTCAAGTTTAAGTCTCTCCTGGGCTACATGCAAGGCCTTATCGCAAGAGAGGAAGAAATTTTACTTCAGGGATAGTTTCGCAGAAATTAACCAGGAATGTAAAAGTGAAAAATATAACTTCCTTAAAAGCCAGAAACCCTGGCAAACCAATCAAGATGGGTGGGGTCCAACTTCACTAACTACAGAACTCAGTCAGCGTCTGGGCTTGCTGAATGGCCATCATTTCTTTCAATGATGTGACTCAAGCTTGACCAGTCAGACTCTGATCTGTGCAGCTTCTAAGTGGCTTGGTGACAGCACATAATAGAAATCCCTACAGTCTCTTCTGTCCCCCTTGTGAGAAGGATCTCAGTAGCTATTCCCATAAAACACTGTCCAAATTTTCCTTTGATTTGGGGAGCAGCCCTACCCATCCCCAAACAGACAAGAGTCTGCCTTTACAACTAGAGAAGCCTGGCTGCCCATGGAGAAGCCCTGGTCCTGGGTTGTCTCATGCAGACCACACTCCAAAATGTTATCTTTAAAACTGGAGGCAACTGGGGCTAGAGAGGTAGCTCAGTGGTTAAGAGCAGAGGCCTGGCCTGGAGTCCTCCTCCCAGCATCCACCTTGGCAGCTCACAAGCACCTGTAACTCCAGCTCCAGAGGCATCCAACCCCTCTGGGCTCCTAAAACCACCCTGCCCCTCCCTCCTTCTCTTACACACACACACACACACACACACACACACTTAAAAATCTAAAATTCAAAACCCAGGCAGTAGTGTAACACAAGAACTAATTCCTCTGGTGTTCTCCACAGTAGTACTGACAGATAATAAGGGAGTGCGTACTTCAACAAAGCCACAGACTTCTAAAGTGTTTCAGCATAAGGACATGGATCAACATTGGAGAAGGCTGGTCTCCTTATGCAGACCAGACGTATCAAAGCAACACATGACACCCTGAAAACACGTATCACTTTTATATATCAAATTAAAGGATATGGGTACTTGAGGTAAAATGCTAATCATCATGATTTAAACATTACATACTCTGTATTTATCAATGTCCCTCAGAAATATGCTTAATTATATAGCTTTTTTTATTATTATTATAAAGAGAGAAGCAGGTCAGTGCGAAAAGGTGCTTTGCCACCCATACCTGACCACCTGTGCTCCATCCCTGGAACCCAAATGATACAGAAAATTAGTATATTCAAATTGCCCTCTGACCTCCAGACATGTGCTATGCACATGCATGGCCCCTCATACAATAAATAAATGTGACAAGTTTTTGAGATAGGCTAAAAAGGAAAAAATAAAAATTACCCACAAACCCTCAGAAACATGAATAATTAGCTTCATTGATCTATCTCCAATATCAGGCTAGTCTATGACACAACATGAGTTCTGCCATCCTGTCCAGAGCACGAGAGCTGAGCACTCTCCGCTGCTTGAAACCAGGGCACAAAAGAACTGCAAACACGTTGCACTCATATTTAAAACCGCCCCCAAAGATGAAATATTATTACAAGAAACTATGACTACAATCGCTCCTGTTGAGTCCTGGGAGGGCTTTCTTTTTTGTTGTTTCTTAATGAAATGTGTGTTTATTTGAAAGAATCCAGATGCAAATGGATAAGCAGCAGAAACTGCTCCTAATCCTGCAGGCTTAACCTTCCCTCTCTGTGGACTCCTTCCTGTCTTTGCTATGGAGTTCCGATACAGTTTGTTTCAGAGTTGGGCCATCGGCTCTCTGCATACTTCGGAATCCTGTGTCCTCACCCCTACAGCCTTCTCTACATCCTCACATTTTCTCAATGTTAGTAAAACGCTAAAGCAGTTGCAAGTATGTCAACACAGAACTTACTTCCTGACTCTGTTTAATGTCTGACGTTCTCTTCTTTTACTCTATCGCAGTCATTTAAACACAGTGGTGAGGCCTATGGATGCTCCCAGATGCTCCCAAAGTCTTCCCTTTCCAGCTGTGCATGAAGCAGCCATAGCATACTGCCCTGCTCTGGCACTGGTGCAAAACGTGGGGGCAATGGTAAAATGGAGGTCTGCCAAGTAAATGCACATGTGTTGGGGACGTTTAAGAGAAATGCACACACTGACTCCAGGGGCAGCAGAGTGGGCCCACTGTGAGGCCAGAGGCAGGTCTACTTGATTTTCCCCTTTTGCAGTTTCCAGGTTGCTATTTGGAAGAAGCTGCAAGGCTTTTGCAGATCCACAGACTGCCTTCTCCCAGCAGAAGCAAAGAACCTTCACTGGGCACTTATTTTGCCCTTTCTGCTGACACTGCAGAGGGAAACATAGGGAGGAATACACTATTGACAGAAATTTCACTTATGCTCTTTGTGGTTAAGGCTGCATACAAGATACTCCATTATCTTACGGAGAATATGACAGTTTCGTCTTTATTTAAGTTAGGAGCAGTTAATTAGCATTTATAAAACCACCTAGACTATAGGGACTTGGGACCCTGTAGCTGCAAAGAAATGGTACTAGGGAGAGAGCAGGAGGCCTCCATCCAATGCCTGTCCCACTTAGGAGGCACCTCCAGTGTGGCCCTGCTGTTTTCCACCTCCATTTCCCCGTCTGCAAAGTGGGTCTATAAACAGCACTTGATTCATAAAGAAGCTGCAATAAAAACAATCCTCACAAACCATCTCAGCCAGACTCCCGAAACAGGTACTGCGGATGGCTTCCTTGGCTCTCCTCCCATGCCTGCAGCAGGGTTGGTTTTCAGGGCTGTATTTGGAACGGGGTGTGGCCAGCTGACTTGCTTTGGCCAAGGAAATGTCAGAAGTGGCACAGGTCACTTCCAAAAGAAACACTGGAAGCTAGTGTGTGATTCACCGCAGTCTTGTGTCCTGTTCTCAAAGCACAGGGCAAATGTGGAATACCCAGGATGGCCTGGGGTGGGGAGAACTGCCCTCACTCTGCAGGCCAGTGCAGGAGCTGCTGAGATCCGGCACAGTTTGACTGCTAGATGCAGGTACCAAATGAGAGATTACTGCCATCGCTGATACGACAAATCATGTTCTTGGCTAAACACAGAGAAACTGGGTTTGATTTGAGTTGAAGATAAATGGCCATCAATTTCAAGTTGTAAGTTTCAAGTTCTCAGGAAAACAGGTAAGAGACCCATGTCTCCTACTCTGTCTCAGCACAGCGAGGGATCCTGTAATAGCTATAATTTATTGAGTACTTACTATACTCAGGAGTTATGCTAAGGATATTATATTTACTATCTTAAAGTGTCACGTCACTGCGGCAGGAAAAGGCTTTCTGTACCCTTACTTATTCTTCTCCCCATTGTATGGAGGGCATTTAAAAATACACTTGTTAAAACTCATTTTGAAGCTAGGCATGGAAGTAAATGCCTGTTACTACAGCACAGCACAGAAGCCACGAAGAGTGGCAAGAGAAAGGTCGCTTTCCTGATGTTGGCCCCTGGGGTGGAGCTGACCCGCTCCTGTGGAGGGTGAAAAGCATCTCAGAGTCATGTTCTGTGATGATGCCCTTTTCAAATATGCCCCAGGGAGATGGTGCAAGACTGGGAAGACAGATGAGCAGAAAGAGTGAAAGCCCTGGTGATGCAGCTGGGAAGAGGTACCCTGGGTCCAGCCACATCCAGGGAAACTTATGACTAGCTCCATCCAATGAGATGTTAGCAGAACAATCTTTGTGAATTCTAAGCTAAAGACCTAAGAGCCAGAATGTCAACACATGATGTTTCCCTACTCTCCCTTCACCTTTGGCAGTATTGAAGAGTGGAAGGAGTCAGATTAGATTCCCAGACACCTCACAGGGAAGCACTGGCCTTGAGAGCACTCTCCTCCATCTCAGCCCATTTTTCATGAGCCCAAGATGAAGGATTGTGACTTAATGTCACAGGTGTAGTGCCAGAGCAGAACTAAACAAACCCAAGGAAATCGTGAGAGAATTCAAATAGTAGTGGACAAGACCTAAAAGCTGGTCTAAGGGTGAGGAGACGAAGGCAAAGCTAGCCAAGTGGGAAGAGAGATGAATTCACATTAGACCTCACTGGAAATCCAATTCATATGCAGAATCTATTAAATTTGTTTTAAACATCAAAATCATAATAAAACGAATCTTTTAAAAAAAAATAATGTGTTACTCAAAGTGATTCAAGAAAAACATGACTAATGGCCATTGAAGAAAATGGAAATTTGTTTAAGAACCGTATCCAGAAAGTGACTTTGGAAAACTATTCACAAGCTTCAAAGAATGAGCAAGACCCAGTTTCATCATTCTTCAGAAAAGGGAGGCTGGACAATTCATTTTACAGTGTTACCAAAATATGAGAGACAGAGCAAAGATGCCAGATCCCATACAAACAATAAATTCAATCTAGCCATAAAGAAACAATCAACAGCCACGTCAGGAATGACTTCAGGAAGCAAAGGAGAGTTCAATACTGGAGACTCTACTGAGGATCAGGCACACACACACATACACACACACACACACATACACACACACACACACATACACACACACACACATACACACACACACATACACACACACATACACACACACATACACACACATACACACACATACACACACACATATACACACACATACACACACACATACACACACATACACACACACATACATACACACACATACACACACACATACACACACACACATATACACACATACACACACACATACACACACATACACACACATATATACACACACACATACACACACACACACATACACACACACACACACATACACACACACATACACACACACACATACACACACACACACATATACACACACACACACATATACACACACATACACACACACATACACACACATACACACACACATACACACACACACATACACACACACATACACACACACATACACACACACACATATACACACATACACACACACATACACACACATACACACACACACATACACACACACATATATACACACACACATACACACACACATATATACACACACACACATACACACACACACACATACACACACACACATACACACACACATATATACACACACACACATACACACACACACATATACACACATACACACACACATACACACACATACACACACACACATACACACACACATATATACACACACACATACACACACACATATATACACACACACATACACACACACACACATACACACATACACACACACATACACACACATACACACACACACATACACACACACATATATACACACACACATACACACACACATATATACACACACACATACACACACACACATACACACACACACATACACACACACATATATACACACACACACATACACACACACACATACACACACACACATACACACACACACACATACACACACACACATACACACACACACACATACACACACACACATACACACACACACACACATACACACACACACAAATGAGTAGGAGTCTATTATTGATTTAATTTAATAATAATAAGTCAAACTTAACTTCAATATGAAAGAAAATCTCTAAGGAAAATAACTTAATATTTTTTTTATAGCTTTCTCTAGGGCTGGTGAGATGGCTCAGCATGTAAAGGCCCTTGCCTCCAAGTCTGACCAGCTGAGTTTGATGCCCAGAATCCACATAGTGGAAGGAGAGAACTGATTCCCGAAAGTTGTCCTCTGACTTCCACATGCACATGCACATGTACACATACACAGATAAATAAATGTTAAAGAAAAGCCTCTCAAACCAATCACCATGAGTTTATACTGAAGTCAATAACATGGGCACCTATAAATTACTATAATAGTATAGGCTTTTTCTGTGAGTGCTAGATAATGCAATTAGATAAGAAAATAAAGTAAGTACACACCACTGCAGAAAAAGACACAAAATTTTTATTTGCAAAAAAATACAATGATTTCCTGGAGAATCCTGTAACCCAAAATTTAAATCACTTAAAAGCAATGGCATAAGAGTAAGAAAAGCAAAACAAATTATTCCATTCTCCAAAACTACAGCAACAAGTCCAAATCATCTAAAAAGGAATGTGCGATCAAGGAGGACCTAAATGGTAAGCGACTGCACAAGAGTAGCACAGACGGGCTTAGATAAACCGATGCTCCCTTGAGAAGCATTCTCATGACACCCGAGGTTGTAAAGATGGCAGCGTCTCCATCTGAATACACACATTAAGAAGATTTGGAAAGGTAATAAGCACTTTCTTCCACAAGGCAGACATCTAAGTTGGGCAGGAAGGACTCCAGGCAAGGGCTCAGAGTTCTGGTGACTGGGCCATGGAACAGTCCTAACAGAAGCTGGGGAGCAGGGTCCAGCCTGGCTCCACTGTCCCCCCAACACTGGGGACAGACGATGAGAGTTAACCTACCACTGCTCACAGCTGACAATGGTACTTCAGTATAGTACGTATGACTCACACTGCCAATTTAATAATATGGTGACTGACTTAAAAATAAGAAGGATCAGGAAAGTGGAACATGACTTCACACGTCACACACCAGAATGGATGGCTGATGAATTCCAGACTGAACGGTAAAATCAAGGCACCGCCGACACTGCTGAAGAGATTTGAGTGTTTCTACAATCTAGATCTGGGAAAGGGTTCTGAACATAAACCTAAACCGTAAATTAACAAATCCCAAACCACAAATACCAGATTTCCATATTAAAAAAAAAAAAAAAAAAAAAAAAAAAAAACCTAAACCAAAATCTAAAAGAAATCAGGAACCTGCAAGGAAATGTGTATAGCAGGTGACTAAGTATGTACATACTTAGATATTAGAAATCACCTAAAAATCAAGCAAAGTGATGGACACAAATTTAGAAAATGAAAGGAAAAACAAATTCGGGCAATTCAGAAAGAGCAATAAATGCCAAGGAAAAGAAGTTCAAGGTAACTAAAAACCAAAGGTACAAAGGTTTCTGCCACAGACTAAAAAACATTGTATTAGTTGCTGATAGTGTTGGGGAGCGGGCAATTCTATCAAGGATGGAAAAGCAGTGTGTGTGTGTGTGTGTGTGTGTGTGTGTGTGTGTGAGAGAGAGAGAGAGAGAGAAATATACACATTCACAAACTCACATGCTCTCTGACTCAACAATCCCACTTCTGAAATTTCACCTTCAAGACATAAATAGGTAGGATGATCAACAAGGATACCAGTTAGCTATGGCGGACTATTTAATATCCTAGAACATTACAGACATACGCGCATGTATTTACTGGTATGAAATCTTATTCAAGGCATAACATGAGGGTTGTTAAAAAAGTTACAAGAGTATACATAACATGGTCACTATTTCTTTTTAGAATGTACAGTCATGTGCCCATAATGCGGTCTGGATCAACAAATGGAATGCAGGGAGAGCAGTGGCCCTACAGGATGGTACCACCAATGGCAGCAGAGTAATCAGAGCTCATTCAAGCACACTCCAGGAAGCTACACGACCAAGATATTACTTCACTAAGAGACTGTAGATGCCCGCTGACAGATGGTATCTAAGTATTAACTGTGGCTCTAGGTAGAGAATCGCTAAACTTCCCTCTTTTTTTCCAGTCATCCATAAGTTTATCATTTCTCTATGATAAATATTACTTATGCAACTAAAAATAATGGTTAAAAAATAAATTGAATTCTGTGGGAAAATAAACATTTATTCTAAAAATACTCTCCAAAGTTAGAAAATGAAAGCAGCATCTGATTCCTGGACAAAAAGAAGAGTTTCAAACTGCCAGATGCCACAGCCTCCCTATGGCAGCAAAGGGGTCGTTGGAAGTCCCTGAACCTGAGGGAAGCCAGATCCTCTCGCTGTCTCCCCTGAACCTACTCTCTGAGCCCCGAGAGCCTCAGCACTGAGCCAAAGCGTAATTCTACTATTTACCATCATTGCAGAAATAGCATTTGAAATAATCTGCTCTTGACTACTAATAAAAGGGATGATTACAGATCCCCTCTAAAATAAATAACCACAAATTACTGTTTTATTCACATGGCTACTAATTTACTTTTTTAAAAAGCCGCAAAAAAACAATGCCTCTTATCACCCATTATTTAAAAAATTACCAATCAGTGTTGATGAATTCCTCTGGTGGAGGAAGATGGGAAGGGAGATGATTAATTGCTACTCAAGAAAAAAAGCTCCCTCACAGTGACTTGCAGGTCTAGGCAGAGAATTCTGCAAAAAAAAAAAAAACCCAGGCAGCCTCCTGCTGACTACAGAGACTAGGCCAGCAGAGGTAGAAAGGGCAGGCCTGCAGAGAAAGGGGCTTAGAGGACCAAAGGCAAAGGCCTTTCTCTCTCTCTCTGCCAGCCTGTCATGAGTAGGTCAGGGCCAGTTCCTTCTGATATCACAGAGCCACACCTCAGCAGGAGGTACAGCCTGGGCTCCCAGGACTCTACTGAAGAACTCTAGAGGACAGTTTCTGGTCTGGAGAGCCCTGCTGCACTCATAGAAAGTGGTTGCAGATGCCTGCATTGGTCTGAGAAGTCCAAATCCCTGCCAGCGAACAAGCAGGTGATGACTAATCTAGACTTGTTCCGACTTTCCCCTCTGGTCCTATTGATTGGCTGATGGCTTTCAGAAGCCTGGTGAAGGACAGGAGGTGGCTTCAAGGAAAAGGTCCTCCGTGGCTTTGGCAAGAGTAGAAACACAGGCCATGCCAGAGCTCCTGGAGGCTGTGCAGTCTCATGCCCAGCCAGGGACCACTTGGCCGATGCCTGGTTCGCTGCAGCTCAACTGTGCAGGCTGCGCTGCGGCAGTGAGGCTTGGCAAGGCTGCAGGAGAAACCAAGCCCTTTCAGCTCTGCCATGCATGCTAGCAGTCGAGGAATGGAAAAAGCAGAGCTCTGGAGACAAAATTTGTTCCTCCACCCCCAACTTAGCATCTCTAAACCCACACAAGCCAGTACAACCCAAACAGCCTTTCTCCCATCCCCAAGTCCATTGCTACTTGCCTACTCTTGAACTTCACCTACTTTCCTACAAGCACACACCCCACACAGAGCCATCACTCGGCAGTCACTACCAGAATCCACTCCCAAGACTGTATGTAGAAGGCTAATGTTTTTAGAAGATGGAATGAGTGAGCTTTAAAGGAAAATGACCAGAACATCTGGTAAGCTCTTCCTTCATCAGGCCAAGCTCCTTCTTCACCACAGTCCTCTGAGATGGGGGTTTGCTGTGCTCTCAGCATGCAGACTGAAAGAAAGTCCTCAACAAGGGCTAATTCTGATTCTTGCATCTTCTAGTTTGATGCATCTTGCAGCCAGAGACCCTTGTGGGTCTCTTGAGTACTAAAGTTGGCAGCTCAGCACTTTGTTTCACACAACACAAACCAGGCATCACTTCCAAGAAGAACACTGTCTCTCAGGATGGGTGCCAACCCAGAAGACACTAGATCCTATTGAAGATTTAAAGAAAAAAACAGAAAATGATGTCACATGTGAAGCATGAGCTAAGCAGCAGCTGCCCCTCACTCCTCTAGATACCCATTCAGGCTCCAGAAATCAAAGAAGCAACATTAGGTGCTTCCTCTTTCATCTCTGAACTGCTTCCCATGCCTCCTAAGCTTACAATGCATGGATCTTTTGATCCAATTGCCAAGGAATTTCAGAGAACCCTCTACATGCCCAAACTGTCTCTGCCTACCAAGGAGCTTGACATTAAGTCAGGAAGATGATCAACAAGTTAAAGATTACATTCCAAATGAACCATTGTAAGCAGAGCAAGTCCTCAGAACATAGGCTCTAGTCAGTGGGACTTCCATTTGCCCTACACTCTAATAGTCCTAGAGCAGAACACTGTGTGGCCCATAGGAGACAGCTAATAGCCTTACACTGAATGACTAACCACAAGCATGCCATCCAAAAAGAGTTAGAATGATGGCCCAAAGATCCTGGAGCTACTCTGCATTAAGCTGAGCACTGTACTGGGCATTTTTCTGTGGTAACTTCATCGTCATTACAATTCCTGTATCTCCACAGGACAAACCTCATTATTCACATTTTACCAATAAGAAAACTAATGTGCAGAGAAATAAGCTCAAGATTGCTAAGCACCCAAGCAAATATGTCCCACTTGATAATCAGTGTTCCTAGCCAGCAGATACAGGATGGCCAAGGGGAGCTTTGCAGTGTATGGGTAGAAGTGAAGGAGCAGATACAGGAAAATCAAGGCAAAAGCATGTGAGCATACTGGAGAAGATGACCAAGGCCTCATAGAGTCGAGGTTGGCTTTGAACCCACTATGTAACCAAGGATGACCTTGAATGTCTGATCCTCCTGCTTCTACCTCCAGCTGGACTACAGGTATGTGTCACCATGTTGTACTGAGGATTGAACCCAGAGCTTCATACATGCTAGACTAACACCCTACAAACTGAGCGCTTATCAACTCTTTCCATAGTTGCTGAAGTCCTACTTAGATATCCCCATCTCAAGGCAAAGTCCCAAGAACCCAGGAGTACATTTAAGAAGGGCAAGCCTTTCATTGTTCAAGGGACATGTGACAATCCCTAGAAGCTTTTCATTTGGGATGATCCTGGATGAGTTACAAAAGTGAGGTAGATGAGGAGCTGTGGAGAAGGGCAGCTTCAAGCCCACCTCTCTCCCAGAAAGAAGAAAATCACTCCTTCCAAAATCACAGGAGTAAGAATTGACTGTCTGCTAAAGCTACTCTAAGTGCTTTATGATACCATATCTACCATCTGAAATTTCAACCCTATGAGTGAATGAAGATATAAAGAAGCAAATCCTAGCCCTTTTGTCCACACATAGGGTTGTGACTCTCAACATTCTCAATAGGAATAAGACACCCCCCACACTCCCCTCATAGGCAGGACTAACCATTTTAATCTTGGCAATAAATATCGACTGAGCACCGACTGTCTACAAGGGACTGCAGCATGTCCTTGGCATGTGAGGGCAATCAATACATGCTATTGGAGATAGACAGGCAAGAAAATCAAAAAAGTACAAGCTTTCAAACAGTGGTGAGTACTATGCAAAACTGAAAAGGGTGATGGGCAAGAGTGAATGGGGGTGGGGGGAAGTTGCCTGAGCCTGTGAGCCAAGTCCTGATGGATGAGAAAGCTATTTGGGAAGACCACATCCTCAACCAGGTAGCAGAAATTGGATGCCAGAAAGAAGAAAGTGGAGATGGACTTGATATGTCTAAAGCACAGGAGGGCAAGTGGCAGTAGTTCAGGGGCAAGGAGAGGAGGAGACAATATGGGCATGTTGAGACAAAGGGGTTCAGTCGGACATGGTCGTGTGGGTCACTGGATGTGCAGAGTGAAATGAGGCAGGACAGGAAGGATTGAAGCAATTTTTTCACTCTAAGGTTCACCCTGGACTCCATCAAAACAGATACAAATTGGGCCTCACTTTATACAGGTTGGTCATTCACACAAGGGCTCCACCACCCCCAGAAGATAAGCAGGGTACACCCCTGCTTGATATTTGTACTTGTAAGAAAGTTCTTTCAGTAAATAAGACCACTTTTTTTTTTCTTAAATCAAAATTGACTTTGCCTTTTTCCATTCCCCCCCCCCCCACTATGAATGAAGGTGAAAAGTAAGGTCCCTGTGTCCACGGCTCAAAAACCTCAACACTTAAAAACAAGTCCTGGAGGAAGATATGAGTCAGGTTTCATGAAGGCTGCATGAATGCCTTCCCAACATTTAGATACTAACACCAACTAACATCCCAAGACCATGAGAAACAGCCATCCATGCTCAGAGGGAGGGGCCTACTGACCCCTGAGGTGTCTGGTCCACACAGATGCCAGAACTCAGAAAGTGATCCAGAAGCCAAGACAGTAAAGAGTGGTGAGCTTGACAAACAACCGGTACATCCCCAGTACCAGGAAAACACTATCTCAGCATCCAACATACCAAAGACAGTCCACGTGAGGCTATATTTGTGGCAATACTGTGCCAAAAATCTGGGCTAATCTGACTCTGCTATTCATAAATTCCCCCTCATGTTAAAGCACATGTGTTTGAGAAGAGAAAATGAATCCAAGTCTAGTTTAGACGCTGTTACTTGGAAACCATCTGGAGTCCCTGAAAGCATGAGAAGCCACCACATCCCTTGCCCTCAAATGCCCACTGTAACTAGGGCAGTATGCTTCCATGGAGTTGAGATGTCCTCTATTTTCCAGGCAAGTCCCCACCCCCACCCCACCAGGTGCCAGTACAAGCTCCATTTCCCACCCAAGAAAGGTATTCGGTTTCTCAACAAACCTGGCAGAGAGCACTCCATATGTGGAGCTTGCACTTGAATTGCACCCAAGGCTGGGCTCTTCGCTCTCTGGTTGCTTTAAATTGCACACCTGAATTCCTTTGACAACCACACAGAAATCCGTCCCCAGGCACAGAGATTCCATGAAAAATCCCTTCTACCTAACGAGCCTGTGTTTCAAGAATGTCTAGCTTTGGAAGAGACCCACCAGAATCCTTATGTAACCTTAATAGATGCTGGCACCCCTCAGATCCACTCCTGGAGACACTGGCCCAGATCTAGTCCATGTTCACCAAGATGAGAACAGGCTGAGTCCCGCAGATTCCTGGGGCCCAGCTGTTCTGGACTGAAAGAGAGGGGAGACTGTTCCCATCCACTACCTGGCTGCTGGCCTCTGATCCTCTCATCTTCCAAGGGAGTTGGACCTCTCTTTCTGCGGCCTCCCTCCCTCCACTGAAATCAGTCTTGGGACCGAGCCCACAGCAGCGCCATGCCACCAGCACCTCCCCCCTCCCCGCCATCCTTTCCCCACCCCCCAAACGTTGAAGAAACGCGGCCAGGAAAGTGATCCAGCATCTCATACAGTAACAGTCCCTGAAAACAAACACGGCGCGAAGGGGGAAGGGGGCTGTCGACGAGGCCCAACACCACCCCAGGACCCTAAGCAGCCCTGAAGTGAGCTCGGGAAGGGAGGGATCTCCGGAGGCAGCCAGCGACTCCGCAGCTACCAGCTCCATCACAGCAAACACCTGTTTCTAGGAAGAATCGCGGCCAGAGGAAGAGGGAGTCCGGGGGAAAGGCATGGAGGGCGAGGTGAAGGGGTAGCTGGGGACGCAGGTGAACGATGCGTCACTCTCTGAGCTGGGCAACCTAAGCCTGGACCCGCCAGCAGGAAGAAGTAGGGGTCGAGTCGGGAGAGGAGGGGTCGAGCCTGCCCGTCCGTGCCGACCCAGAAGGGGCGGACACCGGAGCTCCAGGCCGGGCGGCTCCATCACCTGCGCTTAGCAGATGCAGCCCCACGGGCGTGCCGGCCCCGGGCGACCAGCGGGTGACCTACCTGCCCACCGTCTGGTTGGCCAGCTGGCGCATGCGGTTAAACTGCTTCTTCATCGTGGCCCCGCTACCGCGCTAGCCCGGGAGCTGGGGAAGGACGGAGCTGCCCGGAGCCCGCCGCAGGGTTACATGGCTCCCGCGCCCAGCCTCCCGGGCGACGGCGGCGGCACTGCGGAGCCTGGGGAGCCGCCTGGCCCGCGCCCAGCCTCCCGAGGACACCTCCGTCTACTCTGCCCGCCGCATCCTTCTTTGCGCCACGCCCGGGGCCGCCCTCGGCTCCCGCGGGTCAGCCCGGGCTGCAGCCCCCAGCCCCAGCCAGGCGACCGAACCGGGGAGTCTCCGCAGGCTGGCTGGCCAGCTGGCCGGGTGGTCTCGGTGCGCCTGTGCGGAACGCGCCGTGCATGCTGGGACTTGTAGTTTCTCGCTCCTACCTTTCCTCTGTCCAAAGTTTGCAAGGACAGCTTTAGTGCAGAGGTGGGAGAAGGCAGTGTTGCCAGGGCGTTTAAGCTTTAGTAAAGGAAATATTTTCGTGCTTGAAAGGTGAAACCAAGGACACAACAGCAAACTGAGTGAGCGTCTGGCTCCTATTGCATCTCAAATGAATGCGAAGCATTTCAGTGCTTAATTCACAGGAAGACATGCTAGGGGGATGTGACTCATTAAATTGTATAAGGTCACCTTACTGGTTTTCAGTTTAGGGTTAAGCTTGGAGTAAAGGGATTTCCAACCAAACATAGCATACATTCCAGAATGCCATCTTGAACCTCCAAACCCACTAGGTAACCAAAAACTGATATAGGATTGAATCGTTGACATTGTGTCTACTGAGACAGCTTTCTTGTATGACTTAGACTCTGGTCTCATAGCTACACCCATCTCCTTTCCACCACAAAAATATGAATGGACAGCATCTGGACAGCCTACTGGCACATACTGGCTTGTTGAACGGAATTGTAACACTGACCTTACGAAACGACAGGTGATGGGGACAGCAAGATGGCTCAGCAGGTAAAGGTGCTTGTCACTAAGCCTGATGACCTATGTTCAATCTCCAGAACATGCATGGTAGAAGAAGAAAAGTAGCTCTTGCGTGTTGTCTTACACACACACACACACACACACACACACACACACACACACAAATAAATGTAAAAAAAAATAAAAATAGAGAAAATGGCATGTGATCCTGATTAGTTGTCATCACTATGTTTCAAATAAAGTTAGAGATGTTGGGCAGAAGGGACTTTGTTTCAAACAGATGTGAGTTCCCATTTGAATTCCATATACCCAGTAAATAACTTTGGAGAAACTGCTGGGCCCCTCTCATCTCCAGTCTCCCCATCTCTAATAGAGAGCACTGTCTCTGATAGATGGAAATGAAAGAGTACCGTTTTTCAAATCCAATTACATAAAAACTACCACGTAATCCACTGTGAAAGATACGATGAGAGTTAGCATAATGGAGGAAATCCAGGATAATTCCTAATCTGAAAAATAAAAGAGCATCTCTGACCCAATATGTTTTGCATGTGTTGATTACAGTAGAAAGATGTCCTAAATATGGATCTAAGTATTTCACTGGCCAGCTAAACAAAAGATGCTTTGAGGCATGTTTTGGCTGAATGAACATGAAATCTTTAATTAATTGTGAATTCAGCCTCTGCTTATTAGGTCAAGAGCTCTAGCCAATTAACCAGTGAAGGCATCATTTGCTTTTAACTGACTGGATATGGCTATAATGTCAACACCGTATGTATACAAACAAATTATTCCTATTTAATTTTTTTAAAAAACATGAGCATGGTGGTTAGTAATGATTATTAATTTGACAGGATCTGAAATGGGAGAAACCAGTCTATGGGCATGACTATGAGAGAATGTTTAGGTTAACAGAGGTAGGAAGACCCACCTTACACGTGTGTAACACCAGTGTATGGGCTGGGCCTCAGGCTGCATAAAGAGGAGAAAGTGAGCTGAGGATTATGATTCATCTCTCTCTTCTTCATGACTGCAGATGCAATGTGACCAGTTGCCTGAAGTCCAACTGCCAAGACTCCCCTGCTGTGAGGGACTGTATCCTGAAATTGTGTGCCCAAATGAACTCTTTTAAGTCACTTTTGTTGGGATATTTCTTCACAGCCACAGGAAAAGTCATAAATACCCTAATATAACATGTTTTTGTGTACATAAGTAACAGTGAGAGATTAAGAGCAATATATGATTTTAAACAAAGCTGGTTTAGATCATATTTACACTGTATTACTCAGTACCGGGGCCTGTGGATAAATGTGGCTATTGAATTTTCTGTAGTAACACACTGCTATGTGGCTCAGCAAGGAGGACCTGAGAGGCATATTCATATGTGCAAATTCTGCCAGACCTCAGCAGAGGGAACCTCCATCATGGCAAGCACCATACTCAACAGTGAAACCCCAAGCATCTGAGCTCAGGTGTTTATATTGATTCAGAACTCCTCAAGTGCAGATCATAAGCAATCAAACAGCCCCCACAGAAATCCAACACCTGCAGACAATACAAAATGCAAGACCTAGGTAGCCCCTCAATGAACAGTGCATAAAACATTTTATTCATAACTAAAAATAAACTTCTACAACATTTCCAATTAAATAAAAGAAAGAATTAAGTCTCAGTCACCCTAGCCATACTTTAAGTGCATCTTCTGCTTTCTATTATAGAGAAAGGATAATAACACAGAAAAAAAGATAAATTATGCCAAGTCCTTGCTTTTGATATTTCAAACCATACTTCAGAAACATATGTAAGAAAATGGAGTTTTTAAAGAAAAGAGTTTGGATTGCAAGAACACAAGCTCTCGTGCTTTCATGTAACTCGTGAAGACTATAATGTCCTGCTGCCTGAAGAACCCACATGCTACTGGGGTGTTGAAGATGGAGATTCAGGAGATGAAGCCAAGAACGAGGAAGGGGAAATAGATGATATACATATAGACTCTATCATTATCGAAAATAAATAAATTAAAGACTACCTATCTTTACCGAAGGGCTTATGATTTACTGAGGTCATGGTCATTCAGGTGATTTTCCATGGACAAGAAATATACACAACATAATATCCTGTCTGCTCCTTTTCACTGTGTCATAAAACCAACCATGAATTAGTTATGGGGTGCTGCAGAACAGAGTGGCAGCCATCTAGCTGGAGTAAGAAGAGCACCATGGTTGTTTTACACCCCAGGATTCAATCTGTTATTGTGTCATCACTGGGTCTCTAGGGTATATATCTGGGAAACTGGCTTGTACCTTGTTCCTTCTGTAGTCCGTGCTTAGCAACAGGAATAGTGAAGCTGTCTATCAGGAGGACAGGAAGTGCATCCATCACGGTGTCTCACTGCATATAAATCCATTCCATGAGGGACCACAGAAGTTCCTAAACCCAGGTCCTCTGCAAGAGCAGCAAGTACTCTTCAGTAATGAGCCATTTCTTCAGCCCCTACAAAAGCTGAAGGTGCTGGATGTGAAGCTGCTGGGCTCAACAATGAGCAGAAAGCACTGCGGCCAAGGTATGGGGTTGTCTGAAATGTGATTTCCTCACCTAGAGGACATATGCTTAAAAGTGAAGTTCGTTTGCAGGAGAATAAAGGATAAATAAAAAAAAAAAAAAAAAAAAAAGAGTCAGGGGATGCAAAAAAAAAAAAGCACTCTATTCCTTGTGTTCTTGACTTTGATCCACTTCCCTGTACCTGTCTACCTTTGGCTTGGCCACAGGATTTCTCTGGCCAACAAAAGTATATGTACCTTACGTTCTTCAAAAATGTTATTTATGTGAAATAAATGTTTCTAGGACTCTAATAACCAAGTTCATGCCAGTCACTGAGTGAGAATGGCTTTGGCATCAAATTAAAAAAAAAATTAGTAGTCCCTCAGCTGTTATATACTATGGTACAAATACTCAAGAACCACATGTGGTGTTTGAATGAGAAATGTCCTCCATAGGCTTATGTATTGAGATTTGATTTCCCAATTGGTGATACTGTTTGCAAAAGTTATAGAACCTTCAGGAGTAGAATCTTGCTGGAGAAAATATGTCCTTGGGGTAGTGAGCTTGGGCTTTGAGAGTTTATATATAGCCTTGTAACTTTGTCCTGCTTCCATGCTTTCCGTGGCTGTAGCCTTGTCTTGCCTACCATGATGGGAGCTATTCCACTAGAATTCTAAGCCAAAGTAAAATCTTTTCTGCTCTAAGTTGATCTTGGTTATGGTACTTTATCACAGCAACATGAAAGCAACTATAATATACCACACATGGTTTGTGGCTACCATATTAGGCAGTGCAAAATGAAACATTTCCATCATGACCAGTGACTCCACTGAGCAATATTTGTCTAGAAAATCAGATTCTAAATACAGTCTAGCCAAAGAGAGATGGTGAAAGAGGTCACAAGGTTAGGTTGCTGCCAGTCATTTTACTATCACTCTCTACAATACCCTCCATCACTCTGCAGATGGGAATTTGTAATTCCAAATTTCTACAACATAAGTTCTTAATCAACCCATTAAGCAAGGCGTTCGGGCATCCTATGCTACAGTACAACTGAGGAATCTATGTGTTCTCTGGAGATTCTAACCACCTTTATAATTGCAGACATCAAACCTGTAACACTAAAAAAAAACACTTAGGTCCCAAGGCATGGGGGGTAGTTTTAATTTTAATTTTATAGACTTTATTATATTAAAAACCCCTGCAAATAAATAAAAACATCACACATCAAAATTAACCACCCCAAAGTATACACAAGGCTTCTGTACAGTGAGCATAGACATTCAGAACAGAAGCTATGGGGCTTCATATTAAATTTTCAGTAATGAATATATTTTATGCACTTATCCACCATCAAAACCAAAAGCTACAAGACAGAATTAGAACTAGAAAAGCAATTAGTTTTGTATCCTCTTTCATCACCAATGTCCATCACGTGCACTGGGTCCTTCCGAATCCTCTTATATTTAGCCTTTCTTCTTCTTTTTCCTTCATGTTATACTGTACTCACCTGTGCACTTGCTTATATACATACATGTGTGTGTGTATGTATGTATATGTGTGTATGTGTGTGTGTGTGTGTGTTTATTTTTCATTATCTACTCATCTGTTGATGGACAATGAAATTGATTCCAGTTCTTTTCTATACGAAATAAAGCTGCAATAAACATGGGTAAGCAGATAACCTCATGGTAGGGTACAGAGTTCTCTCTGTATATGCCCAGAATTTTTTTTGAGAAATCTACAAGTGGATTTCCACAATGGCTGTACTAATTTGCACACCAACCAACAATGAGTATGGCTTCCTCTCTTTCCACATCCTCTCAAAATTATTTATCAGATTTGTTGATGATAGCCATTCTGACTGGAGTGAGGTGGTTCGTATCTTAAAGTAGTTTTCATTTGCATTTCCCTAATGGGTAGGGATATTGAAGCTTTTTAAACCAGTTATTTGTTAAATGTTGATTGGCTGTTTTATTTCCTTGGTATTTAATTTCTGCAGTTCTTTGTAAATTCTGGAAATTAGCCCTTTGTCTGAAGTGTAACTGCTAAAGATTGTTTCCCATTCTGTGGGATGTCTGTTAATTCTGCCGATTGCTTCCATCGCTGTACAGAAGCATTTTATTTTTGTGTAGTACCATCTGTTGGGTGCTGAGAACCAAGCCTGATTCCTCTACAAAAGCAACAAGTGCTTTTAACCACTGAACCTTCTCCATGGTCCCTTCAAGGTAGCTTTTGAATATTATGGTGTATGTCTCCTTTGCCTGGCATGGCAGGCTGCATTATTAATTCCAGTTTTGTTGTTGTTGTTTTGGTTTTTATGTCTACTATTTAGCCTAGGCTGGCCTGCAACTTGCTAATGTAGAAAAGGCTGGCCTTGAAGTTACAGTGATCTGCCTTCCTTTCCCTCCCAAGTACTGGGACTAAAAGTGTATGTTACCATACCCAGCTTCTCAAATCCAGTTTATCTACCATCCTTGGATCTGTAGCTTTGCCATAGTATAATCAAGGGCAGGGGCGCCAGGAGACTGGTATAGCCTATGGAAAATGTGTGACAGTAGCCTGTACTACTTCCCATTAAACCTTCAGAGACCACATACACTTTTTTCCACTTATGTTCTTCCAAGTCTGCCATGGTCCTAAGAACCCACAGGCAGCTGCATGTCTCTCACCTTTATTACCTCCCCAAGTTTCAACAAAGAATTTTATTTGTTGATCTCCTCACAGATGATAGCAGTCTAATGCTAGGCAGTTCAGTTCTCCATCACCTCTCTTCTCTTCACACACTGTGATAATGGGCACATATTATCAGAAGATTAACATGTGAATGCTGTGAGGTACCCACAACAGTCTTGCTTTTGGAACTTTTGGAACCATCTCCCTCCCTTAGTCCCAGCACTAGAGAGGCAGAGCCAGGCGGATGTCTGGAAGTTCAAGGTCAGCCTGGTCTACAGAGTGAGTTCCAGGACAGCAGAATTTCAACAGAGAAACCCTGTCTCAAAACACACACACACACACACACACACACACACACACACACACACACACACACGAACTCCCTCCTTGCTGTTCTCACTTCAGATATCTACTTTAAAAATACAAAAAAAAAAAAATCAAAGAATATATGTGTTAGTCTAGGTTCTGGGTTATATACTTAGATGCTTCAGAGTTCAATTTCAAGTCCCATTGCCCGCCAAAATGGGTGACAGAAGAATAGATCAATTTGGACACCTACGAAAGTGATGATCAACTGCCAAGTTGTTGATCACAAACCTGCTGGGACCCAACAGGGGTTGTGCCTCCAACATAGACTATTTCAAAGAGAGCTGACCAGCAGAGTGCCGAGAGACCTGATGGGCTTGAATGCTGGTGACAGCACAGAGTAAAGAACCATAAGGAAGTCCTGGTGTCATTTCCATTTAAGGAGCAGGTAGAATACAGTCCCAGAGACCTTAGCTGCGATCATACCAGGGTGTCTATGGAATTGTTACAAGGTAACATGACTAATAACTGAAATCTTTAGGTGCAGTGCTGAGCCAGCAGCTGCAGTACCAACAACCCTACAGACTTAAGGCTGGGGAGTATGTTAGAGATATTTTTGCCAAACAGGAGCACTTTGGTAAAGAGCACTTTAGGAAAAGCTGTTTGGCTTTCTCTTCAGGAATGGCTGGAAGGACCATCACACTATCGCCATGCTTCCAGTCATTGGAATGGAAGCACTATTTTCCACGGTCAGTCGAAGAGAAGGAATTATTCTGAGAATCTCATCAAAGATCATGACAATGGTGGAGGGTGGAAGATAGACAGTTTTTATCATGGTCACAGGCAAATCATGCAGGGCATCAGGCCCTTTTCATCCTTCTTTGCTGATCATAAGATACCCAACAGGATGGCAAGATTCCTGTTCTCATTAACAATGGGAGATAATTTTCTCTGGGACCACTCCCTTCATAAATTCTGATATTCTTGCTCCAGGCAAGATGGCTCTCAATGCTGATTGAAAGAGCAATCAGCTTTCCATTCCTCGGGGAAAACTCCAGGACCAGCTTTGCAGCTCTGCCCAGCTCTGGGGTGCAGGGGTAAGGTCCTGTGAGTGGGAGAAGTGAATGAGTCTCCCGGGAAGGTATGGAAGCACATGCAGCCAGTCGTGCTGTTGCTCGTGAACTGGGGGACGCTAGCAGAAGCAGCACTCTGGTCCGGCAGCGGTAGCGATGCAACAGATAATGAGGCACAGCCCCAGGGGCCCTCTCTCACCTTTTTGTCCAGCACAGGCACCTGTAAAGCAAGCCTGATGCAGATCACAGGAGAAATTAGAGCATTAATTAATAAATTGATTTCAGAGACTTTTTTAAGGGCAGAAGAAAGGGAATATATCTTTAAAAGAGAGGAGGGGAAAGAAAATTGAAACAGAATTAGAAAGCAGGAAAATAAAAAGGTTTTATCATGGATACAAAATAATTAGAAAATTACAAAAGAGTGCCCTTGCGCTGTCATGTTTCAAACAAGCTTGCTAGTCACTGGGAATGCATGACTCAGTACAGGTGTTTTTAAAATAGGAAGCATGAAGAGAGCAAGAAAACTGAAGAAAGAGACAAACCGTCAAAGAACAACTCTCGCTGAAGCAGTCAGGCCCAGACGGTTTTTACGGGGAGCACTGATCTAAAGAAGATTCAGATATTTTCAATCCTGTTCTCTCAAAGCTTCAAGGAACAGAAAATCCCTCTGCTCTTTAAAGAGTTCCCAGACACTGGGATAAAATGAAAAGCATCCGGACGCTGACAACACACAGCATCCCTGCAGCTGACGTGGGCCTCCCATGTTCCCACATCTGGGGAAGACGACAGAAGCCCTAAGCCACAGACCATTACCACTCACAAAAACAGAACAGTGATTCTTAATAAAATGTTGTTAGTAAATGAGATCATTATGCATTTAAAATAAACATGCACACACACTAATGATAGTAAAGGAAAATTTGAACATTTCAGAAACTAAACAAAAACCTAAACCCTCTCCCCTCCTTCTCTCCATTCACCCTTGGTATTAAAAGGTTAACCAAAGTTAGTCATTTTGACAATCTTCCCTGATAGGAACTGGACATAGGTTCCCAAGTGGAATAGGGCAATTCTGTGTCCTCCGTGGAAATCAGAGAACGGGCTGTTTCATGGCGTGCCCAGCTACGGCGCCGGTGGTGTAGTTGTTTGCTGCTGCTGGGTCGGCTCAGCAAGGAACACACCGGGCATTTTTCACAGATGCCAGCCCTGCCAGACCTCAGCAGAGGGAACCGCCGTCATGGTCAATGCCATACTCGACAGTGGAATCCTGAGCACCTGCACTGGGATGTTTTTATTGATTCAGAACTCCTCAGGTGCAGATCATAAGCAATCAAACATGCCCCACAGAAATCCAACACCTGAAAACAATACACAACGCCAAGACCTAGACAGACCCTCGCCCAGTAGTGCACAAAACAATTATTTTATATACAAGTAAAAATAGACTTCTACGACAGGTGGTTTCTGTGTGACAGGAGGACTGGGAAGACTGACAAGATTTCACCTTGTATTACTTTATTTGGGGTAAATTAAACTGAGATCCACACGTTCTCTGACACAGGACCTCCTTCAGTGTCTCAACCACAAGTATGGACTAACCAGAGTACTAACCTCAGTACAGAAAAACACTCAGTTGAGTTGAGGGCTGATGATGGAGCGATGAGGACGATGATGGAGGTAGTAACTACGCAGCCAAGTACAGGTGTTTGAATCCTTAGAGGAACTCTTTTCTAAATCCTTAAAGGAATCATTAAAGTTTGAGGGTTGTATTTTTTTTTAAAGATTTATGTATTCAGAGTGAGTTCCAGGACAGCCAGAGTTAGGAAAACAAACAAGCAAACAAACAAAAAGATTATTTATATGTGAGAACTCTATCTGCATGTACACCTACATGCCAGAAGAGGGCATCAGACTCATTATAGATGATTGTGAGCCACCGGGTGGTTACTGGGAATTGAATCCGGACCTCTGGAAGAGCAGCCAATAGTCTTAATCATTGAGTCATCTCTCTAGTCCCATGGGCTGTGTTTTATCGATTACATAAGCCAACACTCAGAGGGGTTTGGTAAATAGCCATTTAAGTATCAGAAATTGGACACAAAACTAGTCTTTTCTGTCTCAAATGCCTGTAACTTACATACATCAGATATCATATACTACTCTGCTAATATGTACAATTTTATGCCTTTAAAAACCTATTAAAGTAAATCTAACATTTATCTCCATTTGTTTATAAATGCCTACACATGTGCACATACATGTATACACATACAAATGAATGTTACTTATTATGTATGCATATGTAAATGGCTATGCTTTCTTATAGGCTCATCACTTCATGAAATAGAACACTGAGATCTACAGAAGAGAGTCTCCTGTAAAAGCTGTACGGGAAGTGAGGGAAATACAGCTTTTTATTGTCATGTATATCATTGGTGGGATCAAAAACACTGACTTAAGGTAACAGGAGTGGGTTGCCATGAAACAGAGCCTTGTTTAACAAACAGGGGTCTTGGATGCGCAACACATGACTTCTGAGCTAATGAAACCCTAAAGAGGTGGAACTCATGGATTTGGCACTGTGGATAGATATAATGCGTTGGAAGACAAACTGGGAGAACTCCCCAAAGTGTAAAGGGGACAAAGCAGACAATGTAATGTGATGATGGAATCTTTTGCCAGAACATTAAAAAACATGGGATATGATTTTCAGAGCAGAAGATGAAGAAACATAAAAACACTAGAAAATTGTAAAGGCCCAGGTCAAGTTAAAACAACTCACCAAGTCTCAGAACATCCACCAACAAATGAGGTGTGTGTATGTGTGTGTGTGTGTGTGTGTGTGTATACATATCCCTTATTCCTACATAGCTGGAAGACACAAATGAAAGTAAAAGAAGCCACTCCTAGACATACAATAGCAGGAAATTTTTATCAACAACTCATTCTTTCTTAAAAATGTTACAGTAAAAAAAAAAAAAACCTATATTTTCCCAAATAAAAACAAGTGAGAATGCTATTGTAGTAGAAATAGTTTTCTTAAAAACATGACACCTAAAAACTCTTAACTTCAAAGAAAATGTTAGTAGACTGGAGAACTTGCCAGTTAAGAATGGAGCATCATAAAGCACCATTAAGAGGCTGTAATGGCAATCCTCCTTGTGGAAGAAGTTGCAACACATACAACTGTCAAGGAAATCCACCTTAGAATATAATGTGTAAAGAATCATACAAATCAACAGAAAAAGTGAGGACCCTCAAAAGAAAAATGGGTTGACAATTTGAATAGGTACTTTCCCACAAGTCACCCAAATGAATCAAAGAACATATGAAAAACTTGTTTAATCTCATTAATTAGCTGGTTTGTGAAATCCCAATGAAGTACCACCCCCACACACAGAAAGTCAAAATTGCAAGAGACTAGACCAAGTGCTCGAGAGAATGTAGAGAACCTGGAACGCCCACAGATTTTGGTTGGAGCAGACTCACTACAAGTGCTGTAAACAGCAGCATCTATGCAGGCTAGGCAACAAGCAGACCTGAGAACAAGAAATTTTACATTCTCAACAGAAATGAATATTTATTTCAGCAAAAGGCATATGTTAAAATGTTTATGCTGGCAGTGTTTATAATACTAGAAAGGCGGAAACAATTGAAATGTCTATTGACAATAAAATGGGTAGGTAAACATGGTATGTCCATGCAATGAGATACTACATAGCAAGAAAAATAAACCCTCAGCTAATAATTGATGAAAACTTGGGTGATTCTCATGAACAAGGTCAAGCATTACAGCCAGATCCCAAAGAGCTCACATTATATGCTTTCATTTGCATGACATTTTAAGCAGACACACAAAGTTGAGGTTAATGAGAGTCAGGCTAGAGTTTAACTAGGTAAGAAAAGTCAGGCTAGGTCTTACCTGGGCAAGTTGAGGAAAGGTGCAGGGAACTGACCATGGGAACTTCAATGGTTCTAGTGACAGAAATGTCCTATGTCTTAATCTAAGTGGTGACTATCCTGAGTATATTCATTTTGTGGAAATTCATGAATCCCCATCCTTATAATGCATGTGTTTTTCTTTTTATTATTATTAAGGTGTGTATGTGGAAGAAAAATTGAGGGAATCGATTCTCTCTTTCTACCATGTAGATTCTGGGGATCGAACTCAGTTCACCAGATTTGTGCATCAGGTGACTTTAGCCCACTGAGTCATCTCACAGGCTCTGATTTGCACCTTTTTCTATACACCTATTATCTTTTAAAAATTAGTGTGCATGTATAAATTAATAAATAGAAGCTTGAGCATTTGGAAATTATAGCCCAGTCTTCTACGTTATGCTATAGGTCAAAGACTAAATAAAAACTATAATTAGAGAGGGCTGAGTCAATATCCAGACGGAACAGTGGGAGCCCAGAAATCCCTCTACAGCCTTTTAACAGGCTGCCTAAGACTGGCTTGGATCTGCCTGTCTCTCTGCCTACGTGTTGCGCTGCCCTTTCCATTCTAAAGGACATGCCTTACTGGGATTCTACCCACACCTGTTTTTCTTGGGGAATTTTGTGATAAAGATAGGATGAATCCTTAGGCAAGGAACAGAAATATCTAGGAAGAAAAGGAACAAATAATTCATCTGTGGGCCAATGGATAGAATGGATAGAATTTCATGTGACAACACAACACAACACACACATATATAATACATATATAAATAAATATGTATAACACATATATAAAATATATTATAATATATGTAATATAATATAATATATTATTATTTATTATTATATATAATATAATTATTATAATATTATATATGTATATAATATATATTCTTGCTCTCTCTCTCTATATAATATATATATCCATATCTCTCTCTATATATATATATATATATAAATCCATATCTCTCTCTCTATATATATATATATAGAGAGAGAGAGAGAATGAGAAAATTAAGAGACAATCACAGCTCTAACGAAAGAGCAATCTTTTATGGAGTACATATGCCTTTCATGTCCTACATAGGAGGAAAGGTTACGCAGAGAAAGACAAGAGTTGCACTTGAGACCCACCCGTCTCTTGCTTCTTCTCAGCCATGTTCTCCACCTCTGAAAGTCTAGTCATGTGTAAGTCTTTTTGTTTCTTTCACTGTTGGTGGTGGTGCTAGTGGTGATGGCTGCCTGTGTGGAAGGTCCAAACGTGTGGAGACAAGAGAGCAGCCTTGGGTGTCTGTTCTCATGTCCGTGCACCTTGTTTTTTGAGACAGGGTCTCTCACTAGGACTCCAGGCTTGCCAAGTAGTTTAGACTGTAAACTAAGCAATCCAAGCTGTGTCCAGCTTTTCTGTGAGGGCTGAGGATTGAACTTGAGATCTCACATTTGACAAGTGCTTCATCAACCACCTCTCCAGTCCTAAGTCCATTTGCTACTTTCACCCTACTGAATATCTCTAAGCATGCCCATCTTCTTCAACATGTGGTCGTCACGACATCACGATAAGGCACAATTCTTCCCGATCCTCTCTCCCCTAACTCTAGCTGCACTATTTCCCTCTGCTCCAACTACTCCACAACAACGGCAGCTTTTTAAAATGCCTTTTTTCTTCACACCCATGAGTATCTCTCATGGAAATATATTGTGTAGCCAAATGTCTAGAAGCTATCCCTAAATCCCCCTCCAGCTAAGCTGTTGCCCCAACTCTATGCTCCATTATTACCTTCCATGTTTGCTCTTGCCTTTCCTATGTCTTTACTGCACATGCGAACGACTAGAGTTCAAATCATGTAGTGTTGACTGTGTGCCAGGTATTGGGCTGAGGCCTTTGAAGATACTGCAGCCTGTTCTACAGCTTTCATGGGTTCCAGTTTCCACTCCGTCTCTCCAGTGATGAAATTAAGATTCAGAAAGTCACTTACTTTGTGGTAAATTGTATAAGTCTCAACAGGAGGATTCAAAGCCAGGTCTCTCTCACACCCCTGTTCTCTAACCTTGGGCTCTTGCTTCAGCTCTGAAAATGCTTTCTGGTCTGGAAATTCTCATGCTTATCTCTCCCCACAGAAGTGGTGAACAGGGGAGGCGTGTAGAATGTGCACCTGAATCAGAAACACTCAGGAATAGTTCCACCGTGGACTGTGTATGCTGCCACACAAGTGATTTAAACTTTCTGTAGCCAAACAACATAGCTCCTGGTAGAATCTAAACTTCCGAGTTTAAAAACATACATGAAAACTTATATATAGAACTTGCTTGACACTAGGCATGTTACCACAGCACATATTAAAGATTAGGTCCCATAGAGGTGCCTTATGGCAAGACTTCTGTGACAGTGTGTTCTGTTTAAGAGAATAATTTTGCTGTGGTTGGAATTTCTCACCTTTTTGATTCCCTTGATTATGTAGACGTATCCCACCCCAAATGTCTCCAACCCTCAGGTCCACATAGGTGGGGTCTCCAAATGCCTCTTACTATATAGAACATATTGAAGAAAGATGAGCCAATTTGTGTGTTCATTGAAGGGACTTTGAGCATGGAATAAATCAAGATTCAAAGTTCTGGCATAATATTTGTAGGCAAGAAACTTCTCTTGGGGTGGTGGGGGTGGGGTGGGGTGGATTTAAAGAATGCCTAATGCCTAAGTCTGTAATCCCAGCACTCAGGAGGCAGAAGCAAGAGGATTCAGGACAGCCTAAGCAATTTAGTGGCATTCTCATTCTCAAAAAGAAGAAGGAAGAGGAAACCTGATGTTAGGTGGGCAAGGACCAAGTTTCTCATTAAGATTAGTTCCTCAAACCAGAAAGACCTTCATTTCTACTATGTCTGCTGAATACTGAGGGTAGAAGAATGCAGACATGGGTTCTGAGTTCTTCAGGGTATTTTGGGTGACCTGATTTTGCATCGAACAGTCATAGATGTGTCTGTTGTCCTGCCTCCTGTTGGAGTTAGCATTTATCTCAGACAAAAACATGTGCTCCAGATGATGAATTATGTAATTGTCCTCAACAGACCCTGGAGAAAGTGACCGTGGGGGCCCTACCAGTAGAAGCTTAGAGGGTTTGAGCCCTTCCCTGGGCTTAGACGAGCATCTAGAGACCTCAGGTTTAGATTTGGTCTCTGAAGGCCACACTCCTCCAAAACCAACATCCATCTTTGGTTCATAGTTACTTTTCTGGGGTCATTATTGCCTTAGCAGGAGGGAAGGTGTGCCTTTCAAAGAACTCCTTGGAAAGTTATTAGATTACTTTGTTCCAAGTTGTGACACGATTCCTTAACTTGGAGGCTGAGAGTATCTTTACAGAGGGAATTTAACTGAATTAAAGTCCTTAGAGCCAGCTCTAAGTCAATATGACTTTGTCTTTATAAATAGGGAAAATTTGAGCATGGGGACATATAGAAGAAAGATAGTTCAAAGATACAGAAAGAAGATCACACAAACCCATGAAAACAGTCATTAAAAGAGAGCCAGTAAGATGGCTCAGAGGGAAAAGGTACTTGCTACCAAGTGTGACAATCTGAGTTCAATACCCAGGAAGAAGAGAACCAGCTCGTAAGTGTTTCCTTCAACTCCCATAAGCATGCACATGAGCACGCATGTGTGTGGATACGTGCACACACACACACACACACACACACAGAGAGAGAGAGAGAGAGAGAGAGAGAGAGAGAGAGAGAGAGAGAGAGAATGCAATTTTAAAAAGAAGACACAGTGGAGATTTCCCCCTTCAACTCTTAAATAACCAACTTTATTGACTGTAAATGGTTTTTCTTTTAAAATGGAGTGTGTACAGCTGTTTTCTGCCATTTGGTCCTGGGCTCTTAAATGCTGCAGCCATTCCTAAACACTGTATTTAAGCTTTGAAGCCTTTTGTAACTTTACTTTTTCACTGGTAACTGGACTTCTAATGGAACTGGACACCCCTCTGGTTCAGCTTCTCATGGCAGTTTCTGAGAAAGATCTAACTTGTAACCTTTTTTTTTTTTAAAAAAAAAAAAACCTCAGTTAGCTCAAAGGGTTAAGAAGGAAAGGAAAGGAAAGGGAAGGGAAGGGAATGGATGCAAAGAGAAGGGAAGGGAAGGGAAGGGAAGGGAAGGGAAGGGAAGGGAAGGGAAGGGAAGGGAAGGGAAGGGAAAGGGAAAGGGAAAGGGAAAGGGAAAGGGAAAGGGAAAGGGAAGGGAAAGGGAAAGGGAAAGGGAAAGGGAAAGGGAAAGGGAAAGGGAAAGGGAAAGGGAAAGGGAAAGGGAAAGGGAAAGGGAAAGGGAAGGGAAAGGGAAAGGGAAAGGGAAAGGAAAGGGGAAAAGGAAGGGAAGGGAAAGGAAAGGAAAGGAAAAAGGAAAGGAAAGGAAAGGAAAGGAAAGGAAAGGAAAGGAAAGGAAAGGAAAGGAAAGGAAAGGAAAGGAAAAAGAAGAAAAGGAAAAAGGAAAGGAAAGGAAAAAGGGAGGGAAAAAAGGAAAGGAAAGGGAAGAGAAGGAAAGGGAAGGAAAGGGAAGGAAAGGGAAGGAAAGGGAAACCTTTACAACTGCCATTGGCTGTCTTTATCTCTACCTGAGACTTCTCAGCAACTGTCTGCCTTCTTTCTTATTCTCTAGAACTATCTGTCTTTATCTGAGCCTTGTTTCTGCCTGCTTTCCCTATCACCAGCTTTTGGAGCTCACTATTTCTTCACCACCAACCAACTCTGATGCTCACTCTTCCCATCTCTAACCCAACTGTCATTTCTAACGGATACTCTCTCTTATATATCTCCCTCCAAGCTGTTCCCAGAAGTCCAAGCAGCATGTAACTATAAGGAAGGCTTCACAGCACAAAACTACCCCTAGCAAAGCATTTCTTTACAATTGATATCTTGTGTTCAAACTTCTGTAACAAATAAATCTCTGATGTTTTAGGGACCCAGTATGTGATCCTTTTATTTTTGACCACTCTAGCAAACTAAGAGATCCCAACTTTCTCCTCATCTCTTTCACATTTCAACTATAACAGCTCATCCCCTAGTTTACTGTAGTGAGCATGGCCTTTCATGCTTTGACTACAGTTCCTCCCTTTATTTTTAAGCCTTTGCACATGCTGGACCTTCTGTCCACAACACTTTTTACCCATTTGCCACCAATTTCTTCTATAATTCAGACCTTGGTCAAATGTTTTTTCCCTAGAGCCTTCTTGTGTGTCTTCCATTTCCACCAAGACTTTATTAAATACTCTTCCAGTAGCCTATACTATGTGCTTCCACTTTCAAAGCCCCTGACTGTGTTCACAACTGGTCATACTAATACAATGAACACTTCATGAAGCAGACTCCCAAACTGCATTAACATCCTCATTGAAACACATTCATGCACACACATGTGTGCACCCTAGTCAAGCTGATGTTTTCATCAGTGCAAACTAAAGAATACATAGAGTATATTGGGGATCAAGATGACCTATTAGGTATTAACAGAATTCCTAAGATGCAGATCTTTGTACTGCTCTTCTCACCTAAGTTTATTTCCTTCTGTCATTTTCTCATTGGGGGAATATGAGATCTCATGGAGGAACTGTTGTAGAAGTTTATTTTCAGTTGTGTTTAAAGTATTGTTTTGTGCACTGTTGGGAAGAGATGCCTGATTCTTGGCATTTTGTATTGTCTGCAGGTGTTGGATTTCTGTGGGTATGTTTGCTTATGATCTGCACCTGAGGAGTTCTGAATCAATAAAAACACCTGAGTTCAGATGCTGTGGGTTCCATTGTCGAGTACGGCATTGGCCATGATAGTGGTTTCCTCTGGTGAGGTCTGGAAGCATTTGCACCTATGATTATGCCTCCTTGTCATCCTTGCTGAGATGCCACAGTATCCTAACAACTATAGGCAACAGGAAGTAACACATACAAAGAACATCGTACCCAGGTATATTATATGGTCAAAGAAAAAAATGTTTACATCTCGTTAAAATAAACATTTTATTTAAAAATATATGCATTTTTTTAAAAAAAGGACACATGCCAACTTTGGTATTTTAGCCATTGCTTCTTTGCTTTCCCAGTGAGCCACATTTCTTTCATATTATACAGAGCAAAGGAGACCAGCATGAAAACACCACCACACTGGGGCCAACAGAACCATGCTTGCTTTCTTGTTCTTTCCAAAACACGGCTTTGTGTGCCAATGAGGGTTGATTTTCATCTTCCAGCAATCCTTTGCTCTTGGTCCTCTTGACAAGGTCATTGGAACTGAGGCCTGGGAGCTGCGTAGGTCTTGCTCCTTTGGAAAACATTTAAAGAGCTTCCAGGATTCCCTTGCTGTGCTCCTTTGCACATAAGCACATTTAAGCATCTAGAGGAAGCACAACCTCCAAATGCCCATAATGGGAACCAGTGGCTAGAATGAGCACCAGAGCCCACAGGGGTTCGAATGTGAAAGTACCACTGAATTTCTAAGACCAGAAGGGAACTCACTCATGCTCACTGAATCTGCTGGGTCCTAGTAAAATATCCCTGGCAGATGGCAACAAAATTCTTCCCAAATTCCTTCCTATCTTGAAACCATTTTCTTACATATTGTCCTGTCCTAGTGAGGGCTTCTGGACACAACTAACCAGCTCCAGGACCCTGACTCTTTACATCTGTGGATGTCATCTGTTCAGGAAAGACTCAGGAGTATCAGCTTCTCAACCTCCCTCCTTGTTTGTGTTCGCTGATGACGAAGCAGAACCCCTCCCTGCTTTCTTTCCACTCCAAATTCCTTTATCTCTTATGGCACACTGCCCCAGCACCCATGAACTTTGTTCTATGGGAAATGGAGCAAGGGTCTGGGGAGAAGCAGCAGGGAGGAGCAGGCTCTAGTCACTGTGAAGCCTTTCTGTTCAGGGAGGGAGGCTCACCATCGTACTCATCCTCCGCCTCTGTTCTTTAAGTCTAGGACTCTTCCTGCAATTACTTGGGATCAGGCAAAAGAAAATATCCCTTCTACACTTTCCTTATTTCCAAAAGGCTTCTCTATTTGGTAAAAGAGCCCCAAACCTCTACCAGATGTTAAATGGTGAGACGCAGATCCAAGACACACTGCTGTCTTGTGACCCTGGTGGAAAGACTAGAATGTGTGGCAATCGCTTTTCATGAAGAGAGCCTCCTCTTTCTGGAAAAACCAAGACCCTTTCATCACAGCTAAGAGGATTTGAGTGCTGGAGGCTGGGAGAGTGTCAGTATTCTTGCCTAGAGGAGCTGTGAATTCTCAGACAGTCAACATCTATGCTGAATCAACCTCTGACAGTCTGTGTGCTCTGCACACGGTAGGCATCGAGTGGCCCGACCCCCCAGATGGTACACGTCAGGTGGGAGTTTTCAGCCTGATTAGTTCTAGGAAAGCTGATTAAACTTAAAATCAATAACTTTTAAGAAGAACCATTTTAAAAGCTTGGGATAGATTTTATTCATTTTTGTCCCCAATTGATAATGTTTTTGAAAGGCATAAGGCTGCCAGCTCATAGACCTGGTTTCTCTGGATGGAGGCTGTTTACAGGTGGAATTGCTTCATCACTCAAAATGGCTTCCTTCTTACAAGATTGTGGTTCACTTTTTTATAATATGACTAGAAGTTCATGGATCAGGAGTTTGGGTCCTTGTTTTCTTTTCTCCGTCCTTGACTTCCTCGCCCCTCCCTTCCTCCTTCCTTCCTTCCTTCCTCCCTTCCTCCCTTCCTTCCTTCCTCCCTCCCTTCTTTCCTTCCTTCCTCTATCCCCTCCCTTTCTTCCCCTCTCCCTCTATCTCCCCTTTCCATCTCCCTCCTTTCCCTCCCCTCCTCTCTCCTTCTCTCTTTCTCCCTGTTGTCTCAGTAACATTGTTAGAAGAAGAGGCATCACTACTGAGCTCCTGCATTGGGGGAATTTTAACTCCTTTAGGTCTAGAGGGATCTGCTGTCCTGTAGCCACAGTAGGAATGACTGCCAAGAGTCTGCTTGCTATGGGGCTATTCCAGGCATATTCCAGGCATCTTTAACCATGTGGTCCCTTGAGGCTCTAGGAACATGGCTAAAACCAAGGGTAGCCATCTCTGCAGACCTCTTAGCTCATTTGTCACCACAAAAGGACAAGACTGCTTAAAAGAACCTAAAGAAAAAACAACCAACAACAAAAAAAAAACAATAGGAGACAGCTGAATGAATGTGAGCGTTGGATCCATCTTCATCAACCCTCTCCCAGTTGCCTCCAATCTCCTACTGTGCTGTGAATACATGGCCTGGGGAGATTGTAGAAGTAGGCTGAAGCCAAGTATCCAGGGATCCATTCTAGCTGTGCTGGCTTGCAGTAACAAACCAGAGCCATCTTCCCTTTCGTCTACTGTGAAGCGTGTGTATCAGTTTGATTAATATTTAAAAAAATCTCCCACAGTCTAGCTAAAAACAGAGCCATCGAATCACTCAGACAGGAATTCCCAATGGGAAAATTATTACCATTCAAATGAGGGTCTCGGAGGCAGGACACTGTGTGGGTTTGTTTTTCCAAAGGAAGCAGGGAGGGGAAAACATACACGGTACAACCAGAGCCTAAAACAAGTACAGAGCAGCACGCTTCATCCAGACTCAGAGGAAGCATCAGTATCGGAGGACAAACCCGTGTTTGGAATGTGGCAATCAAGGTTTCTCCCCATGGCTTCATCTTCATGTTAAGCTTTGCCTCTGGATTTGTGGTTCTGATGATGGACAGACAAGCACAATGAGCAGTTTATCACACGGACCCTTTCAAGCACAACGCAGATCAAGGAATGTCAGAACAGATTTCATGCTCCCTTGAGACTCTTCTATTAGAGAAGGTTCTAGCCTTGGCAGCCACTGATGGTGAAGCCCTCTGTCCTATCACATCCACACCTATTGCCGGGCTCTGTCCTCTCCCATCCATATCCATTGCCAGGAGGAGCTTGTTCATGGTAGCAAGTGGCTGCAAGCATCGGGCTGGAGTCCTTAGTCATATACAGAGAGGCAATGTGTAGTCTGGTTGATCAACCAGTAATTCATAGTGAGAGAGGCCACGCATCATTCACAGCAGACTGAGGGTTCAAGGCACACTGAATGCCACCTTTTAGATATGTGCGCACATATGCATTTGTATACATGTGTGTATGCACATATTCCTTACACACATGTATAGAATTACATGTGTGTGTACATCTGTGTTTCCTTCCCTACAATAAAATATGGTAGCTTTCAGAATAGTGGTCACCAAAAGCACTCAGTGTTCAAAAAAATTTTTTTTCTTTTACAAGTTGACAATGGAATGACTTCTAAATCTTTGGTTTATCAAAAAGACAACTTCTAAAAAATTCACAAAATTGTTGATTATTTTCTCTATAAGTGCACAGTGAACTTTTTTTTTGTTTTTTTACAAAAGAAGAAAACAGTGCTTTAGTGACTTAAATTAAAACAAAACAAAACAGCAACAGCTACTTCCTACAGCATGCAACATTATAGTACTGTGAACTGGCGCCACAGTGAGCCTCTGAGAGACTTTTGCAATCTGTATTGTCTTCCTCTGACCTCAGTGCCCTGACCAAACGCAGGGGCAACCAGGAGCACGCGTCAAAACCACAGCTCTTCACCCTCCCACTGTTTTCAATGTGCAATCTTGCTTTCCTTTGGGAACCTGACTGAAATGCTCTCTAGTGTAAGATGTCACCCTGATTTATCTTCACTCTGTAATGATTTCCAATTTCCCCAGAGCAACACAAACCAAAGATTGTCCATAAATCAAACAAGAATAAAACAAGCTTTGTGACCAATGGGCCACATCCCCAGTTTCTTCCTAAAGAAATTCTTGTGACTTCTGTCGGCAGCCAATGTGCATGTGAAGAATGAGTTTGGCTAGAGAGTTTGGACTTTTAACGTTTAAAAAAAAAATGGCTCTATAGGAGTATGTCAGCTTGTTAGAGCTGAGAACTTCTCCTTTCCCAGTGTGTGTGTGTAGGTGTGTGTATGTGGCCGGCGTGGGGGGTGAGGTGGGGGAGAACCAAAACCAAAAGAGCCATAAAGAAGTGATGTCTTGAAAGAAAAGTGGTGAGAAGAAGATAAACTGAGGTGGACTTCCTTTGTCAATAATTTAAAAAGAAAAAAGAAAGAAGGAGTTGCCCCTGTGGATTAGTCCTGAAATAGCAATCCATGGTATTTTTTTTTCTCCTGGAATGTGAAATGATGTTCTCTAATCTTAACTTGCCCCAGAGTGGCTTCCTGGGCCCCCCAGTTGCCTTTCTGATTCTCTATCTCTAGTCTTTGGGACTAGAAGTAGTTGTATTTGAAAGCCTCTGGAGTTTCTGTCCATGGCATGATGTTTTCTTGATTCAAGTTTCTCACCCAGTATATATCACTGATATAGAGATGGCAGAAACGGTTGAGCTACTGGTAAAAAGAGCCATGCTCTGGGTGAATTATCTGGACATTGCTAATTAGCTGTTGTCAATGATCACCAGTCCAGTGGACAGTTTGGGAGCTGAGGGACACTGAGTTGCTTTTGCTTTCCTTGGAATGAATTGGTTCTGTCCCTCTCATCTACCTTAAGAACTCTGAAAGACACCTAGCTTTTCGGAAAGATAGACGATGCACACGTGGGAATTTGGCTCTACCAGGGGATGGCCTCCAGAACATTCCAGGGACTGGTTACCCTGCACTCCCTTAGAGGCTTTGTTTTCCTTCCATAGATCATTTATCAAATTTGTAACAAAAGCCAAGAATGTTAGCTTATGCCCCAATAATGCCTGAGACAAATAGTAATGTGAGCTTGTGCCCCAGTAGCACCTGAGACAAACTGTAGGCTAGAAAAATATTGATAAGAGAATAGGCAGTGAAAGACATTTTGGCATTCTAGATCTGAGAAAGCACATCTTTGAATGTATCACTGAAGTCATTAACAGTGACCGAATGCAGGTACAAATTCGGTTATACGTATTTTAACGACCGACTCCTGTTTGTTCTCGGTGATTGCCACACAAACCTCCATTGCAGTTTTTTTTTTTCCTCTCCGTTTTTTCCCCTTCATCTTTTAGATCACACCAGTATTTCTGATTGTGTGCATTCCCCATGGAATTCCTATCACCCTTCCTTAGCGGGTCTACCTCGGGTGTTTACCACTGCTGTAAGTGGAGGTCCATGGGGGAATTCAAATTGAGATCTGTGACATCCAGGAAATCGATGTTGAATATGCTGGGGCCACTGGTAGTGAGGTTACTGAAACCTGGTGTGGAACTAGGTGGGGTAAGGTCCAGCCATTCCATCGTTTCCCAAGGAGATTCTGTGAAGCTCAGGGGCAGACCGTTGCTATCCACTGAAGAGGGTGACAACTGTGTGTGCATTGGGGAGAGAGGCCCAGGCAAGAGCTCATGGGTGCTGAAGAGGTCTTCAGCAGCCTTTCCTGGGAAGCCATCCATGATTCCATCAAAAGGAGGCTCCTCGCTTCCGATTTTGAGGAGGGTAACATCGCTCACCTTTCCTATGGGGCTGTGAGAATTCAATAAGACTTCCAGGTGCTCATCGCTGTCAGTGGCATAGTGATCAAAGGAGATCTGGGCTCCTGAAGGTGCTTGTTCAAAGGAAGCTGAGGGCTTGGGCAGGATGCTGGTAGGGCTGTGAGAGGACCCGGGTATCTTTGGGACTTTTTGAAGACATGAATGATCTTCCCTGGCATCAGCTGGCATTTCTGTTGGCAAAACATAGTGTGAATTGCTAAATCACCTCAAACTGACCATGCCCCATGATGAGTCTTTGGAATAAATGAGTTACTCTAGGAAAAGACAGAAGGTGGTTGTTCTCTCCTGCTTAGTGATTAACCCTCACTCCTATCTGCTCCATCTCTCCTTTCTTGTATCCTAAGGTTTCCCAAAATACCCTTGCCTTGGAACTTCTACTCCGTGATGGTCAAACTCTTCTCTGCTGGCTTCTTTGCTCCCTTCACTAGCACTAGCTGTCATTGGAGGACATTGGAGGACATCTCTGCTGCTCAGCAAATGAGGGCTGAGTGGCACCCCACAGTTACTTTCTATTATTACCCCCTTCTTACTGCTCCTCAGTGGGTTTTAGGGCCTGTCCCCTACTTTAGGCCACTGGTCACACCTTCTCATCTGCTGGAAACTATCCCCTGGTTCACAGCCATTTTACCAGGTCAGTGTTTCTTAGCTTTTAAGATGATAGTATCCTAAGAAATCACATACTACATGTACTGGCTGGTTTCATGCCAACTTGCTAGAGTCTTAAGAGAGAAAGGAGCCACAATTAAGAAAATGCCTCCATAAAATCCAGCTGTAAAGCATTTTCTTAATTAGTGATCAACTAGGAAAGCCCAGTGTATTGTTGATGGTACTATCCCTGGGCTGGCAGTCCTGGGTTCTATAAGAAAGCAGGCTGAGCAAGCCATATGGATCAAGCTAGTAAGCAGAACCTGTCCTTGGCCTCTGTGTCACATCCTGCCTCCAAGGTTCCTGCCTTGTTTGACTTGTCCTGACTTCCTTCAGCGATGGTAAACAATGTAGAAGGGTACGCTCAATAAACCCTTTCCTTCCCCAAGTTACCTTGGTTGCAGTGTTTCATCACAGTGACAGAAACCCACACTGCTCATGCTGGCCTCTCAGTTCCTTGTCCTTCCCATCCACCCCAGTAATGCCAGCACCCCACTCTGTTAGATACCTTGAGCCTTGTGCTTGCATAGCACATCCTTCCAAGAGCTCCATCTCAAGAAGGCCATCCCACTCTCTGTCTCCTCTAGCTCATGTATAAAGTGTTCCAGGTAATTACTTCTAAGACACTCTTAGTCACATAATCCATTGTCTGTACTATTGACCATTGCATGTAATCCCCCCTTCCCCATCTTTCCTTGGCTAGATCAGAGTCTCTGATCCACTGCTGCAGTTATTTCTACCTTTAGCCCTTCTCTCCTGGCTTAGCAAAACTTTACTCCCTGATGAACCCCGTCTGCTTTCTCTTAGCCTGCTCCAAGTTACCCGGATGTGGAATGAGAAAAAGGACACATCTGTGCTGACTGGATTCACTTTCAGCTGCTGGCATCAAGCCTTCTATTGGCATTTAATTCTACCTTACACTCTTGCATTTCTGTATAGAAACAACTCATTCATGACTAACTGGTGGCTATCCTTCCCTAGACTCTCCCACACTGCCTCCTGTGTCCTTGCTATTCTGCCCCCTTGCCACATACTTCAGTAAAAAGGAGGAGCATCTGGTGTGAACTGTCATCTTCTACCACAACCCTTAAATATACACATTTACACCTGCACCCATCTCTCTCATCCTCCTTCTTAGGATAAGAAACACAAGTTCCCTTGCTCACTGTCTGGCTCCCGTACTAGACTGCATTCCACAGACATGAGGAATTATCTGGTGGATAGCTGATCTTAACACAGTGCCTGGCATTCCATCTCTGAGTCCTCTACTGCCTCCTGTTAAACTCCAAATGCTATTGATTAAGTCAGCCATGTGTTTCTGTTTGACCTTCACGCATGCTCCTTAAGACTTCTGCTCCCTTTGTGTGTTTTCAAATTCTATGCACACATTCTGTAATGTTTCTTAAATAAATGGACAAATGGGTTAAAGAACATGCTGATTACTTTTATTGTTAAGTTGAGTAACATTAAGCATGATTGGGGCACTCAGTGGGAAATGGCTGATTGAATTTCAGTTTGAACAGGGAGCACGAAACTTTCGAAGACTCCTTACTTTTTCTTTTTCTCTTTGTAATTAAGAAGACAGGGATTAGAACTGCAGAAAAATGATGTAGTCAGAACACACTTAAAGAGATAGGGGTGGGGTTGCAAGTAACACACATGCACAGCATCCTCAGGATAAAGGCGATGAGGAATCCACTGTGATTCCTTCTCTGCTAACTAAGCACACCTGAAGCACAGAGGAAGTGACTCTACCAGCTGATCGCCTGGTGTACCTTACTCAGTGTGCCCCTGACCTGGGTCGTAAGAGGCTATCTCCTAGAGTATTCACAGGTGGGGAGGGTCCTGATGGACAGCAGACAAGGCATTCTTACCTCCACTTTCAATGAGGACATCCAGGAGTTCATCCATCTGCTGACTCCGAGTCATTTGCTATCATAGATTAGTCAAAAGAGAGCAGAGAGGTTAGAAGATGGTATTTCTGTAGATAGACAATACAAGCAGCACTGTAGGGCTTGGAGTGGGATTGCTTAAGGATTCAAAACAGTTTAGTAAAGTAGACCATAATATAAAATTTGTAGACTTAGTTGTTTTAAATGTACATTCACTTTTTGATACAACCATCAACACTATGTACCTGCAGAACTCTTAATCTGCAGAGCTAAAACTACACCCATTAAACAAAACTTTCCTGTTGCCTTTGCCGATGCCAGCAGTCATCACCCCTGCCTCCCCCCCCATATCTCTTTGAATTTGACTATTCTCAGTCTTGGACTGAATGTTGCTCTATAGTGCAAATTGATCATATTCTGTTTTTCATTTGCCTGTAGATGGGCACTTGGGTATCTCTTGGTGAAGTGAATAATATTGTGACCTTAGTTAGGCTGGCTAAGGGGCTTTGAACTGTATTTGATCAAATCTTAATGTAAATCGTATACAGAAAAACCACTGAACTAGAAAATCCAACACAACGAATGAGACTGGGAAAGATGAGAGAATGATCCTCAGCTCATGATCGGGTCAGTTGTCTGGGAAGTTTCCATCCCAGAAGCAGGCATCTTAATATGCAGCATATACCCTTTTCTCACTTGGAAGTAACTCGTGTCTACCTCTGTTTGGCCGAATTGGATAAGGTCAGGACGTTGGCTTTAATTTCCTTGGTTCCTCTTGCAGACTCTGTGAGTCTGCTCTCTCCTCTGCTCATCTGAGTTGTTAAGCACAGTTTTACTTCTAAGTTTTCAGAAATGAGAAAGCCAGCTAAGCATGACTTTTTTTTATAGTAAAGAAAACCTTACTGCCTTGGTTTTGATTTCGGGAGACCGGATATCCCGTAGCATCTGACATAGATGCTCTTTTCTGGGATAGGTAGATAGTTATGAGTTATTTGATGTCATATAGAAGCTTGAGCCACTTGAACTATTTGAACTACTCATTCTTTACTGTCCTCAGGGGCATATTTCCAGGATCCTCACCCTTGGGTTCCAAATCTTCAGATGCTTGTTTATTATAGAAAATGACTTAATATTTGCATAGAACCTATATCCATCTCCCTGTCTCACAAGCCATCTCTGGACTTTGCTACCTAATACAACATAAATGCTGTGGAAATAGATACTGTCCTGTGTGGTTTAGGGACTGATGATACGAAGAGAGGTATATCCTCAATACAGATGGAGCTGCCTCATGCCTAACAGAGTGCATGAGACTTGATTCCTGGCGCTCCAATGTGTATGCTGGAGAGACAGAGGAACTGTGAAGTGACCAGAGGCTGATTCAAGACAAGACACACACCCCTTCTTCCTAGTGGATTAAGCCCCACATTCAGCATGCATCAAGTTCAAAAGCCGCTTGTGAGAACTTTCAGGAGTTATTTCCCTAATGTACGCAAACCACAGCTGGTAGAAAGCAGACACAGCGAGCTGACTATAAAATCACTAATGTTTTTTTTCTATTACTTAGAAGATTTTAGACAGAAATATAAGAGTTGGAGTTAATGGACCTCCCTGTATTCACTACTCAGGTTCAACAGCCATCAACATTGTGTCAAGGTCATTGAGTTTTAAAGCTAAGTTAGGAAACTATAATCTTGATAATTGTTCTCACATTTGAATGTCTAATATGTGATCAAACAATGAAGTAAGTGCTAGATTATCTATAATCCTTACAGAGTAAATACCTTTATTTTTTGAAGAGAAGTTGAGTGTGTACCCAACCTTAGTGACAGTAGCAGGCGCTAGTGACAGAGTTGGCACGAAGGCCGAGCATTATGAATGCCTGCTCAGCCTGATCCGACCGAATTACTCATTACAAATGAGAGATTTGTACAAATGTTCCTCAGCTTACCATGGTGTTATGGCCAGATAAAGACACCCTAAACTGATCCTGATATCATAGACCAAAATGTACTATATGCACCTAGCCCACTGTACACCCTAGCTCAGCAGTACAGCATAATGTAGACCACCTGCTTCCGCTTGTGACTCTGTGGTTGATTAGGAACCATGGCTCACTGTGAGTGCTCAGCACCCAGAACATTGTACCACACACCACTGGCTTACAATAAAGCTCAAACTTAAATTGCAATTTGGACTGCATATACACCATTTTATAACACCCTAAAGTAGAAAACGCATCAGTAGAGTCATCCTAACTCATAGCCTTCTGTGCACACATACAGCATTGTCTACAGCTTTTGTGGATACACTTGGCTCCTTCTAGTGGGGAGACATGCTGCCCACTATCAGAATCCATAGAACATGGTTAATACTACAGGGTTCTGTGTGCTGCGTCCATGTATTGAACCATCTATAACAAACTGTGTGGTTACCTGCTTTACTGCATCTTCATAGGATGGGGGCTGGCTTATCTCTGAAACTGTTGAACTTGACTTAGAAAACGTTGGGGATGGAATAGAAAATTTTGTCCCCACCTTGTCAGAAGATTGTAAACCAGTCATCTGCAAGTGGATGCAATAAAAAGAACAACATTCAATCCACGAGTCCCATGGAACAATGATGCTTATGTTCTAGAAACTACAGCTACATTCAGAAAAATGCCAAGTGCTAATATCATAAGCCCAGGATTAGGAGATAACAAATACTAAGAGGTTAACAGCAGTTCTCGCCACTGTGGATTTATTGTTAGTGAAATCTTAGCACTGAGCCTACTGTTTTATTTCCTTCCCTAAAGTGTTTCTTCTGCCCTTCCTTCCTTTCTTCCTTCCTTTCTTCCCATCCTCCTTTCTTGACAAGGTTTCACTCTAATCCTGGCTAGCCTGGAACTCACTACGTAGACCAGACTGTCCTTAAAACCTCACAGAGACACCTGCGTCTGCCTTCTGAGTGCTGGGATTAAAGGTGTGTACTACCACACTTAGTAGGCATATCCTCTTCTACTAGATGATGATAAAGGGACAGGGGCTCCATCCAATACAAAGAAGTTCTTCAACCCAGGGATTTTCCGAGTAATTCATTCCCTATGTCAATTCATTCCAGATGGGTCATTTTCACACAGTGAGTGTGTTTTCCTAGTGTGGGTGCCTAGCATGTTAGAGTCCCCATCCCTTTTCTGACTTCAGGCATCTGGCTCTGTTATGCTGTGTCTATCTTTCACCGTGTTGTTTCTATTGTTCTCCTTATTCTGGAACTCCCTACATCCTGACTTTTTCACACCTCAATTTCTTTCACCAACTGATGAGTGTCATCTCTTATATCCTCTGCAGAGATTTAACTCTGGACCCCAATTTTCTGTTTAATTTTTTCTTTTTACTTGAATCTGTTATGTACCCATCTCTGTTTCCAACACTACTCCCTACCCCCTCCATGCTCCCATTTCAATCCGTCCCCTCACAGAAACCGATTTGTTGTCAACTTCCCTAGTACTGACCTTTGGATGAATAACTGGGCTTTTGGGACAAGGAGTGACCCCTGAACTATGACTGCTGTCTGCTTGGGCGCCAGAGAAAGACTGATGGAGGCTGGAAGATGGGGGAGAGAAGCTAGCAGGATGGCCTTCGTGTGCCCCTGAGTTCTGTAGAAAAGAAGCATGTGACAAATTAAAGAGCTGGCAGCATATTTGAGCGTGGCTTTTGTTGACACTTCTGGTCCCTGTTTTTGTCCCCAGGTTTCTGATATTTACAAAACTTTCTGAATTCTCTTAGCAGATGAATGTACCTAATATCTTGCTTTGTACATATCGCCTATGGATTACAAACTTCCACTCGCTCTCACATATCCACAGCACAGACTGTGCACATCTCACCTGCTTAAGTGTTCAAGGCTCTCTATGACTAGAGATTACCTAGTTCTATGAACCTAAATTCTCCTCCTGTGACCATGCCTTATACATTCTACATACTTATGTTTGTTTACATGGAGTATCTGTTTTCTATTTAGACTTTCCTAAAACTCTTCAGCTTCATGGACAAAAGACAAGTGTACTGAACTCCTGACCTAGCCTTCTCCTTTGTAGTGCTCCCTGTGAAGTAAGTGCAAGCTATTCGCAAAGCCTTCCAGGACTCTACCAGCTCTTTACCATCAATCTCTCCCCTACCCACCTGTTCTGTGCTGTGTGACTTAATGCCATAGATTGGTCATCTTATCTGTTCTTCATGAAATTGCTACTGTCCTATAGAGTCTTTGTAAACAACAAATTACTGTTCCATCTTATTCCTCCTCAACAGCACTGATATCCTCAAAATGGAAAATCATGTCCCAAGCCATGTCCCAAGGGTTATTTTTACCTTTGTTGCCTAGGACACTGTGCATGCGATAGATGTTTATGAACGGTGTTGATAAGCTATTTCTGTCTCCATTCCTCCCAGTATGTCCTCTCAGGAGTGGGTACCACTGATCTGAATGTGTTGAGCATGTAGGTTTGTGAAAGTGTGCCCTCATTATCTCTAAGTCATGCTTCAGACCCCCAGGGTAGTGATATTTCATTATTAACTTTAAAATCAACCAAATCCCAGGATTCTAGGCAGTGTGTTTAATCTCCCAAAGTGTCACTTTTCTCAATGGCAAACAGAAACACTAATCTGGAGCCACAGGGTTGCTGCGACAGTGAGTGAGACGGCTTCTGATCCCGCCTCTCCATAACAGCACTTGGCAGGTACCCAGTGGGGGGGTCATTGTGGGTTGCCTTAGACTTTGTAATCTTTTGACAATGTGGTTTTCTTCTTCCAATAGTCTTCTACACACTTTGCTAATAATCCATTAGTTTCATGAACAAAGGGAAAGTCTTTGCTGATTACGCCAGGTGTAGTCTTTGAACTCTTACTCTTGTTCTTCTCTCTCGTCATCTACAGCTCTTCTCTCATTCTGTCCCAACTACACGCTGGCTTTCTCTCTGATCCTTCTGCATTCTACTTATGTTCTAATCCAGGGGACCTGCCACCTGATGCTTCTCCCACGCCTTTATCCCAAATATTAACAATGTTTCCTCCTTTACTTCTTTCAAGGTTTTGCTTTAACATTCCTGAGTCCTTTAGTGGAGATTGTAAACTTCCAGCCTTCTCACACGAACCAGCTCCTCCCTACTTTCTCCACAAGAGGCACCATCTGTTTCCTCACCACCTATCATGTCTTCCCACAGGAGTGGAGATTCTTTTTCCCTGTGGCTAGAGTGAAGCATTTAGTAGGTCTCAATAAATGTTAGAAGAATGTAAGAGAAGGATAAGCATTTTCTTATGCACAAGCTGTCTGTCTCTCTCCCTCCTTCTTTTCCTCCCTCCCTCCCTTCCTCCTCCTTTCCCCTCCTCCCGTCAGTCTCCTGACCCTGAAATGTGGTCTTAAGATGTAGCCTAGGCTGGTCTCAGACTCATAGCAATCCCCTGCCTCAGCTTCCAGAGTTCTGGAATGCCAGGCCAGAACCACCATGTCCAACTTCCTTTCAGTTCTCTTGATGGATTGATTTGGGTTATGATAAGGCAGTTTTGAGAACATTAGTCAACAAAGAATAGCCCTCACGCTAAATGTTACTTGGTGCTTGATTTTGTAGATAATGTTACACTGGGAAGTTATGCATTGTTACAAGCTGTCTATGGGTGAAGCTGAGGAGTTCTGCACAGAAGCTATGATTTTCAAAGATGTTTGCCTTCTAAGCCATTATAGAACAAGTCTTCCAACCTGGGATGCTAAGGCTGGCTATGAAAGCTTTGGGATGGTAGAGGCAATGGGGAGCTACTTAGCTTCTAGGAAACCCTTCCCAGTTCTTTAGTGGTGGGAGCCCATAACCCACCTCCTGAAAGAGGCATCCTGGGCAAAGCGATATATGCTTACCTGAGCACACCCTTGGCTGCTGCTGGGTGAGGAGACACCATGGCTCTCTCTCTGTGCCCCTGAGGAGGAGGCCAGGAAGTAATGGTTGTTGGGGGATGGGGGCAAGCTGATGTGCTGTGGGCTCTTCAGAGCCCCCAGGGGCGAGTGCTGAGGGGAACACTGGGGGCTGAGAAACGTGGACGAGAGTACATGGGTTTGACCTGAGGACTCCACACAGTGGGGCAGCAGCTGAGCAGCCTCACAAGCTGGAGGGGGACTGTCAGAACTGTGGCCCTGTCCCTTCCCAGATGCCTGCTGGGCTGCGAAGGGACAGCTAGAGACGTCTTCCTGCTTGATGGTGGCGGCCAAGAAGGGCAGCGGCTTCTGGTCACTGCAGCCGCTCTTCTGCTTCTGCAGCTGCATCCTCAGCTCTTCCACCTGCCGCTGCTCCTGCCGCAGCTTCCAGGTGAGCTGGTTGATCACCTTCTGCTTCTCCACCAGCATCTTATCCTTCTCCGAGTCTAGCCCGTCAGGCTCTGAGGGGCCCGAGCCCCCGTTCAGGCTGCTCAGCAGGCTCTCGTCGGTGCAGGCAGGCACCGGGGACACATGCAGGCCGAAGCCAGGTGAAGCATCAGTAAAGGTATCTGGCAGGGACCCCGCGGCGGACAGGTCAGATGAGGCAGGGGAGATGGGTGGGCTGGAGCTAGTGCTTCCGAAGTGGTAGAAGCCTGATGGGGACGACTGATAACTGGGCAAGGTGTTGGGCGTGACAGGAAAGGTGACAGTCGTGATGTCCCCGAAGTTGGGCACAGGGTTGCCAGCACAATCCTGGAAGGGTCGAAGCCGATCCACCAACGCCGTCTTGGTGCCTGACACGGGCAAGCCTCGTATTCGAAGCTGTTGTCTTAGTTCTGATACCTAAAGGAACCAGACCTCCATTAGTGCCATACTGGGTGACAGTATGGTGATAGTGTATTTGTTATGAAGGGTACTTTGGGATACACACACTGGACTTTACAATATCTATTCACTTCCTTTTTACTATTCTTTTTTTTTTTTTTGTAATTTTTCTCCTGCCTCTGATTTAAACCAGTTTTACATAATTTTAACAACTCTTTGTAATTAAAAAATAAACACACATAGAGCTACTGTAGTGAAGACTGTACCCTGTTTTTTTCTATGCATGTAGTCATGGGAGTGCTTTCCTTAACCCAATGGTAAAAATCACCTATCCCACAGCCCTCCAGCCCCATCTCAGCCTGTCTCCTTTTTGTAGGAAACTGTTGTCTGCCTGGGTTTAGATCAATTCTATCAGTAATCCACAACAATTATCAGATATCTGGCTTCAAACGCCATGTGCTCTTCCTTAAAAGTACACATATACCAGCTCACTGAAAGGCTTGATAGAAAACACTGATTATGGGCCCATCCTGGAGTTTGGCTTGTATGTCTGGAATGGGGACCAGGATCTTCCATTTATCCCAGGGGGGCATTTATGCTGCTGGTGTTGGACCAGACTTTGAGACAAAGTCTCAAAAAAGTTCAAGACTTTTCACGAACACAATTGGAGGAGGGTAAGGGGTGGAGAAGATGTGCATGTGTATGTGTGACCATGCCTGGACACAAACATGTATCTGTTCAAGAGATGGGAGCCGGGGCCTTGCACATGGTAGACCAGTTGTCTACTTTTGAGTTACCCTTCATCTCCTCAGTCTCTGGGGTTTGTGGTTTGTCTTTGTTTTGTCTGGTTGGCCTCTGACTCTCAATCCTCTGGCCTCAGTTCCTCAATGTTGGGATTCCAGAAATAACTCACTATGCCAAGCTGTATTTTGAGTCTATCTTAATTTTCATGATTCTCTGGATAGCAATCACATATTGAAGAAAGTATGTGGTTTTATCAACATATACTTGATAAAACCACATACTTTCTTGATCCTGCTCTTGATCCTCTGTGCTTTCTCTTTGAAGCAGAATGTTAATCCTTGCCTTATACATTTTTGCAAGGGCATACATGGATTTATAAAAGCACTTGGAATAGTTGCTAAAAATGGTTGTGCAATATAAGGCCATCATAATTACAATGATACACATGTAACTAATTAGCTGACACATTCTGATGATAGTGTTCACAAGTTGTAAACTATGAAATACATTCAGGCATGGGAACTAGTTAAATAAAAATTACTGCAAATGATGGGGTACCAAAGATACACTAAAGCTACAAAAGTTTGTTGACATTGGGTGATGAATAATTGCTTATGGTTTATTATTATCTGAAAGTTTGAGTTGATACTATTTTAATAAATTAAGAAATGCATGTATACATTTAAACTTAACATTTGTTTATAAAATTATATAGGTGGATATATGCTAAAATGTTAACTAGTTATGCCCTACTGCATTTTTTTAAATAGTCCATATAGACACATCACTTCTGTGATTAAAATAGGAAGCATATTAAACACCTAAGATCCAATGATTCTGTAAAACAGAAGACTATGTAGGGAAAGCATTCTGTAGGGACAGAGCTTTTGAGCATTAAAGCAAATGAAGTAATCATAAAAATAGTCACAACAAAAATTTGAACTTTGATAAATCAAATAAGCATATAACCAAATGCAAATTCAAATAGCAATTCTTGGGGGGTGGGAATCAATGGCAGCATAAACAGTAAGATGTCCAAACTAGAACACATCAAATGTGCTTACCATTATAAAAGAAAAAGGGGGTCTGGAGAAGTGGCTCAGCAGTTTAGAGCAGTTGATGCTCTTGCAGAGGACCCAGGTTCTAGTCCCAGTGTAATGGTTCACAACCATCTATAACTCCAGTTTCAGGGGACCTGACATCCTCTTCTGCTCTCTGTGTGCACCTTGCATGCACATGGTACACATAGATACATGTGGGCAAAATGCTCATACATATGAAATGAATAAACAAAAATTAACAAAGGAAGAAGGCTTAGATCTAATATAAAAATAGATAAGACATCTGACCCAGCTCTTTATAAACAAAAACACAGGTTTAAAATGTCCCATAATATATGTATATAATCATTAACAATTTAAGTAACACAACTAAAATAAAGGTATATTTTGATTCACCCTATTGACAGAGGAGTGAGTAACAGTCTTTTGTATGAGCAAGGCAGCAGTGATAAATAGAGATCTTAGCAAGCTGAAGGATTTTACTGTCTTCCTGTTTAAGGTATGTCCCTGCAAGCAGCAGCTGAACAGCATCTGGAAGCTGGTGCGATGTGCAATCTCACTCCCTCCCATACCACTCAACTTGGGGGAGGTGGCTGTACCTCAACATGCACTGGGACACCTGTGAGCACATTCATGTTGGAATGGAGCTACTTCAACATGTGGCTCTGTAGCAGACTGCACAGGAGAGCAGTCTGGGCATACCCTTCTAGGACTTTAAAAAATATTAATGTATTTTAAACCAGCAATTTAACATGTATGTAGATATCTTAGAGAAATAATCAGAGGAGGTAATAGCTCTATACACAGAGGGCACTGAAATCCTATTCGGAATAATAAAACATTTGGCAGCAAGTGAAATGTCCAGGAGGGGAATGCTAACTGGGTGACGGAGTGATTTGCTGTTATTAAAAACAAAACTTTTATTGAATATTAAAAGTTATGGAAAATGTTCATGGTGTGTTAAGGAAAGCATGTCAGAAATTTATGGGTGGTATAATTCTTTGAAAGTAGTTATTGTCAAACAAAATGTGTTCACATGCATTTTGGGCTGGAAGAAACATAGCATCATGTTTTCTCTGGCTCTTGTCTATTGAAATGCCATTTACTTTGCTATACACAACCATGGATCGTGTTTCAACCTGAAAATGCGACTCGACAACCAACTGAAAAGCTATGAGAAAAGCATCATGGCCACTTTTGCTCACATCCAACATGCTGCTTCTCTTCATAATCTTGCTTGACAATTTTTTTTTTCTTTCAAATTTCCTGGTTTGAAAAAGTACAGGATGGCAATTCATTTCGTTTTAATTCTGAGTTACTTAAAATTAATGAGTTCTACACTTATTTTTAGAATCTGTTCTTGCACCGAATAATTTAGGCCACATTATTAAATAATGCAGATCATATTCTAATATAAAATGACTACGTGTTGAGTTCAATTTCCCTGAAGATTTCAGATTAGTTTGCTGTGTGCGTTTGCTTGAGATGAAGGCTGGAACATACCTCTTCTCTACATTCACCGGTGTTCTAATTATTGGTAACTTTAAAATCATTTATTATAAAAAACTTCTAACATATTCAGGAGTAGATAGAAAAACACAAGGAACTCATATACCCACCAAACAACTTCAATAGTTATCAATTTATACCAATATTTAAATTGCAGAAGTGTGGCGTCAGAGGGGTTTACAAAGGTGTTCCTTCCTCGAGATCATTAGGAAGGCGATACAGTAGAGGTGACTTTTCTGTAGTAAATGTTTCATTATGTAAAAGTAAAGAGGCTGGAAGGAGTTTAGTTCTCCTTACAGGGATACCACAGCTGGGGATAGCTCTGTGGGTCGAGTGCTTGCCATCCAAGCATGAGGGCCTGAGTTTGATTCCCGGTACCCATGGCATGATGGCACACTTGTGACCCCAGAACTACTCTACTTCTCTTAAATGGTTTTGAGGCAAATTATATTATGTAATTGGCGTGCAGCTTTGCATCTATCTCCAAAAGAAAAGTTCTCTTAAATACTTACAAACAAGAGCACTGTCTAGCTCTCCTTAAAATGGACAATTGCTTAATTTTCATAAAATATTTTCCATTTTCAGAATTCTTAGTTCTTTCCCCTCACTCTCCCTCACATTTAATTCATTTAGAAATAGGATGAAACAGTCAATGTGCTATGAAAAACCACTCATCTCTCTCTCTGTCTTTCTTTCTCTCTCTCTCTTTCTCTACCCCCCCCGTGTGTGTGTGTGTGTGTGAGAGAGAGAGAGAGAGAGAGAAAGAGAAAGAGAGAGAGAGAAAGAGAGAGAGAGAGAGCACCAGAGGTCAACTTCGGTTTTTTCTTTTCCTTTCTCTCTTATTCCCTCCCTCCCTCCCTTCCTTCTTTTCTTTGGTTTCTACTTTTAAGGAGACAGGGTCTGGTCATGGCCCTGGCCATCACCTAATTGAGTTAGACTTGCTGGTAGCAAGCCCCAGGGATCCTCCTGAGTCTGCTTCCCTAGTGCTGGGGTCACAAGTATGCCATCATGCCATGGGTACCAGGAATCAAACTCAGGCCCTCATGCTTGGAAGACAAAGCACTGGATCCACGAGGTATCCCTCAACTGTGATATCTCTGTAAGGAGAGCTAAACTCTTTTCAGTCTCTTTACTTTTACATAATGAAACATTTACTAAACAAAAGTCACCTAACGATCTCGAGGGAGGGGCACCTTGGTAAACCCCTCTAGTTCCACACTTCTGTAAATGTGAGTGCATCCTGAGCTTCCTCTCTTCCTCTTCTCGCCCTCTCTGGCTTCTTTCCTTCACATTCTTTTTACTTTCTCTTTCATGATCTCATTCGCTTTTCTAGTTTCAACTTTCCCCGCTTTGCCAAGGATTCTAAAGTTTATGCCCCCATTCCTTGCAATACAATTGAATTGAATGAGATTAATGTGTCTCTTATCACAGAAATGGACTAGGTTTTCTCTTGGTTCCCAACCTGAATGAACTTGTGTCTGATCCTTCTCCTTCAACCCGTGGCAATTCTGCCCTTGGTATCACTCTCCCAGGACTCAGGGACACATCTTCCCACACACCAAGTGAGAGGTCAGATCTAGCCAAGCTCCTTCCCCTCACCCCTTCCTTTCTATTCTCATCTTTCACAGAAATGGCAAAGCCTTTGCGATCAGCCACTGACACTGGAGCCCCATTTCATCGCATATAGACTAATTGCCTGTTATTGAACCTCTTTTGGACTCAGGCTTTTTAAGTTTTAAAAACTGGACTGAAAATACTGACCTCACCAGATAGGAATCTATATTGAGTGGCTAGTTAAAAAAATGTAGCTACTGTCACCACCACCACCATGTCCTTGACCTGTCCTAATTACTGTGATTGTCACCAGTCAATGATGCTGAGCGTGGATGGGGACTCTCTTCTGCCTAGAAGTCTCACTTCTAGACTATGTTTTCTCTGGGGCTCTCCAGCCCCACATGATCCAGGACTCTTATGCTCTAATTACTCAGCTGCGAATAATAATAATAATAATAATAATAATAATAATAATAATAATAGCAATAACAAAAACTTTATCATAGTAAAGTAAACATAACATAAGTTTACCATCTGGCTATTATTGACTACATAGTTTAGCTTCAGCAAGCACATCCACACTGCCATCCATCCCTCAAACTTTTCATCATCCAAGCTTGAAACCATGTCTACATTATGCAAATACTCCCCATGGTCCTTCTGGGATGGTCCTGGTAACTTCTATTCTACTTTCTGCCTCTATGAATCTGCATATTCAAGTGTGAGGTAAGACAACTCATCAGGTATTTGACCTGGCTTATTTCACCTAGTGGAATGTTTTCAAGGTAAGATGGCATCTTTTTATCTCTGTGGATTTATGACTTGGGAAATGGGGGGGGGGAGTGGCCTCATGGCTTTGAAGAATATTATTATAAATTTTAGTATCTTCATCTAGGTGTGTAGACGCCAAACAGAAACAAGCCTAGCATGACCTTTGAAAGAAAGAGAGGTACCTTTGATATCAGGATGTATCTTATTGGCTCTTGGCAGCCGTGGAATATTCAATTTGGAATAACCTCTATCACCCCTCCGACAAAGAAAGAAAGAAAAACCAAATTGCTAGCTGAGGGTTAAGGATGGAAATGAGGCTGCTAATGAGGACGGATAATGAAGGACAGGCCAGGACTAACCACAATGAAGGTTATGAGAATCTTTAAGGATACAGGATTTTAAAGAAAAAAATTATGAGATGGTTTTTGGAAAGCAGTAGGTAGAATGGAAACCAGAAAAACAAGTGTCATCACCGACAATGTGATGAAGGGGTAGATCATATTCACACACTGCAGAAACTGCATCCATCCTGCTCTGTCCCTCTGTGGATACTAGACGGAAGAGTGAAGATGCCAATCTTGAGGATTGCTTGGAAACATGCCAGATTCAACTAGAAATCCAACATCATTTGAGTGAATGTAGGTCCTGTGGTCTGTGATCTGTAACAACGCTGGCAGGTGTGACCCTGAACAAGCTGTCAGGCCAGAAGTTCTCAGATTTGGGAACAGAAAAGAACAGGACATTGTTTCAAGTTATATTATTGACAGTGAGTGAATTACCCACATTGTTTGTTATTCAGTAAGGACACTGAGTGCCAAGAGCCTTATTTAGCAATATCGGTATTGGATAAAAAAGAACCCAAATTACTCAAATTCTATCAGCATAGTCATCATTTTGTAATGGACAGGCTACTTTAAAACTTAAAAGCATTGGGAAGAAGTATGTACACATTAGCTGGGTGGATTGCTCTTAGCTACACTAAGGGTAATTTTATAGTTTCTATTTTTCCTGATTCATAAGAGATTACCAAAGGTCATGAAATTAGACATTGCTTTAGAACATTCTGGAGGCTTAATAAGCTACACACTTATATGCTACACTTTATCCCAGCTGACTCTTATTAACTCATTTATGCTGACGAGGAGTCTAAGGTGCAGAAAAGAACAAGATACAAGCTTGAACTGCCTGGAGAGGCAGAGGCAGGACCTGCAGGCTCAGGTCTGACCCATTGGTCAGACTATAAATTCTGAGATACCCTTGGGTCTTTCCCATATTTTCTCCTTCTCCTACATTTTTATTCAAGAAATCAGATGGCAAACATACTGGTAACAATATGCTTCCATACTTATTTAAAGAGAAAGAAAGAAAGAAAGAAAGAAAGAAAGAAAGAAAGAAAGAAAGAAAGAAAGAAAGAAAGAAAGAAAGAAAGAAAGAAAGAAAAAAGAAAGAAAGAAAGAAAGAAAGAAAGAAAGAAAGAAAGAGAGAGAGAGAGAGAGAGAGAAAGAAAAGGAAGGAAGGAAGGAAGGAAGAAAGAAAGAAAGAAAGAAAGAAAGAAAGAAAGAAAGAAAGAAAGAAAGAAAGAAAGAAAGAAAAATCACATCAAGTTGTATACCTTGAGATCATCCAGGTTTGGTGGAAGGGGGCCTGGTTTGAGAGAAGAGACACCAGTTTGTCCAGAAAGACTGTTTTTGACAGGGGACAGAGGGGTATTGCTCAGTGATGTTGAGGAAGAATTCGGATTTCTGACCATCTGTTCATTTGGTTCTCTGAAAAACAAAGAGGCACTTACAATACAGCTTATAATACACTTACAATCCAATCCAACCTGTGTGCGGGAGCTTGGGACAAATCCCAGAGTAATTGCGTATAGGGATCAGGCAGTTAACAAGTCAGTAGAAGAGGACAGGAGAGGAGAAACAATGACCCAAACTAGATAGCAAATTGCAGCAAACTTCCCAGCCTCATTTTGAGGATGGAGAAAGGAGTGATGGAAACTGGGGCATGGGGGAGCATGCACGTTCATCCATATCCTAGCTGAGGCGGTGTGCTGGAGAGCCCTGAGCATGCCATATGCATCTTGATCGCGCTTAGCTGTGGACATAACTGAAACTGTGACCTGAGTGTGGCCAAAGACAGGTGAAACAATCCTCCAGTTAACTGTAGGAGGGTGCTGACCACCTAGAATATGAATAGGACCTAGTGATACAGGTGCACAGCCTGGGCTCGGGGGGGTCAATCTCCAAAGCTGGCACTTAGCTCTTTAGCAGAGAACTCAAACTGCCAGCAAAGCCAATTCTGCATTCTTAGGCAGTCCACAGTTTAGCTTGGAAATGCTAAGAGTTTCCCTTTCCTCCAACGAACCTTGATTTCTTTGCTTCCTCTCAGCCTTATGGTCCTGAAAATGTGTGCATGGTTTCTAAAGAGAGTCACACTCCAAACATGCCAGACAGGGACATCATGTAATACAGGGTATGCTGGCCCCAAGGTAGATGACTCCTCAGGCCTCAGACAGAGAAGCCATTCTCTACCTCTGCCCAGAAGCCTCCACCCCAGCTCTCTGAACTCACTTGAGGTGTGTTTGGTGCACCCCAGGGTAGTTGAACCGCTGCTGTTGCTGCTGCTGTTGTTGCTGCTGCTGCTGGCTGAGGATCTGTAGCTGCAGGAATAGCTGCTGTTGCTGGAGCAGCCTGGCATAGGCGGAGTCCATGGGTGGGGGAGACTTCTCTGCTTTCTGATCTGGGGGGATGTACTGGTGGTATTTGAGCTTCTTCACCTTTGGTTTGGGGTCCTTGGGCTTTTTGTGGCGGTTCTTACTATCACCCAAAGACTTGGACTGCAAAGAGAAGGGAGACATGGCCTGTGTTTTAGGTGAAGGTGGGGAGAGTTTTGTTTTCTTAAATCCCAGAATACAGCAAAGGAATGGTTCACAATTCCCAATAGCGTTCACATATCAGATGAACAGATCTGCCATCAAATCATCACCCTCATGGTACATGGGCACCTTACATCTTACAAGGGGCTCTTGGAGGGGCATCCAAATTCAGGAGGGGCCTGAGTTTCAGTGGCTTATGTAAAAGCTGTAGATAGCCTAGCTCTCCAATTCGAGGATCACTCGTGAGAGTGTACGCAAACACCTCAAGTTAAACACATGGCAAGTTGACTTGTTAACGACATGAACTTAGATGATGCTAACATCATCTCTGCAGATCCAGGATATGGTTCTCAAGCATAAACATACCTGAGCACTTGCCTCCCCCTCACCTTCACCTTCACCAAATACTGATTCATGGCAGAAAGCCACGCCCTCTGGAATATTGGCTTTTTAGTATGTGGAGGACTATCCCTCCCCACTGCATCCTCTCCAAGAGCCACTCCTTGTACGCTCTGATCTGCACACAGTGAGGGGGGAAGGGCGCAACTTCGGGAAGTAAGAGAAATGTGTGAACAGGATATAGTTATGTAAGTTTATTATGTCTAGATTTCATCACATATAAGGTGAAGAAAATATTATTTATCTTGCATATTAGTGTTCAATATAAAGACCATAAAAAGATCACCCCAGGAGCCGGCTTAGTGAAGGCATTTGCTGCCAGGGATTGAGCTTCAGAATGGTGGACAAGAACTGACTTCTACTAGTTGTCGTCTGACCTCTACACACATGCTGTGGTATGTGCGCATGTACTGTGGTATATATACATCCATGCACACAGAGGGAGAGAGAGAGAGAGAGAGAGAGAGAGAGGAGATGGAGAGGGAGAGAGAGAGGGATGGAGAGGGAGGGGGGTGGGTAGATTTTGAAAGATCACAAAAGTAACAAGTGTCCTACTGAAGGACAATTCTATACGTGGCCTTCTCTGGAAATCAGAAGGTCCTCATATATGAGGAAGCAATTAGTCTATTTATTTATCACTCAAGTTCAAACCTGATTGGCTGTTGAAAGGTAGAGCATGGGTGTTGAATTGGAAGTGTAGTACCACCACTGAACAGAAGAGGGAGCTCCAGAATAGCACAGTCTCCAGGGGCAGCTCCAGACTTCAAACACCAAAAGCACATTTGAGTGTGACCTCCAAAGAACCTACAAAGTTCTACTCTGACTCAGGCAGTCTATAGCTGCAGGCACTTTCATTTTCTGTATCTTCCTTTCAGAGACTAATGAATAATGGCTGGGAGTATTTCTGTGAGCTTGGTGGCTTTATTTGTCCCTATTCCTGCATCGATTGGCGTTCCGGTTAATTAATCATACTTCTGTACCCGCAGAGTTTCTGCAGGGTCTGCTGACCAGCTCCCTCTAGCTCAGTCTCTGTTCAGGCCTCAAACAGGAGTCTTGCTTTAACCGGGAGGATTGTCTTGTTGCTGACAAAAGGGTCCTGGAGATGTTTTGATTCCACCTTAGCACAGGTACCACTCACATTACAAAAAATGGCTATGACAAACATTATTGACCTTAAGCAATTGTATGATTTCATTCTTTTTGTGAGCACAGAGGGTACTTGGGCTCTGTCTGTTTGCATGTTTGTTTTTCTCTTTATAACTCACAGCACACATGAATTTTCCTAAAGGTGGATCAGGGTAGATCCACTGTGGTATTCAAGTCCCAGGCTGGAAGAAGGGAGGAGATATTCTGTGGCTTGAAAGTGTAAGACTTCCTAACACAGTACTGATTCTCTCTCTCTCTCTCTCTCTCTCTCTGTCTCTGTCTCTGTCTCTCTCTCTCTCACACATACACACACACACACACACACACACACACACTTTACCAAATAAAATGTATCCCAGTCACCCTCTACCAATGCACTGGTAGTCCTCTGAAAGGTGAAAGGCCGTTCTGTGGTAGCTACAGGAGACAATTCTCCATCACAGAACCCTGGTCTCCTCTCCAACTGTGCATAGCTCCAGCCTCTTTCCCCTTCAGCTTGCCGTCACCTGCAACAGCGTTGCTGTGTGACTCCAGCTCACTTTCAAAAATGGCTCCACCTTGGGAAGCTTTGTGTGCCCTTCTCGCTCAGCACAGAGAGGGTGCAGGACAGTGGTCACATCACCTACTGAGGGAGTGAGGGAGAATGAGATCCAAGCTCCATTCCCCCACTTCGGCTACCGACTGCCTGGCCAGGAGATCCTCTTTATTATTGAGGTAAAAATGCAAGGAACTCTTTCATACATTCATGATTTTGTGTGAACATCATCTCAATTTGGTCCCATAAAATTCCCATTGCCCCCCAATGAATATCTTACCACTAAGCAATCATTCTCCATTCTTCCCTCTCTCCAGCTCTCACAACTGCTAATCTCCATCTTCTTAAAAATGCCTACTTTGAACATTTGTAAACATAAAACCCCAGCGAGTATATTTCCTATTTTGTATTTTAGGTCTGGAATCTTGTGCTTGACATATTGTTTCCCAGGTTAATTCATGTTGTGGCAGGTGTCAATATGGCACCCACTTAAGGCAGGTGTCAACATAGCATCCCTTTTTATGGCTGTATAATATTCAGTGCCATGGCTGTACTGTGACTCTATTCACGCCTCAGTTGGTGGGCATTTGTGTTGGTTCAAATGTGTAAACATAGCAAATGGTATTGCTGTGGGGATTCAGATACTTATTTTCAACTCTTTCAGGTATATACCTGGGAGTGGAATTGCTAGGTCACATGGCAAATTTATGTTTAATTCACCGAGGAAATGACCAACCTTTCCACAGCAGTCTGAGCATTTCACACTCAAAGCTGCAGCTTTCAGGGCTCCCAGCTTTCCTACATCTTCAGCATCTGTGATTGTCACATTTTTAATGGATGTTACCCTAATGCATACAGAATGGTATTTCACTGGTGTTTCACTTTGCACCTCCCTAAAGACCAACAGCATCAGGAACATTTTTATGTGCTTCCTGACAGCTTCTCTATCTCTAGAGAAGTATCTGTCCAAGCCTTCTCTGCACATCTTTCATACTCACACAAGATATTAGTAGGGTTTCTGATGAGCTGAAAAGCCAGCTAGACTATAGAGGGTGGGGTGACGTTCCTGCTGGTTTGTGACACAGTCTCTTGGAGGTTTCCAGGCACTTCTATCTTCCATAAGATTTTTATGGTTTCCAAGAGTGCTCTGTGAAGTCTCTCTCCCACCTCATGAGAATCATATCGAGTCAACTGGGTTTACCCTAGCACAGCAGCTTTCTTTTAAGAAGTCTTCTGGATGTGTCTAGATGAACCTCAAGGTGATATATTTTCAACAGTTGGTGTTTAGGTGTTGATGAGTCAGGAAGGCTAGGCAGTCATCTATAAACAAGCTGACCGTGGAATTTGCATGGATACGGACATTTTTCCATTACTGTTCTTCCTCTGGACTCCTAGCACACCTTCTTGATATGGGCAGAATGACAGCTTAACTAATTTGAATTATGCAGAGCTTAAATGCTTGACTAACAATGCTACCATAATTCCTCTTTATAGACAGCTTTACCAATAACAGAAACCATTTCCTCCTCCACCTAGTGTGCACAATGCCATCCACTTAAATGACAAAACTTTTACTTTCTCATTGAACCAGTTTAATTTACAATCTAAAAAATCACAGAAGAGTCATGTCAGCAGCTACTAAAGATGGCACTAAAGCTGAAAAACTAACAAACGAACAACAACAAAAACATACTCCCAACCAAATGTAATAAAAGTTAGCTAGTTAGAGTATTATAAGAAAGCCAAACAACTGCCCAGCGGCTTATTAGGAGACAGCACTCTGGGAACAGCAGGATATAATGCTGGGGAAATTAAGTATGAAATACAACAGTGGGCACTACCCATCTCCTGTGAGTGAAATCCTCACTCCCATGTCCATTTCCTACATGTGGTATGTTAGAGCTCTTGCAATACCCAAGGCTTCAGTGCTGCTCCCTTCACATAAATGCAACTGCTCTGGGTGTGTTTTATGGCCCTTACAAGTCTTGTGTACATTGCAGTCAACTGTGTCTTTTCAGGGTGAGCTTGGGAAGTCTTCATTTTCTCTTTTGTGTTGTGTAGCTCAAGCTGGCCATGAATTCACTATCCTAGTTTTTTTTTTTTTTTTCCCTTTTGAGTGCTAGGATTACAGGCATGTGCCACCTTGCCTGACTCTTGAAATCCAAGCCAGGTACATGCTGCCTGAACTCTACTCCCAGTGTTACATACAGACTTCCCCAGTGATGACAGTATATATGTGGATGGCATAGGCCACGCTGTGACATTTCTAGTGGCCTAAACATGTGTGCGGTTCCATTATGACCCTCCTCATGCCGACAGGACTGACTTGAAAAGCCCTACTTTGCATGGCTTCAGTGAGCCTGGCTTCCGGAGTCTGGGGGCTAGAGAAGTCCATACCTTTACAGCACTGTGCACAGAGATTGGAGTGCTGAGGGGGCCTAGCCCCTGCTTCCCGGAGTCTGGCTGGCTGCTTGGCTGGGAGGCCACATCATTCTTGTCACTTTCTGAGCCAGGAGCAAGATCCTGAAATCCAAATGGTAGCATTACTAGGGCGTAAGAATAAGCTGGGCTGTGGTGGTGCACGCCTTTAACCCCAACATCTGGGAGTTAGGCAGATCTCTGTGAGTTCGAGGCCAGCCTGGTCTACAGAGTGAGTTCCAGGACAGTCAGAGTTACAACAGAGAAACCTTGTCTCAAAAGAAAGAAAGAAAGAAAGAAAGAAAGAAAGAAAAAAAAAAAAAGAAAGAAAGAAAGAGAAAGAAAGGGAGGGAGGGAGGAAGGAAGGAAGGAAGGGAAGGAAAGAAGGAAGGAAGGAAGGAAGGAAGAAAAAGAAAGAAAAAAAGAAAGGAAGGAAGGAAAATGAAGGAAGGAAGGAAGGGAGGAAGGGAGGAAGGGAGGAAGGGAGGAAGGGAGGAAGAAAGGAAGGAAGAAAGAGATGAAAAAAGAAAACGAGGTGCTGCACACTCAGCTGGAACTCTGCTGCTTTCACCACAGCTTCCTGACTTGCTGACATCAGGTGCTCCCTGCAGGAGGCAATCCCAACCTGTCACCCATACCAGGACACCTTTGAGGGATAAAGGGGCAATCTCAGTACCAATTCCAGAAAATGAGGGTGTACACCTGGCTTGATCTGGGCACATTGGTACATCTGGTCACCCTGAAGGACAGTTCTACATAATAATGAGATTAAGAAGGAAGGGAAAAGGGGAGAGTGGGAGTAGAAGTTCTGAGGGAAAAAAAGAAAGAACAAGCAAAATGGGGGAAAAGAACATCTGGGCGTAAGTATAAATAATGCCTAAGTATGTGTGCAAGTGTGTGGGTAAAGACGGAACTAGAGTTACGTGTCTTAGTGTGTACGGATGTTTGTATGTATGCATGTGTGTATATATAGTTAGAATTATGAATGTGTCTCAGTGAGAAGGAATATGTATGAGTATGTGCATGTGTATTAGTAAATGTATATGTCTCTTTATTGGGCATATATGTGTGTATATGTATGCACACATGTTTGTGTATATATCATCTGTTAATATCTTTGTGACTGAGCATAGTGACCTATATGCATTTGCAGTAATGAGTTTTTTTCCTGGGCATGTGCATGCATTCATGAATGCATGGATGTGAACATGTGTGCTGACTGTATGTGTATATACATATTCATACATATACACACATGTATATTGGCTACTGTGCGTATGCATGTTCACACTGATGTATAGGCATATTTTCGATATAAATATATAAACATCTATATGCGTATGAGTACACATCTGAGTGTATGTATGTGCCTGTGTATACATGTTTATATGCATGTTTATACCAATGTGTATGTAAAGCAGGTAGATATGAAAGGGGAAGAGCTTCCAGAATACACAGAAGAACATGTACCTCTGTGAGAGGTATGTTTCTGTCTGCTGAGGGCTCCATGAAAGGAATAATTACCTTCTCTTCCTTTCCTACATTCCTATGCTATGACTCAACAGAAAGGGGTGGAGGTCCTTATGCCTCTCCTGGGGGGGTGTCAGACTGAGCTTCTTGGTTCTCCCCTAAACCCTGGCTATGGGCTGCTTTCCTCTCAGAACCTCAGTGTCCTTGTCTGTCAAACACAGCTGCTGAGAGAAAAGACATAAAGCAGCTCCTGCATTTTCTCTGCATTGCTCAGTGCCTGGCTCCTTCTTCCCCCTTCCCTGGGGTTAAGCAGAAAAGAACTTGTCTCTTCCTCAAAACCATTCTTAAATCAGAAGCCGAGGAATTTGCTGTCAGAAGAATATGTGCAAGCGGTCTGATAGACCGTTTGATGTTATCAAAGATGTTTGACTGCAAGCTCAGCGTGGGCATGTAGGGATGGGAGATGCTTTGATGATGAACTCTTGCACAGGGAGCACACGCTCAGCCCTGCTTCTTATGCCTCCCTTCCCTCCCATGTCACATTTTCCTCTTAGCAGTTTCAAGTTTGCTGTGATGGAGCAGAGATAGGAGTTACAGTCACCAGTGACCATCAAGGTTTCGGGAAACTGGGCCCTGAATAAACATGACAGCAACTTCCTTCATCTGGATGGCCAGTCCAGTAGGAAGGTAATTTTGAATACAAGTTGAGCATCCCTGATCCAACATTCCAACACCAGAAACTCTTCAAGATTTGAAACCTTTTGAGGCTGACAAGAAACCATCTGAAGAAAATGCCACAGCACTTAGCTTCATGCACAGAAATTTAAAAAATACAATATAAAACTACATTTAGACCATGGGTATGTATTTATATCTAAGACATAAATGAATTTTGTGTTCTGACTTGGATCTTATCTCCAGGACATATTATCATGAATAGAGGCAAATAAATTCTAAGCCTAAACACTCCTGGTCCCAAGAATTTTGGGTAAGGGATAATCAAAGTAGATATCTAATTCCAGTCCATGGAACAGTCTCCTGGTGGGCAGGAGTGATGCCTTCTGAAAGTGGGGAGAGTGGCCTGGAGACATCTTTCTGGAGAGGAATGTTCCAGAACCAGGGTTGGAAGTACTTCCACATCACATGTCTACGTCACTTCTGCACTATGTGCGCTCCCTTCCACAGACAACTCTTAGGGGTCCTGTGATGCCATTCATGTTTGGCTGAGGATAGTCCCTATCACGTGGCTTTGAAGGTAGTGATGTTCTGTGTGTGATCTTGGAATCCACACAGCTGCTTAGCCTTACAGAGCGATAGTTCCTTCTCTATGGTCCTTGGCATCAGTGATGTTTGTCTGATACAGACTGTGACCTCATGTGAGAAAATATTAAGTGCCCAGTGTAGCCCGGACCCCAGAGTGCGCATCAGGACAGGAGATGCGCATCGGTATTCTTTATGAGTGTCCTTCAAACTCTTGACACACATTCCCCAGTTTCAAGAACATCTGGGCTTGTCTAGAAAGAGCGAGGACTGTATTCCTGGGCCCTGTGTGCTGGCTTCAGGCTGGCATAGCTGACACCTGTTAAGGGTAGAAGCTTCAACTGGTAGCCAGTACCTCCTTTCCATCCTGCAAAGCCCCCTGATGAATTTGGTATCAGTCTTGCCAGGAGATTGTTGGCCAATCATGTGATCTCACTGGGTCAACTTACCTTAGGTGTGAAACGGAGATAAGCTTATTACTTGCTGACAAGGTAAGTGAAAAGCTAGCACTGTGAGGGTTTTTAGTGTTTCTATGATCCACAAGTATGCTGAATTGGTTGAGAAAGGACATTGAGAAAGTGCATCATCAGGTAAGCTGGGTGTGGCAGCACACACTGTAATCCCATCCCTCAGCCTGAGCCAGGAGGATTCCGAGTTTGAGGGCAGCTATGCTAACCTAGTGGGACCCTGTCTCCCGATAAAACCACCAACAGCAGCAGACAGAGCTAGAGGCTGTAAGCAACACCAGCTATGGCAGTGTTGATATGAAAACTAAGAGACCAGACAATATTGTAAAGCAGGAACAGTTCTCTTGTTTTACCTGGTTTGTGTCCAGAGAGCCAGCCAAAGGAGCCTCAGTGGCTTTGCCATCTGAGGGTGATCCCGTAGAGCCCTGGGGGTCTTCGCTCCGAGTCTGATCTGGGGAAAGCCCATCACTGCTGCTGTCCTCTTCAAAGGCAAACGCATCTTTGGAGAAACTCACCTCCGGACGACCTGAGTGAGAAGAAACCCGGGGGGATCAGCGGTTAGAGCATCATAGGGGTGTTCTGGAAACACTGCTAAGCATTGTCCCTAAACTGAAGCACACACTTTGCTCTCCAGGCATAGTGTATGGCATGTTCAGGGAAGAGTGAACATGTATTCTAAACGATTAGATTTTCTACTGAGAACTTGTGCTTAAAAAAAGAAGTCTGTTGTTGGGGAAGATAGGTGATATGTCAAAGCTTATCATCAGACACTAAACTTTATTTCCAGGCTGAGTCGTTTCTCGATGTTTTCTATGGAAGTATGTCCTTTTGAAAGTGAATCAGGAAAAGCAAAGGGAACGGGCATGCTGTGAGGCCACTGGAAGGTAATGCAAAGTGACTTGCATTCGACCTCGGGTTTTCCGGCACGTGAGAGAATCGAAATGACAGCTTGCCAGTTGCTTCATCTTCAAAGATAAAGCAGGGCACATGGCGCAACGTGTTTAGCAAACTTTGCTAATAAGGAGAAGTGAGGCCAACTATTCAGTTTAAATTCCTAGATGCCAGATTTAGCCAATGTCACTGGAATTAATGTCTAAGGAGCCACTCAACCAAGGCATCACTAATTAGAAAAGCCAAAAATGTGTCTCAGAACTTGAGCCCAACTCTTATTTTCTCAGTATGTGGATTTTATCTTATGTCTAATATCTTGTGTATTTGCAAATTCTTAGCAACTCCACCTACCCAGACTCTTCTTCTGTCCCCTGGGTGGTCTTTCTAGGGCAGCAGTCCTCAACCTGTGGGAGTCATGACCCCTTTGGGGGTCAATGACCCTTTCATAGGGGTCGCTTAAGACCATTCGCATAGCAAATGCTTACATTACAATTCACACAGTTATGAAGTAGCAACAAAAATAATTTTATGGTTGGGGGGTCCCCACAACATGGGAAACTGTGTTAAAGGGTGGCAGCATTAGGAAGGTTGAGAACCACTGCTCTAGGACAAGAGAATCGTGTTGGAGATAAAGGTCATCAGACGAGATGGGGCTATAACAACATCCTGACCTGTTTCTCACATTTTATATTGCTCCGTCTCCTCCTGTTCATTGTCCAGCTAAGCAGTTCACAGTGTGCCAGAGCCACAAAGCTCCCCTGACCCCATTCTAAGCTCAGCCTTTGCAAAGGAATTTCAGTATTATCGGGAGCTTTTCCAGCCCCCCGTTCTGCAATCACACTCACAAGAACTTTTGACTCTTGCTCGGTGCAGATAAGAGAAAGGAGCTCTCACTGTGGTGATTGCAAAGGCCGTGAGGAGCCGGGAGGAATGGAGCAAACATGGTCTGGGGCTTGTTGTCGCCACCACTGCTGGCATGTGTCACAGACTCTCGTGTGGACATCCGAGTGTCAAATCAGGAAAGAGGCCAGCCAAGGACACAGCAAGTGGAAATTCCAGTGACTAGTCCAACGGGAAGCCCACTAACTGGAGGAGCTTAGATACCAGGGCATCTGCTCCACGGGTCAGGTGTGGAAGACACTATTGCTGTTACAATGATCAAAGTGGAAGACTCATGATAAAAATTCATGTAGTATAAAATACCTAATGTACATATTCTACCTCACAGTAAAAGTCAGTAGTCTCTTCTAGGTTTAACTCTATGGATACAGAAAGATAAGTATAAAAACAGAATTTTTAAATAGATTGGGCTGAGTAAAATCTGCTATTCAAGGGCTGGGGATCAGTGATATTATGCTTGCCTAGTGTGCACAAGCCATGGATTCAACTCCCAATACTGAAAATGATAGTTTATACACACAAATGCACATGTGTGCGCACAAGTATGTTTGTGTGCTAGTGCGTGCACACACATACACACACACACACACCACTTCTAGAACTTACTTTTTTTTTGCTGCAGTAAGCTTTTAGAGATCTTTTCACATGAGAACAAAGAGTATCCTCACTTAAAAAGTAATTGTACAGTGTTCCATTTTATTAGTGGGAACACTTATAATTAATCCTTGTATTTTGTGTGTGTATATATATGTGTGTGTGTGTGTGTGTGTGTGCTTATATATACATATTAATACAATTAATGAAGAAAGAGGTCATGAATTTGAAGGAGAATGGGGAGGGAATATAGGAGAGGGTTTGGAGGGAGGAAAGGAAAGAGAAATGTTGTAATTAAATTTCATCTCAAAACTAAAAATAAAATAAAAAATACGAAAGGTTAGAAAAGTGCATAGAATTACAGAAATCATTTATTTACCTAAAAGCCAAAATAAGTGAATGATAGTGTTCTTCACTTGTGTCAGAAACCTGTTTCTCTGCCAGTTAGACAGACTCACTGGATATGTGACAGATGCCAAGTTCTTCATTGAGACCCCGAGTCTCTGCCCACCAGCGCACTCTGGGAAATGCATTGTTTCATGTATCTTCCTATTTTCTTCACCGTGAGGGGACTGGGCCTTCTCTGTGTGGTGTGATGTTTCATGTGACAAATGTTCCCCTAACTCAACCAGAATATGGCATCCCAAATGTGCGAAAGTTAGGGAGAAGTGAACTGAATGGTGAAACTGTCCCACGGTCTAACACGTGGATAGAAATGTTAGAAGAACCAGTGAGGAAGAGGGATGACATTTTCCCTCCTACTCCACAATGGCCTAATTATATCTGAAGGAAGAAGTGGAAGAAGAGGAGGAAGAGAAGGAAAAAGAAGAGGAGGAAAGACAGGGTATGAGAGAGAGAGAGAGAGAGAGAGGGGGCGGGTTTGTTTAATAGTCACAATCAGAATAAAAGAGATTTGTGAATCCTCAAAAGCCCAAGCAGGGTCACATTTTTCTCCGTTCTGTTTGGCTGATGGGGATGCTGAAAGTTCTTCTGCAACTACTTACTGACAGAACCGAGAGTGCAGTCCCAGCCTTTGGATCTCAGAGAAACTTTACAGAAGAGGGTTATCTGAACCAGTCGTCCTCCCTGCTAGCCATCAAGCCCTTGGGTGGAGCCACCTGTTATTTAGGGAGAATCATCAGCCTGCCTTGGTTGGAGGGCAGGGAGCCTACCCTGATAGACCACCAAAGATCCGCCTCTGTACACGTTATACACTGACAGGGCCCCGGTAAACTGATGCATAACCCCCAACTCCCCCAGCTCCGATCACTGGCAGGTGGTGACCTTAAGTCAAGACACTAACTAGAATGATTTTTTTTTAAGTCTAGGAGTAGAGAATTTGGAATAAGGGAGTACATGGTATCAGTTTGCCATTTGCAGGTTCTGCATTTTTGGCAGTGGTTGGGACCGACAAAATTGCATATGTTCTGAACATGCACAGGCTCGGGTCTTGTTATTACTCCCCCGACAGGAAGTATAATAACTTTTGGAATTAAGCATGGAATTAAGCATGGCAGTTCATATATAGATGATTGACATATAAGGGAGACTATGTGCTGATTATGTGCAAATAGTATTTCATTTTACAGGAGTGACTGGGGTATTCTGAATTTGTCATCCATGGGGGTCCTGGAGTTAAGCCCGCATGGATACAGAGGGACAGCTTTCTGTAACCAGTTCTATTTTCCCCCCAAGGCTGAGGGGAGTGGTCCTCAATTATTTCATTCACTTCTACCCTTCACACTTCAGGAGTAGAGGCGATCAGATAAGATAAGGTGAAGAGAGCCAAAGTCGGGAGAAAGAGGTCGTCTGTGTATCTTCCTGGGATAATCAAAGAATCTGTCAAGGAGATGCCCTGGAGAGTGTCCATGGCAGTCAGGCAGAGGAGAGAGTAATGCAAAGTTGTCTATGAATTCTCCTAGAGGAGGAGGGCTTGAGTGGGACCTGAAATGACTGGCAGCTATGGACAGGACAACAGGAGGGGGCAGGGTCTTGGATGAAGATGGAGAGAGGAAGAGACACGAGAGGGGTTGTCGGTGCGCACAATTGTGTGGAGGGAAAAGAAGAAATTCCTCTACCCACAGGAGAGAATTATTCTAGGAGCCAATCCTACAGAGTCATCAAATCACCTGCCAATCATTTAGAGGCTTCCTGCTTAAGCCAATGATATGAACCAAACAAGATGATACCAGGTCAGATTCTGCTGACAGATACATTTGAGGCCACTAAGGGCTGTCCCATTACGTGGACCCCGCCAGTTACATCCCCTTCAGGGCTGCAAGTGATTTGGGCTTGCCACTGTCGGGGCAGAAGAGGAGGGAAGGGACAGGGAGCCTCCACACACAGCTACACAGCCACTAGGGTCCTGTTTATAGCAAGAGCTGGATCAGCGGAAGAAGCCTTCAGAGCCGCTGCCGCCTCACTTTGACATGGTGCATGAGGCACTCAGGGTTCTAGCTTTGGAAATACTCAGGGCACTTTGTTTTTCCTGGCTCTGCCACATCAGCCCAAGTGTGAGTATTGGCATGGGCCTCAGTTTCCTCATCTATAAAATAGGAGTAACGAATGCAGCTACCTCTCTGGATTTTAATTAGTAATATCTACAGAGCACTGAATCCACAGCCTGATGTGAACAGTTCAATCACATCTGGCTGTTACGATGGATGATATTATTTTTGTTAGGAGCATCTGCCATTCTCAAGTTTACCATTATCAAAAATAAAAAGACCACCCAGAAGGCAGTTTATTCTGTGGTCAGCTTTGCAAAGGTCAGGGCAATTCCATGGCAAGGAAAACTCATTTCTCCTGAAGCGCTTGTTCTGGGAAACTAAGGAGTCAGTTTCCCTAAAGTAGGAAGGGAGTCTGTCTCTGGAAGGTGACCAGTTCCTTCCTCCTTCCTGGTGCAAGCCACACTGCTGCAGAGAGGGACACAGGTCACCTTCTGATCACCTTATCTGTATCCCTGTGGAACATTCACATCAATCGCATTGCACTGTGACCCTGGGCCTCTGCTCCAATCTCCCACCACAAGAGGCTGGCTGGGAGCTGCTGGAGAGCAGAGCACTGGCTATTGTCTCTGCAGACACGCCAGGCAGTGTGATGACAAGGACCTGCTCTGGGAAGCCCTGACATCATCCCCCGACTATGCCCACAGGACTGGCTCTGGGCACAGGCCCCTCAGGGACCTTAGGCTGGTGACAGACTCCGACTCCCCCATCCCCTGGAAATGATTAGATGAATGAGTCAGCCGTACTTTCCTCCACACAAACATTTAAAATTCCAAGATTAAATGAGAGAATTGGAGCCCTGGTTACTTTCCCCACCTAGGATCTGTACTAAGGACTATGAAGGAAGGGTGGTGCGGAATGTGGAAACGAACCTCTCAGTGTTTTACTTGCAAGTTAGTCCAGTGAATGGCAGGAGAGTTATTTTCATTTGAAGACAGACTGACCCACCCTTAACATCCTACTGAACAAGAATGAAACAAAATCTGTTTCCCAAGGGAAAGCGTCTGAGATCATTCACATAGATAGATGTTATTTAACCCTGGCCACTGCCCCAAAAGACTCGATCAAATCCAACAACACACTGGTCTATAGACTGGTGAAGCCGCTAATGCAGTGGTTCTCAACTTGTGGGTCGTGACCCCTTTGGGGGGTTGAATGACCCTTTCACAGGGGTCACCTAAGTCCATCTGCATGACAAGTATTTACATTATAACTCATAATTACAGTTATGAAGTAGAAATGAAAACAATTTTATGGTTGGGATCACCACAACATGAGGAACTGTGTTAAAGGGTTGTGGTATTAGGAAGGTTATGAACCACAGCAAAACCAAGTGAGAACTCACTGCTCTCAAAGGACATCAGGTGTCTTCCTTATAAAATGGATGTGAATTGGCGCGTGGATAAATGGATTCCCTTTCCTCAGATCCCTGGCACCTCAGAAATTTCCCTTGAGTCTCTTGCCTGATCCTCATAAATCAGGAAAAGCAGCCAGATAACTCCTATGTGTATTTATTACACTTCTGCTCTACAGGTCAAATCCGAACGACGGCAAACGTCATCCAGAATGAACATTACATACTCCCCTTGTCTCCTTTTTTCATGGACCAACACTCAGTGTCCCTGTAGCCACTGTCAGTACTTCTAGCTGTCCCTCAGGGATCTTTCAAGATACCCCAACTCCAACTGCCCACCTCTCGGTAATGCCAAGATGGCTTCAGTGCCTACTAGTGCCCAGGTCCTCAGACAGCCCTGCAGAGTCAAAGGGCTGCTTTCTTCACTCAACACTCATTCTTTCCAAATCTGGCAGTTCCCCCAATTTAAACCCTACCCCACTTTTCCCAGAGTTTTTCCTCAGAAAAGTATTTGACGTATATGCCATGGTATATTTCTTTCCCCTAAGGATCATTTGTACTTTGGAAGTGACTTCTCATTGTGGAATGGTAGAATTTTGTCCGTGAGAAAGTAAGTCATGCCAAGGCAAACAACCCTACCATTTGGCGTAGGGCCATTGTTATTGTATATCTGTCTTTAAAATGCATGATCGGTGTCAAAACTCCTAGTCTCTGAACATGGACTGGATTTTTAGTGAGCAAGAGAGTTTGATTTTGAATTAAGCTGGGGGGGGGGTAGCAGACAAACGTGATAAATAAAGAGACTTCCAGAAACAAGACAGCTAGGAATGAATGACCCTTGCAATGGCCCTGGCTGGTCAGACATTGGTTTCTATATTAAAATGTTATGGTGATAATATAAGTTTATCTTTGACTGCAAAGCTACATATTCTAAACCACTGGTTGAATGGAAACCGAGGCGTTGCCTTAGATGGCAAACCCGGTCCAGTCCAAAGACAAGGTGAGAAACTTGTCAATCACAGCTGGGGTCCAGGGTTCTCCTTCTGTTTGAGGCATCCAGCTGGGATTGCTTTAACCCAAGCCAGGTGTTAGGCATCTGGACACCACACTGCTGCCTCTGGAGCTAAGGGATGCTCAAATCCTGTGAAGAATCTATCTAAGGACAGCGAGAGGATAAACTTGTGAGGTAAAGAACACAGAGCTCTCAGTATTGAGGGACATCTGAGTAATAACAACCCCTCATAAGCCTAACAAGCCACCCTACATTCTGTTCAGAAGTCATCATTCCCGTGAATATTGTGTTGGTTCTATGCGGTGTCCTGACCTGATGAGGTTTTTCACAAAGGGAAGATGGGCAATCAGGTACACTCTGGGTGGTGGCTGCAAAAGCCTGAGCCTTGTCTTCCCTCACAGTGATGAGAATGAGACCAGCTACAGTCTCTAAAGCTTTATTCAAAGGAACTCACAGGTCAGAAGTGGGATCAGCGGTGGCATCTTGTAAGAAAAGTCTGTGGTAGGAAGAGACTTGATGTGGTGTCAGCTACAAGAGGGTGACCTGGGAACTATGAGAAACACTCCAGGTGGGAGGGCTCGCTGCCGAAAGGTCCTTTCTTGTGTTAGGAAGGGTTCTGGACCATTCTGTCTTAGATCTTAATTAAGCTTGGAGGGACGGAGACAATGACACAGTAGGCCTCTCAAGTCTGGCAGGAACATAGAAACAGCTGGAGAGAGAACCGCAAAGTATAAACATGACTGGGCCGGCACATGGAGAAGGGAACATGCAGAGAGGTCACGAGGCTGATAAAAAGCACCACACAAGCCCGTCTCTACCTCACCACGGAGGGGATGTGATCCCCAGGAGTAATAGGCACAAGAGCCGGCTGGGTCATCTTTGCAGTTGGGAGGGCTCAAGCTGCTGTTTCTACAGCTGGACTCCAAGCAGCCTTGTGATGTTTCTTAGTGTATGTTCCTTTGCTTGTGAGACTCATAAGCTCAGAAAAAAGATCACTGCTAAAGAGGGGAATACAGGGCTTGGGGGATGAGTGCTCTATTCTCCAAGTTGGCACCCATTTCTGGAATCTTCTTTGATTAATTTTAACTACTTTTTCTCCAGCTATTTCTTGTTTATTTTATACAGATACACAGATTCCCTACCACACAAGTTTATCCCTCTGTTTTTTTTTTTTTTTTGTTGTTTTTGTTTTTGCTTTGTTTTTATTTTGGTTTTTTCGAGACAGGGTTTCTCTGTTGTAACTCTGGCTGTCCTGGAACTCACTCTGTAGACCAGGCTGGCATTGAACTCACAGAGATCCACCTGCCTCTGCCTCCCAAGTGCTGGGGTTAAAGGTGTACGCCACCACAGGAGTTTTCCCTCTGTTCTTTTAATGTATCACTCAACCCCTGAGCTACCTCACTTAGCAGTCATTACTATGCTTCTTAATTTACCTGTAGGTTCTGGTCACTGATCAAGAGTTTAGACTGGGGTCTGACACATAGAAGAGAGTTGATAGGTGAAGGGCAAGAATGAAAAGACAATCATATCTAATCCACCTGTTTAAATAGCCCTTTGTGTTGAAGATCTCCAAGTTTGTGCTTTCTCCTGACTTGCTGCCTATGAATGTCTGCCTTTGCATTGTTAGCTGGCCCCTCATAGTCCGCGGTTAAAATGACAATTTGTCACTTTTCTCCACTTCTCTCTTCCTGCCATCCTGATGGATTCCTGCCATCAGCATCAATTGCTGCATCGTTTATCTTCCCTAAGAGAGAAACCTATGTGTTGCAGGAAATCTATAATGGAGTTGGACAGCATTGGTTGTATAAGGCTCTCTCTCTCTCTCTCTCTCTCTCTCGCTCTCTCTCTTTTTTTTTGAGACAGGGTCTCTCTGTTGTAACTCTGACTGTCCTGGAACTCATTCTATAGACCAGGCTGGCCTTGAACTCACAGAGATCCGCCTGCCAATGCCTCCCTAGCACTGGGATTGAAGCGTGTGCCACCACTCCTGACCAGACTCTCTTTTTGTACACTCACACAGGTGAGTATACAGCTCTTCAGCTCTCATCAAACAAGTGTGTCAGCCTCCCAGTGGACTCTCTCTCTTCCATGTCTCACAAGCCCACTCCACACCACAGATCCAGTCCAGTCTTGACTGCACGCATAGCCAGATCCTGTTTACACACAAACTCAGTTTTGGCTCACCATAACCCTTCCTGTGCTTGCCACCACCTTTTTCTTTTCTTTAAGGATTTATTTATTTTATTTATATGATCACTCTATCTGCATGTACACCTGCATGCCATAAGAAGTCATCTGATCCCATTTGTAGAAGCTTGGGAGTCACCATGTGGTTGCTGGGAATTGAACTCAGGACCTCTGGAAGAACAGTGAGTGCTCTTATCCACTGAGCCATCTCTCCAGCCCCCTACTACCTTTTTCTTATTCCTCACAAACTATGTTTTCTCTTGCTAGGGAATTAGAATAATGGTTTGATCAATTTCCTTGAGGGAGAACTCTGAAGTCTGAGCCCCTCCTCTGCTCTGAAGATACACTGTAAGCTGCCTCTGGCCTGAACCAGCACTTGCCTCTCACCACTCCTGCCTCCCTTCCTCAGGGGCTGGGACTCTGTGTGGGTTATTAGTGGGCTCCTGGGTCAAAAGGGAGAGTAACCAATAAGTCAGTCTAAAGCATCTTGCTAATTCTTGTGTATATGTGTGTGTGTGTGTGTGTGTGTGTGTGCATACATGTATGGAATGTGTGAGGAGGTCAGAAGAGAAGTCACTATCAGATTCTTCCTTAATCACCCTCTGCCTTCTACATTGAGACAGGCTCTTCCACTGAACCTGGGTCTTACTGATTTTGCTAGATTTGCCGGCCAGTGAGCCTCAGAGATCCTCTTTCCTCCCTTTCTCCAGGGCTGGGATTCCAGGTGTGTGCCTTTGTCACTGGGTTTTTATGAGGGTGCTCGAGATTGGACCTAGGTCTTCATATTTTTGCAACAAGCATTTTTACCAACATCTCTTTAGCCCCTACATCATTCTTTACATCAATTATTTGAGTCTGCCTGCAGCAAACAACCTCAAGACATAACAGTTATTGTCATGGAGAAATTTACAGGTGACTCAGTTGATGAAATGACAGCATCTCCAGTTGTGTGCTCCAGAGTCAGAGAGCTCAGGCTCAAAGCCAGGTTGGTGCATTCCAAAGCTCTGGTTTGTGATTAGGGGTGCAGTTCAGTGGCTGGGCACTTGCCTTAGCATTTGTGAGGCCCTGGATTTGACCCCTAGCATGAAATAAAAACAAAGGGAAAGAGAAAGGAAGAACCAAACTACAACAACAACAGCAACAAAAATTCTAGAAAACAAAGAGCAAAACATATCTTAATCTCTCCTTTTTCAGCTTCTCAGCAAGCTGGACTAGAGGCAAATTGAATTCTAGTAAAGGTATAGAAACAGCAGACTTTAAGGATAGAATCACAAACTTTTCCTTTGTAAGAAAAGAAGCAGCTCGGTGGTTCTCAACCTTCCTAATGCTGCGGCCCTTAGTTCCTCACGTTGTAGCGACCTCACAAAACACAGCTGCCGTCACTGCTGCTTCATCACTGGCATCTTCCTGCTGTTATTGAGTTGTAATGTGAATATATGATTTGCAGATGGTCTTAGGGGACCCCTGTGGAAAGGTCGTTCGACCCTCAGAGGGTCTGCAGCTCACACGTTGAGAACTGCTGAACTAAGTGGACTTCTAGTGAATGTAAAGGAGAGAGAAAGAGACAATAGCCCAAATAGAGCAGTTCAGATGAGAAGTGGAGTTCAGGTTCAGAGAGACACTTAGAACCACAGCAAACAACCACATATGGCTGGAGACTTAGGGATGTAGGAGGAGATGGAGAATTTCCAGCATGGGGTAAATCATACAGCTGATATAAGATAAAAATTTGAATACTTCTAGAACTATGAGCATCACCGTGGAAAGTCATTAAGGAACAACTCCCAAGAGAGGAACTGGGCCTCTCAGATGTGAATAATGAGTGCTCGGGAAGCTGATCATGAGACCATATTTAACAATTCCCATCACTTAGAAAAATTTCAAAGGTAATTATCATTTATTTTTTGAAATGTATACAGATAAATCACCCTTGACTTATGACGATTTGACTTTACAATAATGCAAAAGCTGTAGGCTTTCAGGAGGAACTTGACTGAGAAATTTGAATTTTGATCTCTTCCAGGTGTAGCTATCCCTTCCTCAAAACTCTGGTTATGCTGGCAGCAGCTCTAGTCAGCCATTTGGTCACAGCATGAAACAAGCCCCACCCCACAGTGTTTCAAGGATGAGGTGCTCTAGGCTGGGGTTCTCAGGTGTAGTAAATGCATTTGCAGTTTAGGGTGTGTCTATTTGCATGTGACCTCATCATACCTCAAGGAGCACCTGCACGGCTTTGACATTTAAATCTGACTAGTATAGAACAAAGACAGTCGAGAGCAGTATGACTTGTGAATGCTGTGACAGGATAGCTGTTTATCAAATGTTATGCTCCCCTTGCCACAGTGTAGTTACTGCTGGGAAACAGATGGAGCTCAACCAGGAGCCCCTTCTCTGCCTAAGTACTGGTCTCACAGTTGGCAGAGCACAAGCGAGGTGTTCCTTTCCAGATTTCACTGGCTAGATCCAGAAGGTGACGAAGATCTACACTTCTAAATTATGTTTTATTGGAATACATCCATGCCTGTTTGTTTACTTGTTGCCATGGCTACATCCCCACTACAAGGGTGAGTGGAACAGTTGTGACAGACTGAGCCTATAGTTTACTACAAAAAAAAGCCACCCTACTTGAAGGGTGGTAGGGGAAGATGGGAGATGGTGAGGGATAGTGGGAGATGGTGGAGGATGTGGGGGATGGTGGAGGATGTGGAAGATGTGGGGAATGGTGGGGGATGGTGGGTGATGGAGGGGGATGGAGGGGGATGGAGGGGATGTGGGGGATGTGGAGGATGTGGGGGATGGTGGGGGATGTGGGGGATGTAGGGGATGGTGGGGGATGTGGGGGATGGTGGGGGATGGAGGGGAATGTGGGGGATGGAGGGGAATGTGGGGAATGGTGGGGGATATGGGGGATGGTGGGGGATGGAGGAGGATGTGGGGGTTGGTGGGGGATGGAGGGGGATAGTGGAGGATGATGAAGGATGTGGAGGATGGTGGGGGATGGTAGGGGATGTGGGGGATGGTGGGGGATGGTGGGGGATGTGAGGGATGTGGAGGATGGTGGTGGATGTGGGGGATGTGGGGGATGGTAGGGGATGGTGGGGAATGGTGGGGGATGGTGGGGGATGGAGGGGGATGGAGGGGGATGTGGGGGATGTGGGGGATGATGAGGGATGGTGGGGATGGTGGGGGATATGAGGGATGGTGGGGGATGGTGGGGGATGTAGGGTATGTGGGGGATGGTGGGGGATGGTGGGGATGTGGGGGATGTGGGGGATTGTGAGGCAATTGGATTAAGGAACCAGCCATGGAGGACTCCTCTTGATGGAAACCTCTTCCCAGACTGTTAGAACAATAAATAAATGCCACGATACACCACCTGATGACAAAATTGATGTCAATGTATCAGTGAAATGCTAGCAACTTCTGAAAGCAGAATCATGAAAGATTGCTTCCAGGAACGTCACCTTTACCAGAAAATGTCTTGCTGTACAGCCCAGTCTGGTCTCAAGCTCACTACCTCCTGGCTCCTTTGGAGCACTGTCAACCTATCAGTAATGATAGGAATCTCCTAAGTAAGAGACACATAACTATCCCATCATCTCACATATCATTATGTAACGCATATACATGAGTTACATATGCTTTATATCCCACGTACATAATTTTATACACAAGGTAGGCATTTCTCTGGCCCCTTAAGAAAAAGAACCGCCCTGCTGGATATATGTAGTAAAAATTTATTTTATTTAATATACTACACTGAATCATGTGTATAATTCATACCAAACTGATAAAATCTTCAAATGTAAATACATGTTGGAATTTATTTTTATTTTATGTGCATTGATGTCTTGTTTGCATACATGTTTGTGCTAGGGTGTTGAACTCTGGAACTAGAGCTATAGACAGTTGTGAGCTATCATGTGGGTGCTGGGAATTGAACCTGGGTCCTTTGAAAGAGTATCTTAACCGCTGAGCCATCTCTCAGTCCACATATTATTAAAATTATTAAATAAATTTAATTATTTATTAATAATAAATGAAATTATTAAAGTACAAAAAAAGCTATTGAAATGCTAGTGTGCATGTATAGTTCAAAGATGGCAGGTAGGTTTTCAACTGCCAACCAGCCAGTACGTGAGGTGAAGTAGAAATGAATAGGAAACATGTTTCATTATTTGTAGACATAGAGATTTTCAGTTAAGCAAGGTGAACTGAGAAACTTATTGGAACTATTAAGGAAATCTTCAAAGATGCTAAGAAAAAGGAAGATGCAGAATTGTTAATTTTCCAGTGTCACAGTGATCTAAAGGACCTGACTGATAACAATAAACTTGGTTAAAGGAACTACAAAATTTGAATAAGTGGAAAGGGCAGAATCTGTATGCATTAAGCATATGAACTCACTGCGAATTAACCTACAGGGTTGCATGCTCAAACAAATTCCGACAGGAGTAAGTTAACGTACGAAAAATTATTCTTAATTTTTATCTCCAGTATGCTTCTATAAGTAGCCAAGAAGCATTAGAAAAAGCAGACCAATGTAGAGAAGGTTTTGAAGATAAATGTCAGATCAAATTGTAAAATACATCACAAAATTTTAGACAAGGCAAAATTACATGTGCCTCTTAATGTAGGCCCTGAAATATTTTCGGACGCATTCAGATTTCACGTGGGAAAAATGAGGGAGTGTATGTGTACAGAAGATGATGTAGGGAAAAAGAAAAGTCTATATTCTTGGGCCGGGAAATACTTCCAATGGAAATAATTCTAAAATCTATGAAGAAAAAGATGAACAAATGACAGAGAAATCTGAAACACTGTGTGTAAAATCACCGTGCAAAAGGCAAAGGGCTGGGGAAATGATTACCATGCTAGTGATGGATGGAGGAGGGCTTTTTTCCTGTGAAGAAACACATACACGGAGAAACACAAACATCAGCAAGGAGAAAGGCTACCAGGTGGCGACGCAAAATTTAGGGGAAGGTTCAATCTCAGTATGAGCCAGAGGTGCAGATTAAAAATCTTTTGCCCAGAAAAGAGAAATACATGACAATTTTATAGTTGTGGAATAGAATGTTCCAAGAAACGATGAGAGATGCTCAATGGCATCTTCTTTTCCCTTGTTTTTTCTGATGAAGTATCGGAGCGGTGATGAGGAGAACACACCCCTGAGCAGTACAAGCCAAATTCAAAGGCACAAGATATTCAGTGTGGAGAGAAGATGCAAAGAGGAGACAGCCACTGTGGGGTGTCTAAGTGGACACTGGAAGAGGAGTCAATGATTCTCCTGGAGTTCTTGTTTCCATAGTTACACATCCCCAAGGCAGTGTCCATATGGTCTCTGAATGGATGGTGTACATCAAGATGTGCGTCAACTCAAGGATAACGCACAATAAATGCGGTGTAGGATATGGTGGTCTTTATATTTTGACAACATACCGAAACATTTAAATAATTATTGGTAGTTCTCAGGAGCTGCTTCTAGGTCTAACTGGGAAATGTCAATTTGCCTATAGGAATGCTCATCTCTCTCTTCTCCTCCATTTACCCAGCACAGCTTAGATGAACCTTGTACTTGTAGGCTCTTTGGATCTACCTGAGGCCAGCGAGTCAAAAGATCTATGAAAGGAGCTAAGGCGGTTTCTGAGGGGATCAATGAGTGTATCATCTCCTTGAGTGTTTGGTCTTGGACATCATAAGGATGGTCAGTTTCACATGTGTCATAATGTCAGCTTCGCTTATGAAGGCCCGGACATCATCAGCTCCATCTCAGACCCAGAATTACATTTACATTGTACTAGTACTATTTACATTGTACTAGTTCCCTATACCTTTTTCTCATTAGTTAATTTGGTTTTTAAGATCTCACTTGAAGCCCAGAATTGGCCTAGAACTGACTATGAGCCCAGGCTGGCTTCAAATTCACAGCAATTCTCCTGTCTCACCCTCTCAAGTTCTGGGATTATAGGTGTAAGACATCCTTGCTGATTCCTCTCTTCTTATCTCTCCTGCCTCTGCCTCTTTAACAAAGGAAACTGAAGAGCATGGACCGCTGGGCATGGGGGTGGGGTATATGCTTGCGAGCCATCCCTGTCATGGTTCATCCAGTGGGATGCTCAGAGCAGAGTTCAGATCGCCAGGGCTGCAGCTGCCCTGGAACAGGCATGCCTCCCCCCACCCCAACTACCTTTTATTGCCTCTTTCACTGAAGAATCCATAGGCAGAATGTTCTTCTCCACCAGTTCCAGGGGCCCTGGGCGTAGAGCAATCTTCTCATTGAGGTCATCTGCGAGGCGGGCTCTTTTCAGCTTCATCTGAGCAGTTGGAATGGATCTCTCCGCTGTGGAGGCTGCAAGGTTGGAACAGACAGGATCCGTTTTAGAATTCGATGTCATTTTGTTTGGTTTGGTTTTTTGGCTGCTGGTTACAAAACACTGTGTCACACCATGCTCTACCATCCTGATAATTTTTCAATGTGAGCATCATCACTTCAAGGGATTAGCACCAGAGAGCAGACACTTCCAAATAAAGGCAAATGAAGAGGCACAGGAAAACTGGAGAAACTTGCCTTGAGAGGATTTGTTTTAAAAAAATGCAATCTGGCAATTTTGTAAGCAAGCAATCCATTGGGTCCGTGGGGCTTGCTTGACCCCAGGTTTCTGATTTTGAGAATGACTGGCACAGGCTGGGCCTGCAATAAACATGCTCTCCTGGATATCATTAGTTGGGGGTCGTTTAACCTTTTAAGAGTTTTAGATTTGTCAGTTTTGTGATACCCACTGAGAGTTAAATGTCTGGCTATGTTGTAAACGGGAAAAAAATCGTTTGAAGCTGATATTTTAATTAAACAGAGGGATTTTTTTTTTCAAAAATTGAATTTATCCAACAAACAGTTTCTCAACATTTGGAGGGTGGGAACAATTGGGAGCAGAGTTCTAAACGCTCCCTTTTATGGCTGACCTCAAATGTCATCTTTAGGGTGGGATGTGACTGATTTCTGTGAAAAGATATGAAGGAAAATCCAGCCACTGTTGCTCTGGTGGGGAAATGTAAGGAAAGGGGTCTCCATGGCTCTCCACATCTGAGTTTAAAAGACGGACATTTATGCACAACTCTGCCAGACTCATTGGTTTATCGCTGCCAACCCTCTAATCCAGGCCTGGGGTCTTGAGTTAATTAGTCTTGGCAGGCCATGCTTGTCCAGATGCTCCACACATAAGAGAAAGAGTGCTGGGCCTGGAGAGGTGGCTCAGCAGTGAAGAGCACTGGCTGCTCTTTGAAGGGACTCCAGAAGGTTCCCAGCACCTATATTAGGTGGCTCACAACTGCTTAGAACTCCAGCTCCAGGGGTTCTGACACCCTCTTCTGGCTTCTGCCTGCACTCTTATGTGACATAACTCTCTTTTCCATTGGTAACACACGTAATTAAAAAATAAAATGATCCTTAATAAAAACAAGAATGTGGATATGAAAGCCTAACCCTTCCCTAAACTGCTCCTTAGAAGCCACTGCAAGGGCTCCTGGCTGGACTTCCACCTCCGTGTTTGCCAATCCATCCTTACACAGCTTCCCAGCCTCTAAGCTGCCATAAATGAATTCACTTCTTTCCTGGACAGATAGCTTTCCATTCCGATCCCTACAGTCCACCTCTGGTGCCTTCTGCCGTGAGGCATACTGTGCTCACCTTCGCAATACGTTCCTATTTCCTGTCTTTACCCTGTAATGCTTCTAGGTCATTCTCCATGAGCCCCCCTTCTTCCAGACCCCGTTAGAACAGCGGTTCTTAAACTGTGGGTCGAGGCCCGTCTGTGAGTCGAAAGACTTTTTCACAGGGGTCACCTAAGACCATCTGCATATTAGATGTTTACATTACAATTCATAACAGTAAAAAAATTATAGTTATGAAGTAGCAACAAAAATAATTTAATGGCTGGGGATCACCACAACATGAGGAACTGTATTAAAAGGTTGAAGCACTGGGAAAGCTGAGAACCATAGCATTAGAAGGAAGGCCTTCCAAATTCATAGCTTCACATAGCAATAACAAGCACAGTCCAGTCTACTGCTGCTTCTGAATTGAATGAGCAACTCAGGAGGAGAGAGGATTAATTTGCATCTTAGGGGGTGTTTGGTACTCCAGAGAGCTAGTTCTAATTTCTGCTGGGGAGACTAGAATGCTCCATGGAAGAGACATGTCACAGAATCAAGGGCTGCTGTGGTTGAGAACTTGATATGACAATGTTGATAGAAGCAACTCTTTTAAATGCCGGGATGAAAGTCAGCTAAGTGCTGCGCTGCCGAGCCACAGGGCATCTCTGCACACCCAGTGTCGTAAATGCCAGCAATGCCAAGGACACAGAGGAAACGCCCCACGCTGAGTCAGCCTTTCTGAGTTATTTGTTTTTATTATTAGATCTATGCTTTTTCTTCCCAGAACTAGACCATCAGTGCACATATTCTCATGTTTAGTTTGTCTTCCCAGAATTCGTCCATAAATACTGTTTTGTTTTCTGCTGTTTTCACTAAACATCCTCTGAGCTTTTTCTTATTAAGTCACCGTTCCTCGAAGCCCTTGCTCTGGTGGCTCTGTGGTATTAAACTCGCCAAAAGATCCCCAAACTTGGAGGATTCCCCTGTTGTTGGACATTTTATCAGTTTAAATGTTTTCCCCTCCAAACACTGTCATGTAAAAACCTTTGCAAGATCAGGAGTAGACACATATTCAAGGAGTTTGATACACTCTGCCAAACTGCCCTGTAGAAACACTGACCTGGCTGCACTCCACTATAAGAGAGAAACACTGACCTGCCTCACCCCACTATAAAAGTACAGATGCCTGCATCTCATGTGCTGCTGCCACATACAATATTTATTTTTATTTGCTAACTTGACCATTGAAAGGCCTGTATCTCATTTGAAATGGCATTTCTTGGGCTATTGTATAGCTGTAATTTTGTGCTGACACAGCAACTGTTCCCAGGGTCTTCATAGATGTCACTGTAAGGGCGGTAAGAATTTTGTCACTTATGCCTGAGAGCACTTAGAATTCTTTATGGCCACCCCCCACACCCCCCACTGTGTTCTGTGCTGTCTATCCTCTGTCTTACAGCATCTCACTCCACGGTTGGAGAAAAGATCAGTAAGCCAGAAGAGTCAGAGATGACACTGATCAAACAGGGAAGACTCACAAACTCCCATCTTATCTCAGGGCCTGTCCTGCCCTGTAAAGCTGGTATCCAGTCTTGTAAGGAAATCTGCATTCTAGAACACACTGGTGGTGGGTGCATGCTCCACCTTAAATGTCCTTCCTTCTTCATGAATTTGGTCCATGCTTCGCAGCCCAGCTCCTTCCCGTCCCTTCCCGAGTCCTTTCCCCTCAGAAGTCTCTCCTCTGTGGTTTCCTCTGCACATTCACAACACACCATGTGTTATCTCTCTTGTGCTGGTTTGTGAATGCTGATTCTCTTGTCTGCCTCCTCTATTACCCCAGGAGGGTTCCCTAAGGGTAGAAACCCACACTGTATTCATCTTTGCAGTCACAAGGTCACCCCCCTTGCAACCACCAGTGCAGCTCCTTCTCACTGAGCGAATATTTCACAGAAAATGTCAAGGCAGAAGCTGATCCTGTCTGAAGCTGGGAGTCAGTGGTCTGAGGATTCCCATTGCAGGGAACGCTCTCCCTTTGCTCAGGTGTCAGACTATGATGGCAACTAGGTGTTCTTGCTTTGTTTCCCCTTTCCCAGCATGGCGGCAGTCTCCCATGGTAGCAGATCAGCGGGTTTTTTTTTTTTTCTTCTAAGATTGTTATTTTTTGCACACTAGAACATAAAGACATCCACAGGGCAGAATCAAACTGCTACTGGATGACTATGGGAACAACTAGCTGAGCCCCTCACATGTACAGAGAAGGACACTTGCTGGCACCCAGTGAAATTATGGAATTGCCTGGCCTTGGAGTCAGGAATGGCATAGGTGAGACTGGAGCCCAAATTGGAAACAAATGTGTGGCTTTCTAAGTCTTCTCTGTGGCCGAGAATGGCTGGATGGCTGCTTGAAATGACCTCATGCAATGCTGAGAGATGTATTAGAAAGGTTTTATTTTAATTAATTATTTTTGGAGAGACTTTTTATAGGGCTTAGTAAGTACAGAGACAGAAAACTCTAGAAAAATGCCCAGCCCCTCCTGGGCACGTATCTCCTAGTTTATAATTTATATATCCTTACCTTGGAGAATGTGCATATTAACCAGGCTGGCACAATCAGACCTGTTTCTGCCCTTGCGCCTCAGGGAATCTTCAGTCTGTAGAATAAAAACACAGAGAAACGCCTAGTTGTTTTTTTTTTTTTTTTGTTTCCTCTCTCTCTCTGATTTTTTCAAAAGGAAAAAGTACCCTTTGAATGACAAATGGAAAATATGCCCTTTCTCCCATGTTTTCTTTTTTCAAAGAAACACAAAATTGCCTCCTAGCATTTTAGTATGGGAAAGTAGGACAGAGTGGTAAAAGTCTGCACCCTAGTCAGGGGCTATAAATACAAAGGCATTCTAATGATAGTCATGTGGCAGTTGATCTGGGGTTGCTTTGCTACAATAGATCCTATTGCCTCTTAGAACAGTCACAAAGCAACCAAGTTCAGAGATAAAACATTGCATAAGCATGTACTGCAATATGACTCCATATGGCCCCTGCCTGGGGTACAGACTTTGGGTGGCACCTGGGGAAGGACGGTTCGCCATATCGCCTTGTCATGGAGAAACTGTTTGGAAGGATGACAAGCTAAGCTCAAACCAACTGAGGATCCCAGGCCTCTGATTCCTACTTCCAGGTTCTTCTCTCTCCCTATACTAATGGTCCTCCGGGTCCCTGAGAGGGACCCGTGGTCTCCCCAGTGCCGATGAGCCCATCTGTCCTTCATTATTCTGCAGCGCTGGGACCACAGCCACTTACAAGCAACTTGGAAGAACTGCAAAGTCTTCTTCCCATCTATTCACAGACAAGGCTGCAAGTGACAGGCAAAGAAAAGATAGCAGCCTGTCCCTCCCATCTCACCGAAGGGGCTGATGGCTCCTTGTGTTTATACCACTGAGAATATCAGGTATAAGAATCTATTCTGAAGGTGCCTGAGGAGCATGCCAATTTTTCCTTCAAATGAAAAAAAAAAATAAAACAAAGCAAACAACCCTGTCTCCTAAATGAAATGAACACCATTCCTTTTTTTCCTTTGTGTAACTCCCAATAAACACTATCCACAGCCTTCATCTTCCCACTGAACCCACTTAGGAAAATCTGACTTTTGCTAAGAATGACTAGACTGAAAGATGAAGCGGTGGGCAGACAAACTTTACTTCCCTTCCTAAAGGTGCTTTGACCTCTAGCATATCTTTGGCCATTGTCTTCCAACATCAAATGATCAAGAACCTTTTTTAAAAGCTGAAAACTATCAGTCTGAAAGCTTGCACAGTAGATGTCAGTTTTACAGTTGACTTTGGTTCCTGGGACTGGGAGTCCATATGGTGTGAGTGCGGTCAGGGATGTGGCCACTTGGAGCTCGTTGTGGAAATCCTACATGCTTCAGCCAAAGTGTTAGCATTCCATGTCTACAACCTGTAGCCCACGTTTCAGAGAAGGCAGTGTGCAAAAATTACCTTGTCACTATCCAAATTTTTTCTTGGGTCATGGAATTCAGTTGGACTTTTCAGTGCTGCAACAGAAAGATACAGAGGTGAGCAGAGGCTGACCAGAGGCGGGGTCAGCATTGCAGGCTTGCCGCGTGCTTGCTGAGCTATGCACAGTCTGGGAGTGATGGCCTCTGTCAGGCCACAAGCAACAAAGAAGAAAGGCCTGGAGAATGCCAGCTGCCCAGAAGCCGCAAGAGACAGAGGAAAGGCAGAACTCAGGCCCAAACCAGGAGGAGTGGAGCGGTAGAGGCAGGATGTGCAGACAGGAGAAGTGGTGGACGCAGGCCATGCCGAGTTTCTGGAGAAATGGGGGGTGGGGATGGCACTAGAATAGCACTGGTTTAAAGGAGACATTGAGTGGGGCAACTGACACCCTATGACTTCTTAGTTCTAAACGCTTGGTGGATGGTCATGGTCCGGGGTGCATGGGGCATACCGGAGGAAGAGACTACTTTGGATATAGAATGTGGCTGTTTGACCTTGAGCAGGCAGCAGAGGGTGTTGAGTGAGAAGCAGAGAATCAGAATATGAGGGCTGGAAGGGTCCACGGAGACAGTGAACTCCGATCCCAACCCAAGCAGAGTAAGGGAAACTGGGGGCCATAGAAATGGATTGACTTGTCCAGGAGCACACAGTTGTATCCTAGGTCCTTTGATTCCCCAATCTCTTTCCAGGAGTGGTGGCCCAACTATTCCCTGTCAGCAGACATGGTCCTCCCCAGGCAGTCGTGTCTAGTGGTGTCGAGAGCAGCACAGAGCAGACAACCTGGACCAGTTAGAACTTGTACTCTTCTCTCTGTGTCTTTTCATTTCTCCTCAGAGCACCTTGTCACTATGGTTCCATAAACTCAGTGTAGCAAAACTGTAGAACATCCTTCCACACATGTCTGCATTTTGTATTGGCTTCCTGGCCTCCTGGGAACAATCTCAGTGGGAAGCCATAGACAACCATGTTTTATTGCAAGGGAAGAGGCAGAACAGAGTAAGAATTGCATTGTTTTTCTTTTGAAACTAATTGTAAGTCTGGATACATTTATGAAACACATGATCAAAATTCTGCAAATATTCTAGCAAGTGTCCAGCCTTACACTGCAGGCAAGGAAGTCATCTTCCAAATCTTGAATTAGAAGTGTGTGTGTCTTTGTGTGTGTGTGTGTGTGTGTGTGTGTGCACACGCACACATGCGTGGGTGCCCATGCATGCACAATCAGCCCTGAAAACTACACTGACCTAAGCATAGCTCCCTCAATAACCTGGTGGAGATCAAGCTGACATGAACTGGTAAGTACCGTAGTGGTGTTTGGTCATATTGCTTTCTATGTAGGATGCTGTTTGGATGTTAACAAGACATGCCCTGTCAGTTTCCCTGCCTCCCTCCAACATTAACAATGCTGGCAAAAGGCAATGCCAAACCGTCCCAGGTAGCTGCTTTGTACTCAATACAGGTGACATGCTCTCTTCTCGCTTTGACCAGAGCTAAAGAGGCTTCTTCTCAAAGGAAAAGGGATGAATAAGTAGCTTGAAGATCACATTTCACACTGACCTGGAAACTGATTTTCCAGCTTCTGTTTGTCAGTTTCAGTCTTAAAATGGGCTGCTTACTACTGTGGACATGCCCCCTTCTCCCTTGCTTTTTTCCAGTCAAGTGATTCTGAGAAACGAATGTATACTGCTAATGTGATTCACACACTTTTTTCAACAGGAGTGTGGGTACCCCTGGAAAAGGAAACTTGCCTTTTCTTGTATTTGATCTCTTGGGAGGGTCTGGAGTGACTCCTACTTCACCAAGATCACAGAGTCTGCTTGGGCCCCTTTAATGTGTGAGCCTTGCATCAATAGGTCTGCAGCTGGTGTTCATAGAACTGAGCATTACTGTTAGTGTGGCTAAATTACTTTCATCACCAGTGAAGAAACTGGTTCTGAACTGCTCCTTACTAAGTGGTTAGAAAGTATAACATTTGTTTTCCCTTGAGTGGTTCCCCAAAGGGAACGGTATGGATAGCGTTCAGATATTGCCCACGTTCTAAACACAATTTGTTTGTTTTTAAACTTCGCTTTGTTGTTCTTGTATGTGCTCTTGTGTTTATGGTGCACATGGGGGGCATGCACGCTGAGGCACATGTGTGGAAGTCAGAGGAGAACTTTGTGGGGTTGGCTCTCTCTTTCCACCATGATATGGGTTCTGGGCATTGAATTCAGGTTGTCAGATTTGTGCCACAAATGCCTTCAGCCACTGAGCCATCTTGCTGGTCCACACAGTTGGTTCTGATTGGTCTTGAGACTTGAGCGGAATTTATTGATCCTATATCTTGATATCTTTCAGGTCTCACCAGTGAAGCTTATTATTTTTCTAAAAAACCAAACCATTGCATTTCCTGCATTGGTTTTTATAAAGCTACAATTCATTGCTTGCGTCACTAGCTCTCCTGTGAAATGTTTGACGAGGTTTAGTTCTCTGATGTTAGGAGCACCAAGTTCTTCTAGAACTTTCTGCCATAGAGTGGAACTCTGTGTCCATTTATTGAGGTCTTGGGAAGGATATGAAGAGGTCTCCATGCTGCCCTCACCAAAGAAATGCCCTCCTCAGAGCTTAATGGGTCACTGGCTTGAGGTCACATTGTGGAAAACTCCCCTGCAGCGCCCTAGGGTTGAGGTTTGCCTTCTCTGTGACTCCAGAGAATGTGGGCTGCAGCCATCTCCCCTGCAGGCATCCCAAAATCATAATGCCTCCCTTAGCTGTTTTTTTTTTTTTTTAAATACACAGAGGACCACTTCTGTTGCCAGCCCAGGGAGTAGTATCAAATGGCAAAATTTCATATTTAAAGGACACTGACATTTAAGATGGAAAAGGAATTTGGATTTCTAAATTAAAAAAATAAGTCCATGTGATTTCAAATTAGAATTCGACTATAAATCCAGTCAGCCACACATCTGACTTGTTCCCCTGGAGGAAGACTAATTGCTCCTCACAGGGGAATTCACGTTCTCTCCTCAGCGTTTAGTCGCGGGCTATTCCTATTTCTGTCCCTTCAGCTCCAGCTAATTTGGGTCAGCTGTGTGGATAAACATTCGCCTAGATAAGAACAGGCCTCCTGCCATCCTTTCTGCTCCACTCTGGCTTGGGGCCTCCAATGGGATCCAGTGAAGAAAAGAGGCCGAGGATGCTGAAAACTCATTTAAGGCAGAGACGGGCTCTTTTGCCCAGGGCTGGGCTTTGGTGGCAGTCAGGAAGGGATGTCGCAGCACTGACTCCCTCTCAGGACCAGTCCTGGTACTGTACACTACTCTACAGGGAGAGAGGTCAAGAGCCAGCGTGGGTTGTGCCAGGATTCTTAGTGAAGGACCAGGGACTGGCAATTCCCAGCATCAATTGGGAACTTGTTAGACATTCTAGCTCTTGAATTCCACCTCAGAACCACGGCCTCAGAAATCTTGGGGTGAAGCATAGGAACTTGGCTTTCAATAACCCCTCCAGGTGATGTTGATGCCCAGATTTAGGAATAGCCACGGGGCTTGTAACACTGGAGATCTCTGACTGAGTACCTCATGGAAACAGTGGGTTCCAAAGAGAAGTGCAGACTGGGATTGTCAGTACTGATTTTCAGTACTGTAAAAAGATGAAGGAAGAGACAGAAAGGATGCTCAGATGAATGACACTGTCTCATCTCTCATTGTTGCCTGGAGTCACAGCAACCTAATTTAAAAATGCTAGCTCCAGTAAAAAAGCATTTGCTAATAAATTTGTAGCTTGGCTTTTTTTTTTTAAATTTTGACTGAAAATAAACATATGATTGATAATAAGTATTTATTAGTTTTTTAATTTTTAGTTTTATGTGTATGGGTATTTTGCCTGTATGCCTGTGCACAATGCGTGTGCCTGGTGCCTGTAGAGGGCAGAAAAGGGTGTCAAATCCCCCTAGAACTGAAGTTACAGAGGACTGTGAGCCACCACGTGGGTGCTGTAGCCAGTGTTCTTGACTGACGAGCCCAATCCAGCCTTCTACAAGGTTCTTTGTGTGGAAGGAGACAGTTATTTCAGACTCATGGTGCTATGTGATTAAAGGCAACCTGGGTACCTGAGAATTTAAGAACCATCTAGCCGAGACCTCTCATTGTTGGTATAACCTTGAACTAATTCAGTAGTAGGTTTTCTGCACTCTTGGCTTCCCACTTACAAAATGGGCTTAGTAGTGTCTTCTCACGCTGCTTTGCTTTGAAAGGTAAAAGGAGCCTTGAGTACTTTTTCCCTTGAACAATTAGGATACAGGCCACATCCAGGTGATAACAACTTGGATATTATTCTTTCTTTTTTGAGGGTGGTGGTAATACATTTCTTATTCTGTGCCCAAATTACAATCTTAGGGGTTTAAAAACAATATGTTTACCCAATGTAACTGGTGGCATTTAAGACCTGGCTTGTATACTTGTAGAATCTCACCTAACACATGCACATACTTTGGAATTTTTCCCCTAATGGATATAGAGGCAAATTCAAAGCATGTCTCTAATGACTGTTTTCCTCCTTTTAAAAGAAACAGGCAACTGGGAAAATTAAAGGAAAGAGGAAAGAGAGGATAGAAGTCAGTGTTGATCCAGCTTGACATGAAAGTTCAGGGTACCTTTCCCTTGCTCTGAGGGGGGAGATGTTAGGGAGAAATGAAGAGGCAGACAGATTAATCCCCTTGTGGCGTGTTCTGCTCAGGCAGCCAACAGTGTGTGGTAGGTGCTATGGGGAAAAGCCAAGTCAGCTGATGCTCTGAGAAAAGGCAGAGAGACTCTGTCCAGTGACTGTCTATGGTGAGGCTGCATGGGGAGTGGGTGGGGGGATGGCCCGTCATTCTTCTGGCTATTCAGGAGTGCCACAGAGTTCAGGGGTTTACCAAGGCTTTGCGGTAAGTATGTGGCTGATGCAGCTTGGATTAGTCTGCAAAACAAATAAAGGCAGCACCATTCATAGACAGCTCCTTGTACCTTGAAATTCATTTACATCCATCAGATCACAGGGCTCAAGCTGCCCAGAAAGTCCCACTCTAGCCAGAGGTGGCTTGCTCTGGAACTGTGGGCACACAGTTAACTTCTCTGGTCCCCAGGTCCTCTAAAATCCACTCCAGTTCTTTCCTCTCTTTTTCCATTCCAGGAAGACAGCTTTCTTTCATATATTCCCTGAGTTTATCCCCATTAGATGTTCTTTAGTAGCAGAGAGGGAGGGGGCACTCAGGTTGCTCCTTCAAATACCCCAGCACTCACTCTCAAGAAGGACTCTGTACTTTCCCCAAGTTATCCATAGAAACAGTTAAAGAGGGTGATTTGGAACTCCTTATATACTGCAAATTGCTTGCTCAGAAACTGTGTCTGATTCTCATGTGTATTTCCTACATACAGCCTCATTCCTAGTAGACGCTTATAACTCTGTGGCCATTTTAATGGGTCTAACTCAAGAAGGTGAGAATCTTTTAAGTGAGAGCTTTGGAAGGGCTTAGAATGAGATGGAGCCATTTAAGATTCTGAATTCAATAACCCATGCAAGCCCAAACCAGAACAAATCCTAGCACAGACATGGGACCTGGGAATGAAATTACACCTCTAGCCCTGGAGCTAACAATTGCTAGCGGCAGGGAGAGGGAGTCTCTAAGAGTGTGTCCCCCTGGGAAGTCTACAATGCTCCATTGGAAACCTACACATCCAAGATGATTTGAGCATCACAAATTGGTCTTGTTTAAGTAATACCACACAAAGCTGGCTGGGTAGGAAAGCTAGGGTATCTGGGAAGAGTTGGAGGAGGGAAAGTGACTATAAACAAAACGCTCAATGCAACAATCAAAGGAATAATAGCGTAATTAAAATTAAAAAAGTGTCTGCTTCGGAGAGTGATGCTCAGGAGTAAGAGGCATAGGGAGCATGAAATGTATGAACGAAATGTTTACATGAAAACAAGTAGCAACACCCTCCATTGACATTGACAAGGAAAGAGGGGGCCCTGCCCTGAAGCTCCAAGAGTGCATTACTTTGATGACCTGCAGTCGTGAGCCTGAAAGGCAGCGAAGACACTATTTCAAACCCCATCTTTGAGATGGGGTTAGAGCATCAGGCAGTTCCATCCTGAGAATGGTATGTGGGTCTGGGAGATAAGTCTAAATAATAAGGCTTTAGATTTCATGCTCTTGGAAAGCACAGATTTCCTTTTCTCATTACATAAGTTGATCTAAGGTTCTAGATGGGCCTAAGGACATATCCATCTTCACGTCTACTCAAAAGATGGTGTGTTTAACTTCATTCAAGGAACCAGAAGAGGGAACCTAAATTCACAACATACAAACAAGAGCAAAGTGAATGCATTTAAAGTAACTGGAGTGACTGAGAAAAAAAATGTTGTTGCTACTGGTGTGGCCAGCTTGTTACTTAGCAGCAATCAAAGGCTGCACAACGCATGGCCATGAAGAAGGAAGGAAATTAACTTTGTTGAACTAGGTGGACTAGTCAACTGGAAAGTACATCTCAGCTCATTGGAGCTCAGGAGAGAAACCTCCAGTTTTATCATCACTTTGGGTGAAGGGGAGATCTGTCAGAAGCTAGGTAGTGGTGTTGTCATTCATGGTCAGTCGCAGTGAAACATCTCCGTGAGACTGCTGGATCACCTTTCACTTTTTCCCTGTTGGTTTTTGCAGTACCTGAGATCAAAGCCGGGGCCTTCTGTGCCTGAGAAGTGGGTGCTCCATCAGGGGCTACACATTACCTTTCTACCTGAACATTTTTGGACATCACAATGACTTAAGTTCTTACAAATGTAAGGCGAACGTTTGAAAAAATGGGTCTATGTGGGCCTGAGTGTCGTGGGTGGAAAGGGGGTCTGTGTGGGCATTGGACATTACAGATTCTGACCTCAGCTCTGCCTCACTAAGAGAGGGTTGGCATTTCTGCAGTGGCCAGGCTCTGGAGACAACCCAATGTGAAACAAAAAAACCCCAGAAAACATAAGACAAATTGTGCAAAAGCATGGCAGGTGCTCCTGTCAACCAGGTATGTGACAATTCAGAACAACCCACTAATTTGGCCATTGGTTTATAACGCCAGCTGTAAAACCCAGACTCGGGATTCAGGCATGTGGGCTGAATTTTGTTTTAAATCAGCTGTGAACTCGAATGGGCTAAAAGGTTGTGATAGATATGCACCATCTGCCTCTCCACACTGCTGAGGATGCAGGTTGTGAGCTTTGAGGGAAATTGTATTTCTCTGCCCTGACCAGTCTCAGATCCTTGTCTCCTATCTTCCTCGCTTTCAGGAGGCTGACAGGGCTAACACGCCAGACACAGACTTGCCGCCTTAGTTCAGGAGCAGAACAGTGTTGCTGAAACAGCACTGAGAGTACACGGCAGGATGGAGGGAACTTCTGTTCCTCCTGTGCTTAGGAAAAACTCTAGAACAGTTTTGCTACAAGCTCCCTGCTCTTTACCACCTGTGGATCTAGCTATGAAGAAGGATCCTTTTGAATTACAAAAGAAAAGGCTCATAGATTCTCAGTTCTGTACAGACCGTGGGGCGTTAGTGTTCAGATGCATCAACACTGGACAGTCTGTCAAGGGTAAAGTCTCACTGTTGTGCATTAAATACTGAAGCACAGTTGGTCAGTATTGTGCAACAACCCAAACTTATGCAAATGTCATTATGAATATTGATTTTTCATTTTATTGGGAGAGTTTATATGACTTAGAAAAATTTAAACTGTGATCTCATGCACCCAGGCACCTTTCCCTGTATTTCCCTACTTAACCAAGAATTAACATTAGTTGTTAAGAAAATTTCAAATTATTTTCTAAAACCCATGGCAATCCTTTTTTGATTCATTTTTGATTCAATATTATACTATTTATGCTAGAACAGTATTGCAATTGAATCTTCTAGAAAGGAAATACTTGACAATATTCAATTAGTTTCAGACTCAAACATCTGAACCCAAACCAAGAAGGTGAAAGAAAGATAAAAAGCATACATGTGGTACTTCTGGAAGAACCAATTTCAAAAGTAGGAGGAGAGCCAGAGATGCCCATCAGAAATTGAGTTTACCCTGAGAGTAAATCTACCATGTTGAAATTTTGGAAGAACCTCTCTGTAGGTAAGGGTAGCTGGACACAAACCATAGTTCAGATTTCTGCAGACACAGTTTCCTGAGCACCTTGAGTGAGAGATTCACCAACTTATACTAGCTGACCTCTCTGGATTTTGTGACTCTCAGATATCCCAATACTGAGTAAATGAGGAAGAGATTCAAGTACTCACGTGGTATTAAGCCTTGGTTAGCCAGCTGCTCCTGGGTCCTTCGCTGTTGAAGCCGTAGCTGTAAGACTTGGAAAAGGAAACATGAGCTTGTGAGTTGGGAGAGAAGTATTATGGTCACATGTTTTCATCATTCTTTCCTAGCCCTTCTGGTTTAAGGTCCAGAACAGTTTTGGATGGTATCTGTGAAGTACCTCTTTACTTCTGAGGCAGACAGAGAGAGAAGTATGAGAGAAGCGGAGCTCTGGCAGTGCTGGAGAGGCTATAGAAGCTAGAGTTTTGGGCTCCTTTGAAGAGACTGTTATTTCCCCAGGATGCTGTTTCCCGCTCTCTACTGCACTGTTTCCAAGATGGATATGACCAAATGCTCTTTGGGTGATAGCCCATGACTTCAGGGAGTACACAAAGTGAAGAAAACATCAGCTGTGAGGGCCCGTCTGAACCCAGATCCCACCTCTACCCCTTAATGGATGTGCACCTGGGCACACTGCTTAATCTCCTGGCTTCTCAGATTTCTCACTTGTTATAGGAACCACACCTACCTGTCAGCATTGCTATAAAGCCCGATACAACAAATATATGCACATAGCTTAGCATGCCTGTCAGCAATGCCCCTGTTAGATGTTAGGACCGGGAGAATCTGGGGTTCTTGTGGAAATTGGATTAGTGGAATTATTCTTCCCTTAGAAATAAAACACTATAAATTATACAAACATTATATTATGTACATGTGTATATTCCAGGTGTATTAGATATTCACAACACAAGTATTATTCATAAAGCTTATGCCTGTAAAATGTTAACATTGAATAGTATGGGGTTGTTAAATCATGAGTAGAAAATTCACAATTTTCTTCTCTCAGCTTTTCCCTCATGAATATTCTATTTTCTTAGAAGGACTCTGGTTTTCCATCACGGTCCTTGGCTTAAGTTGTTAGGAATAAGGATGTGTATTAGTCAGTTTCTGTCACTGCCACATAATGCCTGATATAAACACTGGAGAGGAAGAGCTTGTCTTACCTTACGCAGTTGGGGGTTAAACCAACCCTCTCACTAATCAAAAACAGTAAACGCTGAACAAACTGCACAATACACCCCGATGAGTAGCAAGCATTAACTAAGCAGATTGCAGAGGGGAAGCAAAGCGTGGGAAAGTGAACTAACTTTAGATTCCTACTTTGGAAGCTTAGGTGTGAAGGTGGCTGCAATGAGAAACTGACAGTTACAGACAGCTGAAACTCTAAAGACAATCAGAACTTCCATCAGAGTTATCAGGGGTGTGACCTGCTAAGTGGCACCCACTGCTAGAGTGAGGCAGGGAAGTCAAGCCAGACGAAAATAGCTCTTCACTTTCACACTGATTCCTATGGCTTCCATGGCATAGACTCTAGACATGCAGGCGTGAGCATGTCAGCTCAGTTTGCGTCTCTGTGGATTAACTGTCTGCTACAAGAAACTCAGATAAATCTGCATTTTCAGAGGATTGCGACAGACTTCGGAGTTATATAGTATATGGCTTGTCCAATGTCTGAGGGACAATTTGAGATTACTCTACACACAAAGGAGCAAGTCACTGTAACTCAAGCTAACTGGAAAAGGCAAAATAAAATAAACTAAGATGCTGATCTTAGAATCACTTTAGTGTTGGGGATTACCAGACAAGGACTTTAAAGGGGTGGCTTTCAACCATGTTCAATAAAGTTGAAGAAGAGATTGTCAAATGAATGAAATGATGGGCAATATAAGCCACAAACTTTAACCCATAAAAAGTAACAAAATGGCAATACTAAAAATGTAGCTGCAGAATATCTGGAAATAATATTTTATGGAAAATAGGTTTACGAGATGAGTAGCTATCAAAGGACTGAGTAAACTCAGAGGTACATCAAACTAAAAGAGGAAAACAGAGTTAGCTGAGTAGATTCTCATGGGATACATAAAACAAATCCGAATACCTGACTCAGCGGAATTAGGAGTGCCAAAGGACCAGCAGAAGAAGAAACTGGCAAAACAGCACTTCTAGGGAGGTAAGGTCAACTTGAATGGCCACAGGCCTCTCATCAGAACCACAGGAAGAAGGAAGATCAGAACAAACCCCAGAAGCTCGCAGCCTGAACAGAAAGCGCCTTCAGGAATGAAGGTGGAATAAAGCGATGTTCAGGGAAAAGGAAAACGATACAATCAGCTGCTAGCTCATTCTGCTGTAAGAACTGATTGTGAAAATTAATGCTGAAAGGAAACCTGGATGTTCAGGAAAAAGAAAATGACTATCAAGATAAACACTGACTATCTAGATAAACATTTTCGATTTACTCCTTTTGTAATTTCAAAAATACATGACTGTTGAGAGGAAGACCCAGCACCCCCTGGTGGGATGTCCAGGGCGCAAGGATGCAATGTAGAAAGGGAGGCTGTAGCATAACGTCCCTGCTCTCCTTTGGATCTTGAACTTTCCACAATGGTTCTCATGGCCAAGATTTGGTCTGCGTCCTGTGTGCTCAGGAGAAGATGGGATATTTAGAAGGTAGAACCTAGTAAGGAAGTTAGGGCACTAGGGGTGTGTACTTGGATGGCTGGTCCTTCTCTCTCTCTTGATTTCTGCTGTTTGAGATGTACTCCTGTCACGCTATGTTGCCTCGCTTCAAGCCCAGTGGATCATGGACTGGGATCAAGATAACCTTAACTGACTTATATCTTGACTTAGTTGTGCATGTGGTACATCACCTAGCCACCCTAGGCAACAAGTCCCACCAATCTCAGAAGGGCTTCACTCAGTTCGTGTTCTCGGATCAGACTGGCGTTAGTGAGCAATCAGAAGCAATTTGTTACTAGGAAAAATATTTGGCTACACACTTTAAATAATTCACAAGCCAAAGAAGAAATCACAAGGGAAATGAAAAGTATTTTGACCTGATTGACAATGAGTAAAGGATGTACTTTATGGAAAACAGGGACTGCCTTGGTCAGAGGGACACTCGGGGCTTTGTATGTTCATACGGGAAAAGAAGAAAGACTCAAGATCAGTCATCTAAGATTCTACATTAAGAAGACATTACAAAAAGAGTATGCCCAAAATAATAATAATAAAGACTAATGATAATAATGATGAGGATGAAAGCAGTGTGGCAGTTGAAATAAGAATGGCCCCCACAGGCCCATGTATGCATTCATGCTGCAATGTAAGCTTTTGGCAGAATTCCTCAAGTAATAGGAATAGATTATCTAAGGAAAGAAATAATAAAAAGAAAATAGTGATAAAATTGCATTATAAACAAATAAAAGATGTTGCTAGAAAAAACCCCGGGGTACAAACTAGCTCCACGCTCCATGCCGTAACACGCAACGATCCTGACGCCATTCATTTCCATTTTCAAAGTCATTTTCAGGTTTTTACCAGTCATAAAGATTGAAAGCATTGATTCATTTAAAAAATATCCGATTGCCTCCTACGTGACAGGAACTGTTTCTCGCTAGGGCACAGTGTATATAACAGGCTGTTGCCAGTCTCACGGATCAAACCCGCTAGTTGACGAGATAAACTCAATTTCCCTGAATAGAAGATCATTTACCACCACCACCCCAACTCTTTTCTTTTACCTTCACTGAGTATTTTCCTTATTTTGGAATATTTTCCCACAAAGAGTCTGGTTTTGAAGAGCTCTGTAAATGCTCTGAAACTACAAAATTACAAAATTGCCTCTGTGTGCGTGTGCATGTGTGTGCGCGCGCGCGCGCGCGCGTGTGTGTGTGTGTGTGTGTGTGTGTGTGTGTGTGTGTGTGTGTGTGTGTATACAAATATATAGGTCTGTAGATGGCTTTAAGAGTTCTGTCAGATTTTCGGAAGTCTTTGGAATCTTCAAATATTAATAACCATTAGTTCAAATCCAGTTTAAGTAGTCTCATGAGAGTTGCCTGCTTTGTGCAGTGTGCTCAGGGCTCCGCCTCCTTTTTTCTTTTTTTTACACAGTCTCTAATTCCTACATCAACTCTTTTCCATGCGTCTCTTTCCCCTTAAGCTGCCAGATGAAACCTTGTCTGCCTAAGGGAGTTGGGAAGGCTCATTGAGGCTATAACTCTAATTTATCACAAATAAATTTTAATTGTGTGGTTAGTAAGCCATACAACTGATATTTATTAAACACTTCTCTGTGGTGATTCATTTGTAGTGTCTTCTTCATTTGTGAAAGCTTTATCACTAGCCACAATTTGCTTTTAGGAGCTAGATTCTACCATAAGCTAATTTATGTCTTGTACATGTTTTCCTTTTTTTAAAAAAGAGCTAAACTACTAAATATTTTCTTTTCCAGGTAGTAAACTAAGAGCACACTTATTCCTGTAAACAAGAGAATTGAGAGAAAAGTCTATATTTACACTGGAAAACAAAAAGATTCTTAGTTTAGAGAAACTAACTTATGAAATACAAAAAAAAAATTAAATAATTGAAAGTTATGGGTTCAGGATCCTTCACTGTGAGGATGGGTTTGGTCTGGGCTAACAGGGTGGCTAGTTAAGATACTGGAGAAGGTCCGTACCTTTCTCCATGGGCCATGATCCTGTTTGTATCAGACAAGAGGTTGGGTGTAGGGGCTGGATCTATATATACAGTTGTGAGGATCATGTTTGGTATCTCGGGAGACACAGCTGGACCCCAGGTTATTGCCAGTACCCTGTGTCGTCCTGAATCTTTCATTGACCATGCCTTCCCAATGGCTTTTCTTGTCTCTCCTTATAATTCCCCAATGATCAAACACGAGACCCTCTGACATGTCATTTCTCTGCATGCTATGCTTGCCTCTGTCCAAGTCAGCCTAACACACACGGAGGGCACAGTGTGAGTGTATGGCTGAGAACAATCCAGCTGGAGGAATGTCAGAGTTTACCAAAGCAAAGAACACATACGGACGAACCCACAGAAGAGTCCCTTCTCAGAGACAGTCCAGAGGAGTCTCATCCACAGAAAAATGATAGGCCAAGTGCCTCATAACCGCTAGGGTGGCTACTGTTAATAAAACAGAGGACACATGGTGGCAAGGAGAAGGTGGGAATCTCCAGCATTGCTGGGTGGGATGGTGAAACAGGGCCCAGCTGTGGAGGACATCACAGTGGTTTCTCAAAGACTCGAGTACAGAGTTAAAGAATGGTCCAGAAATGCCAATTTAGGTCATGTGCCCGAAGAACCGAAAGCAGGGATTTAAATAGTTTCTTTTACATCCATGTATACACACACACACACACACACACACACACACACACACACACACACAGACACACACATTTAAAAATAAAATAAGTCTTTAAAATTGAAATGTTGTAGATTCTGGGCCATTTGGACCCCAGCATCGTGGGAAATGAGCGCCTATGGTTTACAAGTTAAGCAGCTTGCGGTCTTTTGTTATAGCAATCCCGCAGACTAAGACATCATTATCAGCTTAGAGATGTCATGTTAATACCTGACTTGTAAGGCTTCCAGCTTACATGTGCTTAAACTTGGTAAGCATCGTGAGTTCTCCTGCACTGCCTGCTTTTTACTAGTATGATATCTCAACGTCTTCTCCATGTTATTTAAAACCCTTCTAAATACACAACTGCAATAGCAGCAGCATGTTCTTCCTCCTTCACTTACTTTACTCACCCGAGTTGTTGAATGGCCATTGCAAGATATTTAGCTCATTTCCAAGCTTTTATGTTTTGTTATTGTTTCTCCTGTTTTTTAAAATTAATTAGTCAGCACACAAAGAAATGGTTTTCATTGCTTTTTTTTTTTGGTATGAAAATTTTTGTTTGGATTTAGAAAAAATCTACCAGAAATAAAATTAATTATTTTAACAGTAAAGTTAACAAAAAATGAGGAACTTCAACTGCTGAGTTTTTGTGCACAATCTGTGCTTCTGGATTTCTGAATGAATGTTGCAAAGAAAATACGCATCATTTACCATGAAAAACGAGAGCGAACATTCTTTGGAGTTACATTTCTGACTACTCATGTCTTCATTTTGGGGTTACGACCAGGGTCTTATGAACTGATAGTTTTTGCTAATACTTTGAAATATTTATAGGAATGGACCTGGAAGTAGAGTTATTTGGTCACAGAAAATGCAAAATTTGAAATCCTTAGGTGATAGGCCTCTCTAAAGGTGGTTCTGATTTTCTCTCTACTACAGTGTGTTCCTGGTCCCTCCACCTTGCTGGCTTCTTCTCATTAAGCTACTGTGATCCTTCTATCCTCTGAAGGTGAAGAACTGGCAGCCCCCTGCCTCATGTCTCCAGCCCAAGGCCACATCCAGGATGAGCTTGCCAGGGCCATCTATCTACCCCTGTGTTGTTTCTTCTCCAGGTTTAGCTAAGCCGGAAGTCTCAGTGGCTATATTTCTCCCCTTGCCTGCTTCACATATCCTATGCAGAGTTCTGAAGCTTCAGGCTGAAACCATCCCACCCCCAGCCTATGCCAGTCAGCGAAGCTGCCTTTCCCTCTGGGCACAGCTATTGCTTATCCCTACTCCTGGGAGCCTCTTAATTCTCTCTCCGTCCCTTCAGCTTGCTGTGGCCACTGGTGACCCTTAAGCTCCTGGCAAGCCCTGGCTGATCCACTGTAGCTAAAAATACTCTAAGCAGAGGGTTGCTTTTTGGCTCATCCTTTTCTCCACTTCCTACAAATGGCAGGTGTTCATAGACTTCTTGCTCCATCTTCTCTCAGGCTGTACTGTTTTTAAGCAGCTGAGGGGAGAGGGGAGTTTTGGGGGTTTTGCCCATGTCATCCTGATAGCGTTGTAATGATGAAGATGATGATAATAGTAAATGATGTTGCTGTTGTTGCTGTTGTTGGTGTTGGTGGTGGTGGTGGTGGTGTGTGTGTGTGCTTGCTTGCTTGCTAGAATTTGAACCAAGGCCTGTGCTTGGTAGGCAAGAGCCTTACCTCTGAGCTGTGAGTCTGCTATGTGGAGTCAGTCTTTCTCAGCTTCCAGAACCAAAGCAATTTGCTTGTCTAATTGTGCATCATCATCAGAATCGGGAGTCACACGTGGGGCTCAAGGTACTTTTTATTCAGAATTTGGGGTCTCTCCACATCTCTCTGCTAATCATGTCTTAGAGCTATAGTAGTTGTTAATAGATTATCCCAGACTAGTAGGATATGTTTCATGTCTGGTAGGAAGAATCTCACGTTATCATTTCTTTAAACATATTTTTTTAAAGAATTGTTTTGTAAGAATGATCTTCAGGTGGCAGGATTGAGTACCACAAGCCCCTACCTCCCCAAAGGAGAGGAGCCATATTCCCTTAATAGTTTGTCATCAAAAAATAGGCATAAATCCTATTTGGTCAGAGAAGCAGTTTTCTGTTGGATGACAATTAAGTGATGCATGTACACATGCAGATCTAATACATCAGAAGGGTAGGGCTAGACTCCTGCACGTCTCTGGGGACAGAACTGGGGGGCCTAAGTCAAGAATAAGAGTGAAAATATCTGCACAGGTCTGAAGTGGTGACATGAGAGATGACACGTGCCTGTGCCCAGGAAGAAGAAGGACCAGGTGCCCTTGTGTTGTCTCTTGAGAGTTTCATTAAGAGAGAAATACCAGGCACAATGGACATCGTGACTTTTTCCCTGTCCCATAAACATTGCCCTCTCCTATGTGCCAAGTGCTGCAGGACAGGTCTCTCTTGCTGCCAAAGGGAGGCAGCATGATGCCACAAAGGCAGTGGGGTGGAAGAAAAATTCTTCCCGGCCTTATCTAGCTCAGGGAGAGTGACAGTGTCTGCAAGTTTCAATATTCCCATCTTTATAGCAATGTGATTAATAGTACAAGCAGTATTGCAATGGGACCAATAAGTAGCCCTTTTTCTGAACTCTGCAAGGTAATCAAATGCCCTTATGTGAATAACATGTCTTCACCTATCGATATGGTAGCATATCCTTGTAAACCAGCACTCATGAGTCTGAGGCAAGAGGATTGAGAATTTGAGGCCAGCCTGGCCTATATAGTGAGACCTTGTCTCAAACAAATGAAAACAAAAAGTGGCTACAGAAGAAAAACTCCCTGATTGCTTCTGATTGGGAAATCTGAGGGACAGACACTTCGGGCCACAGTGGGGAAGCAAACAGAAGCCTTTCAAAAGAAACCTGCCTCTTAGACAGGGCCCTTGCCAGGAGGAGGGCCCAGCATTCTCAGATGCAGGAACTGAAGGCAAGGGTAACCCCACTCACATAGTGACTGGGAAGGCAGAAAACTTGTGAAGAGGAGCTGGCTCTTAGACTCCCAGCTCCCACCCATTGTTTTCTCCTCCCTATCTTTTTGGTAAGGGAGTCAAAGGACTGATCATCACCAAGAATGGGAAAACCTCAGTTTTGGAGAAAGCAGTTTGATATGAATTACCTCCTCAGAATCCTCCGATCACCACCATGTGGGAAATGGGCGTTATCATCCCACACTACAGCTCCTGAGCCCCAGAGGTTATCATCAGCTGGGCTGTGGAAGATGAGCAGCAATGAACTCCTGAGTGAGATTTGGGCCATTTAAATTTGCTCTCATGAGTGCAAGTTCCAAATAGAACTATTTGGATGCAAAAACATTAACTGTGACCACACTATACTTTGTGTGTATGTGCCCTTTAAAGATTTATTTATTTTATTTCATGTGCATGTTCGAGTGCATATATGTATATGCACCCCACCCTTAGAGGCCATAAGAGGGTGTCAGAGCCACTGGAGTTAAAGGCAGTTATGAACCACTACGTGGATGCTGGGAACTGAACTTCACCACTCTTCTGTAACAGCAGTTATCTCTCCAGTCCCATAATTTGTGTTTTAATGTTTCTCCACAAGTGTATGTATGTGTGTGTTGTGGGGGGGGTGGCTCTTTAAATAAAGAATCAGGTGTCCCTAGAACATTTGGCAAATTTCATGCTACCTGCCTGGTTGGCAACAGCATAAGAACACTTGGCTCAGAATCACTGCCTACACTGTCCCCATGGCAACAATCATAGGGGGTGCATATAGGCAACCAGGTGAGCTGTTCCGAGGAACACAGGTGATGGTCCTGCAGAGTCACTGATAAGAACACAAGGCTCCTGCACAATCAGGTTGTGGCAGCATCACACAGAGTGGTTGCTATGGCTTTGGTGAGAAGTGTTGCTTTTCTGAGCATTGCAAAACACTTTATGTTCCAAGCCCATGCTCTCCCTCATTCCTGACAGAGTGGAAAATGTGCTTCCACGGCTGAAATGTTCTTCTTGAGTCTAGCCCAAAGATGACATTTTTAGGAAAGTTTGAGAAGAATCCTGTGGCTGTTACTGAGTCACGGTAGAGTGGAGATGGAGCCTGGCTATTTAAAGAGGTTTGTGCTACTGTTTGAAAATGTCACATTGCTAGGGAACAGGGAAGGAACGGAAAACTTTCCACTTGCTATCAACAAAGAAAGATCATTACCAAAGCCAAACAAAGGGCTTGAGTCTGTTACCTGGCTGACAGAAGGAGGAGACTATGTCTCAAATGCAGTGATGCTCTTGAGGGCAATGGCTCATTTGGCGTACAGCATGGACATCTCTGGAAGCCATTCTTGGCATGGCCTCAGTCAGCTCCCTGACTCATGGGACCCCTGTCGCAACTACACTGGAGGAAGAGGTGAGATGGGAGCTCACCAGCATTTCCCCAGTTTATCTCTGACCCTGTCATACACCACAAGTGTCCCTGGTCCCCTTTCTGTAGAACAGCGGTTCTCAACCTGTGGGTCATGACCCTTTTTGGGGTCAGACGACCCTTTCACAGGGGTTACCTAAGACCATCCACATATCAGATGTTTACATTAAAATCCACAATTAGCAAAATTATAGTTATGAAGTAGCAACAAAAATAATTTTATGGTTGGGGGTCACCACATCATGAGCTGCATAAAAGGGTTGCAGCGTTAGGAAAGTTGAGACCCACCACTGTTATTATAGTTTTACTTTCTTTTTCCAATAAGTAAAGAAGTATCATTCTGCAGACCGGAGATACTGTTAAAGGAAAATGGCTGTGCTAACCTGACGAGCAATAGCGGCGACTGATTGCAGTGCTGAGTCAAATATATTTTCACGTACCTGTTGATCATTAGTAATTTCTTTTCATTTTTTTGGCAAATTGCCTGATAGCATTCTTGGCCAGATATTCTTTGGGGAATACTTTCTATATAGATTAAAATAAAGCACATTAAGCACAGCTCTCTATGTTGTAAATTTTCCTCAGTGCCAGTTCGTCCTTCAAGTTTATTTGTGATGATTTGGGGCATTTGATATTTCCGTATACAGAACTTTGAAAATTCTTTTATGAAAGACTGGAGAGATGAATGGGCAGCTAAAAGCACCAGCTGCTCTTCCAGAGGACCTGCGTTCAGTTCACAGAACCCACACGGGGCGGCTCACAACTTCTTGTAACTCCAGCTCCAGGGACACCAACTCCCTCTTCTAGCTTCCGTGGGCATCCACACATGCAAGGCATTTACAGATACATAAATAAAAGATACAATGACTCTTTTAAGAATGACAACATTCTCTAATGATTCCTACATTTGGTTATAGACTTAGATCTCCATTTCTAATGGCTATATGTCACTTAAGTGTTCATATATCTGTGTTTGTATGTTGTATAGTGTGTACGTATTTGTATGTGTGCATGACCTGTTCGTTTTATTTGCATGGATGTGTGTAGAGGTCTGATGTCAACTTTTGGTATGTTCCTCCATCACCCTTTGCCTTAGTTTTTGAGACAAGTTCTCTCCCCAAACCTGAACTCACCAACTCATCTAGCCTGGCTGGCTAGTGAGTCACAGGGTTCTACTCCTCTCATCTTCTCCAGTGCTAGGATGACAGGTACAGGTGGCTACACATGATGGCTTTTACATGGAGACGGGGCTCCAAACTCACATCCTCATGCCTGTGTGTCAACCACTTTACCGACTGAGCCCTCTCCTTAACCGTATGTTTTTATGGTTTTGTTTTCTATGTTTGTATTTCAACATGTCCTGAAGTAATTTTAGTATAATGTTACCAAAGGCTCTATTTTCAAATTGTTTTCCAATTGCTTTAACATTAGTTTCTATAGTAATTTCATTTTAGATACCAAATGTATCATATTCTTCAAATGTTTATAGCCTCTAACCTTCTTTTCTTTCTTGATATTTTGACCTTAACATTTAATTTTGTTTGATGGCAAGCTGAGTTTATATTTGATTTAAATATATACTCGACACTAAGGGGTGGGGCAGTCTCCTTTGGGATAGACTGGACCTCCCTTTCCCTATGCAGTTACGTACTTTAGACGTCCTAAACCATTTGGGGACCATTTCCAGCAGTAACCAGATCTTAGGAATCAAACATTAGCAAATGGCTTATCTCATTCCTGCAACTGAATTGACAGAATATTTACAAAGTACAAGGAGATGAACTTCAGTGTGATTTCATCTGAATCTGAATTAGTTATGAACATTCTGAGAATTTAGAGAAAAGGGAGCAAAGGAAAAGAAAGAATAGGGATAGTAACGGAGGAAGGAGGGAAGGAAGGAAGAAGGAAGGAATAGAAAAGGGAAGGAAGAAAGGAAGGAATGAGGGAGGGAGGGAGGGAAAGAAGGGAGAGGAGAGAAGAGAAGGATGGAAAGAGGGGCTTGTGAAGTTCCTTACAGAAAATAGTTCATTTCTGCTCCAGACCACTGAAACAGAGCTGGGGGCCGCTGAAGTCACCAGCTAAGACAACTGCTGCTTAGCTATGATGCAGGGCTGTCGACTGTCACAGTAAGACTTAGCAGTTGCCACCTTGCTGGCTACGCGAAGTGCCAATGAACTTTTATCCAAAATGACCCATACAGACTTCTGTTCTAATACAACTGTTCCCTGTGCTCTGACCCAGGAGAGGCCCTGCTGATCTCTCTCTCCCTCTCCCTCTCCCTCTCCCTCTCCCCCCACCCCACCTCTGTGTTTGTGTCCAGATTTCAGTCTACTGTTTATTCGGTGTTTATCCACCTCTATAATTTTGTTTGATATTGACAAAAGGAAGAAAAGAAAATCGACTTCTGCTTCTACACAAGGATTTGCTGTAAGGTTTTCAGAACAACTGGCTGTTTGTTCAACTGTTTGTATAAATTTAGAAGCAGCAAGCGGTGTGAGAACCTCTTATGTAAGCATGGGTTTATTAGCAATCCGTGGCTCAATCTTGGTTGTGATGACAGAGCTGAGAGGTCTAACAGAAGCCAGGAAAACTTTCTGCTGTCATTCAGGATGGAGACCACTGTCTTTCTCCAGGTGTCCATTTCTTCCCATTGTGCTCTATAAGCACATAAAGTTTCATCATTCAAATGATCACCAGCATTCCTGGAATCTATTTTTTCCACCAGATAAACTATCATCACTAAGTGCATCTCCCTTTGCCCAACCCCTCCTCACGTTGCCATGGACACACTGCTTCCCCAACAGCATCATAGTACTCATATCTGTCCAGGTTACTTTCTCATTTTCCCACACTATCGCCCTCCATCTATATGTTGTGAATTCTCCTTGTCTCTCCGTGGCAGGCTTGTGACACCTTATCTATTATAACTTCCATGGCCTCTGAAAATGATCGCCTTCTCTAGTGAAACACCAGAATACTTGTATCTGACAAGATACGCTTTATGTCTCATAAATTAATTTAGACTGAAAGTTCATCAAGGTCATGACATAATGTACAATTCTCTCCCATGTAATAAATCACCCCATGGTCAAAGAGAAATAAAGATTGTGAGAAATAGGGTGACTGACCAATAGTAGATGTGTAAGAATCCCACGCCCCCCATTCACAAAATTACTTCCCACTCTTACTCCCCAGTATTGCACATCTGAGGGATGTCTTCTTGTCAATAAAGAAAGAGGAAAATAACTTTCCAAACATTAGTAAGTAAATCTGCACACTTCAGTAAGATTTCATAATAATAATAATAACACAAAAATACTCTTCTGGAATCCAGCTTCCTTACCCATGAGATTATAATGACTGGGATCCTCCATTTCTCTTTTTCTTTCCTTTACAGACATCGTCTTATTATCTAACCTAGGCTGGCCCTGAGCCTGCAAGTAGCCCAAGCTGCTTCCAAGCATATCCTCTTCCTATCTCAGTCTTCCACGTGCTTGGATTATATATAGGTGTGTGCTACTGTATCTCATTTCAAACTTCTTGTAAAAATATTTTTAATTGAAATTTTGCATGGAAGGAAAAAATAGCATGCTATGTGTGATAATGGAAGAACCTGGGAGGTTGCATATTTTAAAATAAGTTACATTAGTTTCCATTAATGATGTGAACCCTGATAGGCTGACTACACACCAAGGCAGGCTCCACTTCCAAGACTAGCTGGACAAATACAAATGGAACTTGGTGGGTAAATGATGATGATGATGATGATGATGATGATGATGATGATAGTAAATTTCAAAGTTAGGTGTGAAAGGATGAGTAAGGGTAGTAGGTGATTATTGGAGGAGTTCAAGGGATTGAATATGATCAAAACACATTGTATGGAGTTTTCAAAAAATCAACAAAGATATTGCTAAAAATAAGCTGCACATACATTTAATTTCCTCTATGCAAATAAGCAAAATATCTACTAGTTGTGTTTCAAAGAAATCCCTAAATTCTGTCTGCTTCAATATAGCATCAAGATGCTTCTGGTAAGTCACATAAAAGTTCAGGAGACCGGTCCCCATCCCTCCCATTGCATAGCTAGCATGTGACCTCGGCAAGGATGCTTCATCTCACCAGCTTTGGCTTTCCCTGAAGAAGGCGAGAGAAGGGTTCCTGAGCTCCCAGGCTCCAGGCTGCTGTCTCACAACACACGGCTTTGCTTTTGCCAAGCGTCTGTCAAGACCCCAAATCTGAAGTTCTGAGATTTCCCTTCATCTTCAGCATTTTCCATCAAAAGATTATCTTACTTCTTATACCAGTTCTTAGCATTACATTTAAAGTTCAAGAAAGGCCTGTGAGACCCAACTGCAGGGCACTGTTGTGGCTTTCGAAGGGGCCAGCTGTGAAAGCTGGATCCCAAGGACCTTGCAGAGGGCAGGCCAAACAAGTGAACACACATTCCTGATCTCAACTCGCTCAGCCTCAGAGAATCTTTAACACTTTTGTGTTCTTTGTTGCTCTTTCTAGATACTGAGGGTGATGCAAAGAAATTAAGAGTGTTTACTGTGGTTCCCAGTTTGGTCATCTCATAACCTCTGCAACTCTAGTTCCTGGGCAACCTGTCAGCTCTGGCCTGGAATCTTCTAGTGGAGAAGAAGAAACAGACCCTGGAGTCAGGTAAGTAAAGTCATGGGTGATTGAAAATGGATCTCTGCCAAGGACAGGGAGCCTGAGCCTTAAATCTTTCAAGAGAAAAATCTTACATGACACAAGGAATTATTTATTTTTACTTTTTATTCATGTGTCTGTTTAAGTGTGTGTGCCATGTGTATGGGTGCCCAAGGAGACCACAAGAGGGTGCCAGGCCTCAGGAGCTATAGTCACAGTTGTTTCGATCCATCCAACATGGCTACAGGGACTAAAGTCTTGTCCTCTGGAATGGCAGCAAGTGCTCTTAGCCACTAAACAATCTCACCAGCCCCCCAAATAGGGAATTCTTGACAATGTAATAGCATGACTAAAATCTGAATTCTGGAATAGGCATGGCATATCCTGGCCAGGGCTAGCTTCCTGAGTGTGTGACCTGGGCTGTCATGGGGTTCTATTTTTAGAAGGCCCTAGACTTAATTTATTGCCATGCTATCATCATTTAAAATTTTTTAATCATTTTGACCAAATGCCAGGTATTATCATTTTTCCACTGAGACCCACAAAATAAGTCTTATCTCTTATTGGCATCGTTTAGGGAAAGAGTTCCCCTGGGCAGCGGTGAGAGATCATATTGGGGAAGACATGAGATGTTCCTCTCAAGTGTTTGCAATTTTTCCTGTATAAAAAAAGGTATGTTGGCATTTTTTCTGTCTGCAGAGTAATATGGTAACAGTGATATTTTTGGATGACTAATATCATGCGGAAGTGATCGAGACACAGAGCTGATTTGGAGACCGTTATGATCCATGGGTAAATCATGAAAGTCTACTTGGGAATGGAAGAGACAGAGGATGTAAGGAAAAAGAACAAAAAATAAGATTACTTTATCGTAATGACAGGTTAGGGAAAGATGGAGAACAGACGTGAAGCAGAAAAAGAGACAGACAGAAAGACAGAAACATTCAGAAATCAAACCCACAGGATTTCCTCTCTCACAGACTGTTGAAAGGCTTATTGTTATGTTTACGTGTTGCGGGGTGTGCGTCTGCTTGCAATGTCCTCAGAGGCCAGAGCTGACAGGTTGTCCAGGAACTAGAGTTACAGAGGTTATGAGATGACCAAACTGGGAACCACAGTAAACACTCTTAACTGCTGTGCCATCTCCCAATCCCCTGCTTGTTCTATCGTTCATTCATTCCTTGATTCAGTGTTTGCCGATCATCCACTGCTTGTCTAAATACTTTCAGACTGAGGGATCCAGCTGGGATTAAATTTGTTACAAGCTTCACCTATGTAATTCTTATTATAGTCTACAGAGGGGAAAGGATGTTAAATGAAAAATCGCACTTGTAGGAAGACCCTGGAGGGGATCTGCCAGTCATTTGAGAATAGGGAGAGGTTTTTAGTATGTTCGCCCCTACCCCACTCTCTCCTCCATGTATGTGTGTATCATGGTAGGATATGTTAGGGCCAAAAAGAGAAATTTTAAAAGTGAGTTGTGTTACCTCCCGTGAACATGGTTTCCCTCTAGATTTGTTAGAAAGTATTTTTCTATTCTGTCCACACGGTTCCTGTGGTCCCGTTGGTGGCTGGTGGCCTTTCTTCCCAGTCATAGCTTGTGTCTTGAGGCTGTCCAGCTACCCAGCTAGACTGGCTTTCCCTGGGAAGTTTGGAAATGTGACTAGAAGTCTGGTGGCTGCTTCTGCCGAGTGAACTGATAGCTGCTTCTGACCATGTGAACCAAGCAATGCTAGCGCTTGTCAGTGCTGGGGGGGGAGGTGCTCAGAGTGGACAAGCACTCCTGAGAGTTGTGGAAGTGTCCTTCCCTGGTTCCAGCTTATCTTTGCCCAAGTTCTGCCACTCCCCTTGATTTTCACAGGGCTTGCCAACACAGCCCAGACAGCATTCTGTTGTTAATGCAGCTTTTCACAAATCCTATTGTTGGATTTTCTCTTATTTTCCTGTAAGACCCCCAGCATTAGGAATAAAGAGAGGCACTAGTGGCAGAAGTCATCTACACCGCCAAGAGCAGCTTTGAGATCTGGTCTAATTTGGTCTAATTTCTGTCTTTTTTTTTTTTTTTTTTTTTAAAATATGATATCTCATTGTGTGATCCAAGCTGGGCTCAAACTCATGATCCTCCGGCCTCAGACTCCTGAGTGCCAGGATAGGGGCATGCACTATCTTGCTAGGTACTAGTCAACTTCTAAATTCTGTCCTACTTATCAAAGACTCCTCAGTGTGTGGACCCAGAGTTTTTAAAGGAGACCAAACAGTACATAACTGGCATGAATCAGGGGTAACTGGCAGGGTTAAGAGACTGGGTGAAGAAAGACACAAAAAGCATCCCTTGGTGACTACCCACCATGTCTCCACTCCACACAGTACACAGGAAGACCACAACCCTTGGCATGACAGAGAAGAGCCACTCCACGGAAGACTCTCCCCGTAGAGGGACGACCATGACTGCAATTGTCCTTGGTGATCAGCTCTGTGCTAATATTGACCTGGGAGGAGCTGGATTGCCCCTTCACACACTCCTGCCTTGGCATTGCTGCATTCCAGGGCACTGCAGGCAGACCCTTAGGAGAGCTGCTGGCTGATGGATGGGTGAGTCCCTGGGCAGACCGTGTAGAAGCAGTATTGGTGGTTTCAGAGCTGACAGGAACACATATCACACATAACACCCTCTACTGTTCGCCCTTTGGGTGGATCCCTCACCAAATTCCACCCTATATCTGGTGTTATCTAACTCCAGGAAAGAGTCACCGTGTCACTTGAGGGTTTCCCACCTTCCTACTCGGGGCATAGAGATATCAAATTGCTCAGAAAAGAGAAAGTGGGTGGCTGACACAAAGCTGGGCAACTGGAATTGACAGGTTAGATTACTTGTTTCGATACATGGTTACCAACAAGCCTGAGAGTCAGAGTCAGAGGTTATCTTTAACCTTGTGTTTAGTGCTAATGGCTGAGCCCAGGCTGCTTGTCACCTCCTGGCACCAGACACTGGTAACTGTTCCCTGCAAGACTTTGGATCGCCCTCTTGTTGCACAGCCAAGTTATCGCACTGACTGTGAACGACCCAGGCCAAACATCCACCGTCTCTTGCTGGGAGTATACAAGTCTACAGTAAGGAGAAGAACATGATGACCAGGTTACTCATGTAGCCCTCAATGGTCTCAAGGAATGGGTGGGGCAGAGGGTGGGGATGGTCTTAGTGGCTGGCACAGCCCTGCACACACAGAAAGGGTGATGCCAGGTGCACTCTGTCCTTTCCTCAGCCTCAGGGGTGTCCTGACTCTGCTTCCTTTCAGGAGATTAGGAAACATTAATTTAGGCCCGCTTCTAGCTCATGCATTTGGGGGGTCAACATAAGCAGAATACCAACAGAGTGTGGCCTTCGATCCCTAAGCAGTTACTTCAATGACCTAGCCTCACGCAAAGGCTCAAGTCGTTTCAGAGAGATGTCTGTTCACACAAACACTGCGGAGCTGTTCTTTCCCCTAAGCACCACACTCTTGGGTTGTCAAAACATTTGAAGAAGACTAATTCATGCCTCAAAAGGAATTCTCCCTCACTCACAAAGCTGCCAGGTCCGTGAGCTTACGGCTTTCATGTTAAAATATGTCAAGGCATTAGAGGGAGGAGAAAGGAGAGCCTCGGCAGAGATACAGAGGCATGCATGTCGTGGAAGCAGCAGGATTTGCAATGTGTGCCCTCAGTGCAGAGGGCAAAATCCAGTGGCTCCCATCCACTCTCATCTGGCTTGTTTAGGTGCCAATGGAAAGCAGTGCAAAGGGAACTGGAAAGCCTGGATTCTGAAGACACGGACAGGCACGTTCAAGTCCTAGCTTTTCTATTTACAGGCCAATGGGGCCTTGTGTCATTGCTTCAGTTTTACCTGAGAATCGGCAAGCATAGAGCCCCATAATCCCTAGAGTGAGCTGTTGGACTGCAGTGAACCTCCTGGGCACACGCAGGTTACAGGTCCCACCGTCACCCAAACTCTCTGTCCCGGAGAACTGCTCAGCTGCAGGGCACTTTTTCTTCCATTGCCAACAGGTCTTGAAGTACAGAACAGAAACTCGGCAACTGACATAAACAATTTCAAACAATAATTTCAGAAGACAAATTGCTCCATTTGGGCACCAAGATTCCTTGCAGAGGCTTTCCCCACTTGTTTATGTATGCTGTGGCGCTGAGCCATGAGTGAATTAAGCAGACAGCATGCACACGCCCCAGAGAGGACAGCAGGAAGGGTGGGGTAGTGGGGGACCCCCCATTTGACCTGCTTTCCTTGAAAGCTATTGCTGAGGGAGGTCCTTTAGCAAAGGGACTCCAATTTTATGTCTTGTATCTATTCTTTCAAGGAGAAGTCACATGATCTGGTGCCAGTAGATGAGAGTTCAAGTCCAGCACCATTATGCTCTGCTTGTGTGTATTTGGGAAGATCACAGACCCTTTCTCTTCTCCATTTCCCATCACTTAAGAGTGGAAACCATCCCAGGGGATAGAGTAATAAGGATGATCAGTTCTCTTTAATCATGATAAATGACTAGACAAATATGAATGAGACTAACACAGGTAACAATCATGAGAAAATTGAGATTAAGAGGGAATTAGAATTTGGAACAAGAGTACGGTTTATAGGGCAAAGACGTTCTCCTTGAATGAAGAGGCAACTCCGTGTTTCCCAATGTGGCTGTGGGCCTTGAACACAGGTTTTAGTTTTTCTAAAAACCCTGACTCAACAAGGCCCCAGGGATGCTCGGTCAGTAAAGCACACACATGGAGGCCTGAGCTCTGATCCCAGTGACCGTGGAAAGATCCAGGCAAGGTCGGCTTCCACGAGGGGTCTCTTCTCAAAACAGGACAGTGGAGTGATGGAGGTGGGTGCCCAACCAGAACTGGGCTGCATTATGTGTGCAATTTTGAAACCTTGTACTTGGCACTATAAACATTTTTATAGTTAATCATTCTTTGACAACATGTATTTAATGTACAAGTTACAAGCCATTTTATATCACTCTCGATATAACTTGGATATTTTTCTTTTGTTGGACAGCTCGAATTTTTCACGCAATGTTTTTTTTTTTTCCTGCAGGATATGTAAATATAAATCTTTAATCCTCTCACATTATAGATTAGTTTATTAGATGTTACACTGGTATGTATATGCTGTAACATATATGTACATGCACACACATATATAGGAATGTTAAATTTTTAATGCAGAAAATTATAAAACACTTAATACATATTCTGATATTTAATGATTGTTATTTTAGGTGAAGGAAATAATGGAGGAGCTTTGAAGCAAACAGAAAACAGAACATTTTCTAACTAGAGCATTCTGTGGTGTCAGATCCTAATCCACATTGAACATCGGAACGATTGGCAAAGGCTGGCTCTCTTCTCAGCTGCGCATATGTCCCTCTTTCCCAGCCATTGCTGACTTACATTCTCCGGATCTCTGCCTCACCGTCTAATGAACCTGGAACCCAGTGCAGACGGCTACTATGTGGTAGAAGGTTTTAAGCTGAGGGACCTTCTGTTGAGAGAGGAGCCAGCTTGGATACCAGGTACTGCCTGCCACTGCCTCTGTGGCTCCTGCATGGCCATTTCTCTTCGGGCTTTGTGGGAAGCTGGGAGACAGCTGTGGCTCTCCCTTCTATTGCATGTCCCTGGAGTTGTTTTCACACCTATGAACATGACTCTCCTCAACTGCAGAGCCAGCCTTGTGCTCACAGAGTTAGTAGGAGGATAAAAAAAAATCATTGACGTGGACTTAGTTTTGGTTAAAGGAAGGTTAATGAATCATACAAACAGAAGGTATTAGCTGGCCATACCTAAAACTTGATTGTTTCTGGAGAAAGCTCTTCCCTTCAGCTCTATTTTTAGACAGAGAGTATTTTCAATCATAGTAGAAGAGGCTTGGGCTCTTAGTGCCCAAGAAAGAGCCTTTGCCAATGCCTATAGCCAGTGGAGACCTTGTCAGAATCCAGACCAGGCCTGGAACTCTCTACAGCTGCGCAAACCAGATCGAGGATAAAGAGACAACCCCACTCCACACACACACACACCCAAGGAGACAGAGAAGGAAAAGAACTCCTTTTTCAAAGACTTGTTTGAAAAAGAAGGCGTAAGTCATCAAAAGTGCCTGATAGAATAAAGTACAAATTCTGGGATGACACTAGTTATCTTCATTGCTCTAACATGTGATCAGAGAAAGCCAGTTAGGAATTAACAAGAGAAGATAGTGGATAGATCGGTTGTTAATCAACTCAATATGATAATATTTCTATAATGACATCTAATAATTTAAAAATATTGTAAGTTAACACATTATAACGTTATTATAGGATGACCCCTTGATATAATGATGATTAACATATGAAGTCATCACTCATGCATGTGACATCACTATGGCCCACTGCATACAGAAATACAGCCCTGCTTTCTTACTTTTTACTTGCTCTCTCATTAAAGCCTCCTGAAATCTCCAATGAAGGGGTATCTTAGTCCTCACATTTACACTTGGAAACGGAGAGACTGGGGAACCGAAAACACACAGCCTGGCTCATGCAGAGCTGTATCCAGAGTTAATCTAAGCCGGGAAGATTATAGTACTGGTTTAAATTTAAGTTTTAAATTCAAAATTTTCAGTATTGAGCAGTCACCCCTTACATAGAGCACATGTGTCCTTCAGAACCTCAGTCCTCTCATGGTGTTGGACCCTGTTTTTCCTGTGTTTTCCCTACGTAAGTGTATCTATAGTAAAATTTAACTACAAGTTAGGCACAGCAAGATATTAACAATAACTCACTAAAGTAGAGAAATCACAATGTATTTTACTAAAAGCTACTTTGAGTGCATGTCTCTTTTTAATTCCTGGAGTTCGGTGTTTGGTATTTTCAGATCACAGTTGATCAAGGCTAACTGAAACTGGAGAAAGCAAGATGCTGAACACGGAGTGAGAAAGAGGGATAGCAAATTAATTTTAGGGAATGTGTGTTTTCAGTCTCTTGACTGAGGGGAAGACTCTGCTGGTTGCCCTGTGAGGTGGATGGGAACTTGAGAACAGATAAATTTCCCAGGTGCCCAGTCAATTCCTCACCCCGCTGCTTCTGAGAGATAGCGTCCTACTCTGCCGCAAACATCACTTCAAGGCCTAAAAATAAACCGACAGATAGAGCCCGGGGACCAAGTTATTCCTGTGTGCTACAGAAAGTATAGGAGACTCTCGAGAAATAAGTAAATAACGACCAAAATAAACAGTGGGAAAGGCCAAGCGAAGTTACGCTGACGTATTTGTGGTTACGTTTTGATTACTGACTTGTTAAGAGTATTTCAACTTTTAAAAGAACTTTCTTTACTTGTTTTTTCTTTTGATGCCTTATGGTCAATAAATTAGTCTAATGCTTAGGATTTACTGACATTTGTATGTGTGCATTAAACGTTTATGCTATGTCTATGTCACCTAATTCTAATTCTGTGTTAGGCCAGAGGCTTACAACATATAATCAAATTAATTACATTATTTATATCTTCTAAGTTTATACTTAAAGTTTTATCAACATGACTAAAGACTTGTAGAAAGATGGTATTTCCAGCCTCTGCTAAGATATGAATTTCTCCTTATGTTTTAGGCAAATTTGAAAATTACATAAACACAAATATGTTCTTGTCTTAAAAAAGATTCAAATGGAAAAGACCTTCCTCTGCCTGAGTCCAGGTGTCCTTATAAATAATGGGATATACATCCTTTCCTTTTTTTTAAGTGTGTTTTTAATGCACTTAATTTCAAAAAACGTAAATAGAAGTATGCTGCCCAGTCATTTTGTAATATGTTGGTTTTTGTTTTTTAATTATGAATCTTGGGCCATAGAGATGGGTCGGTGGCTAAAAGCACTTTTTGCTCCTCCTCGAGGACCTGGGTTTGAGTCCCAGAACCATAAAGTGCCTCACAAACATTTGTAACTCCAGTTGTAGGAGGTCTGGTGCCCCCTTCTGGGGTCCATCGGTACCAGGCCTGCATATGGTACATGCACATACGAGCAGACAAAACACTCATGCACATAAAATAAAATAATTAAATCTACAAGAAAAAAATTTAAAAAGGATTATGAATCTTGGAGATCTTTCTGCATCAGTCCACATGGTATTTTTTTAAAATAATTTTTCTGCTTTGCATTCTATTCTATTTCACTTAGCATTATTTAATTAAATATATTTCTGTAGGTGAGTGTTTATGTGGCTTCTACCTTTCTTAGGTGAAGCAATAGAAAGCATGCTGTTGTTGTTTATTCATTTGAGATGCAGTCATCCTATGTAGCCCAGGCTAGAACTGAAGGATGGATCTTTCTGAGTGCTGGGATTATAGGTATGCCTTCCCTGTCTGCCTTATAAACTATGACGCAATGAAAAAATCTAGGCAGGTGTGCCAATACTTAGGAGACTGAGGCAGGAGCATTAACAAAGGTCAATCTGGGTTATACAGCAATATTCTGTCTCAAAAAAAAAAATGAAGCCACATATGTGTACATATGTATGATTGATATTAGATGCCCTGAAGTTCCATGGCCAATTGTGAGACTCATGCAGAAGTCATTCTTGTGAAACTCATACAAAATGATGTCAATTATTTTTTATAGTTATAAATATCTCACCAATCGTATCTATGTACATGTGTCTTTTCACTTACACAGCGCATAATGTTACCACGATTTTAAATTTTAACTCATTTGTCATGTGAAAAATATATCATCTGACCTTTCAGTTTGCATAGTAGCCAACTTGGCTTCTAAGTTATCGTCTATAAAGTTCATGTTCAAGATCTGTGCTATTGAATTACAAATAAAAAAAACTAAAAAAAGTCATACTCTTTTGAACACATTTATGATTTTGTGTGGACCATGTTCTTAGCTGTCCGGGGCCACACATTCCTGGGTTGGATACTAGGCTGGTGTGTTTCATGTGTGTGCTGACCATTTACCCTGTGGATCCTCTTTCTCTCGTGTTGTTTGCTATTGATCTTACTTTTTTATAGAAATCTTTGGAATAATTTTGTCACGAATATTCATTTCAGATTTTTTTTCAATCTACTATTTGGCTTAAGTTTCTTTGGGTTATTTTTTTTTTCATGTAAAGTTTTAAATTTTTAAGTGGCTAGTGCATCCATTTTTGTTTCTTCTTTGGCGGGAGAGTCAAGCATAAGAAAGCTGTCCCGTGCCAAGATTATGAAATTGTTCTCTGCTGTCTCCTCTATAATATCTTACAGACTTTATTTACTCTTTAATCGTACAGAATTAGTTTTAAAGTTTATGGGTATCTTAATTTTTCCCAGTAGACTTTCATTACATATTTTTCTGTGGTATTGCTATCATCACACAAGAGTAAGTCTGTACCTTTTTCTGTATATAAACATATGTGTAGGTAGTACATGCGCATGCGTGCATGTGTGCATGTGTATGCAGGATCACATGTATGTAATCCTGTCCCACTGATAACATTTTTTCTCTTTTGCTCTGCATCTTAATTATGAAATAGTTCTTACATATCTATGTATAGTGTCTTAGAGTATATCTCTTTTCATTATTTTATTGGCTTCCAAATTTTCTTGAATTTCTTTTCATCTGAAACAAAATGAGATTTACTAGTCATTGTATAAAAATCCCAAGCTAAAGAGTGGTTTGAATAACTTAATTGCTACTAATAACTATGTGGTAATGATAACAATAATTGGGACCATATTTGGAGTTGTAGTCAGAAGGTCTGTTAAACCCACTGGTTTAGCTGTGTGTGTGTGTTTGTATGTGTTTGCTTACACATGTATGTGTTCATGTTTGTATGTAATGTTTGCATTTGTGTATGTATGTTTGCAAATGTGTGCATGTGTATGTGTGTGTGTGTGTGTGTGTGTGTGTGTATAGGTAAGGGGCAGAAGGGGAAGATGACATTACCTCAGTGCAGTAGTACAAAAAGATTCATATCTGGTCTCCAAGTCATTTTCCATCTTGACCCTCTCCCTCTTCATCTGTCACTGGGGAGAATCATACCCACCTCATGGTGTTTCTCTAATGCTCAGATAAGATTATAGACAAGCTCATACATTGATAATAGGTCCAGATAATAGGTCCAGACAGAATAATAGGTCCAGAAACTCCTAGCCCTCTTCTTTGATAAGTTATCAGTTATATTTGGTAGCAGGTGCTTCCTAAATAGTAGACAATGTAGGGCTTTCCAAATGAACTCTTCATTGTTTTTCTATTCTTTCTTTACAGAAAAGACAAAAGTCTCTTGCCATTAGAAAGAAAACAAGGTGGGTCAGTTTTACTTTAGGCAAGCATTTGTCACCTGTGAAAGTAGGTCAGGGTTGATCTCGGTATGGAAATGCCAACTACTACCATGGAAGACAAAATTCAAGTCCATTTTCCCACACTCAGGTACCTATCTGATGATGATTCAGCAGAGCAGTCAAGGGAGGAAAAACAAACTTTTAGTTCTTAAGAACTTTCATAATGTCACGTACAATGATTTTCAGAGTAGTGTTATGCACGCACATAATCAAAGCTAACTGAATTTACCACTACAAGTGATTAGTAAAAATTACCATACTCTGCCTTTGGGAATATAGATTCTTAAAGTGGAATTATGCTTCCATAAACAAATATCCACACTAAACAATAGAAAGTCTTAAACTGACACTCTGATTAACAAATCTCTGGAAGGCCTTTAAAGTATCAAGGGGATTGCTGTCTAGTTCATGTTGGACAACACTTTCTGTGTTTAATCATTTTTTCCTCTTTTTTCTGGAACTTCACTGAAACTTCTGGAACTTTACCTTGTACCTAAAACCCTGCCCACAGCCATGCAGATGCCAAAGCTCACTGGTTTCCTGAAGGAAGCGTGTTTCTAGAAACAGTGAAGGCAGAACAGTTTACAGTATACTTTCATCGTGTCGCATCATCTATGTGAAACGGAGATGCCTCTCGAGGCCACTTACATTTTTTGAGAAACGGCAGATGACTTTGTGCCTTTGTGCCACTAAATAAAGTCCCCAAGGGGGAGTTGTAGATTGTGGCCACAAACCTGCATGTTCATTCAACAAGGCACCAGGCAAGAGGTGCTGGTTAAAACACAGTAAGTATTTGAGAGCTGTGCATTCATTTATCATTGCTATACTCACCGAGTATCACCAAGCCCCTACATGTAGGATCACTCACTAAATGCATTTTACAGCAGTACAAGGCCTTCGTTTACTTTGAATCTACGGTTTATTGTAGGGAGGTAACGTGGCTGAACACAGCAAGTGTCAATCAGAGACTACTGCAGTGGAGTCCTCCAGGAAGAGAGTGAAAGACTTTATCCTCCCTCATCTATAGGAGAGAAGAAAGATATGATTCTCCCGTCAAAGATTCTAAAGGGTATTTGGGGGCATTCTGGGGGAAAAAGACAGCAAGGAACCTTATTTGTTGTAGATTTCTGTTAATAAACTTAATTTGGCAAACTCTCTGTTTTGTCTAAGAACAGTAATCCACATCTGGTTAACTAAAGTTTGATTTATTGGCTATTTTAGAAAACAGTAACAACTACCTGATTAATAAAGTAGGAAAATCTAAGGACTTAAAGTATCAGGTTGCAAAGCCATTTGGCTAATGACTTGTTATTGCTGTTAATCCTATTTATGTCCATCAAAATCTTTTAACTACTTCATGTTCCTCTCTTGTGGAATTCACATGCCAGTGAGCCATTCCCCTGGGGAGAATAAGATTTCTCTCTGTAAAATAAGTCCTTAGTAACTGTCAGATATATTTCCCTCATAGAGTCCTGCAGCTGCAAAGACCATGAGTCATTTTGCCAACATGTAAATGGAGGCTAAGAGAGCAGAGCTGGATTTCCCAAGATCATGCCTTCAGGAAAGATATAGTAGCATCCACGTGGCTCTGCCTGCAGGATTTACAGAAGAGTGATGGGGAGCAGATGCCTGCAGAATGCACCTGCTGGTCCTCCCTCCCCACCCGGACCCAGATGCCAGGTGCCTGCTCACCATCTGTTAGGTAGCTTGTTATGGGTAAATTGCAGCTGTTCTCATTCAAGTTAGACTCTTCTTAAACATGTAAAATTTTAACCCTAGGCCTGAGCACTTGGATTCTGCCCTGGATCAATTTTTCTTCAATTTCATCTACTTTAGATTAGAGACCACTGAAACAAGCTCAATACAATTTGATATAAAGATTTTCTGAGTAGCTCTGTCATATACTGTAGCAGAATAAATGAATACCATTTCTTTTGGCCTTAAAACACTTACCCGCCTCCCACCCCCTCACACACACCTTACAATGATGGGGACTGAACCTGGAGTCCTCCACGTGCTAGGCAAACACTCTCACACTGGGAGACATCTCACACATCTCCAGTCTCGTTTTTTTAAAGAAGCCAAGGTTACAACTCAATTAATCATAATCCCTGGTGTGTGGTATACACCCACACACATCTAACATCTGCCAATCAAGGATTTCGCTTAATTAATCTGCCTATAATAATTATGCACAGAATGACTTCCAAACTCCAGAGCAGATCTTACTTATTTCCTTACTTTGGGTTCCACATATCCCTCGTAGGCTCCCCCACTTTGATGCCACTCTGGATTTAGAATTCCTACACATTGCTCTTCTTTTTCGGTGTTATTGTTGTTTGCGTATGAAAGTGAGAGCTAGCTGCAGTTCTCAATGCTGTATTCACCAACCACAACCCCTTTTAAGTTCATTTCAACACCTACCCACGTACTTAAAAATCAGGTATACCCTTTACTTTTATTGTTTCTGAACAGGCTTTGTGGGAAATAGGACAAGTATTTACTTAAAGTATTTTTTCCCCGAGGCCCTGAGGATCAAACCCCGAGTCTGCTGTGCACTTACTGTATTACTGAGCGACACCCCAGCTCTTAGCACATGTTTTGTGGGTGCCCTTTCTATGCCGATCCCTGGCCTAGGTGGCAGAAAGTAAAAGCGTGAGTCAAAAGTAGACAAGAATTCTTCTTGTACTCATAGAAAAATAATAAACTGATAAATAAGTAAAATGTTTAGTCTGTGCAAAGGTTTTGAGTGGATAGAGGATAAAAATAGGGACGGCAGGAGGGCGGGGCTGCTGCCTCTAACTCAGACGGGCAGAGAGGAGCCATGCTCTATGAGTCAACCATGCTGTCGGACTCAGAGAAGCTCAGTGGTCTCAAGGAAGTGACCCTAGTCAGCCCCTGAAATTGTCTCTGCCCTTTACAAAAGATTGAAAACTTCACTGGGCACAGTGGCTCATGTGTATAATCCCAGTACCAGGAGGCGGAGGCAGAAGGTTGGCCAGTTTTAAGCCTGCCTGGGCTATATAATGAGTTGTAGGCTAGCCTGGTCTAGAGATTAACCTGTTCAAAAAAAAAGTAAACAAATAATTAAAAGTTGAATTAAGATCCATTTAAAATTGAAATATAATGTACTGTTTAAAGTCCAATTAATTATATTCTCTTATGATAATGCTTTAGTTTTTAAAATTTAATGTATGTGCTGTTTAAATTTTTACAAAAACTAGTTAAGACCATTCATTTGTGCAAAAAGAAATGTAGATTTTTTTCAGACTGGGAATAACTCCAGGGATGAATCGGTTAAAATCTTCTGTTTTGTACATGACAAAAATGAGATCTGAAGAAGCAAAATTAAATCCACAGCCACACAGTTTGGTTAAGTTTGTTATCTAAGGCTACAAGACTAGTTAATAGCTAAGACAGCATCAGGATTTTTTTAGCATACAGTGGACATTTCTTCAGGCATGTCTATGATGGTAAATCAGGGACCAACGTCTCCATTCAATGGCCTCAGCTGGTAAGAAATACATTAGAGAGATGACAATTCAGTCCCAGTTAAGGTTCTAGGACTTATAACTCCCCTACATTGTCTGCAGGATGGAGGACAGGGGGACAGGAAGGATCCAGCATTCATTGGGGAGAACCTAAGCTTTCTCTTGGAGGAAAAGAAACTACTCACATACACAGGAGGCCGATCCTGGGCCCTGGGTCTTCACTGCCTGCCTTGATTGTCCCTGGCTTCTTTTATAGCTCTGCGGTATCATCATCTCCTTGCCAGGAAGGCAGAGGTAAACTTGCTTTCTTCCTTTCCTCTGAGTCCTGAGTCTGCTTCTGGGCACCCGAGTTCCCGCTCATGCTGCCCCCACCTCCAGCCTTAGCTAAGATATGAATTCTGCAATTTGGGGGACCCAAAATCTCAAGAGTCTCCTGGGATATAGGACAGGACAGCAGAGTATTGGAGAACACGGTCCTGGTGCTAAAGGTGATTGCCAAGGAAAATACTACAGGCCCAGTGAGATGTGCATTGCAGAGAAAACTCTGTCCTTAATAAATACTGAAAGCTTATCATTGTTTGCTCAAAATAAAAACCGAACGGGGCGTTCTGTATTTCTGTTTGCTAAATCAGACAAATCTACATTTGTGAGGAGGTGAGGCTAGGAAATACCAGGTACCAGAGTTTGCTTTGTTCTGGGCCGCTCAAGATGCGTCGTAAGGAGACAAAAGGAAAAAACAAGTGGGAAATGTGCGTTTCTTTTTAAAACAAAACGAGGGAATCTTTCTACTTTTGATTCACCTGTGTTTTGTGTGTGCCCTTGTGCTTTGTGGATGTGCAGGTTGGTATTTTTTAAAAACCCAGAAAGTGATGCCAATTACAAGTACTGACTTAAAAATGAGAAAGTAAACACTGTAAGAATGTGACGGGTTTGAAAATAACACTCTTATTACGTGTAGACAGGTTGCCTTCTACTTACCCACCCTGTGGTCATGAAATCTAATCATTTCACTTATTCCTGTATAATTTTTATGCCTTCTAAGAGGCATGCATGATCTCAGAGGGGCCTAAGAAGCCACTTTATTCTGCAAGTTAAGTAACCAAGGTCTCGGAAGCAGCCACCAATTGGAGAGCCCACTGCCGAAGAGCGTCAGTCCTGAGCGTGGCCAGGGATCCCTAGTGTTGCTTTATGTACTAAATAAGCTGCTTGTGTTATCCAGATTTAGCTCTTAAAAGGAGCGTAGGATCCCCTCCATCATTCAAGTGTGAGACAGAGTAAGCCTGGGAGCATTATGACTCAGGCCTAGGTGAAAGGTCATACAGCCAAAAGGTAGAGGTGATGGCTGAAAACCCAGCTACTCTGGCCAAGACCCTCACACTCAGCCATGATACCTCACTTCTGTCATGTAAGATTAATTTACGTTGCCAAACATGTTCACAAACGTTAACATTTAGAGTCCCCAACTCCTGTGGCAGATCAGTCACTTAATCACAGGATACTTGGACGGAGTTAGCGGAAAGTTGGTAAGACATTGTTGCCATCCACGTCAATTTCAGGATGGAAGGGACTGTTTGCTGACTGTGAATGTACCCTATTATAGAAAGTCTATTGCTATAATCATGACACAACTTAAAGTTTCAGTTAGTTTTGAAATATTTGTTAATTTTAAAATCATAGTACCAGGATCTACTATTGAAGCAAACATTCACTGACATATAGGAAAATTTTGAGCTTGTGCCTGGAGTCCCTCAACAAAGAAGAGGAGGCGTGGGGGTGAGGGGAGCTGAGATGGAGGAGGAGGAAAAAGAGAGGGAGAAATCAAGGTGAAGTGGAAGCCTTCCTCAGTCACCGTTTTAGCCACAGAGTGAGGCAGAATTCCTTTTGACAAAGGCCGTCTTAGTACAGTGGCAGCCAGGCCTCCAGGGCCGTATGTCCACTGTGGTTACACTATCCAGAAGAGTAACCAGCATGCACCAATCACGATTTCCAACTTTACATGTCGTATGTATTTCTTTATCTTGTATGAGATTATCAACCATGGCATCTCTGATGCCCAATTTGCTTTGCCCATCCCAGATTCCAGTTTCCTCTGCTTATCAAAGATGGAGGATTAAGCTTCCTGCTTCTGTATAATTTTTCCCAAAATGACCTTCCTTATGACACAAAGGCCTGTAAAAAAAGCAAGGTGGAATTTCTCTAAAGCTCTAGAATAAAGATCTGCAGGGTCCAGCTGGAGAACTCAGGCCTCCACAAATCCACTGAGATGAGGATTAGAGCCATGCAAACAACCCCCCCCCCAACACACACACACTGCACTTTAGCTGGGGGGGGTTTCCTTGATGAATCTGTTTTGCAAGCCCACTATCAAGAGCATCACCAAATCCTTTAAGAGACCAACAAGTTTCTCCAGGTTACTCCTTCCACCCCGCATGAAACCACACTGGAGCATTTGAAATAAAACCGGCCTCATGCAAAAACAAAACGACATCCTCTCTCCTTCAGAAAGGTGGCAGTATTGCCTTGCAGTTTTGAGCAAATTACCAAGCATGTGAGGTCTCTGACTAACAAGCTAACCACCTCACCTCAACACGGAAAAGGAAAGGACAGATGTAATCCATGGCTGACCCTGGTGGCTAGTGGCTAGGAGATACACCCCAGAGCTTCAAGGGCACTGTGGTTTGTGGCCATGTAAGCTCTCAAGTTTTCAACTAGCCTCACAGTACAGATCCTTAGACAATCCCCATGGATTTTCCCTCACGGATCTAAGGGCCAGGATCAACTAAGGCAGTTACAGAGGCTCCATAAGGCCCATTACCCACTGTGCTCATTTTTGAACCACTCATTTCAAGTCAAACAATTGTGCGGCCCGTTCAGAAGGGCCAAGGAAAGTGATGGAGAGCTAGAGACACTCGTATTCAACCAACACCTGTTATACAGAAGGCTCACACCAGTGCTCTCATCAAAAGGATCCTTTTTGGAAGGTATATCCCGCCACCATTGAATGGTTTGTTTGCCACTATTATAAAAGCAACAGAATGCAAAGCTAGATGGCCCTGTCAGGGTGCTGATGCCAGAACCCATACCCCATGGCCTTCTGTAGGGCCTTTCCTTCTACTCACCTCTCCTGAATGTCCCTTTGGAAGTTTCTCTGTGTGCCACAAACACAGCAATTTTAGGGAAAACTGTCCATTTATAAATATCAGATGGTTTGGGAAAAAAATATTTGTGGCACTGTTTTTTTTTCCCCCATGGTGATGTCATTTTAAATTCTTGGTGTGCTCCAAATTCGCTATTTTTACTTCCTCCAAGTGACTTTTTTGGGAAATACATTTGTTTGGATTAGCTACATGGTAAGTGACCTCTGGACTTGATACACAGCACTAAGTTTATCGTCTCCGCAGTTGTAACTGATAACGCGCCATTCTCTAACTTCAGATCCTGTATTTGGCTACTTCAAACACTGTTCCTTTTGGACAGTCCCCTCAAAACTTTCTATTCACCGATAAAGTAAAAGTAACAAAATAAATACATTGGATTATTCGTAAACAAAACTCACGCTCAACACAGGTGAAAGGGAAGACATCTGAAGGCACTCAGTCAAACACAGCTGTTCACTTTGGGGGAACAGAGTGGAGGCCGCCACTGCGGGCCCCAGGCATTCATTGGAAAGCAGTTGAGTGGAGAGCGGTAGAGATGAAAAGTTTAAGGAGTACTGAACGCCTTACTCTACCTGATCGGAACTTCCTTCTAATCAGCAAAGAGTGCTCAGACCCCAGGAGTGTCATGGTGAGTCTCAGCAAGCCGCTGGTCGTTGGCCAGACGCCCCCTGCTTTCCTCCAGAAACCGGCTCCCAAGAGCCCAGAGGATAGCAGCTAACAACCCAGAATTCATCCAACTCTCTCAGGGAGCTCCCCTGGGCAGCAGGACGCACAGTGGCCGCCAGTGTCCCCAGAAAACTGGCGCCTCCTCCCCCTGGCCGCTCGCGAGGCTAATTAACTCCCAGCAGGCAAGGACCCTCCTCCTCCGATGGTGGCCAGGAGCAGCCGCATCCTAGGCGTTCCTGGCTGATGTCATAGGCTGCCAGCGGTCGCGGAGTATCGCCACCACGCCTTTATGAAGGTCCCAAGTTTGCTATCTGATCCTCTTTACTACTGACAGGAGATCAGCCAATCAGGAGCGGCGAGAGGGGCCTGGGGACCAGACGCGGCCCCCGAGCCTCTGCAGCCGGTTCTTAACTCTTTGCAGAAGACTAAGCAGCGGCTGCTGGCCCGGGCGGGAGTCACTGCAGGGCCACCGCTAAGTCGGATGCCCAGAGGCTGCAGGTGGCGCCCGGCCGCGGCTGGAGTGCATGGCCCCGGTGTCCCCAGCCTGGGGCAGGGCTCCGGAAGAGACACCCTCGGAACCCGCTGAAGCCTGGCCAAGAAACCGGGCTTGCAACGCCTGGAAGCTCCAACTCTCCCTCTGCATCCGAGTCCTGGTGCATCAAGAGACCGATATCTCCCTGGATGTGCGTCCGTGGAGGCGGCAGAAAGCCTTTCGCTGTAGTTGGGTGGTCTTTTTGGGTACACAAGAGACTTTATGTCCGGGAACTGAGCCCGGTGGGGGAAGGTGTAAGAGTGGAGTGCCCTATTGGGTTCTCAACAGGGGGAAACTGGGGCGCGCGCGGGGGGAGGGGTGTCTGGGCATGCCAGATGCTAGGTTGGAAAGGTGCAGAGGTTTTTCCCGTCCCTTCCCTAGTGGGAAATCCACCGCGCACCCAAAGTGGCGCGGATGCATGACTCTAGGGCGTCTGGGGTGAGAGAGGTCCCACGTTCATCATTAAGCTACAACAAATAGTCTATCTAAGACCAAGACTTAGAAATAAAAAAATCAACTGCATTCAGAGAACGCACAATTTGCCATTATTTGCAACCTTATATACACGTGAGCTCCCGGGTACTATTCCTCATATCTCTGCTTTTGTCTTAAAGCTCTGAATTCTTGACCGATCATCCAGGGACAGGTGCAGGCCTAAAATGACAATAGCCCCTGGGGCTGATCTCTGTCTTGATCTGGGACTTCTGCCTCCATCATCTGTTGCTGAAAACAGGCCAGGGTGACTAGACCTTCTTTTGCTCACTCTCTGGTAGCACCAGTGTTTTTTGGTTATAGGCGACTTGATCAGAGCGGAGGTGGCGCCATCGTACCCAACTTCCTCTTGTGAATAGGGTTGGGCAGCACAGGCCTGTGACAGGCTCCCTCCCGCTCCCGCGGAAGCCGGGCTGTGACTACAGCGTTCCACAAGCAATGCTAGACTGGGCTGTTCCTGTAGGGACAGATCACAGCCGTAGGCATTAACGGCTTATATCAAGCCAGATTCATTACCGTTCAGGAAGGCTGGGAGTCAGAAATGGGTTAAAAAATCAAGGTGTTGGCAGAGTTGTGTTCCCTTCTGGAAGCTCATGAAGAGAATCCATTTCCTTTCCCTTTCCAGCTACTAGAGGCCACCCAAGTTCCTTGGCTTCTGGCCTGTTCTTCCATCTTCCAAAACAGAAATTATGGGTCAAGTTCTTATTATATCTTATCAGTCTAGCACCTCCCTCCCCACTTTCTGCATCTCTCTTTGAGTTAACCTTACTTAAGGAAAAACTGTCAGGCTAGTTTATTATGAACCTTAATTCCCACTTGCTATGTGATGTAACATAATCTCAGATGCCTGAAATTAGAACATGAGGAGGGGGTGTTATATTGTGAGTCGTATCGAAAAAGACTGTCTTCCTTCACAGCTTTTCTTTGTTGTAGTTAAACCCCCAAATCCAGATCTTCAATGAAAAGAAACAAAACAGGAAGATTTGGGAGGGGACAGGCCCAGGTATCTAGAAGAGAGAGCCTTGAGCACAACTGAGATGCATGTGACAATTACAAAATTATCCTGTAGTCTTGTGCAACATTAAAAAGAGAGAATTAGAGAAAAGAACCAAGCTGATTTTTCCTCTGAGGGCTGTGAGGCTGGAGCCAACAGCAACTTAGTGGAGCATTCTTTGTTGTGATGAAAGGATCCAACTGAGGGGGTCTTCCTGACCCAGGGTGGGTGGGGCATTTGAGTTTGTGCTTGTGGCCAAGAGTATAGTTCCTCTTTGGTTTTCTTCAGTTGTTGTTGTTTAGGGAGAAGCCCAGCTCCCTAATTAGCATAGACTGACAGAATTCTTTTTCTATTCATCTCAAAAGGGGTGTATTAACTAATCTTTAAGATAATATTTCTGTCAATCCTTCAAGAATCTCATACAATGAACATTGATCATATTCATGTTCCTGCCCCTGACCGGATCTAGATCCACTCTCCCTATCCTCCTTACCCCTTAACCCCTCCAACTTTGAGTTGTCCTCATGGTCTCCTCCTAAGCTTGATCCTCTTTTCCTCCTGCCCTTCCTCTTCCTTCTCCTCCTCCTCTTCTTTCTTTTCTTTTTTATTTGAACCTGTTGTGTTCGATTTGTATTGCCTTAACTCCTCTTGGGAGTGGAGCCTGCTCAGTTTGACCACACTCCTGCCTCAGCCTCTGGAGCACTGGGATTAAATACGTATATCACCTTACCACTTCCTTCCTTACTTTTCCTTCCTTTTTTCCTTCCTCTTTCTCTCATCTCTCTGTCTCTTGGCCTCACCACTCCAGCCCTGCCCTGCCTCCCAGCCCCGTGGAAAAGCCTGACAACCACAGCCCTCTTTAGTTTTTCCCATCAGAGTATGGAGCAGCTGACTTCTGCTCTCTGAGATTTCTAGCCTTTATGGCTTGGGATATCTATGGATATAAATATGTGCATTATAGAAGCTCATCCTTTGCCCTCTGTGGTCAAATATTTTTATGACTTTTTTGGTGGAATTTGGACAGGCTGTTCCCCAGGAGAATGGAATCTCAGACAGCTGCTGTCAGAGTAGCATAGCAATGTAGCAATGGCCGCCACTACAGCCTGACTCCTCCCCGGCAATGCTTCAGTGGTTGGCTCTGCTGGCACCTCCTTCCCCTTTGGTATGGCTTTTTTAAAATTTATTTTACTTTGTTGTTAGTCCTTTTTTTTTTTTTTTAAACTGTGTCACAAATCATAGTCACAGGACTAACCCTAAGGATGGCTCAATCTACCGTGGACTAATGGAGCCCATATACAAGGATGCTCCCTCAAGATTGTAAATTCTTATATAGGGATAAAAAGAATAAATCCTAACTAAAAGATAGAATTGATAGTCTCTATTACAACCAGGAGGTGGTGACACACGCCTTTAATCCCAGCACTCAGGAGGCAGAGGCAGATGGATCTTTGTGTGTCCCAGGCCAGACTGATCTTCAGAGTGAGTTCAGGACAAGCAGAGTTACAACAGAGAAGCCCTGTCTCAAAACACCAAAAAAACAAAAACAAAACAAAAACAAAATCTCTATTATTAAACTGAGAGTGATGGCATTTGCCTGTAACCCCGGCACAAGGGAGGTAGAATTCACTGTTGTCCTCAACTAGAGAGGGAGTTTCAGATCAAGGCTAAGGGAGATCCCATCTGAAAATTAAAACTAAAGAAAGAAAGCAGAAGCCCAAGTAACAACAACATCATCAACAACAACAACAACAACAGAAATCCTCTCTGTCCTTTATTGATACTTTGGCCCAGAGACTGCAGGGGCAGCTCATAGGTCTATGGTGCTTCAGGTTGAGACCATCCCATCTTCACATAACAAACAAATAAAAGGCCTCACCTTTACCAAATAATGTGCTCTATTCAGACTCGTGCCATTTTCCATTTTCACAGATCCAGCACATAGGGAAGGGGATGTATTATTATATGAGGGAATATGAAAGTCACTGGAGGCTCAACTCAGAATTCTCTCTTCCATCGCTGTGGTTCTCAGTCTGAAGGTAGCTTGGGAATGGCTGTGTTCATAGGCTTGAGCCCAAAGCATAACTCAAAGAAGTCAGCTTGAATTCTCATCCTTTAGAGACCTCCCACTTTGAGTGCAGCATGGGTCAGATGTTGGGTCACAGACTCCTGCAGCATACACACAGGCGCAGTGTGGTGAGTGGAGGGTAGTCTCACCTACAGAGGCTTAGGGATCCCATTCCTCCATAAAGAAGGTTCCTAGCATGGCCTCTGGTCCTCTCACTGGCATCAGTTTTCACAGAGATCTTGAAGAGTCCTTGATTCAGGTGTCTCCTCCCTCTTTCAGTCTTTCTTTTTCCTTCCACAGATCTGATGGCAGTCAGAGGACCTTTTGCAATTCCTTCACACACTCTAGTAATGCATTCCAGGATCTGCCGGAGTCACTGTGGCAAGTACCCTGTCAGGCAGATTTGCAAACTCAAATGAGTTGGGTGGTAAGAGAAAAATGTAGGGGTGAAGGGTAGCATACAACAGATGGGGCAGCAGATTGTCCAGCTCCAGGTGGGAGGGGCTATGGTCACTTGGGAGGAAATACAGATACACACTGCCATATTCTCCAACTGCTTAGAGAATTGGAAATCCAGGGTGGAAAACACACTGGGTTTTGAAAACACAAACAATTAAAAGTGAGCAGCAACAAAATATATCCTAGTATATGACTGGTCTGGCTTCTGGAAGTGTAGGTTGTTTAAAAAGTGAGTGTAAAGTTGTAAATAGGGTGTTGATTGGTATAAGGACAACTACATCCACAGTATGGTACCCTTACTATGATTGCTGCTGAATGTGGCATGGAAGACACAGTCCCTTCACTGAGGTCTTCTGTCAGTGGAGCAGAAGCGGCCAGGTACCAATCCTTGCTAACTGTCTCCTCTTTCCAACCTAGGACTCTCTCAGCTGTCAGCTTCTCTCAGCATCCTGGGGCCCATGCAGGGGTGGGGGTCCAGTCTCTGTTGCATTCATTTAAAGCAACATGAATGCCTGGCAGTGGTGGTGCACACCTTTAATCCCAGCACTCGGGAGGCAGAAGCAGGCAGATCTCTGTGAGTCTGAGGCCAGCCTAGTCTATAGAGTGAGTTCCAGAACATCCAGAGTTACAACAGAGAAACCCTATCTCAAAAAGCAAAAAAAAAAAAAAAGATAAAAAAGAAAACATGGTCACTGTGACTTCAAGCTAAATGAGGATTCACTCCATTGTTAGCTGCTCCAGGGATGTGATTTAACCTCATCTCTAAAAACTACTCACACTCTAGTTGGGTAGGGGAAATATGTGAGTCTCTTACTAAAGGAATGAAGCCACAATCACTAGCTTATTTCAATTCCAGAAATATTTATTCAGCACCAACTGTGTTCTAGCAGCAGAGAAACCATAAACATGGAACGGATAGGGGCTGGGACCTCAATTAGCTAAGACTATGATGATGGGTCTCCCACAGGGTCCCAGCAAACTTGAATCCTGTGTCATTCCTCCATAGCACTAGTTAATGTTATGATGTCTCAGGTGGAACTCGTATCAGGCACAGCTAGTAGAATCTGCTCTCATTCACGACATTGAATATATAGGACATTTTGCCTAATTTAAACAAAGACTTCAATTTAAAACAAATGTTAAAATAAAAAGTAGTTTCAGTTGAAAGAATCTTTCACAAACCTTTCTTTCCCTGCCTTCTAGAAACACTTCTCACCCTACCTCCCTCGGCACGGGGCATACAACTTGAAGCCAAGTTGAAGCCATTGGGTGGGAGGGTGACGTTTCGGGGTTGGAAGGTCACCAGCCCCGCATCCTTTGCACTTTGTCAGTCCGTGTCCTTGCTGAGCTGAGACCACACACCAGCAGAGTGTTCTGACAGTTTTGTATCAATCCCACCAGCCTTCCAGCCCCTTCTTGTGTTTAGGTTACAAAGTATGAAGGTTTTATTCAAGATACTTTGTATCGATGCTCTTCAATGAGTGTGGCCTTCCCAGCCAGGGTCTGTTTAGGAGGACTCTCACTGCCAAGCTCCCCTTATCCCAGAGCATATGGAAGACACAGAAGCCCAGTGCAGTGCTTATGCCACGGTCAGCTAAGTGTGAGCTTTATGCTATGACTCATTCAACTCCTTTCTTTCTTCCTTTTGCTACGTCAAAACCAAGACTAGCTCTTTTCTATCTTCTTCCTTTCTTCCTTCTTTCCTTCCTCCCTCCCTTCTTTTTCTTTCTTTTTTCTTTCTTTCTTTCTTTCTTTCTTTCTTTCTTTCTTTCTTTCTTTCTTTCTTTCTTTCTTTCTTTCTTTCTTTCTTTCTTTCTTTCTTTCTTTCTTTCTTTCTTTCTTTTAGTGTGTCAGTAACCTACAAAAACAATTTAAGGCTGAGTTTATTTTTGTCTCACAGTTTGAGTGGATGTCAATGGCATGGCAGGGAAGGCATGATGACCAATTTGAGAGAATATGTTGTGCCCTCAGCTGGGAAGCAGAGGGAGATGTTTCATTCTTTTTTCAAGACCCCAGCTTGTAGAATGGTGCCACTCACATTTAGAGTGGGTCTTCTTTACCTTTTCTGGAAACAGTCTCCCAGATGTGCCTGTTGGTGTATCTCCTAAGAGATTCCAAATTCAGTTGAGATGACAGGGTAAAATGCCCATGTTAAAGTTTTAATAGTATTAAGACGATGATATATTAATAACGAGCCAGGACAACTCTCAGGGATGCAATACGGCAGCTTAGGCAGAGATCCATCTCACATGGCCTTCTCTGTGCTTCTCCTCATATGGCTCTGTTCGGCTTTCCTCATGGCTCTTCCTGGCCTCCCTAGGTGTTTTATTCATTCACAAACTCCCTCCTTCCTTATCACAGCCTTAATTATACAAATAAATGGAACCCCAACACTTCTCGAGGTCTGCCAGCAGACTATCCAGGCGGGTGTCCAAGCTGGGTGTGAGTCAGAGTCTTCCCTGATCACCTGGCTCTGCAGCCACCATTGATGGTGATAATATCCTCCATCTGCATTAATGTAAATAAATGGCCTGTCCATGTGGAGATCTGGAGGGCTACTCCATTGCTTTTAGCACAGAGGTGTTAACAGGTGCTGGAAGCAAGTTCTTTATATGCTTCAAGGCATCAGGAAATACCCTTCTCCTAAACAGCACGTACACTGGAGTATGATCCCATATTTACTATAAAATATCTAATTCAAACATCGCTATCTAATTCAAACATCCCACAACATGCCCAGTATAATGACTGAATATTGTTAGCTATCCAAGGACACGTAGTTTATCTTTCTAGATTCTCTTGAGGATAGAGCACTGATGTTTTTTTCTCTTCCTTGTACAACTCATCCCATGTCTGTATGTCCATCAGAAGTTTTTCTCTTGTACTCTGGACCACAGCTTATTGAACTATGTTACAACTTCCCATGGGGTGGCATAATTGAATGTGGAGTTCCAAAATATTTCACAACAGTAAAAGGTTTGTAGACTATGGTGGTTTGAATGAGAATGGCCTCTATCGGCTCATATATTTAAATGGTTAGTCCCCAGTGAGTAGAACTGTTTGGAGAGCATTAGGAGGTGTGGCCTTATTGGAGGAGGTACATCACTGGGGGTGGACTTTGAGGTTTCAAAAGCCTATGCCAGGCCCAGTGTCGCTCTCTCTGACTCCTGCCTTTGGATAAGGATGCAAAGCTCTCTGTGCCCTGCCATGATGATCATGGATACCATTAAAACTAAGCAAGCCTCCAATTCAATGCTTTCTTTTATAAGAGCTGCCTTGGTCCTGGTGTCTCTTCACAGCAATAGAGCAGTAACTAAGACATGGACACATAACATGGACACATAATAAAAATTCACACACATAAAACTGGTAATCATTCTGAGGTGTTTCAGGCAGAGCTTGCCAATGTCATGTCACACCACTTCTCAGCACCCTCGGTTCTGAACACACACGTGGGCTTTCTACTGTGCATGTAGAAAGCATGATGTCCACGTCACAGGACTCTAGAGAATACTGTCTGAAAGTCTCAGCTCACAATCAAGATGTTTCTATGTTATGAACTGCAGTGAACTTTACTGTGAATAAAAAGCTTTCTGCTCTTACAGAAGCATAATGGTTTAGAGACAGAAAACAAAGACTTGAAATATTTTCCTGCCATCTTTTCTCAGCACATATTAAATTCATAGATCTTTAGGCTATATTACATCAGAATGTTTGATTTTAAAACTACATTTGAGTTGCTCACTTGAGTGTCATTAAAAATCATTTAATGAATTTTGACTTTGGGAATAAGATGACATTTCCAAAACTTCCGAAATGGTTCTAAACTTGCGTCTACCAAGTTTTTTTTACTATGCATTTATGGAAAATGACATTTTTAGTATTGATGACTACAAAAACAAAACATCGATCAGTTTTGAAAAACACTGAAGACTGTCTGTGTTCTGCAGTATCAAATGTTGAATAAAGCTTTAATTCTATGTGTAAAAACAAACAAGCAATTGCAATCTCATCAGTATGAAAATTTTCTTTCATCTTTAATAAGACCTAAAATTATATATTTGTAATATATATATTACATATATAAATAAAGATTTTTAGATGTCTCCATAAAACTTATTTTCAGTAAATATTTGATCTATAGGTCTATTTTATTGATATAAAGGGTGTCATGTAAAGATCTTCCATGCAGAATGATGCTGAGTGGAAGAATACATTGCCTAGACCAATGTATTCAAGTGTTGATAGGCTTGTGGTAGCAGGCCAGAGCATCAGTTATTTTCCAGTCATCCGGAAATCTCAGTCATCTGCGAGATATTGAAGGACAGGAACAATGCTGCCATGTACGTTTGTAACTCATGATCTAGTTTTATTTTTCTCTTTTAATCTCATTAATTTTATATACTTCTCTCGTGATAAACTATCCTTTAATATATTTATATTTTCATTATTATATGTTGAACAGGGTTTCTTGTTTCCCGCTCCCTCTTACAATTAGATTATAAACTTGAGGCTTACAAGGGTATGACTTTCCTTGAGACTACAGAGAAATCTTGGACAGCAACTTGCTTTCACAAAACATTGCTCGGCTTGGATTGGTTGGTGGATGCATCAGAGGGGTGGTGGTGTTGGTTTGAACCATTTGGGGCCCAGTATAGCAGTCTGTACTTCCCAGAGATGATGAAACTGCTTCTGGACAGTTTCTGGACATAAAGTGTGACCTGGAAGTCAGCTGTTTCCTTACACTTGTGTGTGCGTGTTCAAATGGTCACATTGTGTCTCCTGACTCCTCTCTGAGTTTCACTAGCCTGCCATCTCCCCCTACCCCTCAAATAACAGAATGGAGGTCCATAAATCTCTGCACCAGGTGACCTTACAAATCATATGAGCCTCATCTCATTAGCCCAGGATGCATTCATTGTGTGGCTGAGCACCTCCCACAGTGCCCACAGAGCCTGGAGGGGTGGGAGGCTGGCAGATCAAGTCACAGATGTGGCACTAAGTCAAGGCTGGTCAAGCCTCTTCCTCAAATCACTCCACTTCTTCCATGGATGTGTGTGAGTCAAAGAGGTGTACTTTCTGTCTCGGGGGACACTGTCTTGGAAGAGCTCTGCCCCAGGAACAACACGGTCCATTGAGGGAGTTCAAACACCTTCTCTCAAACCTACTGACCATTAAAAACTCAGTGCATTTTAAGTGCAACTGTCTGAAAAGGAAAAACCCCAAGTGCAATTTAAACCAGCTAAGATAACAGCGTGGAAATTCGTGGTGGGAGGCTTGTTTACCAAGATACCCTTAGGAAGCTGGTCTCAGGAACCCAGTGTTCAGTCAAAGGAAACTTTTGAAAGTGAGTGAATTCAGCACAGAGCCAACGGATGCTCATACAGAGCAGACACTTGTGCAGCGGGAGTGACTTTTTATGAATCTGGCTTGGACAGTGTCCGGCGTTACGGGAATTCACCGGGCACCCTCCCCTGAACCTCGGTGTTCGGGCTGTTCCCCTGTGCCTCTCTGCTTGAGGACTTTCCTGTCTTGTGTTGCTCTGTTTTCATACTTCTCCCCGAAGTCATTCCCATTTTCTTTCCATTTTCAAACCCTCACAGGCATCGCTTCCTTTGTGATTCTCACTAAAAACCTTAAGAAGCTTTTTTACTGTGGAAGAAGCTGATGTGGGAGACAGGGTTGCTGAGTGGCCCCTTCCTGATCAGAGGCAGAGCTGAGACCCGGGCTGGGGTCTGTGGTCTTCTGTGTAACCCCTCCTTTCTCAGATTCACTTGTCTCTAACTTGACAGGTGAGAGAGACATCTCAGCAACTCTCTGGATGTCCACACGCCCCGCAGAACGGCTGCCCACCGGGGACAGGTGTTTCCTTTATCGCCCTGGGTGGCCAGTGTTCATGTCAGGAAAATTAAACATCTCTAAGTTGTTTCCTGGCTCATGTAGCCTTTTCTTAAGAGTTCGTTGCCAATTCCTGTTGGCTTTTGGGGGTGGAGGTGGGGAGGGGGTTTCTGGAAAGTTCTTCATTATGAACTGACCTTGGTACTGACCCATTCAATGAAAAAAAAGAAACAAAACCAGATTTTGTTACATTAGTATGTAAAACTAAAGAACAGTAAGTGTATATATGAGACTTTCAAGACAGGAGTCGAGGAAATCCTGATGTGTTTGACAAGAACATTGTTTAAAATGGTCAGAGGAAACACTGTAAAATTTACATGACTGAAGATGGGCTGGGTTTAGGAGAGTTGAAACATCCAGCCACTCTGGTCCTTCGTCTTGCACAGGGGTGATACTGCCAGGGAAGCTAGTCATAACCAATGCTCTGGGTTTTGAAACCAAAGATCCAAACACAATTTATCAATGGTATCTTCCATTGCCTATGTGAGTGTGGGGTAAGTTACTTAACTTCTCTGTTCTTTGTACCTCAGTTTCCTCATCTCTGTGGAAAGAATTCAATCGATGCATACGTAAAAAGCACCCTGGACAGAGACTGGCACATAGAAGATGAGAGGTAGAGTGCAGATGAGAATGAAGACCGTGGAGAGCCAGTTCTAATGCTAGAACTTTTATAGGATAAACTCCAGTGTGGGGAAGCACCATATGTGTTTTAGAGTGTTCTACCTCTACCAACACGGTACATGAACTTACATGGAACTCTGCCTATGACTGCTCTGGTCTTGCTGCAGGTGTGTGGGAAAAGGGTGTGGCCAGGGAGGCTGTTCAGCTGAGCCTTTTTTTTTTTTCTTTCATCATAACAAAGATTCCCTGGGGGATATGATGTAATGAAATGCCCTTATGCTAATTGTGATGCCAGAAACAATGACAGTCACATCTGAGGAACTGACTCTCTGGAAGGTTTGAGTTTTGTTCTGTTTGGAAAGAAAAACCCCACTGAAATAGCTGCTGGGGTAGAAGTCTATAAATCTAGAATTGAAAACTCTGAGGTCTCCTCTCTCCTATCTCCAGAATTTGTTGATGAGCAGGTTTGAAGACAGACATGTCATGGTACCTCCCAGGGCACAGAGCCAGGACTAAAAGCTATTAGACACCTGTGTCATCAAAGTCGTCTGAGGTTGGGAGTGTAGCTCAATGGTAGTGTAATTGGCTAGTCTATGGGGCCCCGGTTTTATCCCCAGCACTGCCAAAACCCGTTTCTTGAATTTTGACCTACAGGACATGCATTTGTGAACATGTACTTATGCATTCATACCTGTCTAATCATTGGCTGACACTGAGTGGCCCTGCGTGCTAGATATTTGAATGGTTGTAGTATCTCATTTGATAGTCACAATTTTAGAAGTAGGTTCAATTTTTATTCTTTTCCAGCTGTGGAAGCTGAGGCTCAGAGAAAGAACTGATCTTAAAATAAGACTGTCAGGGTATCTATGCTAACATCACATCTCAGGGTCATCCCAGAACCTTGGAGGGCCTGTCTCTCTTGACATTTTCCATGTGGAACCTGGAATCTGAGGAGACCAGAGGTGGTGTGTGAGTCTTAGGTGGGTAGGGTGGGCCCTGCTTTCTCTTTAGTTTCTCTGGGTGGGCTGCTCTCCATGAACTGGAGTTCTGTAAGAACTCCATTCCCTGGCGTGGGTCTGCTAGATACTGAAACATTCCAGGGACCAGAGTCTGTCAGCTGTCTGGCCTGCATGGTTGCAGGGGGCTTCCTGATGTGCTGATAGGTTCCCGGGCTGGGGTGTTATTTATTTTTGTGGGCTCACATAATGGTGCACAACATGCTGTTTCAGCAACTCAAAATTTTATTAGATATAAGTTCTGCAAAAGCTATTCACCCAAAGCCCTTAGACCTTCAAGGGATAACCCTTGCTCAGAGAAGTGACAGAGTGTGACAGAGGTCATCTGGTTGCTAAGGGATAGTACTGGATTCTGGACTCAGGTACATTTGAAATACAAAGGTTTTCCTTTAGTTTTTAAAGATGCTACTGGTTATGGGGCTAATATGTAAATTTGACAAAAATGGACAATCTCTTTAATCTTTCTCAGTTTTTCAAGTCTTTTATGTGTTGGGAATCAAACAAGCCATCTAGAACTTTCTTTCCTTTTTGACTCTAGTCTATTTCTGGACCACCTTATGTGGGAATATGAGTGTGGTAGTTTGTACAGGTTTACTCATGGGTCACAGGAACTTCTCAGGAGTGGATTCATGATTTAGGTTGATATAGGATGGCAGCCACTAAGGTCTTGGCACTAGGGGCATTCAAAGATAGCTCCACAGCTCTCAAGTTGGACATGACACCACATCTGGGGGCATTCTGATATTTGACAAAGCAGAGAAGAGAGAGAAAAAAAGGGAGGGAGGGAAGGAGGGAGGGGGGCACTTGTGACTATGGAATTAAGAAATGAACCATGCTATTTGTTTATTAAGATGATAACTCATTCCAACATCACATGGAGAGAACCCCCTTTACGCAGATAATAAGCACGCCGTGTTCTTTATGATAGTGCAGCCATAAAACGAGAAGACTTTACTCTTTGTTATTTATTGGGTCAACTGGACAAATCATTTTTCTACATGCCAGGCTTGGAAAATTCTTTTATTTTCTGTCTCCTTCTTATAAATAAAAACAGCGTTGAGCTGATAAATTTATCATAATGCGTTCTGTTCTGTAAAATCAGCATGAGTTGGTTTTGGCATAGAGGCTCTTGGTCCGATTGTGGATGGCATGCATATGTTCTTATTTTCCCATCACACATTCTTTTAGCCCAGGACAATGGTAGAAAAAAATGAATGCGTGTCTGAAATCCATGTATTTCTCTTTCTCTTTGACCACCATATTAGCCCATGGACTTCAGCTTTTCTCATGGGGATGCTGCAATCCCTATCTAAATAATCTGGCAACTCATCTTATCCATCCAAAGTCCATTCTCCATTCAGTCTCCAGTGACCTGTTCAGTGGGAAATCAGCTCACACTGCTCAGCTTGCCTGACACTCTCCCACAATGCCCTTAGGGTCAAACTCAGCCCCTGCCATGGCCCATCTGACCATCTTCTGGCACCTTCACTTGATTGCTTCTGGTTCTTCTTGCCTCTACTCCATTCAGCTCTTCCCCTCAGCAGCTACTGGGGAAGGGTGGCCAGACATGATGACCTCATTAGCAGGCTCATTTGCCCTTTGCTTTCTGGATGTGCCCAATTAATGGAAAGCTCTGGCAGGAATTGAAGGGAGTTTCAGAGTGAGGTTCTCAGGCTAGCCACAGTTTTCCTGAGATCCATTCCCTCTTCTTCTTGCTGTCCTCAGAATGGCCAGAATGTCCTGCCAACCCAGCCCCTTGAGGTGTTCTACAAGGTTCTGTGGGGTCCTCATCCAACCTATATCTTTGCAATTATTCCTTTTTTTCTGACTCCAATTTTCTTTATGCCTATTGCTCCTTATTGGTCTTAAAGTTCCTACTGTGTGGCACCTGCCTGTACTGCCAACCTTGCTTAAAGCTTGCCTGCTGTCTTCCAGTCCGCTTACCTGCTCTCCTGCCAGATACTTCCTCTGACTTCCTTCAAGCCACAGATTTAGCTGGTGCTATCTTGTTTAGTTGTATTCTTAGATCTCTTTTTCTAACCCATTGGTTCTCAACCTTCCTAACTCTGCAACCCTTTAATACAGTTGCTCATGTTGTGGTGACCCTCCCAATCATAAAATTATTTTTGTTGCTACTTCACAACTGTAATTTTGCTACAGTTATGAATTTTAATGTAAATATCTGATATACAGATGGTCTTAGGTGACCCTTCTGAAAGGGTCTTTCAACTCCCAAAGGGGTCATGATGCACTGTTTGAGAGCAGCTATTCTAGCCCCATTTCTAGAATGTGAACAGGTTCCTTGTGTCTGTCCCATGCCTTTTAAACCTCAGTGCCTAGAATTGGAACTTGCACTTGGCGAATGCTTAGTAAATATTTGTTAGGTGTTTATTGAGTTGGATCATCTCATTTACAGATGAGGAAGCCGAGAACGGTTAAGATGGACTGAATTTCCCAGGAACTTACACAGAGATAGAACTGGGGTGTCTGGACTTATTAGTATTCCCCAACTTTCCCATTAATTTGTGTTTTGTCTTTTCTGTAGAACGAGGGCTCTCTTCTTCACCGAGTCTGCATTTTATCACAGAGAACAATCTAACCCATGGTCTGGATTGTCCTAATCTATAATCTCTCTTCACTTTCTCCTTCTCTTACTCCTGTCTTCATGTCTCATTGTAGCAATGAGCTACTGAGTAAGAGTTAATATTCACATTAGAAAGAGAAGATTAAAGCAGGAGGAAGTTCAAGGAAGTCAGAGAATAAATCACAACAACAAAGGCAGTTAACAGTCCTTGATTGGTGAGCGCACTCTGAGATCATGCAAAGTAGAAGGTAATTTAACTATCTATTTTCCATACTAATCCTATGGTCCAGGTGTTATCCTGATATTCACAGAGGTTGGAAGATTGTTTGAGCTTTTGAGAAGGTGCATAGATTTTGACATGAGTGTTACCCTAAACCCACATATCACCTTCCACTAAATTATTAAAGCCTCTGCTAAATTAAGGCAGGAGATGTAGTCGATCCAAAGTAAAAGTGTAGGGAGAGTCTAAAGACAGACTCTAGTGAGCAGTCCAACTGGAGCCTGGACAACTGGATGTGGGTGGGGAAAGGGAGTCCAAGGATCAGAGACCATAAAAAGAATCAATTTAAAGCTAAGAAGCAGAAACTAGGTCTTATCCACTTTATTGATCTGTTTTTCATTGCTTTAATAGAATACACATGGCAGGTTAACTGTAGCAAAGTGGTTTACTTAATTCACCATTCTGAGCATTCAGAGAATGATGGCAAGCCTGGTCCATTCTTGGGGAATACCTCATGCAATGACAGCAGTCCATGTGGGAGCAAATGGTCATCACCAAACATGGGAGGAGAGTGAGACTAGAGAACAGTGACCTCAGTATCTTCCACAGACTTCATTTCCTAGTGTCTCATGAGCTCTCATATGGTCATACCGAGGACCAAGCTTCTAGCACGTCATCCAACAGCATCCAAGTCAAAGCAAGTACCTTAAGTCAGAGATTGAGGACTGAGACTTCTTGGGGTGTATTTGAACTCATTCTCAAATATTAAGCTGTTTATTCAGCAGCCTGAACCACTGCCAGAAGGTTACCTTCCTTAGCTATTGGAAACAGCTTCTTAGGAGTGGACTTTTGAATGTAGAAAGCATGCTAATTTGGAGACCTGCAGTTGTCTATTCAATGGCCTTTGATTGGAACAATTGTCATTCTAATGTTGTCTGTCCACTGAGATATTTATGTTAAAAGCATCCAATTGTATTAATGCTATTGGAGGAACTTTACAGGGTCCTCTCTCAACCTAAGCACTGTGTAGGGAAAGCCTTGCCCAGGGGACTTGACTGGTTGGTAAAATGGTATCATGCCAGCCAGCTGAAGTTGGGGGTTGGCACACTTAAAAGTTCTATTCATTATGCATTAAGGCCTTCCTTTCAATAAAATACCTAGAGATCATGTGCTGGGGGTCAGCGCCAGAAGAAGTCTATCAGAGGATGGGAAGCTGAGCTTGTAAATCAGCCGTGTGAGGTGAGACCCTGTGCCTTGGCCATCCAGGATTTCCATCTCAGAAAGTTGTCATGGCTCTTTATTGATACCTGCCATTAACATTAATTTTAATACTTTAACAGAGGCTCACTGTAAAAATGGAAATTTCTCTCCATATTTTAGAAGGTCTCTGGAAATAATTTTGACAAGAATACTTGATAGGCAAGGAGAGTCTTCCTCCTTAACTCAGTGGCAGGAGAGGCACTGACTTGGCTCTCCTGAAGTTATCTTGAATCACAGTGATCAGACCTGGAGAGTCAATGCAGCAGTGACATAGGACAGAGTTGGGGAGAAGTTTGTGGAAGCCAGGAGTGCCTGGCACAAAAAGAGGGAGCCAAGCTAAGGCCTTGGTGATTCTTGGCTGCCAATCTGAGTAGTCAAGCCATTGACAATGACCTCTTACTTGCAGACTAAGGTTTAGTGTTCAGTGTGTTCTTTTGACTGGTTCATCTGCAGATGACATTTTTTTTTTTTTTGTTGTTGTTGTTCAGAAGAGTTTCCCTTGACTGCAGAAATTGAATGGAAGGTCAGAGAAATGGCTGGACTGATCAACCAGGTACCAGGCAGATAGAGAGAGTGAGTAGCTGCGAAGTACTTAATCTACATACTGTAAGTGTTCTGAAGAAATTTCTTATCAGTATGCAGAGGCTATTGTGTAATTGATGCTAACACAGACTCCTTCTGCATTTCCCTAGGTCTACTTTCGAGCTGCCCAATGTTTTCATCATAATATTTACTTCTGGGTAAATAGGCTAAATTCTCCAATTCTGATACAAAACAGAAAGATCAGAGAATGAAAATAAATAGATGACTTGGCTGTTTAAAGATAATGCACAATGTTTTCTAGCAGCATAAATATTTGATTGTAAAACTTTCAATATGTTGTGTCTATTAACTAATAATGTACAACATTTAAATAACTCATCCAGCCCAAGTGGGCCAGGGTTAGTCAGCAGGACAGAGGGAAGGTCACCCTGGCAGGAAGGCAAATTCCTACCAAAGCACACCCTATGACTGACCCAGATGCTCTATCTGTCCTATCTGGAGCCCTTTGACCAAGATCTAGTCACAGACAAAAGCAGAGGGTTAAATGGGGCCCTTGCAGACACAAGGTTTTCCCCTGTTATTTGCTCTTATTTGATTTTGGACCAAAGTTTCTGTTTCCAACCTAGAGCCTTGGTATACTAGGCATACTAGGCAAGCATTCTGCTACTGAGCTATTCCTCCAGCCCTTGGAATTTTGAGATAAAGCTTCAGACTCATGACCCTCCTGTCTCCACCTCCTGGGTGCTAAGATTACAGGTTGCACAACCAATCCTCTATAATATAACTACTGTTAAACCATTGGATGCTCAGTTTGGTACACTTTGACCTGGCTCATTGGCTTGTGTGTGTAGGGTGTGAAGCTAGATGGTGTTTCTGGAACTCCGTGGAGGATGTATTTAGATTTACTCTGAAATCCCCTCCAACACATTGTCTTCCTGTCTCTCTACATGCTTAATCTTTTGATCAGGACTCTCTTTACAGTCAAGTGGCCTGAATCTGAGAGGTCTTTTACACTTCTGCTCATGTGTGTGTGTGTGTGTGTGTGTGTGTGTGTGTGTGTATGCAAATGCAGGTATGCTTATCAGTGCAGGCAGGTGTGGAGGCCAGAGATTGATGTTTCAATGTTTTCCTCAACCACTTCTCCACTTTTTTTGACAAGGTCCCTCACTGAACCTAGAGTTAGCCATTCTGGCTAGGCTGACAGGCTAGTAAGCCTCTGGGATCCACCCGTCGGCCTCCGGCAATGGAGTCACAGAAGTACCTCACACATGGGCCTTTGACACGGGTCTGAGGACCCAAACTCAGTTTCTTATGCTTGCGCAGAAAGTGAGCCATAACTCCCGCCATTTTCTAATCTCTTGGTTTTATCATGTATAAAAAGGAACACACACAACATAATTGCCTCATCCTTCTTCTATGTGGGGGCAAGTGATAGGCACAGTCACCGAGGACACGAACCCTCAAAAGACACCAACTCCTCTGGTGTCTTGACACTGGCCTTCTAGCCTCAGTTTCTGAATCTAGTGGGGATGGAGAGTGAAGACACTAAGCACTGTGTTGGCTGGACAGGGTACTCTTCTCATACACGGCAACCTGTGAGCCTGCCTGCAGGGCCCCACACAAGGATGGGTTTTCAGACCTTGGCTGTGCTGCAGAGGGTTCTGCTGAGCCTTGGGTGAGTCCTGATCACAACGCCATCAGAAGTACACTCTAGCTGCAGCAAGGCTAGTGAAATGGAAGCTCAGCTGACAGTCATGTGGGCTCACCTCTTTGAAGTAGCAGGAAGAACTGAGGCAAGCGCAGTGTTCCTTTATTGCGTTCATCTGAACTCCGCTGCCTTTGTTTCTTTTCATGTTTCTGTGATGACCAAAGTGACTTGAGGAGAAAGGGTTTATTCCAGCTCACAGTTCGAGGTGCAGTGCATCATGGGAGGGAAGTAAAGGCAGCAGGAGTTTGAAGCAGCCGGTCACATCACATCTACGTTCAGAAGTAAAGAATGGAGACAGGCTGGTGCTTAGCTCTTACCGTTCAAGATCCCTGCCATGGAACTCACCAGCATCAGTGGGCAAGTTTTTCCACCTCAATTAACACCATCAACACAAACCCTTACAAGCATGCCCGGCGCCTGTTCTCACAGCGATTCTAGACTCTGTCAGATTGACAGCAGTAACTGCCACATCCATTTACAATAAATAACATGGAAGTACTGTCTGAATTCTTGCCAACTTTAAAAATGACAATATATAAATTTTCACACATCCAAAGGTATGGTCTTGCTATTGCCCTGGGTGATTGTGGGAATCAAAATCTGAAACGGACAGAACAGTGAAAAGCATTGAAGTCCCAGATTCAGGGAGAATGGCCAAGAGTTTACATCTCTTTTTAGGGGACCAGTTATCTAACCAGCCTGGCACATTTCAAGTCTCTTTAGAAGTTTGCTGATTGAATGAGTGAGCCTCCATGACAGCCTCAGAGGTTTTCCCATCACTCCGAGTACTCTGTGACAGATATTCAGCCAAAAGGTTGAACTTCTAGATTGAAGTCAGGTTGATCTGCTCACAATGATTTCTTTTTTCTTTTTTCTTCTTTTTGGTTGTTGTTTTACTCTTCTGTGTAATCTCCTGCACCAGAATTTAGAATTGAGAAGGCTTTACCATATACACGCATTTCCATTCATTGCCGCATACACTAACTATTCAGAGTGTCTAGTACATGCAAAATGGAGAAAGTGAACGTTATACGAAAGACACAGCCTAATGGGAAATTGTACTACAGAGCACTGAGTATGGAGGGAGTGGTTGTAAGCTTTGTTGGTAGGTACGATCCACACAGCGCTGAGTGTATGAAGAGAACAAGGAAATACTTTCATTTGAAGATGTATGTGCACACATTAATATGAATGGGTGAACCTAACATAAACATTTTTCCCCACTTTTTACTGTTACTGGAAAGGGAATTCCTTTTGAAATTAGTGGAATACCATCCTGGAATTGGCAGAGGTTTTCTTTCTTGTTAGTAGAATGTAAAATGATGGTTGACACTGCAATCAACAGAGTTATGTGCTAAATCCTTAGAGGTAAGATTTGTTTTATTAAGTAACAGTGCACAGCACAGAATACCTGGACATTTAGAAGTTCCTGGGACTGGAAAGATGGCTCAGAGGTTAAGTACATGTACTGCTCTTGCAAAGGACCTGAGTTTGGTTCCCAGCACCCGCTTTGAGTCACTCACAACCACCTGTAACTCCAGCTCCAGGGTTTTGACGCCCTCTTCTACCTGACCACTATGGGCACCTGCACTCACACACATCTTCAGATGGATGCACAAATATACACACAATTAAAAATAAATGAGTGAATAAAATATTTTACAAAAGAAGAAGTTTCTTGTAGACTAGGCTAGACAAAGTTAAAAAAGAAAGGAAAGGATTGCTGAAACTCTGGACTGGAGGAGAGTAAATTTTACGAGACTGGAGGATGTGTTGTGTGGCTGCATGGAGCAGCACAGGGCATACCTGTAACAAAGGTGGAAACATTCAGATTTCAGAAGGATTTAGACAGCAAGATGGCACATGGATTTCATCTTGTGCATGCATCCTGAGCAAACTAAAGACATGGCAAACTAAAAAATAACATTCTTAAGAAAATTAATCTGTGCATGGAGGGGGTTTGAAGTGTATGATTCTGGAGGCAGGACATGCAGTCAGGGATTTCTTTATCATATGGCAGAAACAGAAAGAAAGATTGACCCTGGGTGGTAGGAGTAGAGACAGAGAAGGGGCCGGGTTTGAAGGCATTGCTGATGACACCTATAAAGTCTATTTATATATTTAAATATTTAAAATATTTAGTCACAAGTATTATGTGTATCTACATGCAGTCATGTGCCCTCTGAGGCATTGGATTCCCAGGAGCTGGAGTTATAGGTGGTTGTGAGCTATCCAACATGAATGCTGGGAACTGAACTTTGCATTCTGCATGAACAGCACATTCTCTTAACTGCTAAACAGTCTCTCTAGCCCTGTCTCTTAGGTTTTTGTTGAAAGGGTCAAGAATATTACATTCAGGAAAATATTTTCTTTTTCTTTCTTTCTTTTTTTTTCTTTTTTCTTTCTTTCTTTCTTTCTTTCTTTCTTTCTTTCTTTCTTTCTTTCTTTCTTTCTTCTCTCTCTCTCTTTCCCTTTCTTTCTTTCTTTCTTTCTTTCTTTCTTTCTTTCTTTCTTTCTTTCTTTCTTTCTTTCTTTCTCTCTCTTTCTCTTTCTTTTTTTCTTTTTCTTTCTTCCTTTCTGTTTTTTGGGACGAGGTTTCTCTGTTGTAACTATGGCTGACCTGAAACTCATTCTTTAGACCAGGCTGGCCTCAAACTCAAAGAGATCACCTGCCTCTGCCTCCTAAGTGCTGGTATTAAAGTGTGCACCACCATTACCTGACAATATTTTCTTACCTATTGAGCCATCCATCCAGCCCTTAAATAAAACTTTCAAAATATAACTGCTGAACACTGCTCTTATCTCTCAACACTATAGATTAACATGTGGCAACCTTCATTCTTGCACACATTCTCTCTAGATTTGCCCATCCAGATTGTATGCTTAGTCTCCAGTTGGTGAACTGTTTGAGAAAGATTAAAAGGATTAGGAGAAGTATGGCGGTGTGTGAAGTGTGTCACTGGGCATGAGCTTTGAAGTTTTAAAAGCCCTTGCCAGGCCCAGTGTCACTCTCTCTGCCTGCTGCCTTGGATCAGGATGGGAAGTTTCAGCTGCTGCTCAAATACCATGCCTGCTTGAGTGATGCCGTGCTCCCTCACCCCCCTCTGAAACTGTAAGTAGGCCCCCAGTTAAATGGTTTCTTTTATAAGAGTTTTCTTGGTCTTGGTGTCTCTTCAGAGCAATAGGACCATGACTAAGACAGATGTACAATTGGATATTTTTTGTGGTTAACTTTTTAAAATAGCTAGATGCTCATGGGAAAATTTTCCCCTAAAATTTGACCATTCAAAAGGACACACAAATAAAATATATTTATATACCTCCACTTATACTATATAGTATTTTGTGAATGCTTTAGTTCAGGATAGCTTTCTTTCATTTCTTCGTCATTTTTTTTTTTTGAATACTCTGACCTCCCAGGAATTCTTGTTACATATAACACTGACATCTGGGTCATTCCCTCTGTATTTATCATCTTCTTACTCCTTTATCATGTCTGTCTCTTATACTCCCAGTTATGGGAAGACATCTTGTACCATAATTAAATTATTCCGTTTTATTTGAAATCCATTTGCTCCGTACAACATTCATTTCATTTTAAAAGGTATCTGCCATTTTAAAATTGCTAGTAAACATTTTCTGAAGCCATTCCTGCCTTTTATGGGACATATTTTATAAATGTGGACTCTTCCTTAATTGTCTTGAGTATGTTTCAGAGAGATCAGGTTGCCCACAATTGTTCCAATAACTACTATTGAAATAATGGACCATTCCCTCTCTCTAATAGATCAGGTTCCTTTTTTTGAAGATTGTTGAGTATTTTCGCATGTTGGCTGCTTCACCCATGGTAGTTCTTACAGATAAATTACTTGTCCAGTGTTGAGAGATGAGACGTGTTCTGCATTGGTCTGTTTTCCATTACTATAATGAAAAATTCCCAGGCAGGTTGACATTAAAAAGAAGGGTGGTTAATACAGCTCAGACTTCTGGAGAATCAAGAGCCATATCAGTTTGGCTCTGCTGAAGACCCCATGGCAGATGACAGAATCATATGCAAAAACGCCAACCAGGGACTTTTCTAAGACTTTGTAGAACAGTATGAAGTCTGGGAGAGAAAATTGCTTCTTACCTGTCAACTTGCACGATTGATTTGTATGAGAGGTTCTGTGTTCCAGAGTTGGTCAGTCCAGCTACATGGTACGAAAGGACTGAAACTCCCCGATCCCCGTGTCTTCAGAAGTTTGCCCCTTGAGCTCTGTTTGTACAGAGAGTGAATGAGAACAAAGCAGGGAGGAGAATCCAGTGCAGATGATCAGAGACCGGGAACCAAGCCTTCAGAGAATAAGAGCATACAGATATCTTCATATAAGGAACGAAGCACCCTGCTCCCCACAAAGTATTACCTTTGTCCCAGCTAAACCATCTTAGAGAGCTGTGCAAGTGTGGACCTGGGGCTCTTCACAGATAAAATCACAAAATTAGCAACTTTAATTTCTCTGACAGCCACAGTTGATTCAACTGTTCATTCTGTTCCTTCCTAATTTCATAAAATTTATCTCATTGAATCAAAAGGGCAACTGGGTAGTACTACTCCAGTTTTTCCAGAAGAATTATAATTCAGGGAGGCCTCTTGATGATGTTTAAAATTGGGCAAACACTTGATTTTAAGTGATTGATGGGGTATAGTTAATGTGAGAACATTTGTAGCAAGAGACTGCCTTCAGGATGGCTACATAAATATTTGTGTCTCTGACTTACGCTTGGCTCAGTCTGCGCTCCCAGAGGTTTTCTGAGGCCATGCTGTGTGAGATAAGGTGATTGACAACAGTGGCTTACTCAAGTGCACAGTGCTAGCAGTGTACACAGGGAATCCTTCCCTCAGAAGATGCTCACAGGAGCATCTGTTACTTGGGCACTGAGGAGGCAAAGGTAAGGAAGTGTGGCCTCTGTCCTCAAGCAAGTGGTTTCGGCTTAGAGAAGGTAATTTCTTCCTTGAGCCTCAGTCTCTGTGCCTATAAAGGAAGATTACTAAACCCTGCCTGACTATTTCTAAGTCTTGCCAAGAGCCAGAGAAGGGAAGTTTAAAAGCATGCTAACAAGAACCTCCAGGTCTCTGTTAACATGGAAACATGGTTGCTCCTTGGTTCTTACAGACAGAAGAGCTTTCCTCTTTGCACTGGGTGTCTTTGGTCTACCTTCTCTTTGAGACTGTGTTCTAGGAAAGCTTCACTTCTGGCTCCTCTCCTTCCCCTCATTCCTGCCCAGCTGTGTCATAGCTTCTGTCTTCCACCATAATGGTGGGAAAGAAGAATATGAATTCTGAGTGATAGGAGCAAGGAGGGTAGATTCTGTTTGTCTGTTTGTACCGATTTATTAGATTAATTCTATCCCTGCAGAACTTTGGAAGAAAGACATTTTAGGGACTGGACCACTGAGGTCAGAGTGTTATGTGTCTCCAAAGGCCCACATGCTAATAAACCCTAGGGTGATGACTTAAGGAGAGGGGGGACCTTTTGAGAAGGTGGAGTTCTGTGGGGAATTCCTTAGATAGCTGCATGGCATACCCTTGAAGAGGAATGTGGGATCCAAATGACTTCCTTTTCTGCTCTTTTTCTTCCTGGTCAAGAGGTGAATAGTTATGCTCGAACACCCATCCTACTGTGATCAGCTGCCTCACCAAAGGTCCAAAGCATGGGTCTAGTCGGCCATGGGCTAAAACCTCTAAGTCTGGGTGAGTCAGAATTAGACTTACCTTTGTAAGCTAATTATTTCAGACATTTTATTATGGTAATAGCAAGCTGGCTAATCAGCAAGCTGATCCTCTCAGAAAATCACCAACTAGATACATTTAATCAATGATTCCTTCAAGAGAACTAGATTTACCTAAAGAGGTTGGAGCATACTGGATCTATTACCTTCAGTAAGACTGCCTGTTGGTACCAATGGCTCATGTGTGCCAGATGTTTCTGTGGGAAGCACCCTCAGTTCTGTTACTGAACTTTGTGGTTGGCAAAAAGCCATGAGAGGTGAGATAACCTGTTCAAAGCCATCTGGTCTGCCTGAGTCTTTAGCTCAGCTCTGTTTACTCTGTCCATGTGCCTCCCGACTGTCTCTGGATTCCTATTTAGTTTTCAGAGGAGAGTTATTTACAGGAGCTCCGCTTCTGAAGTGAGAATACTTTAGGCACCGGTCATTTTCTTTTTGGGGCCCAGACTTTGAATCACACACCAGCATCACTTTACCCAGGAGCAGTCCATCCTTGGAGAGGAGGTGGATATCGAAATGAGATGAGATTAAAGGGCTTAGGTTCCTATCCCATTCTCTACTAATTTGCCACGCAGCCTTGGCTAGAACATCTTAGCCCCACCTTGGTTTCCTCCCATGGGAGGTGAAAGCATGGTTGAATGGGTGTCATGCTCAAGAGTGGCAGAGATGCAGGGCAGTCCGGCATGCCATCACACTCCGTGTCTCCTCAATGGCAGCTCTGTGATTGACATAGTCCCCTGGAGTAGAAGAAGGGGCTGGCACAATTCTAAGATCCCTTCTGCCCATTAGCTGGCAAACCCTCAGAACACAAACGCCTTTTGTGTAGCTGTTAATCCAAACACACTTTGAAAGGGGTGCCCATTGCCAAAACTTTATATTTATCCCAAGAAAAATTAGAAACTATTTTTGGATTATCTGCACATGACTCGCCAGCTCCGCTGCAGATAAATAGCAATTACTTGTATGCAAACCTGCGCTCGGGGCAGCACGCAGGTCACACCTCACTCCACAGTTCTGGCCGTGCTCAAGAAGGCTGTGTGGCCACCCTCCCCTGACAACACCAGACTGTACACACACAGATCCAGGCCTAGATCTGGCTCTCAGGCTCTCCAGCTCTGCAGCTCTGGCTAAGATAACTAACTTTCCTTGAACTTCAATTTGAATACGTGAATATCAGGGAGAAGTAACAACTAATTCTGAGGTGTTTGTCAGGATTAAATAGAATAACTGCATGTCCCTTTCCTCTACAGGTATGTTTCAGCCTGAAAAAAAAAAAAGAAAGAAATCTCAGTCCGTGTTTAAGGTGGTAGCTAGAGAAGCAAGAAAAATGTGTACAGTTTACCGCAACCGTTAGCATGTTTTGTCCAGAGAGAGCTAAGTCAGAGAGGGAAGTGGCTATGGCAGCAAGCTTCTGTTTGCCTGTATATGGCTACAGAGCGCAGAAAGGCAAGGAGGAAGCACAGTTTAGTGTCATTGTGAATGGCAGGTATGTAAGCACCTCTATTGGAACCTTTCAGAACACCCACCCAGTGAATATTGAGCTTGGCTGCATGTGACCCTGGGATGCCAGTGTGTAACTACTCCAGAGACATCTGTTTCTCCACGCCTTGAAATATCCCCTGCCTGGGAAACAGATTTTTTTTTTTTATAAGTTTATTTATTTATTTTTTTAATTTTATGTGCATTAGTATGAGGGTGTCAGACTCCTGGAACTGGAGTTACAGTTGGAGATGCCATACTGGTGCTGGGAATTGAACTCAGGTCCTCTGGAAGAGATCAGCCAGTGATCTTAACCACTGAGCCATCTCTCCAGCAGCCCCAAAGCAGATTTTTAAAAATCTTTTGTTATGGTACCAGGATTTTCCTGGTGCGACCATTCATGCAGACTGGTTGCTAAAGCACCTACTTTGCGGAGAGAACCTTAGAAGAGAGTGAATGGAAAATATAATAATTCATCTTGAAAGCACACAGCAAGGAGATTGTTTTCGGATGGGGCAGAGAGGAGCTGGGCAGGGAGAGGAAGGTTGTTGTTGGTGTCCTAGGGGTTCTAAACGACTTTAACAGGTGGTAAGAGTGGGGAGAGTACACCCCACAATTAACTGTGACTACAGGTTGGTTGTCCCTCCTGTATGCACTTTCCATACTATCAGAAGCAGCTTGGAGGGCTTGTAACCTTTGTTCATTTCGCTGGTTTCTCCACATTCTGTAATGCCTATCTTAGTTTCCTACTACTTATGAGTCTCTGGACTTTGTGAAAGTGAGATGCCAGATCCCCTCTGTCAGTAGGACACAAACAGTTGGAGTCACTTGGGCAGGCAGATAAAGCCCATGGGGCTGATATTGAGATATTGTGTCTGAATGAGCCATGGATTCCTGAGACCTTAGCTGACAGATGACGCCTGGCTCCTGATAATTGCCCCTCAAGGTTTCCTCCTCAGCTAAAAGGAGAAGCACAGCAGGTTCCCACTCCCTAATCACAGAGGTTTGGAAACAACTAACAAAGAAGACCTCACACATTACACATATTACCAGGAAGTGGCTAGTGGGCCCTTCATCAGTCACAAGATACAGTGTTGATGTATCTGAAAGACAAGACACCAATTGGGCAAAACGCAGAAAGAAGGAAAGGAAAAAGCAGCATCTCTCCTACTTCATGTGACTTCAAGTCTGGTTGTGAAACATTATGATGTTTTCTCAACCATTCTGCTGGAAGGTGTCAGGAGTGGGGAGGCTGAAGGCAGGGGTGAGGGGCAAGAACATTTCCTAAACTCCTGCTAGTCGATGATCACTAGGCTGAGTTTTTACCCCTCACAGCAACCCAGAGAGAGGAGACTGTTGTCCCCAGAAACTAGGAACATTGCCCCAAACTCAGTTTGTCTATTATATAAGCCTTCTAAACCACCATGTTGTCTCCCTATTTTCAGATGCTATCCCTAATAAAGATGATATTGGATTGAGGCATAAGAGGCTTACCTTCTTGGGAATGGCTGAGGAGTAACTCCTTCAGGAGTGACTAAAACAGGGGCCTGAGTTGAAGGACTTAGTTGTGATATGATCCCCAGGGGAGTCTTAGCAGGTTCCAGCAGCTTGCCTTGGGGCAACTTTTATGACTTTCCAAAACACTCAGCTACCAAGCTACACTTGGTAATGCAACATAAAAATATGTAAGCTAATGTAAAAAGAATCCATGTTGGAAAAAAAAAACATAAAAGTTTAAATACTGTAAAGACAAGAAATCCAGTGCAGTAACACTATTTGTTCAACTCACTCACATCATGCTAATTCCGACTCCACCTCAGTCTGTCTTTATATGGCATTTTAATATTTTATCATTAAGTCTTCGCATGAAAAATTCAAATATTACATTAATACAATAGCCATCTTGTTTCCTGGAAATTTTAGGTGTTCCCTTACATTTTATACCTGAAGAACAAACACATCACTGGTCTCACCCTAGTCCTGGGTCTGAGCTGTATCAGAGAGCATCCTTCAGAGCTGCCCTGTTCTGAGCACTGAGTCCAGGCTCCTTTATTTTCTATTCTCTGAGACCAGTCATTGGAGGTCTGTGTTTCTGGGGAGAGGATTCGATTATGGGTAGGGCACAGCCCAGGATAAAGGTTCCCAGAATTTACAATAGTGGTAGGCTTTGAGAGTAACAGAGCTATATCTTCAGCACACCCCAACAGAATGACCTGGAGGCCAGGAGTTCCCTAACTATGCCCTTCTATGAACTAGGGATCAGAGCTCCTGTGGATGGAAGCCTGCACAGAATGCAGTGCCTACAACATACACGTTTCCTTCATCACATGGTCCTGTTAAGGACGATGCTGAAGTTAGGGAATTCCCACAATACAAGGTTGCAAGGGGCACCACTGATAAGGTTAGAATCTCCTGACTTAGCCAACATGTCTGGTTTTCAATAGCAATGAGATTGGAGAGTCTGAATTCAGCTGACTATTGTGGTTCATACCTGTAATCCCAATGTTTGGAAGATTGAGATAGAAGGATTGAGAATTCAAGGCCAGTCTGGGCTACACTGTGATACCTTCACTCAAATAAAATAAAGAAGTTGAAACTAAACAGTGTCGAAATCTATCAGCATCACTCTTCAGGTTCACAATACAGACCCCACTGCTAGCAAACCATACTATTAGATTTTCTCCATGTTATCTCATAAAGGGCTACTATGGAATATCTGGATGCTAACATCAAAATTCAGAGACATTGCCCTTAAGACTTCTCAGCTGAAACAAAAACCGGAGGGAAGAAACAGACCCCAGTGCCCTTTGAGTGTCAGGAACAGGGGTGAAGACTACGACTGAGTTGTTGGAGACTCCATCACTGAAAGTGTCAGACCCAAAAGAGGCAGGATCTAAGAACTCATAACTCACAGTTTTGAAGTCCAGATCATAGGGACTAACCTCGTTGGGCATTAGAAATGGCTCATCACATGTCCATAGACATGGGGATAGATAAACAGTATAGAGCAGGGATGTGCCAGTGGGGTGTGAGGCAATGTCTGAACTCAGAATAGTGTGTGGGGTAGTTCTGCTTAAGGGACAGGTCCACTTTCCCAACCTCTCAGCCACATCAGTCACCAAGGGCACAGACTTCTAAGCCTGACTGCTTTGGTTCAAGTCTCATCTCATCATATGTGTTAGCATACTGAGTGTGGGTGGGTTTTTAACCCCTCTGTGATTCACTTCTCCAGAGAAGGTAACAACATTGGTCATTACATTGTAAGAGTTAGCACGTGAGAAGTTCAGAGCAGTGCCCACACAAAGTCACGATTCTTCCAGAAGCTTTCTCTGTCTCCCTTGTGCCCTCCTTCCCTTTCTGTCTTTCATTCTCTGTTCTTCCTTCTCTTTTCCACAGTGGAAGCTCACTCTGAGTTAAAGTTAAATAATAAATCCCAGCTCACATGTCTTAATGTATTATCTAAAACACAGCATCCTTTGTGCTTAATTTAAGACCGAGTCAGGGAAATGTTCTATATTCTCCCTCTATTGTTTCTCTTTGCTTGTTTATGACCCTCCGTGAGATTTTCCCATGGCTGTGTGGCTTCAAATAGAAAACCTGGTTCCTAAGCTTGACTTCTGTTCTCATTACTTCATCATGAACTCCCAGTCAGCTTTCTCTGGACCTTAGAGTTACCTCGGTTAGACTTAACAATGTCATAGCTACATAACACAAAGAACCACTCAGGCCATAATGAAGCTTTCCATTTTATGAGAAATCTTGTGTTCATTCTGAGATAACTTCAAGAGAGTACGGAGAAGTTATTTTTATAAAAAGTTATTTTTTGCCTAAGGAATACACCATTTCTACAAATAGTGAAGCTCATCCAAATGTCTCACAGGACACAGGCAAACTCAAGGCTGAGAGACAATAATTTTCTCCTCTCCCACTCTGAACACAGCCTGATTCTGATACTAACAGGTGCTTTGAGAACAGTCCACATAGGAGCACTGAAAAGATTCCTTGTGCAGGGCTACCTTGCATGGTTGTCTGTCCTGGGGGTAGACATCACTGCATTGGAACTCTTCTCCAAACCAAGGGCTTTAGCGTGTATTATGGGGCCATGCTTCATCACGGAAATGCATCTAAAAACAAATTTAGCCAATCCTAGGTTCCCCTGACACACACCCTTCCTGGCAAGTCTGCCTTAATTTCTTTCCTGTACAGAAAGAATTACAAAGACCTTGGGATCTCTGGGTGTGAGAGCTGAAAGCATGGGAGCCGGGTGGGGTGGGGGTGGGGTAATGAAAGTCTGTCCTCTAGGACACTCATTTCCCTTCAATCATGAATTTAAGACACCATGTCACCATTGAATATACAGCTTGGGCTTATTTTTCTTCATTGTGTCCAGCCTACCACTGTAAGGCTAAAAACTTGACGTTTATTTTTGTTCATGGAAACCAGCATTCTTTTCTAAATCCGGGTTGTTTTGTAGGTCCATTGGCAAGCGAGCTTTCATAAAAGCTCTTATATCTAAGACAGGGTATCTAGGCAAACTAGTAGCTTTGGAAGACGCGACAAGGTTTCCTCTAGTCACTGTCAGTGTGAGAGGCTGATGACACATTCCTAAAATAGCCACCCTGAGCCTTTTGCTTAGCTAGTAATTGCTCCATTACTAAGCACTGGACAGTAACACGTACTGGATGGGTTGTGCCTGACGTCTGGGAATCCTTCTTAAGAAGCAGGGAACCATCTCCTTGAGACTGTGGGTTCTGCATGGATTCAACCAACCACGCAGCAAAAGCATTTGGAAAAAAGTATATTGCTTCTGCTTCTGGCTGGGTGTGGTGGCACAAGCATGCCATTATAGTTCTCGGGGGACAGGGACAGAGAGATCACTTCAAGTTATAGGCCAGCCTGCTAAAGAAAGGATTTCCAGACTATGCAGGCTTTCAGAGTAAGAGACAAACAAACAAATAAACAAAGAATCAAATCAAGCTAAAACAAAGGCAAAACCTGAAAAATTTTGCTTCTATACTGAACCTTATCATCCTTTAAGCAATACAGTAATGATTTGCATGGTATTTGTGCTTTTTAGGTATTAAGGGTAATACAGAAAAAATGTAAAATGTATGGAAGAATACACATAGGTTCTATGAATGTCTGTAGCATTTTATTTAACAGACAGGAGCATCTGTGGATTTTGGTATCGGGGTGAGGGGGTGGAATTCCTGGAGCTAATCCCAGGGATGCTGAGGGACTAGGGATCTGAGACTGCAAACCTGACAGTAACATCCTCAAAGGTGAGACGACCTTGCAAATGGAAGCCACATATTGAAAGTGGCGGAAGAGAAAGCTCAGAGCCTGCATCATTGAAGTCACCCTGGTTTCACCACGCTAGTCCTCAGCTGCCTCCCTCTGTGCACGGATTACAATTATCCCACGATTATTAGTGTGTTTCAGTTCAACAACGGCAACATCCTAGTTCCACCAAATACATTGTTCTCTTGCCGTACCTGCGGAGATCTGGCTCTTGCCTTGGTTAGGCAGATCACTTTGACTCTAAGGCTGTAGTGAAATTGTCATCAGGGCTTATCTTCCAGTGGGGCAGCTGTCCAGCATATCAGGCATTCCAGGCGGGGTATGGCATTGGGAAATCACAGGTCACAGGCTTGGTGGAAAGTTCCAGTTGGCATAGTTTAATAGCGGGTCTGGTGCTGCTTCTGCAAGGCCCAGGAGAACCCCAAAGCTCTGCTTTTGAGCCAGCATTTGTCAACCTGTCTCTACCTGGCTTATTGAATAGGGGGTGCTGACAGGCTTGGCTCCTCCCTCTGCTATAAATATTCTAGATATGAGAAGCATCCACACATTTTCCTTTTGGTTATCATCAACTCTCAGGACTATTTGACTTTTCTGCAGTGAAAAACAAATAGAACATTAGGATGAAGCCAGGTCTGCCACAAATGAAAAAAATTTTTTTTCTCTTCCCTTGAATGTTTTTCTAGTGACTCCTTCTGGAATGTTATTTTGATTTTGCAAAGGTTCTTTAAAAAAAAAAAAAAAAACAACTCTGTGTATTTCTTTTAAGCATCCCTTGAGAAAGTCGGATTTAAACTTAGCAAATGCACTGGCTTTTTAAAAGCACTTTCTTAAAATAGTGGCTGTCAATCTTGGTGGGAAATCTTTAGGTGCCCCAATGACCAGAAATAGAAATGCTAATGGAAATGCCATTTGCAAAGACACTGGTAAGGGACCCAATCGGAAAAGACAGGAAGCTATAAACTCTTCCAGGGTCATTCTGACTTCAGGAGCTCCAGACAGAGAAAAAGAAGCCAGAGGAAGAGAAGCAGAGGATTAGAATACTGTTTACTTGCGCAAACTCCTGAGCATGTGTGCTAACACATCGCTGAAGGCATGAGTGCTTTCTCATCTCAATGGAGCTGCCTCCTCTTTCAAAGATTCTAAATGTCATTAAATGATCACTCTGATGGGTCTCTGAGATTTGAATGGAGTTTTACTGTTATATTACTATTCCTTTTTGCTGGTAAAAATGATCCAAGTTTGCATGTATTTTGTTAAGACCACCCTATATGTAAGGCACTGGGATCATCTGGCTTCGTGGTCCAGAGGTTAGAGTGGGACCATCCTAGCTGTGCTGTTGTTTTTGAGAGTTAGAGAGCAGGTTCAAAGTCTCTCCAAGTGGAGAAGTTCCCACCTGCTGTGGTCCTTCGAGCTTGGCAGAACCCTGTCTTTGGAGGCCGCCCCATTCCTCAGGTGGGGCGGATGGCTAGAGAGCTCAGTATTGGACTCAGCTGAAATCTTCCACCCGAAGGGAGAGATGCAACTGGCTGACTGCTTTCTACCTGATGACATCGTGGATGCTATTAAGGATGATGTAGAGATGACATGTGAGTAGAAGGCCAAGAGACCCATCTTTAGCACAGAAGAGCCCAAGCTCAGCTCTCTCTCGCTAACCATTAGCTGCTAGTTTGGGTGACCCTCGTACTCAGCTTACAGGAAAGACAGTGCTGAATTGACAAATGGCAAGGCAGACACAGGGTGGTGGTGGTGCACACCTTTAATCCCAGTACTCCAGAGGCAGAGGCAGAGGCAGATGGATCTATGAGTTCAAGACCAGGCCCTGGTGTACAGAGTGAGTTCCACGACAGCCAGGGCTACAAGGAGAAATTCTGTCTTAAAAAAAAAAAAAAGAAAGAAAAGAAAGAAAAAGAGAAAATAAAAACAGTGGTGGTCTGGATCTCTGAGGGTAGGCAGCTTCAAACTCTCCCCCCCCCCCGCACCTCCCTCCCTCTCTCCCTCTCCCTCCCCCCCCCCCCCTCACACACACACACACACACACACACACATCTCTGGATTGAAAAATAAAGCCAGTTGACAAACTGCAAAATAGCTTCCTGCCCTACCTACAGCTTCTTTCCTAAGGTGAGTCTGAAAATATCTTCAGGGTCTCCTTTTTAAAACCTGAAGCAGGCAGCTCCTGTTCTCCGCAAGTGCTCTCCTGCCTTGCGGTTTAGACTGTGGTTTACGATACGTCTTTGACTCTTCACTTAATACATACCTTCTGAGTGTACGTTCTGAGTGAGGTCTCCGGGGTTGAAGAAGGAAAGCACACTCTCATCCCTGTAGGATTTTTTTAATTGACAAAAATTATACCCCATGATATTTTGAAACACTTGTACTTGTAGAATGTCTTAGTCCAACTCACAGCAAGCATCAGTTTCGTGGTAAGAACACCATGAACCTACCCGCAGTGATCTTAGGTACAATGTGCTGCTATCTATACTGTGTACGATAAACCTCTCGAACTCATCCTTCCCGTGCTTTTCTTCCCCTTTGCTGATATCTCCCCAAATCTCTTAACAGCTGCCCCTGCTTCTCACCTTCACTCTGTTTCTGTGAGTCTGACACCTGTGGATTCCACATATCCATGAGCTCACGCAGGATTCGTTCATTTGTTCACTTGCTCATGATTCACCCACATCAGGGTGAATTCACTCAACTGCTGTCTTCCAGGTTCATCTAGATGGCTGCAAATTCAGCCTCTTTAAACACTGAATAGGAGCCTCAAAGAGGTTCAGTTCAGAGGCCAAGTTGAGGCAGGGCCTGGGCATAGTGCAACTAGATTGATCCTTTTTAAGGCCTATTTGGGGAGACCAAGGAAATATGGGAGCTTAAAGCCTAGATGGGGTGAAACTTTAAAAAGTACAAACCGTATTGCTTCACAACTCTTGTTTATTTGTGCATAGCCATGCACATGTGCTACGTATGACGCGTCTGGGAGGACAGACGACAGCTTGCAGGAGTTGGTCCTCTCCTTCCGCTCTGCGGGTCCTAAGAATTAAACTCAGGTGATCAGTCTTGGCAGACAGTGCCCTTACCCCCTGAGCTATCCTGCCTGCCCTGTTGCGCTACTTTTAATAGATGCAAATTAATAAAAGACATTTTGATAAAAGAAAACAAAACTCAACTAATTGTCCCAGCAAGTCTGTTTTTGCTGTCTCTGTCTGTCTTTTCCATTCTTTTCAGCAATATTCATTCTTGCACAGTAGCTACTTTCCTCTCTGTGCACAGTGTGGATACAAGGGGTCTTCCACAAGTGTTGAGTTAGGGGCTTTTGTCCCTCAACCTCCCATGCTTTTCAGGCGCTTGTTGCTCCATGCAGCTTAGGGCCCCACTTGAGATGCCATCTGGCCAGCTGCCATTTGGTCCCACCAGAAGCTCTATCCCTCAGTTGAGAGTGTTCAGCAGCTCTCGCGCCTCTGTCTCACTTCCCCTAAGAAACAGGCGAGATAAGGCAGGCTTTCGTGCATTTCAGCTCCGCGCGGACTGCACAGCACCATTTGGGGACCCACTTCTGTTATCACTGTCAAGGGTGTCAGCTGTCCAGAAAACTGCGAGCAGAAAATAACATGGAGATTAGCTAAATGCACAGGGCCACCATGCACCCTGCTAGAGAGGGAGGGGGGGAGGATGCAGCACCCTCTGCTGCCACAAAGTATCCCGAAATCCACCCTGCTCTGCACTTTCTCTTGTGTGCTGCCATCACAAAGCCCGAAGGACACACAGGTTCATTCTGAGTCCACACTTGGAGACTTTGGCTACCCTTCCTTATTTCTCATAAAGGAGATGAATCTTGCTTTGTGCTAATGAGCACCAGAAAGGGACAGCAATGCGTATTTCAGGAATTTTGTATCCCACATACCAAAAATGATATCATACCTTGATGCCATTCTTGGAATAAGTGGCCCTCCCCAAGGTCACTCCCTCGAAGGTCATGTGTGCATCTGTATTTTTAATCCCAGTTCCCGGGCTCTTGGCATCTTTTGACTTTTTTCTTCTCCTGGAAGTCTTCTCAGCCGGCTCTGTCCTCCATTCCATTCATCCAGGAGCTTCCTGACACCTTTATTTATCTCCCTTTCCCGGGAATCCCTGCTGTTCAGCGTGGTACTCACTTCCCCTGTGTGCTGCTGAGCCCTGAGAATGACCAGTGCCTTGAAAGTGAGGTAGTTAAATCTGAGATGCATTGAACTGCAGACCAGACAAACTGAAGATAGGGAAAGCATTGTCTTGCCAAATGACTTGATCATTTGATAGGTCTTTGACTACTTAACACTCAAACTCAGATATGCTGAAATTAAGAATTTATTTAAAAAATTTTAAAGTGTATGTGAGCACCTGTGTGTGTGCATGTGTGTGCATATGAGTATGTGTGTGTGTGTGTATATGTGGGTGTGTGGGTGTGTGTGCACCTGTGTGTGTGTGAGAGAGAGTGTGTGTATGCATGTATGTGTGTGTGTGCACCTGTGTATGTGTGCCTGTGGGGACAGGAGGTCAACCTTGGCTGTTATCCCTCACAATCATCCACTGTATCTTTTGAGACAGGGTCTCCATAGGTAGGACCTGACTCACCCTCACCGGTCAGGCTAGGATGAGTGTGGCCAGTGAGCCCCAGGGTTTCTCCCATCTCTGCCTTCCCAGTGCCTGGATTTACAAGAGCACCCTCACATCACTACACCCAGCTTTTTATGTGGAGCTGGGGTCAAGCCCGGGACCTCGTGCCTGTGCAATGACATTTTACTGACTGAGCCACTGCTCCACCCCAGTCTCAGGGATTTTTAAGGCTCAGTATAGAGAAAAATGTAAGCAACCTCCTTCATGTTTATGCTCATTGTGTTTATGGCATGGACATCACCACATTTTAGACACGTTTGGTTGTATAAAACATTTGAATAAATTAATTTCACACTTTCTCTTAATATGACTCCTAAGAGTTAAAATATTTTTTGGAACCATTACCTTCTCAGTTCTGAACTATATATTTTAATAAATCCTATGTTATGTAGTATAAATAGTCTGTGCTTGCTTTCATTTCCAAATGGTCTGCTAGGGTTTTCTGTCTTTTTTTTCTCTTCTCCCTCCTCCTCTCCTCCTGCCCCATGGCTGGGAGTCTGGGAGTCTTGTTGGGACTTTTCTGGAACTTCAAACTCCTGGCCTCACGTGTGCTAATACTTTCTTTTCTTTTCTTAAAAAATGTATTATTTATTTTTTATGTGTATGAGTGGTTTTCTTGCGTGTATCTGTGGACCGTGTGGATGTGTGCTTGAGGGAGTCAGATCACCAGAGACCGAAGTTACAGATAATTGTGAGCTGCTGTACGGATGCTGAGAATCCATCCCCAGTCTTCCGGAAGAGCAGCCAGTGTTCTTAACTGCTGAGCTATCTCTCCAGCCCCTAAGATATCATTTTCTTAATGATGCTGGAATATCTTCCTGAAACTGATTTTCAAGAAGTATGGCACTCTCTTAGGATCCTCCGTGGAGAAAATATAAAGATTTTGTCTCACTGAACAAATATTGGTCAGAACTGGTCAGAGGCATAAGAGATGAATTATGGGATGCTTCTCTTCCTTCAGTCTTTTGTTAGAACCTTTCACTTTGTGTCTAGACACCTGAGGTCAGGTTCTTGACTTTCAGTACCTATCCCCGTGGGAGGATGCTTATTTTCCTAATGAAAGTTACAGAAGCAAAGTGAAAGTCCGTGTTGGGCTGTAACTCAGAGGGATTGTTCCTAAGGAAGCAGGAACCGGCCCTGTGCCATCCTAACGCAGAGAGATTGTCCCTAAGTAAACAGTAGTGGCCCCAGTGCCACCCAGAGCTCTATATCCCTACTCATGTGCTATGTGGAAAGACACTGCTGTGATCTTGTTGTATTTCTAGATTCACATCAATTTTTAAGAACTTGTTTGGGATAGCTAAGAAGTAAGAATAAGATATAATAATCTACTAACAGTGGCCACTGGAAGGCTTACTGGAGAAGGCCAGGCCTGGCCATCATTTGCTCAATATCCCTAGTAGTACATGCTAAGCCAGGAGCTGACACTGTCGGTGTCCGAGAGCAGAGCTCTGAGATGTATAAAAGCACACACCCCACACCTGCAGGTTTACCTTCCATTCATTTTGAGTGCTTTACATGGGCAGATATTATTACAACTACTGGGACTATTGTGGTGGATAAGAGCCTTACTGTTTTCTCTTGCTATCACATAATACCGGAGATCCACAATTTATAAAGTGAAGAGGGTTATGTTGCCATTCTATGTAGGTTGGAATGGCTCATATCTGGCGGTTACTTGTGAGGAAGGCCTTGAGCTGCTTCAACTCCTGGTAAGTAGAAGGGAATTGGCAGGGCCAGGTGGCATGCGTTTATGATCCAGCACCGGGGAGGCTGAGGCTGGAAGGTCATGAGCTTGGGGCCAGCCTGAGCTACAGTGAGACCTGCCTCAGTGAAACAACTAAACACACAAAAATGGAAATGAAACTGTGCAGAACATGCAGAAATCATGGTTAGCTTTGCTTGTGGTTGAGTTCTTTGAGAACTTACAAAAGAGAGGCACCAAGTTCACTCATGGGCACTGTTACTGTGACAAGAACTTCCTTCAAGGCTCACCTGTCAACGCTGCTGCCTCAAGGAGTTACATTCTAACACAAGAACATCAGACCACAATGAAAGGCAAGTTCCGACCAAGTGACCAAACAAGCACGCCTCTCTCAAAGGAACTAGAAGCCATGTTGATTCAGGCTCCAAATGAGCATTTGTTCTGGTTATTGTCGTTTTTCTTACAACAGAGAACAGCGGGTGATGACTCAGAGGGGGTGGGTGACTCACCTGGAGCAAGCTGGACGTACGCCAGGATCCTCCAGAAGCTGCCAGATGTATATGTTGGGCTTTTCCATGCCTACATCATAAAATGTGTCTCTTAAGCTCAGGTTGTTCTGTGTTCCCTCTGAGGAGCAGAACATTTTTTCCCCTTGTGAAATCTTTTTGCAAAACCCCAGATATGAAACCCACGACTGGAGCTGCGATACGGAGCAGCTGCAGCCTACTGGACCCTACAGTCAGCCCTCCCTCGGCACTCCACAGTTAGAGTCAGAGTCTGCAGCCTGTCAGCCCTGACCAACCAGCCTATGCCTTCGTTCTCTGTAGGCCAACTGAGAAAGCAAAATGAAGAGTGGGAGGCAGAGAAAGGAGATGTAGTCAGTATAGCCACAGTAGCAACCGGGACAAAGATACTCAGCGGCACCTCCCACTCCGCCTGTCTGTCTTTGGGATCCTGACATGAGGGCAGAGTTTAAATACAGGCAAGGAGCGCGGAGATAGCTCAGTGGGTAAATGCGCTTGCCACGCATGCCTGAGGATCCGAGTTACATAACCAGAATCCATGTAAAAAGTCGGATGCAACGGTTCATATCTGGTAACTCCAGAACTCTTCTAACAAGACGGAAATTGGCCTGTTCTCCTGGAACAAGTGATGTAGAAGCAGAAACATGAGGGACCCTGCCTTAAACTAGTGGAAGGTGAGAACTGACTCAGTTTGTCCTCTGACCTCCACATGCTCACCGTGAGATCACAATCACACAAAATTAATTAATTGAAATCGAAAGGAAGCCGTACGCTTCATTCCATGGTCCTCACCAAGGCGTTATCCTCCTCAGCATTAGCCTGACCCTTCCTTGGCACTGGCCTTCCCCATAAGGTGACCTACAAGTTGTTCACAGTGTGACCAGTCCCCCTGTAGCTGCACCAGGCATCCGTCCCTTCCTTCTCCCAGCATGGAGTCCTGGGTGACATTCCAGTTACTTGGGGACCTTTGTTTCAAAAGTCCTTTTAACCAGAGTCAGGGACACAATTCTCTAGAGTATCCCCATTCCTCCCAGGCCTGTCCTGGGATTCTGTGGAGCACCAGGGTGCTTGGAAGGCACTTGAGTTGTATTGGTCAGGAGAGAGAGATTTTACATTGGCAAAACTGTCATCAGTGTCAGACAACTGGAGAGCAAGTTGAGGGGTGGTGGGAGAGACAGATAGGGTTCAAAGAGGGCATTTGTCCTCGGATTTGACCTGTTGCACACTCTCAAAATAAGCTGTCCCAGGGTCCAAGGCAGGTTTACTAAGAGATAAACAGGCAGGGAGGTTAGAAGTTGAGCTCTATTAGCGTTGAATGGCAGAGCACAGTCTTTTATTTGGATAGCTCTTGCCTTTTTCCTTTCACTTTCTAAAAACAACATCTACGTTTCTATATTACCTTACAATTTATACAGCCCACACTCACTCCCCGTCTTCTGCTTTTGTGGATTTGTATATACTGACTTTTCATGGCACTGGATAATTTATACTTAGCATGAAATCTAATTCATCGTGCTTCTAAATAATTATATTTCTTCATAGAATGCATTGAATGGTTTTATTTTAATGCCTGTAGAAAACCCAAGCTGGAGTTTCGGCTGTATTACCCTCTGTCTCCCCTCTCTCCCTCTTTACTATAAAGTCTTTCTGCTATGGGAACTCTCAAATGTATACAAAGGTTGAGGGAACAGTGCAATGGACCTCCAGCACCTCATCACAGAGTCACTGTGGCCAGTCTGTGTCATTTATATTTCTAACTCCAGCCTCCCATTCCACTCCCTGCCCCAGTATTTTATAGCACATTTCAGTCTTGTATTTCATCCATGCTACAATAGTTATGCTCCTGGATGCTTTCTGTCAATAACGGATCGGTAAATATGCAATTATCTATCCTGTGGTGAGATTCCTATGAGCTGCTGGCTCAGCTGAATGGTGCAGAGCCCTGTTCTCTACATGCTTCCATCATATATTGCTGATGCATTGGACAGAGAATTCCATTCACAGGTATTAGTCCTGTCACTAATGCTCAAATGAAATGTCTCTGTGCATCAGATCATCACTCCCTTGTGCCAAAGAACACGGAGAAGAACGCTGAGATAGGCCATTAGAGTATTTGGAGGAGCAACATAAAATTCAAAATCTACATCTAAAATCATTACGAAGAGCTAGGAGACAGTTGCTCAGTGGCGGTAGCACTTGGTGCACAAGTGTGAGGACATGAGTTTGTATACCTGGAACCCATGTAAAACCGTGGCTCAGGTGTAATTGCAGGAGATTGGGGACAGAGACAGAAGAATTTCTAGAGGCTCTGGCTCACCTCCAGCTGGCCTGAAATACACAGCAGCAGATAGCAAATAGAAGCTGCCTCAAACAAGGGGCAAGTCCAGGATCCATACCTGAGGGCATTTTCTGACTTCCATACAATTATCATAGCTGTGGCTGCCTGCATGCATACACATATACACATGAACATGGGCAGGCACACATACACACATACACACACGCACACACACACACACAAAGTGGGAGGGGATCTTTAAAATGCACGAAAATAAAATACCACAACACTAAATAGATGGCAAAAAAGGATCTAAATGCACCCTTCTGCAATGGCAGCTAGGAACCGGTACACTGAGCGACTTTCTGGTTTTTGGCACTTTGGGTATGTTCAGTCATGACAAAGAACTCACTGGAAGCATTGCTTAGCAACTGCAGATAAGTGTAGTAAACAGGAGAATTTACAAACACAGAATGTTCGAATAGCAGGGATTCACTATGGTTCAGTAATGCCTCTGAAAGAGAAGAATGCTTTCTTAAAGGTTTCCCTGGAGAATAATGATGCCTTTGGATCTTAAATGTGCCCCCCACAGTACTGGTGCTGCAGACATGGTCTCTGGATGGTGGCATTGGATGTGACAGAAACTTTGGATTCTGGTGGGGTCTGGTAAAAGCACCTTAAGTCACCTGAGGTGTGTCTTTGAAGGGATATTAGACCCCATATCTCTAGTTCCCTCTGCTTCCTGGCCACGGAGTCAAAGGACCTACTTCATCTGCCCCCCAATCTGATGCACTGTGCTACAACTGGGCCAAAGAATAATAGAACGAAACCTTTGCAAACTGTGAGCCCAAATAAAACTTTCTTCCTTTTAAGCTGCTGATTCTTTTAGGCATTTGATCACAGCAATGGAAAGCTACTCAATACACCACTGTTAAGCAGAAGATTCTTAGTGGTAAGTACTTTAGAACGATTCAGTATCCAGCCTGTATTCTCATTTCTCTGATTGTCCTGTAATTTTTTATTTAAAATTTGAATTGCCTTTTAAAGGCTCTCTCTCAACGTTTGTCATCAGTCTCAACTTTTCTTCTGTCCTGCAATGCTTCCCTATGTTGTGTCGACCAGCACCTGCTTTCTGAGGATTGTTACCCACCCGCTGCTCAGGCGGGGGCAGCCTGGCCAGTCTGTAACTGAGTTCCACTTGGCTCCTTGCATCTGCAGGACGTGGAGTAGGAATTCCTCCACGTTGTTTTCATGAGCATGCTGCCCTTCTCTACTTTGCAAAGCTAATGCAGATTTTCTGCTCTTTGTGTGTGTGTGTGTGTGTGTGTGTGTGTGTGTGTGTGTGTGTGTAAGAGAGAGAGAATGGCAGTTCTATGGATCTTTGGAAAGGGAAGGGGATTAAAAACATGTGCTTAACCAGCCACGCTAAACTAAAAAGATTTACTCTTTAAAGATTTATAGCACTCTTTATTTTACAACCGGTTAAGTAAGCTTATAAATTTAAAACAGAACAAAGAAATACCCACTATCTAGAGGACAACTCAGCCTCCTCATTTCTTATATGCAATGGAGAATCCATTAATTAATTTTTTTCTACTGAGATTTGTTGAATATCTACCACGTGCCAGGTTTCTATGTTAAAAGCCAGAGGTATAAAATGGAACGGGCAGTCTTGGTCCTCATGTCTCTCACAGCTTACACTACAAGAATCACATACACAGTTCACAAAGGACAGTGGAATCCGTGACAGGCCAACATTAGGAGCAGAGGATTCTGGGAGTTGAAGATTATAGTAGCCAGAGGCTCTGAGAGGACTCCAGGAGGAGGAGAAAGGGGTTCCTCCTGCCTAGACCTCCTGCTTTGGGGGAGCTTTGGAGGAAGGTGCAGTCAGAGGGTAGACTAGTGTTCAGTGGGAAGAATGCTCAGCCTGTACTTGGCTACTAACAGGTAATCCGGGCTTCTGAACAACAAAGATTTGAGGCTGAGAGGTAAGCTGTGGTGAGATTATGAAGGCCTTTAATGTGAAGACCAGGGACTTCATGTCTTAGGCAGTAGAAATCCACAGGTCTTCTTAAAAACATTACTGTGGCATGATTAAAAGTTCAATGAAATAAAGAACAGCAACTCATATGAATCACTCTTCAAAGATTAAAACAAGATGATAGAAACGACTAGATCCCAGCTAACTCGAAATCTAACAAAATTTATAAGTGCTCCAGATATGTGAATAACAGTATATAAAATGTAGGACATCCCCCCTTTTATTGTTAAGATAAAGAAGAAAGCACAAGTAATTTTTACTGAGGTTCAATCTCTATAAGCCCTCGCTTCTTAACTGGCCCTTTTATTGAGTGAAAGAAATAGCTTCTCAAGTTCATAGTCTGATGCCTGGTCACACAAGTAGCCAGGGCACAGACCGCATGTGCTACCCTTCCGTGCTTCCTGAACATCTGGGTTTTGTTCTGGCCCGATGGAAGCCAGTGTTCCCATCACACTCTTCCCATAATCTGTTTCTCTCTATTGATCTCTCTCCTGAAAGTGTACACAGGATCATGGTTTCCAGTCCACCTGTGTCCTCTTTCAGTTGTGCTATCTCAATTTCTAACTATTCATTTTTTGCTGGGAGGTGGTGGTGCATACCTTTAATCCTAGCACTCAGGAGGCAAATGCAGGCAGATCTCTGTGTTTGAGGCCAGCCTGGTCTATAGAGCGAGTTCCAAGACAGCCAAGGTTACACAGAGAAACCCTGACTCAAAAAACCAAAAAAAAAAAAAAACAAAACAAAACTCTGTACATACTACTCCCTCCCCTCCCCCACAAAGTGCTGGAGCATCCTAGACTTCACAGTTAGTATTTTCACAAGTCAGACACACTAGTGGTAGTGTTCAGATCAGAGGCTTTCTACCAGCTACCAAGAATGATCCTCAGATGAATGTAGAGTCTATGTATCTTTAGGAGAGATGGAGAATATCCATGATGGTATTTTCAGAGGCCTGGGATATTACTGTGCAGCTAAGACACCTCATAGCCACACCTGGGCACATCTTGTAACCACACGTTTTAGATGCTTCCCTCAGACACACTTTGGATTTCAGCAGCTCCCTGATGACCCAGCGCACGCACCCGCTTGGCCTGTCCTTGACAACTTTTTGCAATGGTGTTTAGTAGACATCAGAGAAATCTTGCCAGTTCTATCTGCTGGCCTTCACCGAGGTCTTGGAATCATATATATCAGACTTGGGAGGGACGCTTAGAGACAAACCTGTGAATCTTCACTTTATACTTTAGCATCAAAATCTTTTATTTAAACACACCCGAGTCTTAAACTCAAAATTTTGGATGGCACAGGTCAGTTAATTGCTTTATAGAAAATAGAGAAAAGTGGACCTCCCAGGACTTCACAGAACACCCTGAAAACTACTTTGGACTTTGCACAATATGTTTTAAATACCAGTGGATGCCAGAAGAGACGGATCAGTAAGTTAAGGCACTTGCCGCCAGGCACAATGACTTAAGTTCCGATCCCTGGGACCCACATGGTGAAGGGAAGTGTCCTTCGACCTCCTTCAGCCTTTATATGTGCACTCTAGCATGTATACTTTTACTCCCAATAAATAAATTAAAAACTTATAAAAATTTAAAACCAATGGATAACTGAACATCTTCCTTTCATATGGACTGAAATTAAAGTTTAGACGTATGAGCCATTTGCTCAAGGTGCACCGTTAGAAAAGAAATCAATGTCCCTTTAGTTTTGTACTAAAGCCATAGGTCCTTCCACAGAACCCACTTCTTCTGTAGCAGGTCTCCGGAAGATCCTGCTAGTGTGAGTGGTGGGTTTTTGTTTTGAAGACTCATGTACTTGATGCTAAGCCTCTGTCTTAGTTACTTCTCTTGTTGCTGTAACAAATAACTGATGAAAGCAACTCAAGGGAGAGAGGATTCATTTTTCTTGCAGTTTGAAAAACATCACAGGCAAGTTTGGAGGCAGCCAAGCACACTGAATCATAAAGAATACAGCTTGAGCTCTACCCACTTTCTCCTTTATATACAGTCAAAACCCCAACCTAGGGAATGGCAACACCCATAGCAGGCAGATTTTTCCCATCTCAACATAATCATTATAATCTCCCACAACATGCCTAGAAGCCAATATCCCAAGTCATTCTGAATCTTATCAATTGGTAATTGACATTAACCATCATAGCCTTCTTATATGGTTTTCTATTTATTTCCCTTCAGTACAGGTCACACACAAGTTTGTGTTTGGGGTATGTTGTACCACAAATGATGAAATCTGGTCCAAGAGCACCTATTCTTCACTGTGATATTAGACTTCAACTTGATTTTTTGAGGAGAATTTCCCTCCTGAAATCATAATTATAATTGGCTATTTTATGAATATTTCACTCTGTCTGGCAAGACTGGCATTCTGTGTTGCTTGATAGTATGATTAAAGTTTCTTCTCCAAATTGGGACTTTTTAATTAAAGGATGCTCTGTAGGTACTAGACAAGGGAAAGAGGTATACATGAAGACTTCTCTGGACAGAGGAGAGTGTCCAGGTCACCCTAGATTTGGGATGAAGTTAATAAAGGAGTATGTCATAGCATGCATACTTTTGCAGGCACAGTTATGCAGCCATTAAGTTAATTGAAGGTGGGGAGTGTGAGATGGACTGACTGGCTGATTCACAACCTAAATAAAGAATTCTGAAGGGTTAATTGGTACCCAGAGCTCATAGCCATCAGTAGCTCAAGTGAGCAGAGAGTAGAGAAGACGAGAAAAGAAAACCTCCAAGAAGAGCTGGCTATAGGGGCCATGAAGGGGGGGCCATGAAGGGAATCTAGTTTCTGAGTTCCCTGGAGTCGCCTGTGTAGAGGAGTGTCTGTGAGACGTTCTAGCATGCTCATCTCCCAAATCCCAAGACAATGCTGAGAGTCAGACCCTTTGATATTCCTGGGAGACATGTATATACGTGATCCAACAAAGACAAGCTCTGGAATGTTTTGGTGGAAGAGAAGGATGCTGACATATGACATCAAGGTTAGAAAGGGCAGCTGCTCACATTCCCAGCTGGAGTAGCACCCACCAGGATGGTTAAACATTGCTACTGTCTGCCCACAACTCAGCTGCACCCCCTAATCCGGGCCCATCACTGACAGTTTTACCATCCTTTGATACAAAACTTAACCCCCAGAGAGGCAGTGGTCATTGCCTGACATATCACATGTACATAGCTCTCTCTTTTTCAGAAAAGGAAACCATATGCCTCAAGGGAGTTGATACTAGGAACTGAAAAGGCATTTGGGCCCATAAGCTGTTGAACCCAGTGTGAACCCAGTTGTATTTATGAACTATTAATAACCAGGACTAACACCTGTTGACCTTGCTTGTGTGCTTTCAAGCTAATCCTAAGTGGCATTTGTGAAGTTAAGATGGCTGACCATCTGAGTTCAACTGGATTTGTCCTTTCAGCATTGAAACCTTGCCTCTGAGACTTGCCCATCTCACTCAAAATAGAATTCATGGCTGCTCTACTATGACATCTCAGCAAAAGTGGTATGGTTTCATATCCATTTTATAGATCAGATGTGATCAATATTCTAATTGAAGCTCAGGCACATTAAGTGGTTTCTTAATACCAGATGACTCCTGTGACAGGATTTGAACCCTTCCTCTGTCTGTCTCCAACAACTGCTTGGTCACTTCTCCATTCTCACTGATGTGACATCACAGGTACTGATACTGATGTTCAATCCCATCCCTGAATGAGGCGTCTTCATTTTCCTAGCCACTGGTGAGATTATGTCAGAGCTGAAAGAATTCCCAGAGGGATCTATTCTGTCCTGTTCATTTCTCATAGGATAGCCAGTAGGGTGGAGCATGTTGACCAAAGCCACACAGAAAGTGAATGACAAAGCATGGACTTTATTTGAACCTCCAAATGACAGCATTGTGAGCTCTCTTTCCCATGAAAGCTTTTTTCAACAAAGCATATTTGAAATTAGAAGCTCAAGCCTGGTTGGCTTACCAGAAAATGTGGACTCCAGTGCAAAGCTAACATTTTACAACATGGCATTTTCTAATTGTGACAGGTAACAGGGACAAGATAAGCAGATTTCCCTCCCTCTCCACTTTTAAAATTGCTGATCATATGTAAGGCTCGCGCATCAAACACAGGCTGCATAGAGTGAAACCCACATCTTCGATGTAACAAGCCATTGCTTTTGAAGTTGATGGCTTTCTCCTGTGGTGTTAGATTAGAGAGAGATATGATGTTCTTCTACATCAATAGGTTGTTGTAGAAAGAGTTGACTTGCCACAAAGGGTGTTTTGAACCAACAGCTTATGAAGAACTGAAAAAGTAAAAACAAAACTACTGCTCCCCCCCTTAATATTAAATATAGTTGAAAGGTGGCCCTGTGCTGGAAGACAATGGTGATTGTCAACCTCTCCCAACATACCATTCTAATTCGTGGTGATGCCTGTGTGACAGATGGCTTTAAGGGAATGTGCTCTGTACTAAGACAGGAAAGCTATGGACCACAGCTGACAGGCTGTTGTGTGCATACCTGGGAGAAACAGTTGTGAATGGCCTGAGAGCAGAGAGGGCAGGAAGCTGTTATCATTGCCTGCTCCGTGACTGTTTTCATTTGGCAATGGATGTAGCTGTCGTCCCTCAGGCAACTCCAGCCTGCAGATACGAGTAACACAAAAGTAAGGAGATATTAAAATCCTGCTGGAATTTGAAACCTGGTATAAGATTGTCTTGCTTTTAGAAAGAAAAGACTTATAACATGAAAATGGCTGTTTATGTTGATATTCGGCTTAGGATGGCAGCTTTGCCAGCTTAGTGGCTTCATCAAGAGTGAAAAACTCATATGTAGGAGATTATAGGAAGGCAGGGGCGTTTAGCCTTTGGGCAGAAGAGAAAAAGAACAGAGCCAGGCATGATCAGGAAGCCAACAGTCCTCAAGACAGCTCTAAAATCCAATTGGAAGCAATGTGGAAATCAACAGCCAAACATACAGCTGTGTTCATGGAAGGTGACTTTGAAAACAGTCCTGGACTGGAACTGCCCGGGGATGAGGAAATAAGGTATCCCTGGGTCAAGTCTGAGTCCACTCCGTTCTGAAGCATTCTAAGTGTCTATTTCAAGTCCTTTTGTTGTTTCATGTGCACTTGAGGCAAAGTCAACTATATATTCAGGAGGGAAAAATATTAATGAAAGTCCTTCTGCTGATCCAGATAGTTTTTTCTGTACACATGCACCACATGTTCTGTACACAACTCCTTGACAAAGAGTTCATTTTCTTTGATTTTTACCCACACTACAAATAACCCAGAGTTTCCCAAACTTATGAAACTCATTTTGTAGCTTTTACATGAGGCATGAGTCTTACCAGAATGCTTAATGTCAGAAAAATAAAAGACAAACTGTTGTTGGAAGTTTATTTTTAGTTATGTATAAAATAATTGTTTTATGCACTGTTGAGTGAGGATCTGCCTAGGTCTTGTCATTTTGTATTGTTTGCAGGTGTTGGATTTCTGTGGGGGATGTTTGATTGCTTATGATCTGCACCTGAGGAGTTCTGACTCAATAAAAACACCTGAGCTCAGATGCTCAGGGTTCCACTGTCTAGTATGCCACTGGCCAGGATAGTGGTGGTTCTGTCTGCTGAGGTCTGGCAGAGTTTGCACTTATGAATATGCTTCCTTGTCTCCTTGCTGAGCCACCACATACTACTATAAATGGCATACCAACATGGGGCATGACATCACACCAACTAATCCAATGTGGAGACAAGGAAGAAGAGAAAGAAAGTCCAGATCTCACAGAGTCCAATAAAATATGCTCAGAGCAGCTCCTAGAGGACAGAGATTATGTATGTGCAAAAATAATGAGTAGAAGTCTCCTGAAGGAAGAGGAGAGTGAGAAAGGAAATAAATCTCTATGAAGAGAAAATTGTGAAAATTAAATGAGAAAGAGGGCTCAAAAGTGAGAGCCACAAATTAGAAGCCTTTAGAGAAAGACATTTTTATGGTAAAAACAAAAAATTCAGCTGGGAGCAGGAAACAAATAGGTTTCAATGGCTTTTCTTGATCATGGAGCTGAATCTCCCTCCTGCTGCTGGCAGCAGACAGGGCACAGTAAACGGAAACCAGAGTGTACTGTTCTGTAAACTGAGTTTGTTGATGGCTTTTTGTGTGTGTGAGGTGCAAGGGCGTCTTATGTTTGAGACCTATGAAGAAAGGTGTATGTTTCCCCATAGCAGTGGTGGTGAGAAGCAATGCCAAACTGCCAAGACTTTTCTAGATATTCTTTCCGGGACCCCCTGCTGTGGAAGTTGGAGCTTGGAGCCAAAAAGCTGCTTAGTTAAAATGACTACTTTTTCTTTTTCCGGCAAACCTCAGAGAAAGGCAAGCGGTTCAGATACTGGTGAAACAGTCCTAACAAGATACATGTGCCATGGTGCTGAGAACACCTCACGAGGGAACACTTCCTGCAGAAAGGTTATTAGTTGTTTTTCTTGAAAACCAGATTTTAGATCTGGAGAGTCTTTCCTCAGGGAAAGCACACAGAAGCTGTCTTCCAGAACTGGCTAAGGTTGTATCTCATGCTGGTAGCCGAACTTGGTACTGTAAGAGTCACCCAGGTGTTACTAGTTTTAAAGACATGAAGGGGTCTTTGGAGAGCAGCTGAGGCTTGACACTGTGATAAGCCGGGAGAGGCTACTGGTGAAAGTGCAGCCTCAGAAATAGTTGAAGGCCCAGAAGAAGGGGTCATGTAAAAATGTTGAGGCTTGGCACCATGAAGAGAACCCAGGAGAGGCTATTGGTGAAAGTGCAGCCCAGTTGCAGCAGAAGATTCCAGTGCTCTGAAGATGCCATCCGAAGACCACCACCATCAGAAGCAGTGGAGGGGAGCCAGCCAGAACCCGGAGGACAAATTGTGTGTGCTTCAGAGCGCAGGGCCAGATCCAAGCCCTTTGGAGGAGCCCAGAAGATTGTGAGTGAATTCCAGATAATTGGACATTGATATTTTTCTGTTGTCTAAAGACATTGCAAAAAGCCTGATAGATGTTTGGTTTCATTTGGTCCTGCACATTAGTAACCCTCATGATTGTTCCTCTTGTAAATAGTTTTGCTGGTATAGTATTAAATTGTGTTGTAAAGATAAAGCAATTTTTTTTATACAGAAAAGGAGAAATGTTCTGGAAGTTTATTTTTAGTTATGTATAAAATAATTGTTTTGTGAACTTTTGAATGAGAGGCTTCCTAGGTCTTGGCATTTTGTATTGTCTGTAGGTGTGGGATTTCTGTGGGGGATATTTGATTGCTTATGATATGCACCTGAGGAGTTCTGAATCAGTAAAAACACCTGAGCTCAGATGCTCAGGGTTCCTGTCCAGTATGGCACTTCCCATGATGGTGGTTCCCTCTGCTGAGATCTGACAGGGTATACACCGATGAGAATGCCTCCTTGTCATCCTTGGTGAGAAGCCACAGCAGTGTACTACAACAACAAGCCAAGGCTGTGGTGACCCTAACTACGTAGAGCTCTGGCCAGACCCCCCAGGTCCTAACGGCAGTGGTGACAGTGGCATAACCATGATGAGGGATGAAATTGGCTCATTGTGGTCTATTTATGGAGTTAGGAAGTGTTAGATATAATCTCTTCAAACTAAGGAAAAATAGTTTAACACCTCAGAATACTGAGCAGGCTGGCTACATGTTCCTGTTGGACCAGCCAACCAACAAACACACATCTGGGAGGTGTGGGATCAGCATGAGGATGTTTATAAACACTGACATTTTAGGACCCTGGTTCCCTGTCTCTGAAAGACTTAAGTTCCTTTACCAGCGCACATAGGAGAGCACCAGGAAGAGACGTCTCCTAACACCTCCCACCCCAGTCTTTGGCAAATGCTCAGTCTTCCTCTCCCTTAGCCTTCTGTGAACTACAGTGCCGTGGGCCCTGTGAAAGTTTAAGCATCTGGATTATTCTGAGAATGGGAAGTGAACATGGCAGGTTTTACTCCAGCACAGCAGCCCATCTTTGGAGCAACTAGCACTTGCTGGGTGAGGAAGGAAATCATGCTACTTAGGTATGACCTCTACATCCCAGGATACCCCAGATTTCACTGGGCTGAGGAGCTGAGTGGACCTGGGACCAGTGGTTGGGAGGGCAGGGAAGAGTCTATGGGAATGGAAGGACCACTCTTCCTGTATGGCCAGTCTCATTTTCACAATAAGACCAAACATAGGAGTTTGAATGTCAGGAGAGCTCTCTCTCTTTTTCTCTCTCCCTCTCCCTCTCCTTTTCCTTCTCTCTCTCTCTCTCACTCTCTCTCTCTTTCTATTCCTTCCCTCTCTCTTGTGCTTTCTTTTACTGAAACAGGGTTTTGCTGTATAAGCTAGGTTGGCTGTGAACTTATGACCCTCTCATTTCAACCTCTGAAATGGTGGTATTACAGGAAAACCCTCCCATGCCTGGCTCGTGGTCTGGTTTCTTACTTGGCGTATTCGTTATTTCCACGTGTTCCTGACAACTGCGTTACTTACGTGTATCATTACTGTGACACAATGCCCGATGAAAGCCACTTAAGGAATGGAGAATTACCTCTGGGTCACGTGCCAGAGGAGTCCATCGTGGGGGGGAAAGCATGGTGCCGTGTTGAGATGGCAGGTTACTTTATAAACACATCAGCCATGGGGTTTGATTGACCTTTATGGCCTTATTTTAAAAGTAAATTATTTCTCCATAGATTCTTTGTCTAAATATAGCTACGTTCAGAAGTATTAAACTTTCAGTGTGAGTTTTAGGGGATACAATTTCACCCCTAACACTCAGGATCAAACACCCTCCTCTGCAGGCTTCTCATGATCCAACTCTCACCCTATCCCTCTGGCTCTGTGTTTTGGTGGGTTCTCTGTCTAGCACACCCTCTCTCCCATCTCCCGTCTTTGCGAGAGCAGTTGCCCTTGCTGCTCACTGCCCCTTCTCCATTATTTCCTGTTCATCTGAACGTGCTCATTGGGCTTTCACACTTCATGTCCTGTGGACCGTTTTACCTTGCTGGGGCATTTGTGCCGTGTATATAAGGCTGAAAGATGTACTTCTTTGAAGTGCCTGTGAATGTCTGTGTTCTCACTTATCCTGTAACTTTGTGTTCCATTTTGTAATTACCAGGGAACCCAGGGACACCCAGTGGGCATACCCCACTGTGTCTGTGAAGAAGGCCCTTGAACTTCACATAAAGTCTCAGAGACTCACAGAAGCAGATCTTGAAATGTGGCCCATGGGAGTAAGAGCCTGTGGGAATGCAAAGTGAGTAGTTGTGTCTCTGGGGTGTCTGAAGTCGCCTGGCATTGGCCTCGCCTAATCTCTATGAGCTCAAAAGCTACTGGGAACTCAATTATAATGTGGTATTTACATTCTTATAAACCCAAATTACAGCCTGGAAACCATCCAGTAAATTCATTTCTGGATAAGACAGGCAGATGAAAGTCTTACATTATGAGGAGACATGTCTAAAATATTACAATAAACCCCTCTGCATTTGCATTAAAATATTAGGCTATTTATCCCAAATATGGTAGCACCAAGATCCTGTGATAAACACGGAATAGGCAAAGTGGGTGTTTAGATTTTGTCTTCAATTTTGTAATAGCAGTGTTTAAACTTAGTGATTTTATTTTTTCTCCTATTCATCTGGCTATCCCTTCTCTGAAAATTGTAGCATAAATAACAGATCCAACAGAAAACAGGTTTCATGTTATTAAACTAATCTCTTTTTGTCCTTCTATCCTTTTCTTCCTAATTCTATCAAGACTTTCATCCTTACTGTCTTGGACAGAGCCATCTAAGCTAACTATCTAAGCTATCTAAGATGCCTTGGATTGTAGTCACAGGAAGGCTTACAGTATTAAATTTTATCACTAGAAGTGAAAGCCTAATTTGACATCAACAAAAAAACATCTCTTTTTTTGAAGACCCCAATTAAAAACATATTGTGTGTACGTGTGTGTGTCTGTGTGTCTACGCTCAGGTGAGTGTGTGCTCCAGGAGGCCAGAAGATGTTTTCATGTTCTCTGGAGACAGGGTTATAGACAGTTAGTTGTGAGCTACCCTGTGAGTGCTGGGAACCGAGCCCTCCACTGCAGCAGCTGGTGCTCTTAACTATTGAGCCCGTCTCTCCAGACAACCCACGGCTCCGCTTTGTTCTTGAGACAGGGTCTCATGTGTTACAAGCTAGCCTTGAACTCATGCTGTAGCCAAGGGTGATCTTGAACTTCTGATTCTCTACCCCTGGTTCCATTGTGTTGGGGTTACAGGTATATGCCACCATATTCAGTTTATGAGCTTCTGAAGATTGAACCCAGGGCCACATTCATGAGATGAAAGTACTCTACCAACTGAATGTGCCTGCTTCCGTTTAAAGATGCACCTGTTTGTGGTTTTAAATGTTCATTGGTGCTTTATTGTTCATAGGCAAGCTCCTAAATAAAGTTAAGCAGCTGGATGTGTCATTGTTCTGGCAGTGTGGCTCAGAAGGCTGCAGTAGTAGATTATGGAATGAGGAAACTCCAAATCCCAGCTCCTAAGACCCAGGTTTAAGGACAGAGAGCCGCTCTTTCCTCACCTTAGGGTTTTTTGTTTTTGTTTTTGTTTTTTAACTTGAAGTATTTTTTATTCTATAGTTAATTCACATTTATTTTCAAACCTGAAATACAAAAGGCAGGAAACCACTCCCTTTTAAAACACATTCAAATAAGATCATGCTGTGTTGTAATTTGCTTTTTGCTATTCCATATTTAGAAAGACACATCTACGATACAGTTTTACTTTTGAATCGGTTCCCTCCTTGTGATAGAATCTGCATGGCAGTGACAGAACATTCCACACATGGACTCTGAAAGCCTTTTTGTCCTTCAGTCTCACATCTCAAATAGACACATTCTTCAAAGTCTAAATGTCTTTTTAATACATGTCTTAGTATAATTTGGCTTTCATATGAAAATCATGAAAAGTTTCTGGCGTTCCCCCCTTGCCCTGTATCTTTGTCAAAACAGAACCCAGGTTAGCCAAACTCCAAACACTATTTGGGTCCGCCATGCTCTCTTGTTCCAGGATCTAACCCACCGTGTCATCCTGAGCTTGGCTTCGGGTCTCCCTAGGCTCCTGTGGTCTGTGTCAGCTCCTCACTCACACCAAGCTTTCTTTTTATGACCTTGACAACTTTGAAGCGTCCAGCCCTGGAGGATGCTTACTTTTAATGTATATTGGCATCTTGCCAAATATTTGTGTTAAAAATACTAAACATACCAAGACACAGGACCAGATACAAAAACATTTTGCACTATATTCCTTCTTGTGTCATTTTAATTTTTATCATATATATCAACTATGAAGTCCATGAAATTTTTTTTATAGTAATCCATTAGGTAGACTAAACCCACACCTAGTAACCAGCCTCTGGGGACAGTGGCCTCCATAACTTTTTATATTGAAATCCCGAACTATGGAAATCCTTGAAATATCTAGGCATGCCACCCATCATTTTCTAAGAGCAAAAAATTAGAAGCTGGCAGGATATAATAATAGAAACTGTCAAGGCCTGTTTACATAAAAGACTGCCTTCATGGCTTTAAGAGTTCTTTAAAACCTTCCTGTAGGTTTTTTAAAAAGCCAGCATGAATGTATGTACCTGCTCACTGTCTGAATTCTGGCCTCTGTACCGTGAGCATCAGTGCTTTGCAGCTTTAATGATTTGATGGGTATCAGATGGTGGGCTTTGCATTTGCTAGCCTATTTATTTTCCTTTGTGAAAGATCTTGTTTGTGGTCATTTTACCATATTGGGATAGGAGCTGGTATGGGTACTTCTCTCTGTGTTTTACCTAATGATCATATGGAGGGAAGTTTTGTGTTTTCATGTGTAATCATCCTGTTCTTAGTGCTATGACCAGGAAAACTGTTTCTGTAATAAACTCTGTGACTATTAATGCCTGTAGTCTGTTGAGATTTCTTTTTTCTTTTCTGGTATTTTGAGATAGTTTCACTGGGTTGGCCTGGCATTCATGATATAGCCTACGCTATCCTCGAACTCTTGCTTCTCCTGCCTCTACCTCCTGAAAGGTAGGATCACAGGCCTGGATGACCATGCCTGACTTCTTGTGATATTTCCATGCCCTTTTTGGCCTTTAAATATTGAAGCCATTTGTGGTTTGTTTTGTTTTAAGAAGGTATCCTAGCTTTGTTTTTCCAAATGGTTAGACAGCTGTCTCAACACCATCTGATGAACAACCCAACCTTTCTCCTACTGACTTCAGCATCCCTTCTCTACACCCATGCTTTAGGACTGGAAGCACACTGTTGTATAAGGTCTCAGGGGGGATTCCAGCACGGAGTTAAAATCCCTTGCAGTTCTGTTTCGGGGTGACTCCAGATCCACTGTCAGCTGAAGGGCACAGTTGGAGCTGAGTGTAGTGGTCTTGGTCTATTGGGCTAGCCCAGTGTTCCTTTCCCACGCTTCTATCCAGAAGCAGCTTAGAGCTTCAGGCAATGTCCACTGAAAAATGATACGTGTCTTCCGAAACACATTCAGTTAAAAACCTCCCCAAGTTTCACGGTAAACTTCCTACTTTGGTCATTTCTATACATTTCTACGCAGGGAAACATTATTCACCAAATTTGGAACATACTCCTGCCACTTTCCTAAGCCAGTATGATTCCCAGCTGCATTCTAAATACTTTCCTTACATCCTTATATCCTCAGATAAGTGTAGCTCTCACCCCTCGTCAAAGAAGCTTCCCTTTGCAGCAGACCGAGACCATTACACACATCTACAAACGGTCAAAGCAAAGAGCAACTGACTGTGGGGTGTTCAGGCCCAACTGATACATCTCTAATGCAACCCCTACAACCTAAGGCTCGGAGAACAACGAGGAACAGGGGGTGGAAAGATTGTAAGAGCCAGAGAGAGGATCAGGGTGTCTGCTATGAGATTAGGTCTTCAATAGGTGATAGGGAGCTGCACCCATGGAATTTTAACAGCATAGTCTCCTAAACAAGACGTGCATCCTGACATCACCAGCTGACATGCTAACATGGATGGAGGAAGTATCACCAGGCCCCACCACCCCTAGAAGAGGAGCCACAGGCAATTAATTGCTGCTAAGAGAGGGTGAGTCAGTCTTTCCCAGGGATGAGCCCCCTGATAGGGTATCAAATTTCAAATGGTCAGTCCTGAATACATATGCATACATATAATACAAGCAACACTAAAAGGACTCAGCAGGGTATATTTATGTGTATACAGAGAGAGAGAGAGAGAGAAAGAGAGAGAGAGAGAAAGAGAGAGAGAGAAAGAGAGAGAGAGAAAGAGAGAGCAATAGTAATTAATGAGAAGTTATGAGTTTGAAAGGGAATGGGGAAGAGTTGGAAAAGGGGAAAGGGTGGGGTGGATATGGTGTAAACACAGTACTCACGTATGAAATTCTCAAAACAAAATGAATGTAATAAAAAGAAACTCCCAAGTCACTAAGTACCTAACGGTTTATAAATTTACTTGGAAGTTCATTTACTTACCGCAAGAATGAAAACTTTTCCCTCTCTGACAGTAATATCTATAGCCTAAACATTGAACAAAGTTCTTCAATTCGACGATACTCTAAGGAGAAGACATAATCATTGTCCCCATTTTACTCTCTGGCAATAATTGTCTAGAGACTAGACACTGTGTTAAGACTATTATGGTATTCTAAGGAATATTTGCAATCACTGTTCTCCATTTGATAGATGGGAAACCAAGGCACAGAGAGGTTAAACCACTCACTGGATGTCTCATGGCTGTTCTTGGTAGAAAAGAATTCTGTATCCCTCAGAGCCTGCAATGAAAACCCTAACTTATGTGAAGGCTGGGGATTGCATTGGTGCCCATACAGGGTTCTTTGTTATGGCATGTGATTTCTGGGCTGGTAGATTTTACTGCCTGTGGTTATAGCCTTCTGACTAGTGTGATTCATCTCAAGGCCTGTTCTATTTTGTAAAATGAGATCAACAAGGATCCAGCCTTTGAGTTGGGATGGGCTCTATAAACTTCATGGCTAAGCTATTTCTCTAACTGGGCAAAGATAATGTTGAAAGAGGTTTATTGGATTCTGAAGACTTATTAGCTCTATATCATGTACCATGAAGGATGGCAGTTGATAGAGGGCCAATGGCTGCCCACAGCTCTATCTCTTTCTGCCAGCTCATGGTGAGAGGTTTAGTGTGATTTGTTACCTTTGTAGTCGCTGACTTTCAGAAGTATTAGTTACCAGAGGACATAAGCATCTCACGCTCAGATTGCTGTGTCCGTATCTTCTGTGTAACCCCTGGCCTTCAGAATTAGGAAACTGAAGTTCTTTGATGCTGATTATGTGTCAAAGATCACAGCTGTTTTGTGGCCGAAGCTAACAGAAATATCAGCTCCCCTCAGCGACCTCTACCTTGGCTTTTGGTTTAATAGCTTGCTGCCTCCAGTTGTGTGACAAACCTTGCTTTTTGATTATTTCTTTTTCAGTTGCATGGCTGACTTGGGTTTCATGTAATCAAGCACAGCTTTGAGTGTGTCCTACACAGCAAAGTGCCTGGGAAGGAGTTTATGACGGAGACATGCGCACTTGATACCGACCATCTCATCTCCTCTCAGTGTAAAGCCGTCTAGTTTATAACATGGCACCCCCACGATGCAGGGATCAGAGCCTGAATAGTTTGTAAGGACATCTCCTAACTCCTTTTAATGGTTGCACGTCACAAGTGCTTTTTACAGGGCCAGCACGGCACAATTCTTGCATATTTTGGTTGTCACTACAACCAAGCCATGCACTCCACAAAATATGCTTTTAATTTTCTACATAAAAATGCTATGCAAAAACTGCTGTTGGCTCACTTGTGTCCATTCCTACACCCTCCTTCTTGCCACCTTCTACTTTGAGAGTCTGAAGGATGGAGTACTTATTTCTCAGCTTCTCTCGTAGCTGTTGATGTCCAGGTGAGCTGTGAGCAAACCTGCAGAGGTTCTGAGAAGAGAGTGCTCTGGCTCTTCCATGTGTGTAGCACTTGTATGAAACCACAAGTACAATCACCATGCATGTTGTTGAAGCAACAGAGATGTCCTCTGACCTGTACTTATGTGACCCACCCAACCCCCAAATGAATACACACACACACACACACACACACACAACCATTGAAAACGTACCATGCACAGTGTAAGAAAGCTAAATAAATAAATAAAGAGAAATATGAAGGTTTTAAAGTTAAATATCAAGGCTTACAAAACCAAAACAGGGGTTAGAGATATGGCTTACTGATCAAGAGCATGTACTACTCTGCCAGAGGACCCGAGTTCAGTCCTTAACATAGACAATGAGCTGTTTGCAAGGGAGCTCCGGGTACAGGAGATCTGACATCTTCTTCTGGCCTCTGTGGGCAATTGCACCCACATGCACATAAAACACATATGGATGTAAGTAATGTATTTTAAAATTTCCCCCTAAACTACAAACCAAACAAAAAAAAAATTGGAACCCAGAAACTGGGGAGCTATGTGAACCCAAAATAGAGAGTAAGAAAGAGCAAATAGCCATGAGATTGTCTTTTTAAAGCAGAGAAACAACTTCTCTGAAAACATCAGTAAAACAGACAAACCTCACAAAGCTTACAGATAAAGAGGGATGACAAAAGTGACAGCTGTAGGTGTGTGACAGGAGCTGGCACAAAGAACTGCAGACAGGAGGACACAAGAACGACTCTAACACAGACATCAGCCCCCTAGACGAGGGGGACTGACTCCTTAAAGAATACAAGCTACCACAAATTACTCAGCATGAAACCTGAACTCATAACTATTATGAAACAGAACTTTTAATTAAAAACCTCTGGTCAAGAAGTCTCCACACATAGTTGGTTTCATGGAAGATTCCATTTAAAGACATTTAAAGACATAATCATTGGTTCTACACAATCCTGTTCTGAAAGTAAAATAGAAAGGGACCCTAACTCATGAAACCAATGTGAACCTGAACCTAAAACAAAGGATTGTAAAACAGCATTCCTTGAGGATGTAAATGCTGATGTTCTTACCAAAATCCTGCAAAGGTAAGCTATCATAGTCATGCTGTTTATCCCCCAAACCCCAGCCTGGTTCAATCCTCGAAAATCCCCGTGAGCAACCATAAGAACAGGCTAAAGAGAACATGGTCATACCAATGGAGGCCATAACAAACACTGGACAGATCCTAACTTATTTGTGACTGAATCTCTCAGGATCTGAAGAGAAGGAGTGCCATTAAACCTTTAAAGAATGCTGATGGTTAAAAATTTATAACCACCATTTAGGTTTATTAAAATGGAGAGTGATGTCAGCAAGTTGGCAACTCACTAGCCCTTGTCCACCTTCAGAAACTGTTTTGGCTCCATTTGTGGAGAAAAGTACTTTCCTGGAAGCTTCAGCACTAGGGGCTAGGGCAGTGGTTCTCCACTTTTCTAGTGCTGCAACCCTTTAATACAATTCTTCATGCTGTGGTGACCCTAACCATAAAAAATATTTTCATTGCTAGCTTCTTCATAACTGTAATTTTGCTACTATTATGAATTTTAATGTAGATATCAGATACACAAATGGTCTTAGGCGACTCCGGTGGAAGGGACATTTGACCTCCAAAGTGGTCTTGACCCACAGGTTGAAAACAGCTGGGTTAGGGGGGATAAACTGCAAATTTCAGTAGAGCTGCACCCAAGGAAAGCCACTTGAGAAAGTAGGACGCTGACCGTGTCAATCATCCATGGATCTGTAAACAACTGTTTCTCTGTGAATTTTGTATTAGTTCATCTTATGTGTCTTCCTGCCACCAGCAACCTCACTTCTGAAGTTCTAGTTGAAACCAGGCTATCCATGATCCCCAGACCCAATTGTCCTTGTGGGCTGACTATGGATGCAGATGTAGACTCATAAACCAACTTCTCAGTCATGGCCTTGGAGGTGGTTTTGTATGGCCAGCCTTTGGGAGGATCAGTGAACGCCTGTGTGTCAGGCTGGATTATGGACCTGGATGCAGACCTGGCTACAGCCCTACCTATCTGTGTATGCTGCTGTGACCCTACCATCAGACCAGCCCAGAGTTTCTGATTGGTCTTAAACACCAAGCAAAATTAAGGAAAACAATATAGTAGCAACTTGAGAAGTTGAAAAGAGGAAGAGAAACTGAAAATCAAGTCCTGGATCTGGGTTTGAAGAATACAATGACTGAGTTGTGATTTTCATCAATAGAATTCATCAAGCAAAAGAGAAGTAAGCATTTGAAGACAGATAATTTGAATCCATCTATACATAGGAACAAGGAGGGACAGAAGAAAGAAGAAGAGTGGAGACGTCGCACAGGACGTATAAGACACCATCAAGCAAACCTCGGAGACAAAGGGAAGGAGCCACAGGATGGAGAATTAAAGAAAGTGGCTGGTAAGCACCCAAATCTAGGGGGGAAAATGGATATCTAGGTTCACAGGCTGAGCTTTCCCCAAGTGAGGTGAATCCAGAGAAATACACTGAGACGTTATAATTATCAAATCTCAAAGATGAAAGAGAATTTTGTCAGTCTCATAAAAGGAACCCCAATAACCTATCATATCAGCCACAGCCTAGTAGGACAGAGTGAAAAGACCAATCTGATGTCCTGAAAAACAAAAGTACCGATGAAGAAATAAGAAAAAACTGTGCTTTAGGAAGAAAAAGAGGTAAACACTTTCCCCAATAAAAGCTTAAGTTGCCACCTCTAGATGCGCATTAAAAGAGGTGTCACCAGGAGAAAGTTAAGATGATGCATTTTCAGCTTGCTAACCAATGGCACAGAAGCATAAAAATGCTCACTTCTCTACTGAAAGTAGAAGAACACAAAGAGAATGTTGTAACTCTATAATAATGGTGCATGTATCATTTTAAAAACAAATTCTTAAATAAAAAGACAAATTCAATAAGAATAACTACAAAATTGCTAATGAAAACACAATATAGAAATACAAAAAGAAGAAAAAACTATCAATTCCACAAGATATAGATATATCCAGAACCCATCTCAGAACCAGACTTGATAACATGAGTGCCCATCTGTAATTACAGTGTGACTGTTGGAAAACACAAGTAGACTGTCTCCAGAAGCTCACAGACTTACTAGACTTAACACAGTGGTGAACAGACGCCAATCTCAATCGAGCAGTATCAGCAAAGTGGCAGGTATAGTTTCCCTTGATTTGGGGACATATAACAAGTTATAGAAATCTAAACCTTATGGAACACAAAACAGGCACACGTACAGATAGAATAAAATAGCACTTCACCGAGGTGTCGAGGACACACAGTGGAAGAGACTACTCAGCAAATGGTTTCGGGAAAATACTGTCCCTTTGCAGAAGCATAAGACTGAAGTCAACTGCAGGAGACTAAAGACTACGAGAAAAGCAGGCTACAATTTCCTGGCTATGGCCAGGAGGACACAGGCTACATAAGCAGACAAATGGAATTACACCCACTAAAAAGCTTCCACCCACCAAAGGAGATAACTAACAGATGGAAAAGAAACCAAGGGGGGTCGGAGAGTGGTTTCTAGATCACACATCTGATACTGAGCCAACAGCTCGTAACTCTAGAATATATAAGGAATCCCACAGCTCCACATCAAAACAAAATAAACAGAAAACAACAATTCCTACTTTCCTGAATTTTGAGGGAAAAAAAACTATGAAATTGTACTTCTGCCGTGGGGTCCTAGCTGGCCTTGAACTCAGGAGCCTCTTGCCCCAACCTCCCAAGTACTGGGATTTCAGATGACAGCAAGCCTGCCTTCTCTCTTGCAGTCTGTCTTCACTTGTGTAGCAGAGATTGTGGAGCCACAAATTGGCAATCTGCCTCTTTATTCCCACTGGAAGTGGGAATGCTACTTATCTCTGTGAGTGAACTGTTTGATGCTGCCATACTGACTGGATTCTCACCTATTCTACTGTGTCATCTGCTGAGTAGTGGGGAAGGACCTGCCTCATTTCTTCTCTCTCTGCCCTGTTATCTGCTGCATTCGTTCACTCCACCGGGGACAAGTACAGAGCCTTCCTGCTGTGTCAGCCTTCTGTTTGGACAAGCTCCTTCCAGCCTGCTCCCTGCTTGGCTGCATGTCAACTGAGGGTCCTCTTTCAGCGGTGTGCCAATCACTCAGCAGCAGGAGCTGTCCACAAGTGTCCTGAACTCTGTAGCACCATTTGGCCCAACTGGACATTCACTCTGTCCTCAGCCCCTGGGCTCTCATTCCCTCTAACTCATCTGCTGTCTTCATGACCATGCTTCTCAGTATCATCCTGTATACAAGAAGTATGTTGCCAGCTTGAGGATGCATCTTGGGGTTCTTCTTTATACACACTACCTCCCAGGGATGACAGATGACACAACTTTCCTGGGACCAAGAAACTTCTGAGGATGTGAGATTTTAAGCACCAAAGCTGACTTCCTAGTCTAAGAAAGCTTAGGCACGGACTGTTTCCTCTGCTTCTGATGCCATCTTTCTAAATATGAAAGATGAACTTTGTTCACCGAGCTCAGCTTGCTTTCCAGATTTTCAATTATGCAAAGTAGTCCTGTCTGTTAGGCTTTTTCTTCCTTTTCCAAGACATACCTGTAGTTCAGGAATTTGACTAGTTGGCCTGTCTGTCACAGGGGTGTGGTCCCTGATTCTTTCACCTCGCTGCAGCTAGCTGATGAGTTTCAGTAGCCTTCCCCTGCCTGCCACCCCTTGTTGCAATGCTGTTGTGTTTTAAGTGGCAGGTTCTCCACATGATGACCGTGGCCATCACGGCTCAACTTCTTCCAGACAAACTTTAGGACTTCTCTGCACAGTAAACCAGCTATCAACAGGAACTGGCTGAGATGCTCCATTGTATAGAGACCTAGTAGATAAATGCTCCATTTTGTTCTCTGCATTCCAGAGAGGGGACAGTGAGGAGCAGGGGCCAGGAGAGGTGTCTATGCAGCACAGGAGGGCAAACATTTCGATTTTTTAAGCCACCGAAGTTTGAGAATTCTCCCTCCCCTCTTCTCACCGCCCCCCACCCCCCACCCCCACCACTTGCTCTTACCCTTGTTTTCTCTTGGTGTCCTTGGTCCTGCTTCAGACATGCTGGGTGCTTTTATTTTTTTTTAGTGTTGGAACTCAACTGCATCTTCCTTACCCCAGCACCGTCTCAACTTTCTGATCATTCCATCACGCTCGCCTAGAGAAATGTTTTCTTTTACTTTATCTCTTGAAGATTGCTCTTTCTCGGAGGAACTTTTTATTCATTTATTTACTGTTGAGACCGAATGTTGTGTGGGCCAGGCTGGTTTTACACTCGTGGGCTTACAAGATGCTCCCATCTCAGCCGCCCATGTAGCTAGAACTACAGGTATGGACCATGGTACCCAGCTCCTAGAAGGAATGTTTGAGCACAAGTCACATTAGGCTTGCCCGCTAGTGCCCTGCTATTTCTCACTACAAAACCTAGCACACTTACCACTTCTCAGACGTTTCCCATCTATATCAGATCCCCTGTGAGGCGGGAGCCTCCCCACGTCTTGGCTCTCTCCCTACATGCACCTGGCACACCAGAACACACACGAGTTTTTATTTCGTGAACCGAATGAGTCACTAACAAAAGCTCCATTCACAGCATCCATAACTGTGTCCTTCGCAATGGTGGTACCTCTTTTGCAGGTGTTGTTTGACAATTGTCTGAGACACACTGCTAACACACTCTTAGCTTCTCCTAAGGCTGCTCATGGCCCTTCTCCCTTACCACATGAACGCTCTTCCATCTTCCCCACTTGCCCGGCCCTAATTTACCTTCCAGGTACCTGCTTAAATGTCATGTCCTTTGAGATAATTTTTATTCCTATCCAGACTACACCAGGCCTCTTCCTTTTCTATTTACTACTTCATTTACTGTTGTGGTAGTGATTGCTTTACTGCAGTTGGCAGAGCCATCTGGCTTTGAACCAGTCCCCCAGTTCCCAGCTCTCCGTCTATGGTCATCCACTAACAGTTAGTGTCCGTGCAGTGTACAGTAGGTACTCTGTTTCCTATTTTAGGTGGATTGTCTACTTGTATTTTCAATATCACTGAATGAGATGGCATCTCAGTCTAAAGAGGAAGGATCACTCACATAAGTTGAACAATCAATAAAACTGTGACTTGGAAATCCAACGTGCATTTTTACTTCAGAGTACTGTTATTTTTAACTACACTATTTTATTTGGTTTATGTTGTAGATGCAAATCTCATATTGTTTTCCTTTAAATAACTTACTTTATTTTGCTCACATGCCTTTCCTGTGCTTGACTTTGTTCCTGTAATTGCTTTTTGTAGCTTGCTTTCTGCTCATGCATCTCTTCAAATAATGCTGACTGAGCATTTACTAAACCCCAAGTACAGTTTTAGACACTTGGATATAGCCACAGACTAAACAGAATGCTAGCTGTTGTGGAGTTAACTTCTGGGTAGGCGTGGTTGAAAGTGTCAATAACAATAATAATGTCTAAGCATGTGATCAGTGTGACACATGCTGTAGAGAAACAGCAGGTGAGGTGACAGGCCCCAGAAGTTCATCATGAAGGACTGAGACTGCTGGGGTGGGCATGCTGAGAAGGTGCCCTTTCTTAGGCATATTTCCTTAGTCTCCATCTGTTTTGATGCTTCTCTCTCTCTCTCTCTCTCTCTCTCTGCCTTCCTTCTGATAGAAATCAATGTTCAAATGTATGTCTGAGTCTTCATTTCTTTGATGTTTTGGCGCGGGGGTTGTTTTAGAGAAACTTTTATTACATTGTGTGTGTGTGTGTATGTGTATGTGTGTGTGTGTTTATCTGTGAGTGTGTCTGTGTGCATGTGTGTGCCTGTATAAGTGCTTGAATAGGTGGTGCATGTGTGGGTGGGGGTGCTTGTGTATGTCTGTGTGTGAATATGCATGTGTGTGTATGTGAGTGTATGAGTATGTGTGCATATGAATGTGCATGTGC